>CM057345.1:324504779-325136282 GCA_030015575.1 Agapanthus africanus | reverse complement strand
CCGGACGATGTTAAACTTTTCGACCGAGTAATCAAAGTCCCACAATTCTCCGAGAGCTCAACTCTTGAGCACAGTTCAAAAATACCCAGAACATGCCACAGCATCTATGGACCAACCATAGAAGGGCAAACTCAAGCCTCATTAATGGCACCGCGGAACTGCCGCAAACCCTAACGTTTTTAAGCGGTTCTATGGTCATTATATCGAGTTAGGGTTTCATTCTTCTAGAGGGTCCACAGAATCGCTTGAATGATTTTTCGAATACCTTAAACTTGGAAAAATGGGTTTTTGACATTCGATCGAACTTTTTAATTTCTCCTAGATAACATGTGAAAAGCCGAAACTAATGTTAAACTACGAATACAAAACACTCCGAAGTTGCCTATACAATAAGACTGCATCACATGAAATCTTAGAAAAAACAAATAACACCTGAAACATTAAAACCCAGACCCTGGAACACCACCAAATTTTGAGGCAAAAATTCCACAAATGGGCCGAGCTCACCGGTTTTTAGCTCAATGCGGCCGGCCATTTTCCGAGCAACTGGGCTCAAATTTTGGTAGTGTTCATATTGTATCCCATACAACATTCTGCAGTTGTTTAAAATTTTATTCGAAGCCATTTAAAATTTGACAGAAACTAGGGTTCGATGTTTCAAGTTTCGGAGTAGTTCCGGTTTCGTAATCTAACAGACATCGTCTAATACACTAGCCCTTAACCACTGTTGGGAATCCTTATCACCCTACTGGGTTTTCAAGACATCAAGCATGCCAATTTCAAAAATTCTAGAGTGCTAATGAACCATAACCTAGGATCTAGCTAGAGTGAATAGACAATATAAAACATGTAATCGAAAATTACAACAAGTGAATGAGGAATACAACCTTTGTAGACCGGTCCTTCACTTCTAAAGCTCAGTGTAGTAGTCCCTTCGCTGCGAGTATCGATCTCCCGAACTCTAGTATGGGTTCCCTTTGAGAAATAAACAAGCTTGCTTGAAGTCTTCGAGGCCGAAGATGGTCTACGTCGAGGAGACTCAAACCCAAGCTACCTCTTAACTAGGTGATGAACTTTGTGAAGAGAACACCCTAAACTAAATGGCAAATAGTAGAGGATAATGAAGTAGGAAATGGGCTCAATTTAGATTTATTTTTCTCATAATATTTCATCACTTTCTCAAGATCAAGAGAGCTAGAATCAAAATGAAGAAGAAGATGATCAAGTGATGAAGAGAATGAGAATGAGGTTTGAAATGCAACCATGGGTTAGTGTATATCATGGCTAACCCACGTAGAGAATAAACATGAGTTAAGAAAATGATTGGGTTAATAAATATCTAGCATAATACAAAATTAGTGGACCAAGTCAAGGAAACAACAAGCTTCTCCAAGCTTCCAAACCCTTGAGATTTTCCACCTAATTTTGCATTTATCCTTAATAATTAATTACCCTCATTATCTTAAATATGGTATAAGTCTAGTACACCCATGTCATATTTATAACCTAGCATGATACATTAACATATATCACACATATATCATGTTTGCATAAGTGAGAAAAATAAATGGTCAAGTGAGCTAATATTAGTTAATGTAATTCAAAATATCAAATATATAATTATACATTAGATTATCAAATTAACACTTCATTTAATAATCCGTCTATATCATATATAACCGACCAATATCATGTGTATCTTTTTATCGAATCAACACTTGATTCGTTAACCCGGCTATATCACATATAACCGACCAATGACACAAATCGCGAGAATGGAAAACGGTATCACATACTCGTATTAATTTCAGTCCCGTACATATCACATATGTGCTCCTACTCCGTTTCGCTTGAGCCAGGAAATATCTGTGTAGGACTTTAAAGACTCGTCAATACGCCGGCAGTAGGTGATGATCATATCAAACACCCATAAGCAGTAAGAGGCCTGCTAAACGTAACGGCCGCCTGGGTATTGAGCGATCAGAAGATAAACAAGCAAGCCTGCTCATACTCCTGCGAATCTAATCAGTAACACTACCGTACAGTCCGGTCTCTTCGTTTGATATGTCGCATATCTCGCCTAGGGGTGGTAAACGTCAGACCCCAATAGCTTGATAAGTCATGCCGATGTCAGGTCCATAACGGGCGACAAAACTACTGATAACACTTACCAGGAAATCTCATCTACCCTGGCCAGGGATATCCAGTTATGACCAATCGAGTATAGCGCAACATCAACCCCCAATACCGGGAAAGACGAATCCCCTCCTATCGCTCATTGCCTCCATGTGACTCGGGACTTTACCCAAAAACCACCTGTTTGCACGACTCAGTAGAGCCATGGTAGGGTGGAAATCAAAGCACAGTAGGAGACACACAAGACTCTATGACGATCTCGGGTCAACAGACTAACCTGTACCAGTGTCACCAGAGAACTACTATCCGATGTGAGGTATAATACCATATAGGAGTTCTCGGCCAGTCCATTCATTGTACCCAGTCACCACTGAGCACCCGTATACCATCTCTGATGTCAATCACCAATGGATATAGGATCATCCAACGCCCATCACATGGATCGAGAAGATATACGCTAGTCTACTCTGGAATATCGTTGCCCCGTCTCGATATTCCCACGACTAGGAATATTGAACGATGAACTCATGGACTACCCATGCCTCACTAGTATGATCTACATCATAATCCTGGAAGTCAAGTACACATCCTAAGGGCTTTATCAACATGTAACAGAGAGACAGTAAGTGTACATGTTAAGATAAAGAGAAACCAGATAGCATACTATCATGTCAAGCAAGAAAGTCCCCCCTATATATGTCCTAGCATCCACTATAATATACATCTCATGTACAATAAAGGCCTTTAGGGCATACATACAACTAACAACGTGCAGAGGCGTTGGATGCGGATGTACTTCTAGAGAAAGGCCACGAAAAGAATGTAACTATTCTGGAACAAGAAATGGATTAAGAAAAGGGTGATAACTTCCGGGCAGTTCGACAGGGACGAGATTTGGGAGAGACCCCGACATAATCTTTCTTGAATACTATACGAGAAGACTTGGATCAGGATCGGTCGTATCACGGACACACGGTGGGCCAGAGTTTACTATCATTGATGAGATACGTTACGAGTGACCATGTTAATTGGTCAGAAGATCTTCAGAGAAGCGCCAGAACGGGACTGTTTCCGTCAGTACCCGGAATCGGGCTATCAAGCCAAGAGGGAATATAACCGGTAATCCACAGAGAGAGATGAGAACCTAAGGGCAGAAGGCGCCAGACCATGAACAGGAGGCCAGTAGATACTTGCTCTGCTAGCTTTGGATGCACCGGCACCTTTCGACACAGAAGGAAGGGCACATTGACGACAGTTATTTATGATTTGCGTCCTGATGATTCGGATAACGCATTTTTCGTCGTCTTGATTTTGATATTTTGATGATTCTTTTTATGATTGATATTTCTTATATGCACCACAGTTGCACTTGATTTTGATCCTTACACATTATGAGGTATTTGATTTTGATTTCGTACACCTTGATTTAATTGATTTGATTTCATGCATATGTTATGCACATGATTTGACTTATGCATTCGGGTAGTTTACGCAAGATTTCAGTACTTTGACTTGGTTTTGGTGCACACAGATGCACCGGTTTATGAGTGTATATGCCACGGTATACTTGATTTGAATTGGTGTATGTCGTATACCGTTGATTTCGATTTTTATACTCGATATTCATTTTCATGCACCTTGTGCATTTGATTGTGATTCTTGCGCACACTTGGCGCACTTGATGCGATTTTGTGCACACTAGATGCACTAAATCGAGATTTTTCGTGCATATCAGATGCACCTAATATTGTTGTCGTGCACACCCGTTGCACTTGACACATGTTTTTGTGCACGCCCGTTGCACTTAGTTCTGTTTCTGTACACATTTGTGGCACTTGTATAGGGTTTCGATTTCCGTGCGCACCAGACGCACGTGACACTTTTGTATACGCTATTTGAGTTGGATTTCTTTCGAGCATCATGTTTTCATGACTTATATGCTATATGGTTTAGTAACCCAGCAGGACCGTTCTGAGAACAGTACCTAAGTGTTTTTGCTTGTATCGATAATTTCCGAAGGGATTTCCAAAAAGGAGCTATAGTCTCAATATTTTCCTACTTGTCTAAGATGACACGAAAACTGTACAAAGGAAACCCTTCTAAATCGTTTTCAAAAGGCAGGACGTATATATTAAACAAATGATATATATATGTAGCTATTTTCCTTATAATGAACGTGCGCTACTTATGCCGTGATACGCGTATCGCACGGCGATTTGAAAAAGGATTTTCATGTATTTATATTTGGATGTTTTGGCGATTTTACAACGATGTGTGCTATATACATGTTATCGTTTTAAGTACATCATGTTTGTTTTCGTGTTGGATTTTGACATTGTATTTTCACCATAACTCCGATGATTGCGCGATGCATGATGAAGTTTTGGTTTTGAGCTTTACACTCGTTTTCATTGCGCATGCACTGCGCTATGATATGTGTTATGTATTCGTGATTTCGTAGCCCCGACGACATGATCATTTTACTGAAATGTTTTGTGTTTTGGGGGGAGTTTTAAATTTAAAATTCGAGGATAGAATTTATTTAAGGGGGGCAAATTATAAAATTTCAGAAAATAAAATATTATTTTTGGGAATTTAGATAATTAAAATAATAAATTTCATGAATATCGTTAAGTATGAGAACTAGTTTTAATGAAAAGGTATAGTTATATACCGATAATTTGGATAATAATTGGAAAATTTTATTTAAATTATTGATTTTGAAGGGAGTAATGTGAATTGAGCATTTATAGTTTATTAAATATTTATTTATATGCAATTATGCTAAACTTGATTAACACTTCACTAAGCGTGCACTAATCTTGTTAACGTATCATATCATGTAACATGACATGTTGAAAACACTTGTACATTTTTGATAATTAATCATGGCTTCATTTTCATATATGGTGTTGTTTTGTTTTAAAGTGAGAAATAAAAGAAAAGAAAAAGAAGAGAGAGGGGACAAGGGAGACAATGGAGCATGGGCTCATGAGAGAGAGGGTGAGAGAGAGAGAGAGAAAGTGTGAGAAGTTTCCACCATGTTCTCCTAGCCTCCTTCATATCTTCATTCTCCTTCATCCCTCCAATTTCCTCATTCTCCTTCATCTCTCCACCTCCACTACCACCCATGGCCACCCCAAAATCCTCACTAAAACACCATGTATCTTTCACAAAAAATGACCACAACATCACTACGAATCCTTTAGACCAATCAAGTTGGGACTTTGAAGACATTGAGCAACTCAAGAAAATTCTTGAATTGCCAAATGAGGTAATTCCTATACCCTTAGTTAAGTTTTTAGTTTTCCTGATGTTCTAGTGTAGTTTAGAGTTAAATATATGAGGCTTGGTGATCTTGGAAAATTCCAAGATAAGGGTTAGGGTTTATCTTGAGTTGTGAGGATGTAATTGAGTGTAATTAGTGACCACAAGCTTGTTAGTGTTGTTCTCGACCAATTTAACACAGAAAAACCCCAAGACGTAAACATAGATTTTTTCCGTGTCAGTTTTCTTGGGTTTGTGATGCCTACAAGAAATCTGGAGCAAACTGGTATGTTTTTAGGAAATACTGACCTAGTTATACCCCAAGGAGACCACCACCAAAAGACGAACCCAAAATTTCAAACCTATACCGGCGGCGCCGGCCAAATTGTATGTTTCGCCGGACATTAGGTGGCTCTGGGTGCTAGTGTTTTGTATGTAGCTCCTAATCCTATTAACCCATCCCCTGTATTGTTTGTGTTATCCCTATTTACTTGTGCAAAAATCTGGGAACATTTTGGGTCGAATTTTACTATGTTTTCTGAATTCTAAAACTCGGTTTTTGGTATTTGAATGCTGATTTGGTCGTTGGACGTTTGTACGTCAACAACAAGGGTTTTATGATTGTTTTCGTATGCGTAGGCTATAGGTTTTAACCTATAGGCACCTCGCGTGTCGTGTCGGTTTTTGAATCAGATATTTGATGTGATATGCAGGTATCTCCACGTAGACTTCGGGATGACAAGGTAGATGTGTGGCGTCATCGACTTTAGCAAGCGAGGATCAATGTGAGTAGATGTATATCTACGGGGGAAGTCGGGTGGATGGCATATAGCACCCCCGCAAACGTAGAATATGGTTATTATTATATTATTATAAGTTTGGATGCGATATTGGATATTTAGCGAGTAGGGTGTTCAGAAGACCTTAGGTTAGATTAGGTTGATCTAGGAAGACCTATTCATAGGATTTTTACCTTTGTAGCGAATCGCAGGTTATATGTAATCACATACACGCACACACGCACACTTTATTTTGTGTGTATATGTGTATATATATATACGTATGTGTGTAGGTTTATATATATATATATATACATATACATATATATATATATATACATATACATGTATGATGAGGATAATATATGATATATGGAGATGAGTCGATATGATCGAGCATGATACCGTGGGATTTTGATATGTGATTGAGTCGTAATATTGTGTATGATATGATGTAATAAAGGATCGTTGGGCGATATATATATATATATATATATATATATATATATATATGCAAACATGCGATAACATGTGACTTGATGAAAGATAGATTGTACGAGACCTTAGATCCGTACCCTTAATCATGATATTGTACGATGATGATGTCGTATGAATGATGATGTATATATGATATTTGACTCGTACCCTCGATTTTGAGGATGTCGTACAATGGATATTACCGTACGAGGTATATATGATTATTGATCCGCACTCTTGACTCGAAGATGCCGTGTGATAGATATTACCGTACTTGATGATATGAGGCTGGATCGTCGACTATTAGATATATCAACCCGGATACGTATAGTCTTACACTTCTTGACCCAGGTTTTAGTTTAGCTTTTATTTAGTTTCTTAAATTATTAAGTAGATGCAAGACTAGGCTCGAGTCATACCTATTTTCAAAACTAACGAATTGCGAGTATTTTAAAAAGATAATCCGAGGGACGCTACAGAATTTCAAAGGACATATCTTTTCTCAAAAATGCCGTAGCCCTTACTTTTTTAAAAACCACGATTCGTGCTATTTCAAACACTAAAACTGTATGACTCGTATACAGATATGTATATTTTATAATGTTGCGTTTACTATTCATTTTCTGTTATACTCATGTTGTTCTCTTTGCATTGCATTTATACATGTGTTTTCTTTAACTACTATGAGCTCGTTTGTTAGGACACCAGCACCATTACCGATGATGCGTATATTGTACATACACTTGCTTGCCGGCTCACACACATCATCATCGGTGATTGCCATGCCACGTACACACTGGAGAACTTTTACTCCATTCATATAATCTGATAATCTATAGATGTAGCATTGTTTTACATTCATAAATCTTAAAATGCTAGTGTAGACATTTTATCTCTTACTTAGAATACCAATTGCATTTGCAACCGTACATTCTAATTATGCACTGATCATTGGCTTTATGTCGGTATTTAATATCTCATTGTATACTGCATATATTGTGATTCTCTTTGAGATTTCCTTATTCATGAGATTTCTGGATTTTAGGAAAACCGTAAAGGAATTTCACAAAACTTATATTAATTTTTAAATAAAAATTGTCGTATTCTCGTGACATGATGTGTGTGGCATCCACCATGAGTTTTCTCGGTTCTTGAGCCACGTGTGTACACAGACCCGATTCGAGGAGGGGGGTGCACCGTCTGCGGGTACATGGTGGACTCGGTGAGGTACCCCGAGGCGAGATGGACGTATTAAGAAGGCGTTGAGCCCGATAGGGGAGAACTGCCGACCGGTGATATTTAAAGAGGCAGACATTCGGAGGATACCGACCGTAGTCGTGTTGTCACGACCCAAAATTTGGCCCGTAACCGGCACTTAAACTACGTAACGTCTACAGGCGTACGCAACTTAAGTAAGCCGAAACCCAAAAATCTAAACCACCCAAAACTGGATAAACAGAGAAAAACATAGTTTAAAATATTCGGAAAATCACAAGTAAAATCTCTAACTCTAGTTTTTCTTTCTTGAAAATTTCGGCAGCACCTCCTTTGTAAAAACTAGCCCCGAAAACGGGTACAACATAGATAATATATAAAGCATCCCAAACGAGAGCAAATCACGCCCAACGGCGGAGACAATCACCACAAACATGTATACGACGCCGAAGCGAAGAAATATAAAAGAAACTGCATAAAGAAGTAAACTGTTCACAAAACCGGCTCCCACGAGCACGGCACCCAAAGTCACCAAAATAATACAACACTGAATCCTCACAGGTCGTCTCTAAGTCAAATACAAGAAGTGGTAGATGGAGAATACTAGATCCAATAAAAAAGATATACAATGTACAAACAGATAACCGCAAACCCACCTAAAAGCAAAGGCCTCACGGCCTAACGTAGCGGTATCCACAAAAGTAGAGATGATAAGACGCCCTGCCGCGACCACTTAGAGGGTACGTCCTGCAAAACACTGTGGCACAACGGGGGTGAGTTGCCAACTCGTGAATAATAATAACATCATACTGTAATAATAAGTATGCACGAATAGCGATTCACCTATCACATGTAATTCGATAGCATAAGTAGGACAATGTGAATATGCAACAATCATGTAAAGGTACATCATCAGGGTACTACAACTACATGAAGCAATGCATAACAACAAAATCCTTTGGGTGGGATGATATAACATAAAATCTCATGCAAAATCATCAGCATGGAAAAACACCGGTGTCCCTCACTGACACATCAAATCCCAAATCCTCAGGCACCTTATCCACAGATCGGCCATCACATCCTGTAAATCCCATGGAACCTGAGTGTCAAACATCGACTCCCGAAACATCATGAAAATATATACCTGTGTGTGTCTATATATATAGTATGAGGATATCAACCCCGTATGTCCACCGACGATACGTAGAAATCATGGAAAACATGAGTGTCTAATACCGACACTCGAAACATCATGAAAACCGTGTCTAGCATCGACACGTAAATCCTCATAACTCAGGCGCCGTCACCACGACTGGACCTGACGATATGTCATACATCACTTCGGTCGGTATCCCCACGATAACCGCCGAGTCCAAATACTATCACCGGTAGGTAGTGCTCCCTCTGCAAGGCTTATCGTCTACACCACGAAATCACCACTCGCCCCGGGATACCATAACGGGTCCACCATATACCCGCAGACGGTGCCTCCCGCTCCTCGAATCGGGTATCACAAGCCAAATCTCAGAACCGAGAAATCACATTGTGGACGCACTGAAATATCATATCAAGAGAAACTGGGTTTTCAAACAATAAATAGTTTTCTTGAAATACCCCCACGGTTCTCAAATCCATAAATCATATGAAATCCATATCTCAATGCGTAAATCCACGAAAAACCGATATATGCAACATAAAACAATAATATGAGCATATCAAGGGAAATCTGCTCTTTTAAATGAATCAATCTTTAAAATATATCTTGCGGTTCCCAAATCCTCCAAAAAGAAGTGCAGCCTCATATAAAGTGTACATGTAATTGTAGCAAGATTTAAGTATCTACATGTAAGCAAATATGTATGATGTATTTCATAAGCACAATAGTTAACATCTCAATATCACATGTCAAAACAATACCACTTAGGGTATGTGCAACTATAGCAAAATATGTAGGTGTACATGTCAATATGCATGCATGATGTACATGTAGCTATAGTACGGTATACATGAAATGGAATAAGAGTTACTATCTTAACTATCCATGTCCTATACAATATCACGTATATATGTGGGTTGTGCGTGTCATGGCAATTACTGACGATGTGGGTGTAGCATACAATTTAGTGCTCGTGCAATATGAACCGTCAGTAATGTGTTATATCTAAAGATGCAAGTCAAGGTACAACAGATAATACTATGTAATGACATTCTTATGAGATTAAGTAATATGCAATAACATGCAGCTATCCTATCATATCAGCCCCGACGCATAACGCCATACGGGCAATTTCCCCGTAGATGTTAAATTTACTCTCCTATGGTCTCAAGCTATGAAAATCCGACCACCTGCTTTCCATTGTACGCAGCGTCCGAAGTCCCCGCTTGCGACGCTATATTTTCACAAACACATAAACAGTGCAAAGAATCTCAGAAATCGACTAATATAACGTAAAACTACGTTTTAAAACAATGCACCAACACTAAATTAACTCACAAGTGTGCATCTAGTGGCTAATATGTGTAATGATAATACGAAACCAACTCAAGTGCAGCAGCTGCACACGATCGCGTTTCGCGTTGGATAACGTAACACGCGGACACAAAACACTATATTATAGGAAAATGATCCCAGATTTTTCATACTGCAATTACTAAAAATTTAAACAGTACCAAATACCCCTAAACCACAGCAGACAACTAGCCAAAAAAACCTAACCCCAACACTCCCCTCAAAAGCCGACGTCGCTGGATTTTTCCAAAAGGTCGCCGGCCAAAGCCGGTGTGGCGGGTCTCATGTCTCAGGTAGGATCTTAGCTTCACTAGTACATCACTAAAATCTTGTTTGGTTACACAGTAAAATTTCCAGGTCAGAGCAGATCCCAGAATTTCTAAAAAGACACTAAATAAAACGTAAAGTGTTCTAAACAATAACCAACGAGCTACACATCATAAAAACTCCTATTTAACAGTTTAAGGATTATACCTAATAACACTTGCTCCCAAGATCCAAGCTTTCGTAGCTCTAAGTGATCAAGAAGCAAAAATCAAGACTTGAAGTATTTTTGTGATTTATTTTCGGAATTTTGGAAATTTATTGAGCTAGGAATTGTTGAAATTGATGAAAGAAACACAAAGGGTAAGAGAAGGAGGAAGGAGCACGGCCAAATGAGGAAGGTGAGGAATTTGTGTGGAGTTTTCTATCCAATTCTAGCAATAAATGCACATTAAAGCTCATTCATGCACATGTCACCTCTTTCCTTCATTTCTTTTCTTTTAAAATAAAACTTAATCCTTTTATATAAAAAAAATATCTAGATATTATGAGGAGGGTTTTGGTTAACTCAACTTGATAAAATTTCAAAGTTAAAATTTTAGGACAAAAATACCCTGACCCAAAATGTAAATACCACATTAAAATAATATTAAAATAGGGAAAAATTCTATTTGAACCAAAACGTCCCATATACCCTCAAAACTTGCGCACTAGCTTTATTTTAGCTAAACTAGGTGCTGGCAAGTCTATATGGATGTTTGATCACAGTCGGGTTAAAACGGAAAATACCGACAATTTTACCCTAAAACGGAAAAATTCGCATAACGATTTCTAAAACGTTACAATCTCCCCCCTTATAGAAATTTGGTCTCCGAATTAAAATTTCATACGAAGCGTACCTTCAAAAAGATGAGGGAATTTCTTCCGCATCTCACTCTCGGCCTCCCAAGTGATTTCCTCACTAGTAGGGCTACGCCAAAGAACCTTCATAGATGGCAAGACCTTTGACCGAACTTTTTTCACCTGCCGATCTAAAATAACTACCGGCTGCTCGGTGAATGAAAGATCGCTCTCAAGCTGAACGGTCTCGTGCTGAATCATGTGAGAAGGATCATGAAGGTATCTACGAAGCATCGACATATGGAAAACAGGGTGAACATCCGGAAAACTTGCCGGGAGCGCCAAACGATAAGCAAAAGAATCCACTCGCTTAAGGATCTCAAAAGGACCAATAAATATGTTTGATATAGTGCCCTCAGATTCAATTATTGGATCACAGGCATGTGATTGCAATGATTGAGGGAGGACCTATACCGGTAGGACAGTCTTACTCAAGATGATAATATGCTATCTGGTTTATCTTTATCATCATGTACATGCTTTAGATGAAATTACAGGTCACTATTCAACTTTGAAGAGCCCTTAGGATTCTTGCTTGACTACCAGCAATATGATGGCGATTATATAAGTGGGAGTTGGGTAGTCTATAAGCACATCCTTAAAGTTGTCCCTAGTCATGGGAGTTTTGAGACTGGGCATCGATACTCCATTAATAGACTAGTGTATACAGTCGAGACCCCGACGAGGGGCGGTGGCTGGTCTCACAAGCCATTGGTGTCAGTTGGTTCATCTAAGATGTATACAGGTGCTCATTGGGTTATGAGTACACCGGACAGGATTCGCCGGGAACATGCTAGTTGGTATTATACCTGACGACAGATAGCAGTTCCCTGGTGACATGTGTACAGGTTAGTTCATCGACCTGAGATCGTCATTTGTCTCGTGTGAGTTCCCACTGTGCTTTGATTACTATCCTACCACGGCTCAAAGAGGTCGTGCAAACAGGTTTTAGTTGGGTACAGTCCCGAGCCATATGGAGGCAGTGAGCGGATCGTCAGGGGTTTCGTCACTCACGGTATTGGGGGTGAGATCGCGCTGTGTCTAGGAAAGCCATTACACGAAGTCCTTGGCCAAGGCAGGAGATTAACTTGTAGATGTTCCAGTAGTATCTCAGGGTGTTCTGGGCTTCACTCCGATACGACTTGTGCCACTTTAGGGGATCTAACTTTTACCAACCCCCTAGGCCCGACATACGATGCTCATAGACGAACGGACCGGACTGTACGGATATTGTCACTGACAGGCTCAGTAGGGTGTCAGGATGAGTTCGCTCATCGACCTCCCTTTTGGTCAATACCTGGTAGCCGTTACGTACAGCTAGTACCACTGACGTGCCAGTGGTTAAATCCACAGCCAAAGTATTGATGAGTCTTTAGAGTCCCCCACAGACAGTTTCTCAAGTTTCGGGCGAAACGTTGTAGAGGCCGTATGATATATGGCAGGGTTCAATCATATACGTGCAGTCGTGCACGGATCACGATTGGATGGATCATACTAGTGGGCTTTGGTTTAAGCCGGATCCTAGTATTAGATTTGTTGGATTAGTTTAGTCTCATCGCATTCGCATTCAGTCGGAATGCGGATGCATGTATGTATATACAGGTGAGGTGTATCCTTATGATCCGTCACGAGATTACTTTAGATGTTGCCGTATCTTTTTATTGTTGTAAACATTTGGGTTAATGTTTACTTTGGTGGAAATAGTGAGCTTAATTCATGATGAGGTGCATTAATTATGACCTGGACAAGGGTGGTGACTCATGGTCTTATTATTTGAACTTTGTGATGTTTAGTGATTGATTTATGAGTTGATATGATAAGAAGAGAGAGAGGGCAGCCAAAGCTAAGAGTTTACTCTTGTGTTTATCATTCTATCTCACTCTCTCATTTTATCATACAACACAAGAAAGAAAAGCTTCTTCTTCTTCTTCCTCCTCTAGCTCACCATTTCCTCCAATGGCATCATCTTCAACCTCCATCCATACACTCTAATGTGTTGAGAATCAATGAATACTTGAGACAAAGTGAACACACACACTCTCTACACCGCCTTGGACACGTTGGCTAGCAAACTTCATGTCCGAGTTGCTTCGGATGAAGAGGGAGCCCGTAAAAGGATTCGAAGATGTGGTACCCTTTCCGACGAGAAGACCGGAGATCGGAGATGCCGCGAGGAGCAAGAGATGGTGGCTAAAGACCGAAGGACACAGATCAATCGGTATAGCCTTTCTAACCATTCTCTAGTTTGCTAGTTATAGGTTAATGGTTCGATCCGGGATTAAAGTCTGCGATAGCGCCGGTTTCAAGTTTTGAAAAAGTTTTCGTTTCCGCATTTTGGCCTCGGACAGACGGCCGGGGCGCTACCGTAGACTTACATGGTATCAGAGCAACGGCATTAACCTTTACTAGCTTGTTCTAACGTATTTAAAACATCGATCGAACAAAATTTCCGAAACCGTGATTCCATTTCATGAAGTTTCTGTCGAATTTTTTTTGTGGACGAAAAATTATTTTGAGTGTTGCAGAAAAACAGGCAGGCTTTTTTAAGAAATCTGTAAAAATTTGGTAGCATGATACTACAGTGCCGCCGTAGAACCGCGGCAATAACCCTGTTTTAGCCGCGGTTCCGCCGCCATTCTGTAGCTTCACTGGACCAAATTTTCTACAGTGGTCTCTGACTTGGAATTGGGGTTTCTGGTATTTTTTAGTTTTGGCCCAGATTATTTTGAGTGCTGGATTTGTGCTTAGGGCCCACTTCGGGAAATTTTGTCGATCGAAAATTTTAAATATGTTAGTTCACAGTGCTTACTTTATATCTGCGACCATGAATGTCATTCAAGCGGTAAATCTTGTCTAATTTCGATAGCTCTTTTAGACAAATTTGCGAACGTGACATTCACGTTGATGTTCTGTGTTGTGCTGTGATGTTGCGGATTTGTCATGGTGGATAGCCTGGATGCAATGGTAGTACAGTTTGGTATTATTTGTACATTTGATATTGCGGGGCGAGCGTCCGACATTTGGACAGCCGTCACTGCCTGTTTGTATATTATTCTTTTGGGGCACGACCGGGCTGAGGTCGATGTACCCGTTGTATATTTTACTTTCTGTACTAGGATTACCCCGCGGTAGGGTGCACGAATAGCCGGGTTCTAGAGGGCAACGATCCCGCATCTCATGGCTTTGAGACGGAAGGGGCTTCACTTTAGAATTGGCGGGCTATTCGCCGCACTCGTAGGGGTCCAGGTTGACCCAAGTAGGGGTGCTCAAGTTACCGAATTCCGTGAAGTGCTGGGTGGTCCATTCACTTTGTTGAAAGGGGCTGCCTCGCTTTAGGTTTTGGCGGGTAACTTGCCGCACCCATAGGGGTCTAAGATTTCATTGCATAGGCTATCCACACGACCAGGGGAACGTCGGGTTTCACTTGCGGCTCAAAGGAAACCCGGGGATCCCGGATTATCTGTACTGTTCTGTGATGCTTATTACATTACTGTGATGTTGCATTTATCATGCCATGAGCGATTATTATATATTGATATATATACTAGTAGATGTTGTATATGTTTTACACCCGCGCTAATCCAGTCCCCGCTCTGTCGTTAGTTAAGTAACCTAACGGGTGATGACGGGACCCAGTGGCGAATGCGGATGGCATATACGTACATCATATTTTTGTTCTTTTGTGGTGTGATTAATTGATGGGACTGCATTGATTCGGATCAATGCAAGCTAAACAAACCTGTTTGATGTTGATGGAACATTTTTCAAAAAGTTGTTATTGCTAGGACGTTTTCATTTGTTGTGCACAGTGATATTCGGTTATGAATATCCAGCACCTCAGTCGACGAGGCAAGGGCCGAGATCCCTTCACCGGGAGTGACCTCTTATACAGAAGTTTGTGTCAGGGTAATAACTTCACTATAGTCGATTACTTTTTGCTTTGCATCGTGGTATTCAGTTGGAATATCCTGCACCTCATTCTACGGGGAAAGAGCCGAGATCCCTTCATCGGGAGTGACCTCTTTAACAAAGGTTTTCGCCACTATATTTATAAAAAGCTATCTGGTTCCTTCAACGATATCAAGTTCATTACGTTAAAGGTTTTTCGCCAAAAACCATTCGTAGCCCTCCGTCATTTCAGACGGGTAGCACTTAGTATTCATGCTATATTTGTTCGCCAAAGTCAAGGCATAATGTATTGTAGCTATTTGTTACTTTTCTGTTGCATAGATAGATGCGTTGGTTTGGGACAGTCGTACGGCTTTGTTGGCCAAAGTCAAGGGTAGGTACGGGTGGGTTCAAATTATCCTGTATAATGATGGGTAGAACTTGACATGTGACTTATGATTTGTTTGCCAAAGTCAACGTCAAAAGAGCATGGGGTAAAAATCACATAGGGAGTTTCTAAAGAAACCGAAACTTGCCAGATATGCGCATACCTTCTGGCATGTGATAACGCGAGTGGATTCTATCACGTTATCATGCGATGATAGTTGGATCCCGATTCCTACTGATGAGTTGGTTTACTCCTCGGGTGATCCCGACTAATTCTTCTTTCAGATTTGGAGGAGAATTTGACAATACAGTGGGAGGTTTCCTGATTAGATAAATTGATAACCATTCTGATCTAGGTTAGAGTGCACGCTGAGTGTTTCTTTTCTCTCTCTCATTGGCAGCGACCATGACCCGACCCAAGATTATGACTCAGTAACCAAGTTAACCGAACCTTTTTAAAGCATTGGTTTTTGGATTGTCTGAGTTGCATACCTCATTGCCACTCCTACTTTTACCCTTTTTCTCCAGAACATTTTGTATCACTACGAACGTCCACTTCCATTCGATAAAACCATCGTATGGTTATATACGAACTCGAAGGAACTCGTTCCAGATTCGAGGATGGTTTCCGGTTCTGAAGAAAATGAATAGAACTATTCAGTTTTCTTTTCCTTTTACCTTCTCTCAGGTTGCGAGTGCTCCTTGGATTAGGACGGTACACCTATTACGCTAATTGGATAGTCTTCATCCAAACGATAGGCAGGTGCCGAAAGGTAGGGCATGAAGAAAACCATTTAGCCTAAAAGGTGTACATAAATTATTAAGTAAAGACAAATAAAGGGATTAGTAAGAGGGCAAAATAAATTGCGACTGCTATCATTCACGACCAAACCAAGTATTTCAACGCCACTCCTACTTCACCTTTGTATTTCTCCGGAATACCCCGTATCACTACGAAGATCCACAGTTTATTGGATACTCCATCGTATGGTTATATACGAACTCGAAGGAACTTGTTCCAGTTCGGGGATGGATTCTGGTTCAGGAGAAATAGGAATAAGGTTTTATTCAGTTGTCTTTTATCTTCACCTTCTCTCAAGTTGCGAGTGCTCCTAGGATTAGGTTAGTACACCCATTATGCTTATTGGATAGTCTTCTTCCAAACCAAAGGCCGATGCCGAACAGTAGGGAAAGAAGAAAACCATTTGGCCTAAAGGTGGTGTACAGAAGGTAATGACTAAAGACTTATAAAGGGATTTGGAGAGATGACAAAGAAATATACGGTTACAGTTGTGAATCCGATAATGGAAGATGCATTACTAGGAATACCCGGATACACCTTCGAAACATTTACACGTTTCAGTTTCACTGTGTATTGTTAAAAGAAATCTGATTTCCCAATTAGCCCTTGCTCCAGGGTATGTATTTACCAGGTTTGATTTTCACATCTGTATGGTTTTACAGATGATGAGTGGGAGTAAGTTATTGGGAATTGGGTGATCATCCTCATTATATCGGGATTCGTTGTAATTGGCGATATTTGAGGAAATCGCCTGGGTTGTTTGCCGGACGTCAAATATTTGGTTTTGAATATCCGTTGTAATGCACCAATTTCAAATTGATATATCTGTACGTTTATTTTTATAAAGTGAGATATAATTTTTGAAATTATGTCTATGACATTTACCTATATCAGTAGATGGTTAGGTAAGGAGCATTAAAAAGCGGTGTAATTCTTCTTAACCATAAGTACAGTTTTCAACCTACGACACACTTGGAATGAATTATTAGACTCAGGAGACTTATACAGAGTATTGTATGTTGTCCAGTGTCCATTAGGACAGAGGGGTTGGGAGTCGTACTATATTTTGTTTACTTGGTGACTTCTCTAGTTCTTAGACATGTGTTTCATAGAAATACAAGATCTAAGTTTTGAGAAGTTATAGGTATAAGAATAAAGTAGAAAACCATGTGTTGTAAGTATCAGGGTTCTTCAAGGCGATCGAAGATGTATATACTTGTGTATGGTATTCAGTTGATAGTAATGATTATGACAACTTGCTTCTCTTTCAGGTTACTCATATATGGATGTATTTCTAAGTTGAGTAATGCTGATAGGCCTATCTCCATTTTAGTTGACATGCCCTGGAGACAGCTGCATGATTTGAATCTGGTTCCAATTAAATCAGTGCCTCTATTTCTATATTGTATATAGAATAGTTCATATTTTAACATTATTAAGGTACAGGGAGTTGTCTGGCTTATGCTTAAAAGCAGACTCTGGATAACTCAAGGCACGTTTCTGTAGTGGTTGTTTGTGGGTTGACCCGGGTTATGACGAGGGTTGACTTTCTACCATCTGGAAGATCAATAGTGATATTGTTCTTGAATCACCACAATTTTAGTAAAATAAATTTTTTCAGAAAACAGTAGTGGGAGTATGGTAGAACTGGAAGTGATTCCAGAACCGCAAACGATTACTGAAAATTTAATAGGACCTAAAGATTCAATCTGGTTTGACATTCCATTGGCCACTCCGCAGATATGGTGGGTAACCTCAGGAACTCGAGAGGTACTTCGGTATGCTCAAGGACGGTGACAGGGAGGTTCTTGTTTTCCCATACTTGCCATTACTGTTGTTCCAGAGTGTGAGACCCGGTAGGAGGATGAGTATAGCGTCGTTCTAAACTAGGTTTAGAAGTGTACGTGTATATGACTCTGCCAGAGGGTTGTCCCAGTCAGTGGAAGCAGCGGAAGCATAGTGGACAAGTAGCTTATGTCTATTTATAGACTGAAGCAGATATAGCGGAGATAGATCATCTATTTATGATGTAATAGTCATAGGTTTGACTTCATCAGAATTGGGGATGGATCTGTTAAGAAGGTAGTAGGGTGTGATGTCTTGGTATTTGGATGACATGCACAGAGTAGGAAGTGAAATTCCTATAATACGATCGGTTATACTGTGGTTGTCATACAGTTCTTTCTCCACATAGGGCTTGGATATTATATCAGACATTCTGGTTACTAGATCTATGGTTTTGGATCTAGATTTGGGTAGTTTCCTAATCTGGGTACTTAGACAGAACTCTAAAGGTGTTTTAGAATGGACGACTCCTGGCACGGTAGTATACCTGCAAGTTGTAACATTTCAAAAAAATAAAATATTATTTTTGGGAATTTTTTTAATTTAATATTATTTTCATGAATATTTTAATATTTCGGTATAATTAAATACCGATAAATGGGAAAAAATTTGGAAAAATTATGGAAAATTCTAAAATAGGGTATTTTATGGAATTAAGCCATTTTTAAGTTTTTCTGATTAATTATACACTAATTTTGTGCTAATCGCGATTAAAAATCGCTAATTGGTTTTTTAGCATTTTTGTGCAAAACATGCACATATCATTTTTCTTTACACTTGTGAATTTCTACCATATTGTTTGTTACGTTTAGCTGACCGCTTGCAGCTTATGGGTGTTTGATATGATCATCACCTACTGCCGGCGTATTGACGATTCTTTAGAGTCCTACACAGAGCTTTCTTGACTCAGGCAAAACGGAGTAGGGGCACATATGTGATATGTGCAGGACCGAGGATAATGTGATATGAAATACCGTATTCTATTCTCGCGATATTTGATATCCGCCGGGTCATCGGATCAAGTGTTGATTCGATGAATCGGTAAATGATATATTAGTCGGTTATATGCGATATAGCCGGATTTTCGGATCAAGTGTTGATTCGATAATTTAATGTATAATAATATATATGATATATTAAATTACATTAACTAATATTAGCTCACTAAAAGATTCTTTTTCTCACTCGGGTAATACATTGATATATACGCGAAATATGTTTATTTTATTATTTTATTTTGTTACAATAAATATTATATATGTGATATATAATATTGTAACATTATATGATAACTAATGCAACATGTTTAATGGAGATTAAACAAGGTTAGGGTTTGATTTGGGTTAGTGCATTCATGAACCTTCTAGAAGGTTTCCTTTTGTTTTGAGTTATGATATTTTCAAGTGACTCCTTCTTAAACCAACCCAAACCCTTACCCTTGGTTAAGTCTTTACAAGGGTTAGCCTAGTCATGGTTAACCATGGTTGCATTATTAATCATTATCTTCTTTTCATTATTCATCACAAATGATTATTCATCTTCTTCTTCCTTCTTGCTTCATAGAAAAGCTTTCTAGGTTTTTCCTAAGTGATGAAAATGAGTGAGAATAAGAAAACAAATGAGAGCAAAAATCCTACTTCATCATCCTCATCTATCCTTGCCATTTAGATGAGGGTGTTCACTTCATTTGTTTAGTGAGAGCTGTAACTCCACGTTACCCACCCCGGTGCTTGCGGGGAGGCGGAAAACGGAATAAAAAACGGATTTTTATCACTTTAGGCAACATGGACTAGACAAAGAAGGATCTTTGCTAAACAAAAACAAGCTAAAGCTAACTAGAAACTAGCTAAGGGCAGAATGGTTATACCTAGGGCTTTATGTCATTCTCTCCTTGCTCCTTGGAGTAGTAGAAAGGGATCACCTTTGTCGTCTTCTCACGTCGAAGAAGGATCCATCCGAAAGCCTCAACCTTTGGCTTCAACTCCAAGCTAGAAGTAACTAGGGTGCTAGAAGTGCTAGTCCTATAACCCTAGATGAGAGTAAAGATTATCAAGAAGAGGTTTTTCTCAAGCTTAAGTGATTCTCAACACATGAGAGGGGAGAGCTTGAGGGAGAGAAAGAACAAGAGAGAGAAAGTGAATCATAGAATGAGAGAATAATAAGGCATTCTCACATATATGTGTGAATTATTGTAAATAGATAATTAGTGAGATAATTGTCATGGCTTAATCAAGACATGACCATTATCATTTCATTTTTAATGCAAATTGCAAGGATCAAAGAGCATCTTCCAAATGAAATGATGATGGTCAAAGTGTCAACCTAGGTCAACAAGTCAAGAATGTCAAATGGTCAACAACCATAACCTTGCACAATTATATTAAACTAATATCAATTAACCATAATACACACATAAGCATTAGGGTTAATAAAATGACAATGGTCATTAACCCTAATCAAAGACCTCTCCCTCTGTCTCAAGCAACTGTGCATACGCACCCGTATTCGTGATCCAAGGAACACGAATACAATGAGATAAAACCAATCCCAAATCATATACTAGGATCCGGCTTAAACCAAAGCCCGCTAGTATAAGCTGTCCGGACAGCAAACGTGCACAAGTGCGCGGATGTGAACGAACCCTGTCGCAAAACAATGCGACCTCTACTCATTTTGCCTAAAGGCGAATAGCTCTCTGTGTGGGACTCTAAAGACTCGATACTACGCTGGCAGTGGGTTTAACCACAGATCGCAAGCGGCACTAGCTGTACGTAACGGTCCCCAGGTAGATGCCGATAAGAAGACTGACGAGGTGAAGCCCATCTGAACTCCTACTGAGCCTGTATATGACAGTCTCCGTACAGTCCGGTCTCCTCCATACATCGCATGGCGGGCCTAGGGGGCGGTGAACGTCAGTCCCCTAATAGCGGTATAAGTCGTGTCGGAGTGTAGCCCAGAACACCCTGAGATAACACTGGAACCTACCAGTATATCTCGCTTGCCCTGGCCAGGGACTACTCGTGTAATAGCTCTCCTGGACACAGCGCGTTGTCAACCCCCAATACCGGGAGAGACGAATCCTGTCTAACTGTCACTGCCTCCAAGTGCTTCGGGACTGCACCCAAAAACTACCTGTTTGCACGACTCCTTTAAGCCGTGGTAGGGTAGTAATCAAAGTGCAGTGGGAACACACTCTAGGCGAAGTGGCAGTATCAAGTCAGCGGACTAAGCTGTACTCATGTCACCTGGGAACTGATAACTGACGATAGGTATAATACCAACCAACAGTCCCCGACGAGTCCTGTCCAGTATACTCGTAACCTAACGAGCACCCGCATACTATCTCAAGTACGACGTACTGACGGCTGTGGGACAGACCATCTCCCACGCTGGGATGAGAAGCGCATACGCTAGTCTACTCCGGAGTATCGATGCCCTGTCTCGATAGTCCAACGACCAGGGACTTGTATAAGGATGTGCTTATGGATTACCCAGCTCCCACGAGTGTGAGCGCCATCACAACGCTGGTAATCAAGCAAAGATCCTAAGGGCTCTACTAATATGTATATCAGCGATATGCTAAAAGAAACACATTCACATATTAAAGCAGAGACAAACCAAGTAGCATAATACCATTTCGAGCAAGATTGTATATACAACTGTGAATATCCCAAGCTTCCATCAAGTAATATACAAACTAGTATGATACAGTAATGGCCTCTACGGCATATACACTAACAATCTCCCACTTGCACTAAGGCCATGTACTGGCGTATCGAAGACCTATCATCTCGATCAGCCGCTCGAACTGAGTCTGGGGCAAGGCCTTGGTGAATGGATCTGCTGTGTTATCTTCTGAAGCAACCCTCCAAACCTCGATCTCCTGGCGATCCACGATCTCCCTGATCAGGTGCTACCGTCTCAAGATGTGTCTGGATTTCTGATGGGACCTGGGTTCCTTCGCTAAAGCTATAGCCCCGTTGTTGTCGCAATACAGAGGTATTGGGTCAACAATGGACGGAGCCACCTGAAGTTCTTTCAAGAACTTCCTCATCCAGACAGCTTCTTTTGCGGCATCAGATGCAGCGATGTATTCCGTTTCCATAGTCGAGTCGGCAACGGTTTCTTGTTTGGATCTCTTCCAACACACCTCCCCTCCATTGAGGGTGAAGACAAAACCCGACATGGACTTGGAATCATCCTTGTCACTCTGGAAGCTGGAGTCAGCAAAGGCCTCAATCTGGAGGTCTTTTCCGCCATACACCAAGAACATCTCCTCAGTCCTTCTCAGGTACTTGAGAATGTTCTTTACTGCTATCCAATGTTTCTCCCCAGGGTTTGACTGATACCTGCTTACCACACTTAGTGCATAAGCCACATCCGGTCTGGTACACAACATCGCATATATTATAGAGCCTACCGCAGAAGCGTAGGGTATAATAGACATGCGATCCCTCTCCAAATCAGTCTTGGGAGACATCTCTTTGGAGAGGGTGATCCCGTGACAAACCGGTAGATTACCACGCTTGGAATCTTCCATACTGAATCTCTTCAGTATGGTGTCGATGTACCTGGACTGTGAAAGTCCTAATATCCTCTTGGATCTGTCACGGTAGATCCGGATACCCAGAATGTATGAGGCATCACCCAGGTCTTTCATGGAGAACCTGTGTGACAAGAACCCCTTGACAGATTGTAGCATAGGAATGTCATTTCCTATTAAGAGAATGTCATCCACGTATAAAATGAGGAATACCACAGTTCTCGCTACAAATCTACAATAGATGCATGGTTCATCTGGATTTTTGATAAAGCCAAATTCCTTGACCGTCTCATCAAAACAGATGTTCCAACTCCGCGATGCCTGCTTTAGTCCATAAATGGACTTAAGCAACTTGTACACCTTTCCGCTGCTCCCACTTTGAATGAAACCCTCTGGCTGTTCCATATAGACACACTCTTCTAAACGTCCATTTAGAAAAGCGGTCTTTACGTCCATCTGCCAAATTTCATAATCGTGGAAGGCAGCAATGGCAAGAAGGATCCGAATGGATTTCAGCATAGCTACTGGAGAAAAGGTTTCGTCATAGTCCAAACCAGGTCGCTGACGAAAACCCTTTGCAACCAGTCTAGCTTTATAGGTCTCAACCTGCCCATCAACACCAATCTTCCTTTTGAAGATCCACTTGCATCCTACGGGTTTTACCCCATCTGGAGCAATGTCCAACGTCCATACTTTGTTGGTGTACATGGACTCCATTTCGGTCCGCATTGCATCCAGCCATTTTACCGAGTCGACGCTCTGAATGGCTTGCTGGAAGCTAGTTGGTTCATCACAATCTATGATGCAATCCTCTCTATCCCCGTCAATGAGAAAACCGTAGTATCTCTCGGGCGGATGAGACTGCCTACTACTCCTGCGGAGTGGCGTGGGAATGTCCTGATCTTTCAAACCCTCTGGTTCTACTAAGCTTTCAGTAATAGCTCGTGGTTCTGGAATTTCTTCCAGTTCTATTGCGCTCCCACTTATTTCTTTTTCTATGAACTGGTGTTCTAGAAAGTGGGCATGGCGAGAAACAAAAACCTTTTGTTCCTCTTCGCAATAGAAGAAATATCCCTTGGAGTTCTTTGGATATCCCACAAACTTGCACTGTACTGAGCGTGTCTCGAGCTTGTCCGCATGCTGCTTTTTTACAAAAGCTGGACATCCCCATGTCTTAATGTGATTAAGATAGGGTCTCTTCCCACACCACATCTGATATGGTGTAGTAGGCACAGTCTTAGTTGGAACTCAGTTCAAAAGGTATGCAGCTGATTCTAGCGCATATCCCCAAAACGATCGCGGCAACTCAGTGTTACTCATCATGGACCGTACCATATCCAATAGGGTTCGGTTCCGTCTCTCCGATACACCGTTATGTTGCGGAGTGTATGGAGGAGTAAGCTGAGAGAGAATTCCATTCCCTTTTAAGTAACCCAGGAACTCGGCACTCAAGCATTCACCACCTCGATCAGATCTCAGTGCCTTGATACTTTTGCCTGTTTGTTTTTCTACTTCATTCTTATATTCCTGGAATTTTTCAAAAGCCTTACATTTATGTTTCATTAAGAAGACATAACCGTACCTTGAAAAGTCATCCGTAAAAGTAATGAAGTAAGAATAACCGCTTCGTGCATGTGTAGACATTGTACCGCACACGTCACTGTGTATGGGTCTCAAGAGCTCGCTCGCTCTTACTCCGTGTCCAGTGAACGGAGTCTTTGTCATCTTTCCTTTGAGACAGGATTGACAAGTTGCATACGATTGATATTCGAACGGATCCAAATATCCTTCTGCATGTAACTTAGTCAACCTTCTCTCATTGATGTGACCCAGTCTACAATGCCATAAGAAAGTTTTATTGATTTCTGGAGACTTTCTTTTGTGTGTATTCTGGACATTGAAAATATGTGGTTGGTTTAATACGTATATACCGTTGTTCAATGTACCTGACCCAATAAAAACTTGATTAAGGTGAATGTTCACTACATTACTTACAAATGCAAATTCATAATCTTCTTTAGATAATAAAGATATAGAAATGATATTACAGGTTGCATTTGGTACATAATAACAACTACGCAAAACTAAAAAGTGTCCATCTGACAGTCCCAGGTGATAGTCCCCTACGGCCTCAACATCCATGCTAGCACCGTTTGCAACTCTGAGGGTCATGTTACCTGCCTTCAAAACTCTACGCTTTCTCAACGCCTGCAAAGAATTACATATATGAGATCCTGATCCGGTATCCAATACCCAGGATGTAGAGTTTATTGATAGACAGTTTTCAATAACATACACACCTGAAGCTGAAGCCGCAACTCGCTTCAAATCCTGTGTTCTGGCCTTCCAAGCCTTGCAATCCTGTTTCCAGTGACCACTTTTGTGACAGTAGAAGCATTCTTCCTTCCCCACCAGCTTACCCGCTACCTTTGTTGCTTTTCCTTTTCCCTTCGTATCCACTTTACTGACACCACCTCTTGGTTTGGCGGGGGCTTTCTTCTTCTTACCCTTGGCTTTCTCCCTGGATCTAGAAGAGGAAGATCCTCCTACAAACAAAGTTGATGTCTCCCTACCTTTCTGTAGGGTGCCCTCTGCACTCCTCAGCATGTTAAGGAGCTCTGAAAGTTCAACTTCCTTTTCCTGTAAGTTGAAGTTTAGGATGAACTGGGCATAAGTGGAAGGAAGGGACTGGAGAATCAAGTCCGTATAGAGCTCATTCTCCAACGTGGTCCCAAGTTTTGCGAGCTCCTCTATGTAGCCAATCATCTTAAGCACGTGTTCCGCTACCGATGATCCGACGGCCAACCTTGCCGAAAACAACTTCTTCGACACTTCGTATCTGGCGATACGAGACTGCTCTCCATACAGTTCTTTTGTATGAAGAAATATGGACTCTAGGTCCATATTCTCGTGCCTCCTCTGATGTTCGTTGTCCATCGAGGCAAGTACGAGGCATTTGGCCTTCGCGCAATCTATTTCCCAGGTCTTATAGATTTCCCTATCTACGACACTGGTTTTGGGACCTGGGACAGGGGGAGCTTTAGTGGTAAGGAGATACCCCAGCTTGTCGTAAGTGATTGCCATCTTAACATTCCTGAGCCAATCTTTGTAGGTCGGCCCTGTCAGTATGTTTTTATCTAGTAATAACTTAAGTCCGGTCATGTTGAATGGTCGCTGCAATTAGGAGAGAGAAAAGAAACACTTTAGCATGATGCTCTTGCAAGTTTAGAGTGGTTTTTAGTTTGTCTAAACAGGATGGCTCCCACTGTCTCTCGAATCCCTTCTCAAACCGTAAAGAAAGGATTAGTCAGGATCAATCTCACCGTACAATACTTGCTTAACCGTTCAGCCAGGCCAGTGTCGGTACTTCGAGGGAGGTTTTCCAACGCTTTCGTGAAGTTCCTTAATTAAGTAACCTCTTTTCCCTGTGGGCGTAGCCCCGCTAACACCTTTCTAGACACCTACTAGGTTTATAGCATTGATCGTTAAGTGAGAGTTTTCCCGAGGAGTAGCATATACTCACAGTAGGATCGGGATCCAAACATCATCGCGTGATAAAACCGAAGGAATTCTACCAGAATCATCACACTCCAAATGGTATGCAGCGCTAGCAAGTTTCAGTACTTATGAAACTCCCGATGTGGATTTTTGCCCCATGCTCTTATGACCTTGACTTTGGCCAAAATATCATAAGTCACATGTCAAGTTCTACCCGTCATTCTCCTGGTTAATTTGGACCCACCCGTACCTACCCTTGACTTTGGCTAAAATGGCAGCACGACTGTCCCAAACCAACGCATCTATCTATGCTGCACATGAATACCCAATAGCTACCAATCACTATGCCTTGACTTTGGCCAAAATACATAGCTTGAATACTTTTGACCATTCATGTGGAATGACGGAGGGCTACGAATGGTTTTGGCGAAACCGTGAACGTAGTGAACTTGATATAATCGATGGAACGAGATAGCTTTTAAAAGGAGTGGTTCAAGCTCCGCGTTTAAAAGTTTAGTTTTGAAAAGAACCGAGTGGTTTTCAAAGTGTTCCAATCGACTTTTACTTGGTTTATTTTCTTGCATTAGTTCTTTTAATGCGTCCCATCATTTAATCCTACCATTACAGAAAACAACCAAAATATGACGTACGCTTATTCTATTCGCATTCGCCACGGGGCCCCGTCATCACCCGTTAGGTTACTTAACTAACGACAGAGCGGGGGCTGGGCTAGCGCGGCTGTAAAACATAAGCAACGCCTAAATAGTTATAATATATAAATATATAGCAATGATAGACATTACAGATCACAGATGAATACATTGGATATACTAGGAATCCGCAATCCGTTCGAGCCTGTAACGAAAATCGGATTACACGGTCGCGGTGAATAGCCAATACCCCACCCAAGACCCCTACGGGTGCGGCAAACTACCCGCCAAGTACCCGAAGCGAAGCAACCTCCCTCACCACCGTGAGTAGGCCACTCGGCACTTCGAGATACCCGGTAGTTTGTGCACCCCCTCCATGGGTCTATCCTAGGAGTAAAAACAGTAAAAAGAATTATACAATGACGGCTACAACCCCGACCCGGTTGCGCGGCCATACAAATAATATTACATCAATTTACATGTTACAATGAATGAAAGAAAAAGAAACACTCATCTCACATCCACCCCGACTATTCACCCGCGACAATCCAATGCATTCATATACACATACCATCATCAAACACAGATCACAGATATGTATAACCCCTACTAATCGACATATAGCGATTAGCCGACGTTCAATACATGCAAACAACACAGATATAACCCTTTAGTCAAAGTGTAGTGAAGTTCGATCAAAAATACGGATTTATAGGCCCCCAAAAACAAATTTCATTTCTGGAAAACCTGGGCACAAATAAACCATCTTAAAAATCCCAAAACCATGCCAGAAGAACACTGCACCAAACTCGACCCAGAACCGAGCCAAAACGGCCGCGGTTGCGCGGCAATAGCTTGCTATTGTCGCGGAACCGCGGCGCTTTGAGCGAATCTCTGGATCGTTTTTGGTGGCTTTCTTCACAAAACCCTGAGATAATTTTTGACGTACGATTTATTTTATTTTGAACAGAAAATATTTTAACAGAAACATGGGTTTTTGTAAACTCGGTTTTGCGATTTTTCCGATTGAACTTCGATACACTTTACTACCTAGCTAGTTTATGTTTAGTTAGGCTCTGATACCACTGTAAGTCCACGTTGCCCACCCCGGTGCTTGCGGGGAGGCGAAAAATGGAATAAAAACGGATTTTTATCACTTTAGGCAACATGGACTAGACAAAGAAGGATCTTTGCTAAACAAAAACAAGCTGAAGCTAACTAGAAACTAGCTAAGGGTAGAATGGTTATACCTAGGGCTTTATGTCCTTCTCTCCTTGCTCCTTGGAGTAGTAGAAAGGGATCACCTTTGTCGTCTTCTCACGTCGAAGAAGGATCCACCCGAAAGCCTCAACCTTTGGCTTCAACTCCAAGCTAGAAGTAACTAGGGTGCTAGAAGTGCTAGTCCTATAACCCTAGATGAGAGTAAAGATTATCAAGAAGTGGTTTTTCTCAAGCTCAAGTGTTTCTCAACACATGAGAGGGGAGAGCTTGAGGGAGAGGAAGAACAAGAGAGAGAAAGTGAATCATAGAATGAGAGAATAATAAGCCATTCTCACATATATGTGTGAATTATTGTAAATAGATAATTAGTGAGATAATTGTCATGGCTTAATCAAGACATGACCATTATCATTTCATTTTTAATGCAAATTGCAAGGATCAAAGAGCATCTTCCAAATGAAATGATGATGGTCAAAGTGTCAACCTAGGTCAACAAGTCAAGAATGTCAAATGGTCAACAACCATAACCATGCACAATTATATTAAACTAATATCAATTAACCATAATACACACATAAGCAATAGGGTTAATAAAATGACAATGGTCATTAACCCTAATCAAAGACCTCTCCCTCTGTCTCAAGCAACTGTGCATACGCACCCGTATTCGTGATCCAAGGAACACGAATACAATGAGATAAAACCAATCCCAAATCATATACTAGGATCCGGCTTAAACCAAAGCCCGCTAGTATAAGCTGTCCGGACAGCAAACGTGCACAAGTGTGCGGATGTGAACGAACCCTGTCGCAAAACCATGCGACCTCTACTCATTTTGCCTAAAGGCGAATAGCTCTCTGTGTGGGACTCTAAAGACTCGACACTACACTGGCAGTAGGTTTAACCACAGACCGCAAGCGGCACTAGCTGTACGTAACGGTCCCCAGGTAGATGCCGATAAGAAGACTGACGAGGTGAACCCCATCTGAATTCCTACTGAGCCTGTATGTGACAGTCTTCGTACAGTCCGGTCTGTTCGTCTGATACATCGCATGGCAGGCCTAGGGGGGCGGTGAACGTCAGTCCCCTAATAGCAGTACAAGTCGTGTCGGAGTGTAGCCCAGAACACCCTGAGATAACACTGGAAACTTACCAGTATATCTCGCTTGCCCTGGCCAGGGACTACTCGTGTAATGGCTCTCCTGGACACAGCGCGATGTCAACCCCCAATACCGGGAGAGACGAATCCTGTCTAACCGTCACTGCCTCCAAGTGCTTCGGGACTGCACCCAAAAACTACCTGTTTGCACGACTCCTTTGAGCCGTGGTAGGGTAGTAATCAAAGTGCAGTGGGAACACACTCGAGGCAAAGTGACAGTGTCAAGTCAGTGGACTAAGCTGTACTCATGTCACCTGGGAACTGATAACTGACGATAGGTATAATACCAACCAACAGTCCCCGACGAGTCCTGTCCAGTGTACTCGTAACCTAACGAGCACCCGCATACTATCTCAAGTACGACGTACTGACGGCTGTGGGACAGACCGTCTCCCACGCTGGGATGAGAAGTGCATACGCTAGTCTACTCCGGAGTATCGATGCCCTGTCTCGATAGTCCAACGACCAGGGACCTGTATAAGGATGTGCTTATGGATTACCCAGCTCCTACGAGTGTGAACGCCATCTCAACGCTGGTAATCAAGCAAAGATCCTAAGGGCTCTACTAATATGTATATCAGCGATATGCTAAAAGAAACACATGCACATATTAAAGAAAAGACAAACCAAGTAGCATACTACCATTTCGAGCAAGATTGTATATACAACTGTGAATATCCCAAGCTTCCATCAAGTAATATACAAACTAGTATGATACAGTAATGGCATCTAGGGCATATACACTAACAAGAGCTTGTGTTAATGAAACTTCAAGGTAGATCATCTTTGTTATCAAAGATCGGAAGCAAGTTTGCATCTTTCTCTTCGTGGAGCCTCTCGAGAGTCCGGAACACGATGATCGCAGCGATAGGACCTCAACACGGAGCTTTAGAAGTGAAGGACCGGATCTACAAAGGTTGTAATCCCTCTCACTTAGTGTTAAAATGTTTAACATGCTTGTTTTCGCCTAAACTCTAGTATAAAGATCTTGGTTAGGGTTGTTCGGCACGGCTAAATTTTAAATCGGGCATGGTTGATGCCTCGTAGACCCTTGTGTGTGTGCCTTGCATCCCTGCAGTTGTATCAGAGCCAAGCTAGAATTTTAGGCAAAGTCTAGGCGAAGTTTAATGTCCGATCGAACTCCGAATACCCGATATACCCTACTTTCTGGAAATTTTTCAAATCTGTTGATTTTTCATATTAAAAATACCCATAAAAATCAGCAGGGTATTTTAGGAATTACTGTGCAAAACGACCCATTAATGCGCTTAAAGCGCCATGGAACCGCGGCCGTACCCTCGCTTGCGCGGCGGTTCCGTGGCTCTAGAGTGGGATTATGGATTCATTTTGGTACAGTAACATCCGTTGGAACTGCTACATTTTTATGGGAATTTTTAATTATACTCAAGAGTTGAGCTTTCTGGGTTGTATTGGGGACTCGTTGATTTGATCGGATAATATAACTTCGTTTAAGTTTTTTCCGGATAATTTTAGAAACTGTTAAAAAGTTTGAACAGATATATATAACTCACTTTTTCCACTGTCGAAATTTTTTTCAAAAGTTGGATTTTTCCGTAGTTTAAGAACGTTCTAAGTCATGCAAGTAACGCGGTGGACCCTCTAGAAGACAACAAACCTTAACTCGATTTTGTGACCGTCTTGAACTGCCTCTAAACCTTAGGGTTTGTGGCAGTACGGCGTGCCACATGTGAGGCGTTGGCTTGACCCTTCTATGGCTGGACCATTGGTACTGTGGCATGTGATGGATGTTTTTAAAGTAATTTCAAGTATTGAGAACTATTTGAGAAAACTTGGGTGTTTGATTATTCGATCGGAAAGTTTAACATTGTCTATTTGTCTGGAATGTGATACAATATTTGGAATCCATAAGTAGTTATGAGATAACTAATTTGAATTTTATAAATCTAGCAGTTCAGTCTCAGATGATCGGTTGCCACGTGATTTTGATGCGATCAAAAGTCCGTCGCAATCACGTAGCGTACGCGGATACTCGCCGGGTAAAGTTAATAGACAGCCACGCCCCATAGCCCCGACCAAGTGACTGTAGGAGAACCCCGTCGCCAAAAGCTTTCGTTCGGGTGCTCGCGGCAGCGGTGTTCCGCCTTAGTGCACTTCGTCAACGGCATCGGGGGTGCGGCCGTCTACTAAAGTTTGCGACGAGCATTCGATCAGGATGTCGGGAATCTTGTTGAATTGCCCGACTTGATATTGAAAAGAGTTTTCGATAATGAGACTAAAATGCGGGGTTTATAATTGTAAGGCATGCGATGTCTAAGGAATTCATTTGGTTAGGCATGCGATGTCTAAAGAGATTGCGGATTCCAACTGTTGTAGTTTTACACTTTCTTTTCTGTGACCGTAAGCGTAGTATGTGGTGTATCGCCGGCTTCGTTGCTATACATCAACGACAATCGGGATACGCATACTTGCTTACGTTGATGATATGAGATATTATGTGTTGCTGTGATATGTTGTATTGGATCGTCGCGTTTGAATAGCCGGGGGTTTTATGTGAGATGAGAGTTTTTCTTTTTCATTCATGTAAAATTCATTTGTACGTAATATTCTTTTATTGGGGCACTTCCGGGCTGAGGATGATGTCACCATTGTATATTATTTACTTTTCCGCATTAGGTAGACCCAAGACGGGGAGCACAAGTAACCGGGTTCTAGGGTCTAGTGGGAGACCATCTCGAGAAGTCGAGAGTGGGTCTCCTAACCCTAGAATTGGCAGTGTTGCTTGCCGCTCTCGTAGGGGTCTAGGGATGTGGGTTTGGCTATTCATCACGACCGTGGAATCCGTGTTTTATACAGGCTCGTATTAAAACACGGACGTCCTAGTATATTTAATAATTCATATGTGTTCTTCTTCTGCAATGTTCTGTGATGAGATCATATTACTGACTGAGACGAATGTTTATATTATATATATGAGATATATGTTATATTGCAAATTTCGTTTCAAATGTGATACTTGTGAAGCATAATAAAATGGGACTTCATTAATGAGATTAATGAAACTAAAAGAAACCTGAAGATGTTGTAGAAACTTGTTTAAAAACTTGTAGCTCTAGTTCTTGCTTTGCATAGTGGTGTTCCTTGTAGAATATCTAGCACCTTATTCGATAAGGAAAGAGCCGAGATCCCTTCACCGGAAGTGACCTCTTTAGTGAAACTAGCAGATGCTACAAACTCGTTTTGTCTTTTGATTGCTTCTATAGTTCTTGCTTTGCACAGCGGTATATATGATATACCCTGCACCTTATTCGATGAGAAAAGGGTCGACGGTCCCTTCACCGGAAGTGACCCCTTTAGCAAAACTAGAAAAGCCTAAAAAACACTCCATTTAAAAATCACTCGATTCTACAACGATATCAAGTTCATTACGCAAAGGGTTTTCTTAAAAACCTGTCGTAGCCTTCCGTCATTTCAGATAAGTCGTTCTTAGTATTCGTGCTACGTTTGTTGACCTCCGTCAAGGCGTAGTGTACGGTAGCTGACTAGTATTTATCTTCTTATGCATATGATGCAGATTGTTTTAGGGTAGTCGTGCGGCCTTCTTGACCTCCGTCAAGTGTTGTGCGGGTGGGTTTAATTCAGTCAGGAAATGAACGGTAGAACTTGACTAGCAGCCTCCGTCAAGGTCATAGGACGCTAGGGATAAAATATTATCGGGAATTTCAAATGGTGAAATTTGCAATGAGATTGCATACCTTCTATGAGATAGTTGGATCCCGATACCCGCTGCGAGTAAGAGTTACTCCTGGGAGAGTTTTATACATTACAATTAGCCGATCAAGTAGGTGTCTAGAAAGGTGTCAACGAGGTTACGCCCCTGGGAAAACGAGGTTTACTTTACTTAGGTCCGTGTGAAAGCACGGGGAACCTCCCTCAAAGTACCGGCACTGGCCTGGCTGAAAGATTGGCGAACTTGTAGAGTGTAATTAATCCGGGCTAGTCTTTCCTTTTAGGGTTTGAAGGAAGATTTGACTAAAACAGTGGGAGACATCCTGATTAGATAAATTGATAACCAATCTAATCTTATAAAAGCACACGCTGAGTGTTTTCTTCTCTCTCTCTCTCCTGGTTACGACTATGTCACGCCTTAATCAAGATAATAATATAGATGTATTGACCGAACCCGCTTGTTATACTGCGCTAAGGAACGCTGGTCCCGCTCCAACTTATAATTGTTATAAGACAGAGCAGGAAATTGGGGATTACCAGAATTCCCGTGCTGCCCAAACGAAGAAAGTACATGCTGATGCATCTTCTTCGGGTGTGTTCATTACAAAGAACTGTTTCTCAATGTCCTTTGCGTCCTGGGTATTTGATACCGGATCAGGATCCCACATATGTAATTTGTTACATGGGCTACAGAGAGGTAGAGAACTGAGAACGGGTGATAAGTTTCATGAGATAAAAACGGTGCATGTGTTGCAGCCAAGTCTGTTGGTCACTGTCACCCTGTATTACCAGAATACATTGATTCTGAACGAATGTTATTAGATACCAAACCTGATATACAACATCATATCGGTCTCTTTATTAGTAAAGAAAGGTTATAATTTTGTATTGTTGGATAATGTTTTGAACATTTCCTATATCAAGAGTTGATCGGTTCAGGCACGTTATCTAAAAGCATTGACGTTCTAAATCAAACTACAGTTCTTAGTATATAGAACGTACACGAGAGGAAGTGTTAAGAAATGAACGAATTCTTCTTGAGGCATTATAGACTAGGTCATATCAATGCGACCCGACTAGCTAAGTTACATTTAGATACATATTTAAACTAGTTTGAATTTACATCTTGTGAAACTTGCCGATCATGTTACAAAGATAAGATGACCACAGCTCTATTTATTGGAAATAGAGAAAGAGTTAGTGAACTCTTAGGATTGATACATGCTGATGTATGATGGTCCCCTGTCTACACATGCCAAGACCGGTTCTTTGTACTTCATTACATTCTCTGATGATCTCTTAAGATTCAGACAAGTGTTCCTGTTGAAACACAAGTCCGAAGCTTTTGAGATATTCACAGAATATAAGTTAGAAGTAGAGAACCAAAAATGGGTATAAGTATTATGTTCTTTGATGAGATCAGGGAGGAGAATACTTGAGCACGGAATCCTGGACTATTCTAAAGGAGAATGAGATTCTCTCTCAGCATTACTCCTCCGTATACACCATAACTCGATGGTATATCGAGGCGGAGCAATAGCACCCTATGTGATATGGTGTGCTCTATAATGAGTACTACTGAGTTTCCTATTTTCTTTTAGGAGTTATGCACTTGAGAAGCTGCATACTTATTGAATAGAGTTCAAATCAAATCAGTTGCCTACAACTTCATATGTGATATGGAAAGGGAAGAGCCCATATTTTAAGTTTGTTAAGATTTGGGGTTGTCCGGTCTATGTCTAAAAATTAAAATCCGGACAAGCTCGAGGCAAAGTCAGCTCTGTGGAAGTTTGGTGGATATCCCAAGCATATGCAAGGGAATATCTTCAACGAAACCGAGGAACAAAAGATGTTTTGTTTCTCAGCATGCCACCTTTATGAAAGGGAATTTCTTGTGAAGAAATTAGTTGTCATGAGGTAGAACTGGAAACAGTTCCAGCTATACAAACTGCAGCTGATGATTTGGTAGAACCAAAGGATTCAATAGTAACCAACGAAGCTCAGCCTCTCCGCCGATCTAGTAGAGTTCTTCACCCACCTGAGAGATACTTCGGTTTCCTTATGACAGTAGGAGCGAGGATTGCATCGTGAGATGATGACCTAACTAGTTTCGAGCAGGCTATCTGGAGTGGGACTCTGTAAGAATGGCTGGATGCTTAGTGATCTGAGATGGAATCCTTATAGACCAACAAAGTATGGTCTTTGGTTGCGTTATCTGAAGGGTTAAATCCCCATCAAGAGCAAGTGTATCTTGAGAAGATTACTTGGTGTACATGGAAAAGTTGAGACTTTCAAAGCTATGCTTAAATCCATCCAGATCCTACAGGCCCCGGCTACATACCATGACTACGATTTCTGGCGGTTGGGTGTCATGACTGCTTTTCTAAATGATGTTTTAGAAGAGAGCGTCTATAAGTACACAGCCAGAGGGCTTCGTAGACAGTGGGAGCAGCGGTAACATGTGCAAGATGATTTATGTGATAAATCAGGCATCGCGGAGTTGGAACATCGTTTTGATGTGGTAGTCAAAGAGTTTGACTTCATCAAGATGGTAAATGAACCTTGTATATACAAAAAGGTAGTAGGTAGTATGGTGGTGATCCTCGTAGAGTACGTGGATGACATACTCTTGATAGGGAAGGAGTTTCCGATGCTACGCTCGGTCAATCTCCGCTTATCACAAGAATTCTCCATATAGGATCAAAATGATACCTCCTAAATCCTGGGTTATGGATCTATGAGATAGATTTAATTGGATGTTAGGATTCTAACTAATTGTAGTGAGATGGTATTAATCGATGCTGAGGAGAATCACTGGAAAGATTCCAGGGTGATAAGAACGACTGAATGTCAGTCGCACGTATTGTCTTTACCCTCAGTGGAGGGACGGTATGTTGGAAGAGTTCCAAGCTAGATACCGTGACTTACTAGATGATTAAAGGCAAGATACATCGTTACCAAGGATGCTACCAAAGATGCAGTCTGGATAGATATAAGTTCATGAGATGAACTTCGTTCCTACCATTGTATGACAATGGACTTGTGGCTAATGCCAAGGAACCCCCGTCCCATCACAAATCCAGATATAATTCTTTGGCAGTATCACCTGATCATGGAGATAGTTGATCTCCAGGGAGATCGAGGTTAGGAGAGTAGACACAGAGGACAACAGCGCGGATCCACTCATAAAGGCCTTTTTCCAAGTAGAGACTCTTATGCGATGGTTGAGTATGAGATACTTCAACCACAGCTAATTGTTGGGTATGTGATACCACAATAGATGGCCCTAGTGCAAGTGGGAGATTGTTAGTTATATATATGCCCTAGAGGCCATTACTGTACATACGATGTATATTGTAATGGATTCTTGGACATATATAGGGAGGACTTTCTTGCTCGACATGATAGTACGCTATCTTGTTGCTCTTTATCTTAACATGTACTCTGATTGTCTCTATGTTACATGTTGAGAAAGCCGTTAGGATATGTACTCGACTACTGGGAATATGATGAGATCATACTAGTGGGGCCACGGTAGTCGGCGAGTACAACCTATAACTGTTCCTTGTCGAGGGTGTATCGAGACAGGGCATCGATAACCAGAGTAGACTAGCGTATACGCATCTTGACCCATATGATGGGTGATGGATGATCCCATATCCATCAGTGTTCGACATCAAGGATGGGGTACGGGTGCTCAGTGGAGACTGGGTACATTGGACTGACTCGCCGAGAACTCCCAGATGGTATCATACCTCACGTCAAATGGCAGTTCTCCGGTGACACTGGTACAGAGTAGTCTGTTGACCCAAGATCGTCATAGAGTCTTGTGTGATTTCCACTGTGCTTTGATTTTCATCATACCACGTCCAAGAGGGCTTTCAAAAAGGTGGCTTTTGGGTACAGTCCCGAATCGCATGGAGGCAATGAGCGATAGGAGGGGATTCGTCTCTCCCGGTATAGGGAGTTGATGTTGTGCTGTGTTCGATTGGCTATTACTGGAAATCCCTGGCCAGGGTTGCGGAGATTTACTGGTAAGTGTTATCAGTAGTTTCTCGAACTGTTATAGATCTCATATCGACACGACTTATCGAGCTACTGGGGTCTGACGTTTACTACCCCTAGACAAGATATGCGACATATCAGACGACGAGACCGGACTGTACGGGAGTGTTACTGATTGGATTCACAGGAGAATGTACAGGCTTGCTTGTTGATCTTCTGATCGCTAAATGCCTGGGTGGTTGTTACGTTTAGCTGACCGCTTGCAGCTTGTGGGTGTTTGATATGATCATCACCTACTACCGGCGTATTGACGATTCTTTAGAGTCCTACACAGAGGTTTCTTGACTCAGGCAAAACGGAGTAGAGGCACATATGTGATATGTGCAGGACCGAGGATAATGCTATATGAGATACCGTATTCTATTCTCGTGATATTTGATATCAGCCCGGTCATCGGATCAAGTGTTGATTTGATGAATCGGTAAATGATATATTAGTCGGTTATATGAGATATAACCGGATTGTCGTATCAAGTGTTGATTCGATAATTTAATGTGTAATAATATATATGATATATTAAATTACATTAACTAATATTAGCTCACTAAAAGATTCTTTTTCTCACTCGGGTAATACATTAATATATATGCGAAATATGTTAATTGTATTATTTTATTTTGTTACAATAAATATTATATATGTGATATATAATATTGTAACATGATATGATAACTAATGCAACATGTTTAGTGGAGATTAAACAAGGTTAGGGCTTGATTTGGGTTAGTGCATTCATGAACCTTCTAGAAGGTTTCTTTTTGTTTTGAGTTATGATATTTTCAAGTGACTCATTCTTAACCCAACCCAAACCCTTACCCTTGGTTAAGTCTTTACAAGGGTTAGCCTAGTCATGGTTAACCATGGTTGCATTATTAATCATTATCTTCTTTTCATTATTCATCACAAATGATTATTCATCTTCTTCTTCCTTCTTGCTTCATGGAAAAGCTTTCTAGGTTTTTCCTAGGTAATGAAAATGAGTGAGAATAAGAAAACAAATGAGAGCAAAAATCCTACTTCATCATCCTCATCTATCCTTGCCATTTAGATGAGGGTGTTCACTTCGTTTTGTTAGTGAGAGCTTGTGTTAATGAAACTTCAAGGTAGATCATTTTTGTTATCGAAGATCGGAAGCAAGCTTGCATCTTTCTCTTCGTGGAGCCTCTCGAGAGTCCGGAACACGATGATTGCAGCGAAGGGACCTCAACACGGAGCTTTAGAAGTGAAGGACCGGATCTACAAAGGTTGTAAACCCTCTCACTTACTGTTAAAATGTTTAACATGCTTGTTTTTGCCTAAACTCTAGTATAAAGATCTTGGTTAGGGTTGTTTGGCATGCCTAAATTTTAAATCGGGCATGGTTGATGCCTCGTAGACCTTTGTGTGTGTGCCTTGCATCCCTGCATTGTTTGGGTTTACTATGTTGGATATATATGCCCTAGAGGCCTACATTGTATAGGATGCTTGGGATATGTATGTACATGACAGTCTTGCTTGATATGATAGTACGCTATTTGGTTTGTCCTTATCTTAACATATGATATATTTTACTTAGTGTTTATATATATATATGTGTGTGTGTGTGTGTGTGTGTGTGTGTGTGTGTTTGTGTGTGTGTGTGTGTGTGTGTGTGTTGAAAAAGCCCATAGGGTGTTTGTCTGACTACCGGCGTTGTGATGGCAGTCATACTAGTGGGAGCTGGATAGTCAATAGGCACACCCTTAGATGTCCCTGGTCATAGGAGTATCGAGACTGGGCATCGATACTCCGGAGTAGACTAGTGTATACATATCTAGACCCTGAGGAGGGGCGATGGATTGGTCCCGCAGCCATTGGTGGAGTGCACCTAAGATTGTATACAGATGCTCACTGGATGTGAGTACACCGGACAGGACTCGCCAAGAACTGACTCGATGGTATTATACCTAACGTCAGATAGCAGTTCTCAGGCGACATGTGTGTAGATAGTCCGTTGACTTAAGGTCGTCATTTGTCTCGTGTGAGTTCCCACTGTGCTTTGATTACTACCCTACCACGATTTAAAGAAGTCGTGCAAACAGGTTTTAGTTGGGCACAGTCCCGAGCCACGTGGAGGCAGTAAGCGACTGTTAGGGATTCGTCTCTCCCGGTATAGGAAGTTGATATCGCACAGTGATCGGTTGGTCATTACCATAAGTCCCTGGCCAGGGCTGATTGAGAATTACTGATGGACTGATCAGTAGATTCTCGGATGGTCTTGAGCCATACCGACACGACTTATACGGTTATTAGGGGTCTGACGTCCACCACCTCCCTAGACCATACATGCGATACTCTTAGACGAACTGACCGGACTGCGCGGATATTGTCATGGACAGGCTCAGTAGGATTTCGGATGGGTTACCTCATCGGCTTTCTTATCGACAACTACCTCGGGACCGTTACGTACAGCTAATACCGCTTGCGGTCTGTGGTTAAACCCATTGCCAACGTAGTACTCGAGTCTTTAGAGTCCCACACAGAGATTTCCCAAACCCAGGCGAAAAGATATAGATGTCGTATGGTTTTACGACAAAGGTTCGGACGCATACGTGTTTAAACGCACGTACGACATTCGGACAGTTTTTACTAGCCGGCTTTGGTTTAAGCCAAATTCTAGTATCGGGTTATTGGATTTATACAGTCTAAAGTTATTCCGTGTTTTCACGGATGCGAGGGGCATTCTCTTAATTTCCGAGAAGCTTCTAGAAGGATGTGACATGAGGGGTTAAGGTGGCATTTTCATTAATTGCTTCAGTGACTCATTCATATGAATCATCATATCATTAAATGCTTCATTAATGCATCATTAATGATCTAATGACTCACATGATGAATCACTCTTCTTGAATAAATGAAGCATGGTGAATAATCATTTAATTGATATTATTTGATAATTCATTATGTATCATATATTCAAGTGAGAAGCTTTTTATTCTCATTATCATCTCCACCTTCTCTCTCCTCAAGCTCTCTCTCCTTCACCAAACCCTAATCCTACCACTCATGAGTTAAGAACAAGGATTAGGAAAGACTAAACACTCCATAACCAATCTCTACATCATCCTAGTTCCTTTATTAGCAACTAGAGAAACTAAGTAACCTCAAGTTTAGAGGTTATAGCTTGGATTAGGGTTCTCGGGTGGATCGTCTATCACGGAAAGGAAGCCGAGGAGGACGTGGAGATCCAAGGAGGCCATAGAGATCGTAAAAACGAAGGACTAGAATCGTTTGGTATAATCTTTTAACATAGTAGCTTAGAACTCTATGCCTTTTGTTAATTATCGTTTAGCAAAGATCTTCGGTTAGTCGATGTTCTCTTAATAAACAAGATCGTTTTTCATATTTGCGCCTCCCCGCAACTCGTGGGGTGTTGCACATCGACTTACAGTGGTATCAGAGCCTCACTAAACAATAATTAACACACTTGCAAAGTTGTATGAATTTCGAACGGAAAACAAACCGGAAAAAACCCCGATATCCTATAGTTTCTGTCGATTTTAGAATGAGGTCCAAAAATTTTTCAGGGACCTCCAGAATGACCCACATGAAAATATAAGAACACACAAGAAAAATGGGCTCCTGAATCGGCCAAAGAGCCGCGGATCCGCGGCCGATCCCACCGATCCGCCACGGATCCGCGGCCGAGTTGGGGCCGATTCTGCCCAGTTTTCTTCTGTGCATCTGCTGTGATATTTGGTATTTTCTGGTATTTTTTAATTTTTGCTCAGGTTTCAGATTTACAGAGAAGTAATGGAGCAAAATTAAATGTGTTTTATCGATCGAAATTATACGGTGTTTTCCTGTTTGATTATATCTGTGAAATGTTTTATGTGTTCGTAAACCTCCCCTAACTGCTAGTATGTCAGTTGGCAGGGGGTTGCACATATCTGTGATGTTATATATAACTGTTTGTGTATATATACTGTATTGGACTGTTGTGGTGATTAGCCGGGTTTTGTGATGGGTTATTGTATTAATTTATTCGATGTAATTGTAATAAGTTGTAATATTATTTTTCGGGGCACATCCAGGTTGCGGTTGTAGCCACCGTTGTATTATTCTTTTTACTGTTTTTGCTCCTAGGATAGACCCAAGGTGGGGTACATAAACTACCGGGTATTTTGAAGTGTTGAGGTAGACCGCTTCACTTCTGGTACTTGGCGGGTAGTTTGTCGTACCCGTAGGGGTCTGAGGTGGGGTAAATGGCTATTCATCACAACTGTGTAATCCGTATTTCGTTGCAGGCTCAAAAGAAACGCGGATTGCTTGCAAATCCAATATTGTTTATCTGTGATCTAGAATGCCTATTATTGCGTCTGACGAATGTACAATATCTATATATGATAGTTATTTAGACGTCACTTATGTTTTACACCCGCGCTAGCCCAGCCCCCGCTCTGTCGTTAGTTAAGTAACCTAACGGGTGATGATGGGACCCAGTGGCGAATGCGGATGGTATAAGAGGACGTTGTATTTTCGTTGTTATCTGTAATGATAGGTTAATTGATGGGACGCATTATTATTAATGCAAAGAAAATAAAACCTAAACTGAATCGTTGGAACAATTTCCCAAACCACTCGGTTTTCTTGAAAAAGCAAATTTTAAATGCGGAGCTTAAACCACTCCTTTTATATAAAACCTATCTTTGTTCCTTCGATCATATCAAGTTCATTAAGTTAACGGTTTTTTTGCCAAAAAACAGCCGTAACCCTCCGTCGTTTCAGATAGACAGCACATCGTATTCATGCTATGCTTGTTGGCCTACGTCAAGGCATAGTGTATGGTAGCAGTGTGTGTGCCTATTTGTTGCATAGATAGATGCATTAGTTTAAGACAAACGTACACCTTGTTGGCCTACGTCAAGGGCTTGTACGATGTACTTAAATTGATCAGGACGACGACGGGTAGAACTTGACTTGCGTCTTATGACTTGTTGGCCTACGTCAAGGTTTATAAGAGCTTGGGGTAAAAATCACATCGGGAGTTTCAAACATAAAGGAAACTTGCAGATTTCGCATACCTTCTGGAGTATGGTGACTAGAGTGGCTTCCATCTAGGGCATCATGCAATGATAGTTGGATCCCGATCCTACTGATGAGTAGGATTACTCTCCGGAATTTTTCTCACTTAACAATCAATGCTATAAACCAAGTAGGTGACTAGAAAGGTGTTAGAGGAGCTACGCCTCTAGGGAAAAGAGGTTATTTAATTAAGGAACTTCGCGAAAGCGTTGGAAAACCTCCCTCGAAGTACCAACACTAGCCTGGCTGAAAGGTTAAGCAAGTATTGAGACGTGTGATTAAATCCTGACTAGTTCTTCTTTTAGGTTTTGAAGAAGGATTTGAGGAAACAGTGGGAGCCATCCTGTTTAGATAAATTAATAAACCAATCTAAACTTGCAAGAGCATATGCTAAGTGTTTTCTTTTCTCTCTCTCTGGCAGCTACCATGACTGGACTAAAACTATTACTTGAAAAAATTATACTGACCGGGCAGAACTATAAAGATTGGCTAAGGAACGTCAATATTGCACTGACTTATGACAAAGTAGCATATGTTACCACCGCTGTTCCTCCCCTTATCCCTGGACCAGATTCCTCAGTTGTGGACAGGGAAGTCCGCAAAACCTGGGATCTAGATTGTGAGCAAGCTAAGTGTATCGTGCTGGCGTCCATGAACAATGAACTCCAGAAACAGCACGAGAGTATGGATATTGTATCCATCTTTCTCCATGTCAAAGAATTGTATGGGGAGCACTCCCGTATCGCGAGGTACGAAACCTCAAGGAAACTATTCCAGATGAGGTTAGCTCCAGGATCGCCTGTAGGAGAGTACGTCTTCAAAATGATCATCCTCATTAAGGAACTCGCAAACCTGGGATGCATGCTAGAGAACGATTTATTTATCGACTTGATTTTGCAGTCCCTTCCCCACACCTTCTCTCAGTTCGTGCTGAACTTTAACATGCACGAAATGGAAGCTGATCTTCCAAAGCTCCTCAATTTGTTGAGGGTAGCAGAGACCTCCTTGAAAAAGGAGAAGACCCCCGTTCTGTATGTTGGCCAATCATCTTCTTCTAAATCTAAAGCGAAAGCTAAAGGGAAGAAGAAGATGAAAGCCACCAAATCGAAAGGTGGGGTCAAGAAGGTGCAGGGAACGAACAAGGCAGGAAGAGTGAAGACAGAAAAGAATGAATGCTTTTATTGTCACAAGCAAGGGCACTGGAAGAAGGATTGTCAGGCCTTCAAAGCCAAGGACATGAAGCAAGTAGTTGCTTCTACTTCAGGTGTGTTTGTAATCGAAAATTGTTTTTCAGTTAACTCTACATCATGGGTACTTGATACCGGTTCTGGTTCTCATATCTGTAATTCATTGCAGGATCTGAGAAATAGTAGAGTGCTGGGAACAGGTGATATGACTCTCCGGATGGGCAATGGAATGCATGTAGATGCAATTGCAATAGGGGAATATCACCTAGGGTTGACTAGTGGACCCATTTTGGTGTTGTACAGCTGTTTTTGTATTCCCATTATGTTGTGTAATATTATATCAGTATCTTTGTTATCGAATGAAGGATATAGTTTTGCGCTTGAAAGAAATGTTATGAACATTCACCTAAATCAAGAACTGATTGGGTATGGCACACTGGAAAACGACATATACATACTTAATCAACCTTAAATTTTCAATATTCAAAACACGCGTAAAAGAAAGGCTCCAGATTCGAATCAAGCCTTCCTATGGCATTGTAGACTTGGTCATATAAATGAAACAAGGTTGACTAAGTTACATAAAGATAGATATCTAGATCCGTTTGAATATTCATCATATGCAACTTGTCAATCATGTATCAAAGGAAAAATGACCAAATCTCCGTTCACTGGACACGGAGAAAGAGCCACTGAACTCTTTGGACTTGTACATGTTGGAGATAGTGCCCTCAGAGTCAATTATTGGATCACAGGCACGTGATTGCAATGATTGAGGGAGGACCTATCCCGGTAGAACAGTCTTACTCGAGATGATAGTATGCTATCAGGTTTACCTTTATCATCGTGTACTGCTTTAGGTGACATGACATGTCACTATTGCACGTTGATAGAGCCCCTGGGATTCTTGCTTGACTACCGGCAGTATGAGGGCGATCATATACGTGGGAGCTGGGGTCTACAAGCACATCCTTAAAAGGTCCCTAGTCGTGGGAGTTTCGAGACAGGGCATCGATTCTCCAGAGTAGACTAGTGTATACAGTCGAGACCCCGACGAGGGGCGGTGGCCGGTCTCACAAGCCACTGGTGTCAGTTGGATCACCTAAGATGTATACAGGTGCTCATTGGGTTATGAGTACACCGGACAGGACTCGCCGGGAACATGCTAGTTGGTCTTATACCTGACGTCAGATAGCAGTTCCCAGGTGACATGTGTACAGGTTAGTTCATCGACCTGGGGATCGTCATTTGTCTCGTGTGAGTTCCCACTGTGCTTTGATTACTACCCTACCACGGCTCAAAGGAGTCGTGCAAACAGGTTTTAGTTGGGTACAGTCCCGAGCCACATGGAGGCAGTGAGCGGATCTTCGGGGGTTTCGTCTCTCCCGGTATTGGGGGTGAGGTCGCGCTGTGTCTAGGAGAGCCATTACACGAAGTCCTTGGCCAAGGCAGGAGATTTACTGGTAGGTATTCCAGTAGTATCTCAGGGTGTTCTGGGCTACACTCCGACACGACTTGTACCGCTTTTGGGGGTCTGACTTTTACCAACCCCCTAGGCCCGCCATGCGATGCTCATAGACGAACGGACCGGACTGTACGGATATTGTCACTGACAGGCTCAGTAGGGTGTCAGGATGAGTTCGCTCATCGACGTCCCTTTTAGTCAATAGCTGGTGGCCCGTCACGTATTGGCTTATACCTCTGACGTGCTAGTGGTTAAATCCACAGCCATAGTATTGACGAGTCTTTAGAGTCTACCACACTTTCAGTTACTCAGTTTTCGGGCGAAACGCTGTAGAGGCCGTATGGAGATATGGCAGGGTCCGATCAGATACGTGCGGTATTGCACGGATCAGGATCGGACGGTTTGTACTAGTAGCCGTATAGTTATATGGCAGGGTTCGATCAGATACGTGCGGTATTGCACGGATCAGGATCGAACGGATATTACTAGCCGGCTTTGGTTTAAGCCGGTCCTAGTTTAGTACAGTGTAGATTTTGTCTCTTTGCATTTGTATCCGGACGGAATACAGATGTGGGTGTGTATGCACAGTGTCGGGGTTTTCCTGTAATTTATTACGGGACCAGTTTTCTGGAGTTGCCTGTTTGCATTCCGTTCCGGCCGGTTTTCCTTTGTTCTTTCCCGGCCGGACTTTTCCGATGGAGGGGGTTATTTGCAATTGTGCAAATAATCTTTGTGGAGGGGGTTTCTTGCACTTGTCTTGATTATGATAGGATTGTTATCTATTGCACCATGCTTGCATTTATGTGATTTGATGAAGGTATGGTTTGATTAAAGTGAAGCATGCTTGTTTGTCCCTTGATGTGGTCACCCCCTTCTTCACTCCTACACTCACCTCCCTTCATCATATATATCCATTCTTTCCCTCCACCATTTGATTATTGAAATGGCCGGCCACTTGATGAGGAGGAGAGGAAAAATTGAGAGATTCATTTTGTGCTTCATTTTGTTCATCTCATTTGGCTTGCAAAATGGTTGCTTCATTTCCCTCCAAAGTTCAACATTCATTCCTCCATCCAAAGGCAACAAACCCCAAAGAGACAAGTAGCCTCTACACTACACTTCCTACAGCAAATCTTGGACGCGTCGATTCGCCAGCTTCGCGCCCGAGTTGCCTCGGTATTGAGGTGGGAGCCCGTAAAAGCTACAGGCGATGTGGTGCCCTTTCCGACGAGGAGGAGACAGACGGAGATCCCGTGAGGAGATCGGAGTGGAGATGAAGACCGGAGGACTCGGATCAGTCGGTACAACATTTCTATACTCTTTACTGTTTGTTAGTTTAGCAATAATGGCAGATCCGGGCTAAAGTATACGATAGCGCCAAGTTAAAAAGTTTTATTCCGCAATTGGCGTCTGTAGACTGCCGGGGCGCTAACGTAGACTTACAGTGGTATCAGAGCCTCACCATTTTGCTATGCTAACTTGTGCTAACGCGTTTAAAACTTCGATCCGACCGGAAATTGAAAACTACAAAAATCCAAGCCGACAGTTTCTGTTGCTTTTAAACGGTCTCAAAAATTATTTCTGGATGTCTTAAAAATCATAGCAGGAACATTTAAGACACCCGACAAAATTTGGGGTCGTGATCCCCCCAAGCTGCCGCGGAAGCGCGGCCAAACCCATGGTTTGGCCGCGCAACCGCGGCCACGTGGGGAGCACGTGCTCCCAAATTTTGTCAGGTTATTCTATGTGGGTTTTTGGGGTTTTTAATATATATCATTTTTGCCCAGATTTTTGTTACTGTTCACCAGTAAGTCGTGGGGCCCACTTCTTGATATTTTGTCGATCGAAATTTAAACACGTTAGTTTTCACAGTATTTACATTATATCTGCGACCGTGAATGTCACTCGATCGGTAAATCCGGTCTAACTGCTATAGCCCGGTTAGACGGATTTGCGAACGTGATTTTCACGTTGATGTTCTATGTATTTGCTGTGATGTTGCGGATCGGTCGTGGGGGATAGCCTGGATGCAATACTAGTACAGTGTTGTTGTATTATGTACATTTGATATTGCGGGGCGAGCGTCCGACATGTGGACTGCCGTCACTGCCTGTTTGTATTATTCTTTTGGGGCACGACCTGGTTGCGGTCGATGTACCCGGTGTATGTATATTTTACTTTCTGTACTAGGGTTACCCCGCGGAGGGGTGCACGGATAGCCGGGTTCTAGAAGGCAACGGGCCCGCATCTCAGGGCATTGAGACGGAGAGGCTTCAGTCTGGAATTGGCGGGCTATTCGCCGCACTCGTAGGGGGTACAGGTTGACCCAGGAGGGGTGCCCAAGTTACCGGATTCCGTGAAGTGCTGGGTGGTCCATTCACGGCGCTGGAGGGGGCTGCCTCGCTTCAGGCTTTAGCGGGTGACTTGCCGCGCCCGTAGGGGTCTAGGTTTTCATTGCACAGGCTATCCACACGACCAGGGGAACGTCGGGTTTCAGTAGTGGCTCTGTGAAACCCGGGGATCCCAGATATCTGTATTGTTCTGTGATACTGTACATTTCTGTGATGTTGCATTTTATTCACGCCTTGAGCGAAATATAATATATTGGTATATATATTAGTAGATGTTGTATATGTTTTACATCCGCGCTAGTCCAGTCCCCGCTCTGTCGTTAGTTAGCTAACCTAACGGGTAATGACGGGACCCAGTGGCGAATGCGGATGGCATATACGTACATCAGTATATTTTCGTTCTTTGTGGTGTGATCAATTGATGGGACTGCATTGATTCGGATCAATGCAAAGTTAAAAACAAACCTAATCTGATGTTGTTGGAACACTTTTCAAAAAGCTGTTATTGCAAGGACGTTCACTTTTGTTTTGCATCGCGGTATTCATTTAGAATATCCTGCTCCTCAGTCGACGAGGCAAGGGCCGAGATCCCTTCACCGGGAGTGACCCCTTGGACAATAAGTTTGCGTCAGGGCATTAACTTCACTATAGCCGATTACTTTTGCTTTGCACCGTGGTATTCAGTTGGAATATCCTGCACCTCATTCTACGGGGAAAGAGCCGAGATCCCTTCACCGGGAGTGACCTCTTTAGCAACGGTTTTCGTCACTATATTTTCAAAAACCTATCAGTTCCTTCGACGATATCAAGTTCATTACGTTAAAGGTTTTCGCCAGAAACCATTCGTAGCCCTCCGTCATTTCAGTTAAATATTCGGTAGTATTCAAGCTATGTATTTTGACCTCACGCCAAGGCATAGTGATTGGTAGCTGCCGGGTATTTATCTGTTGCATAGATAGATGCGTTGGTTTGGGACAGTCGTACTACTATTTTGGCCTACGTCAAGGGTATGTACGGGTGGGTTCAGATTAACCTGGATAATGACGGGCAGAACTTGACATGTGACTTATGATATTTTGACCTCACGCTAAGGTCATAAGAGCATGGGGCAGAAATTACATCGGGAGTTTCAAAAGTACTGAAACTTGCCAGATATGCGCATACCTTCTGGAGTGTGATACCGTGAGCGGATTCCGTCACGTTATCATGCGATGAGAGTTGGATCCCGATTCCCACTGATGAGTTAGTTTACTCCTCGGGTGACCCCGACTAATTCTTCTTTCAGGTTTGGAGGAGAATTTGAGGTACAGTGGGAGGTTTCCAGATTAGATAAATTGGTAACCATTCTGATCTAGGTTAGAGTGCACGCTGAGTGTTTCTTTTCTCTCTCTCTTTGGCAGCGACCATTGACCCGACCCTAAGACTATGACTCAGTGACCAAGTTGACCGAACCTTCTTAACACTGGCTTTTGGATTGTCAGAGTTGCAAACCTCATTGCCACTCCTACTTTTACCCTTTTCTCCAGGACACCCCGTTTTACTACGAACGTCCACTTCCATTGGACAAAACCATCGTATGGTTAGATACGAACTCGAAAGAATTTATTCGAGGATGGTTTCTGGTTCTGGAGAAAACGGATAGGATTATTCAGTTGTCTTTTCCTTTTACCCTCTCTCAGGTTGCGAGTACTCCTTAGTTTAGGGGTAGTACACCTATTACGCAAATTGGATTGTCTTCTTCCAAACCTTAGGCTGGTGCCGACCGGTAGGGAATGAAGAAAACCAATTAGCATAACGATGGTGTGCAGAAGGTATTAAGTTCAGACAAAGCAAGGGATTAGTAAGAGGGCAAAGTAAATTGCAACAGACATTCACGACCAAACCAAATATTTCGTTACCACTCCCACATCACCTTTGTATTTCTCCAGGACACTCCGTATCACTACGAAGATCCACAGTTTATTTGGATACTCCATCGTATGGTTATATACGAACTCGAATGGAACTGGTTCCAGTTCGGGGATGGATTCTGGTTCAGGAGAAATAGGAATAAGGATTATTCGGTTGTCTTTTATCTTCACCCTCTCTCATTGCGAGTGTTCCTAGGATTGGGACAGTACACCCATTATGCTTATTGGATAGTCTTCTTCCAAACCATAGGCTGGTGCCGAACGGTAGGGAAGGAAGAAAACCATTTGGCCTAAAAGGGTGTGCAGAAGGTAAAGACTAAAGACATATGAAGGGATTTGGAGAGGTGGCAAAGAACTATACGGTTACAGTCGTGAATCTGGAAGAGGCATTACTAGGAATACCAGAATACCCCATCGGAACATTTCAATGTTTCAGTTTCACTGTGTAATGTTAAAGGAAAACTGATTTCCCGATTAGATACTTACTCCAGGGTATGTATTTACCAAGTTTGATTCTCACATCTGTATAGTTTTACAGATGATGAGTGGGAGTAAGTTATTGGGAATTAGGTGATTATCCTCATTTTATCGGGATTCGTTGTAATCGGTGATATTTGAGGAGATCACCTGGGCTGTTTGCCGGTCGGCAAATATTTGGTTTTGAATATCCGTTTTTATGCACCAATTTCAAATTGATATATCTGTACGTCTATTTTCATAGAGTGAGATATACCTTTTGATATTATGTCGATGACATTTACCTATATCAGTGGATGGTTAGGTAAGGAGCATTAAACAGCGGTGTAATTCTTCTTAACCATAAGTACAGTTTTCAACCTACGGCACATAGTGAATGAGTTATCAGACTCAAGGGACTTATACAGAGTATTGTATGTTGTCCAGGGTCCATCAGGACAGAGGGGTTGGTCCTCGTACTACATTCAGTTTACTTATGACTTCTCTAGTTTTTAGACAGGTGTTTCGTGGAAACACAGGGTCCGAATTTGGAGAAGTTATTGGTATTTGAATAGAGTGGAGAACCAGGTGTCGCAAGTATCGGGATTCTTCAAAGAGATCGAAGATGTAGATACTTGTGTATGGTATTCAGTTGATAGTAATGATAAAGAGATCTTGCTTCTCTTTCAGGTTACTCATAATTGGAAGTATTCCTAAGTTGAGTAACGCTGGTCGGCCTCCTTCCATTTAGTTGACATGCGCTGGGGACAGCTGCATGATTTGAATCTGGTTCAATTAAATCAGTGCCTCTGGTTCTATATTGGATATAGTACAGTTCATATCTTAACATTGTTAAGGTACGGGGAGTTGTCCGGCTTATGATTAAAACCAGACTCTGGATAACTCAAGGCACGTTTCTGTAATGGCTGTTTGTGGGTTGACCCAGGCTATGACGAGGGTTGACTTTCTACCATCTGGAAGATCAATAGTGATATTGTTCTTAACTCGCCACATTTTAAAAGAAATGGTTATTTTTCAGAAAACAGTAGTGGGAGTATGGTAGAACTGGAAACGATTCCAGAACCGCAAACGATTACTGGAGATTTGATAAGGAACCTAAAGATTCAATCTGATTTGACATTCCATTGGCCACTCCGCAGAAAAGGTGGTAACTTCAGGCACCCGAGAGGTACTCCGGTAGCCTCAAGGACGGTGACAGGGAAGTTCTTGTTTACCCACACTTGCCATTGTTGTTGTTCCAGGCTGCGAGACCCGGCAGGAGGATGAGTATAGCGTCGTTCTAAACTAGCTTTAGAAGTGCACGTCTATATGACTCTGCCAGAGGGTTGTCGTAGTCAGTGGGAGCAGCGGAAGCATTGGTGGACATCAGGCTTATGTCTGTTTATAGACTAAAGCAGATATAGCGGAGATAGATCATCTAATTCTGATGTGACAGTCATGGGTTTGACGTCATCAGAATAGGGGATGTATCTGTTGAGAAGGTAGTAGGGTGTGATATCCGGGTTTTGGATGACATACACAAAGTAGGAAAAGAAACTCCTATACTACAATCGGTTATTCTTTGGTCGTCACACATTGGTTTCTCCACAAGGAACTTGGACACAATATCAGACATACTGGTTACTAGATCTATGGTTCTGGATCTAGATTTGGGTGGTTTCCCAATCAGGGTACTTTGACAGCATTCTAAGAGTATTTAGAATGGACGACTCCTGGCACGGTAGTGTACCTGTAGGTGATGGAGTCACCCTCTCCAAAGGTGTCTTACAGACTAAAGGGGAGAGGGATGTACATGATTGGCAGATCACTTGCTTAGGCAATTGAGTCATTCATGAGATGTCAAGTACCACACCAGATGTTGTTCTTGCACTAGATGCAATAAGTTGATATTGATCCAATCCTGGAGAAACAGTCGGAAGCAGTTTTGGAACATAAGTGAATGTTCTAGGGATATGATAACGACAGCCTCATTCAGGAGACAGTTATCATTCCAGGCTTCCAAGGTGACCTGGACGACAAGGAGGTTGTCAGAGTTATAGTTTTCCCTCTGACGAGGGGCAGTATTTTGGACAGGTGGTCCAAGGCAATACTGAGGGAGGCATGGCGCAGGATACTGATTAAGTTCAGTTGACGATACAGTCTAAGAAGTTTGGATTTGGAGTTCATTTATGAACTCGGTCCCATCAGACATCCAGACACTCTAAGACAGGTATTGCTCATTTCGGGAGATGGTATTCTCCGCGAACTTGAGATTTAGAGAAATATAGAAAGAAACTTCAGAGCGGATCCACTCACTGAGGCTATTCCTCGAACGCAATAGTTTCGCAAACAGGTTTTGTGCGACTGACTAGTAGAGGAGTTGGGTGTTCGGTATCACACGGGCTGTGAGTATGCGACATCGCAATAATTAGCCTTGAGTGCAAGTGGGAGATTGTTGGAGATAGTGCCCTCAGAGTCAATTATTGGATCACAGGCACGTGATTGCAATGATTGAGGGAGGACCTATCCCGGTAGAACAGTCTTACTCGAGATGATAGTATGCTATCAGGTTTACCTTTATCATCGTGTACTGCTTTAGGTGACATGACATGTCACTATTGCACGTTGATAGAGCCCCTGGGATTCTTGCTTGACTACCGGCAGTATGAGGGCGATCATATACGTGGGAGCTGGGGTCTACAAGCACATCCTTAAAAGGTCCCTAGTCGTGGGAGTTTCGAGACAGGGCATCGATTCTCCAGAGTAGACTAGTGTATACAGTCGAGACCCCGACGAGGGGCGGTGGCCGGTCTCACAAGCCACTGGTGTCAGTTGGATCACCTAAGATGTATACAGGTGCTCATTGGGTTATGAGTACACCGGACAGGACTCGCCGGGAACATGCTAGTTGGTCTTATACCTGACGTCAGATAGCAGTTCCCAGGTGACATGTGTACAGGTTAGTTCATCGACCTGGGGATCGTCATTTGTCTCGTGTGAGTTCCCACTGTGCTTTGATTACTACCTTACCACGGCTCAAAGGAGTCGTGCAAACAGGTTTTAGTTGGGTACAGTCCCGAGCCACATGGAGGCAGTGAGCGGATCTTCGGGGGTTTCGTCTCTCCCGGTATTGGGGGTGAGGTCGCGCTGTGTCTAGGAGAGCCATTACACGAAGTCCTTGGCCAAGGCAGGAGATTTACTGGTAGGTATTCCAGTAGTATCTCAGGGTGTTCTGGGCTACACTCCGACACGACTTGTACCGCTTTTGGGGGTCTGACTTTTACCAACCCCCTAGGCCCGCCATGCGATGCTCATAGACGAACGGACCGGACTGTACGGATATTGTCACTGACAGGCTCAGTAGGGTGTCAGGATGAGTTCGCTCATCGACGTCCCTTTTAGTCAATAGCTGGTGGCCCGTCACGTATTGGCTTATACCTCTGACGTGCTAGTGGTTAAATCCACAGCCATAGTATTGACGAGTCTTTAGAGTCTACCACACTTTCAGTTACTCAGTTTTCGGGCGAAACGCTGTAGAGGCCGTATGGAGATATGGCAGGGTCCGATCAGATACGTGCGGTATTGCACGGATCAGGATCGGACGGTTTGTACTAGTAGCCGTATAGTTATATGGCAGGGTTCGATCAGATACGTGCGGTATTGCACGGATCAGGATCGAACGGATATTACTAGCCGGCTTTGGTTTAAGCCGGTCCTAGTTTAGTACAGTGTAGATTTTGTCTCTTTGCATTTGTATCCGGACGGAATACAGATGTGGGTGTGTATGCACAGTGTCGGGGTTTTCCTGTAATTTATTACGGGACCAGTTTTCTGGAGTTGCCTGTTTGCATTCCGTTCCGGCCGGTTTTCCTTTGTTCTTTCCCGGCCGGACTTTTCCGATGGAGGGGGTTATTTGCAATTGTGCAAATAATCTTTGTGGAGGGGGTTTCTTGCACTTGTCTTGATTATGATAGGATTGTTATCTATTGCACCATGCTTGCATTTATGTGATTTGATGAAGGTATGGTTTGATTAAAGTGAAGCATGCTTGTTTGTCCCTTGATGTGGTCACCCCCTTCTTCACTCCTACACTCACCTCCCTTCATCATATATATCCATTCTTTCCCTCCACCATTTGATTATTGAAATGGCCGGCCTCTTGATGAGGAGGAGAGGAAAAATTGAGAGATTCATTTTGTGCTTCATTTTGTTCATCTCATTTGGCTTGCAAAATGGTTGCTTCATTTCCCTCCAAAGTTCAACATTCATTCCTCCATCCAAAGGCAACAAACCCCAAAGAGACAAGTAGCCTCTACACTACACTTCCTACAGCAAATCTTGGACGCGTCGATTCGCCAGCTTCGCGCCCGAGTTGCCTCGGTATTGAGGTGGGAGCCCGTAAAAGCTACAGGCGATGTGGTGCCCTTTCCGACGAGGAGGAGACAGACGGAGATCCCGCGAGGAGATCGGAGTGGAGATGAAGACCGGAGGACTCGGATCAGTCGGTACAACATTTCTATACTCTTTACTGTTTGTTAGTTTAGCAATAATGGCAGATCCGGGCTAAAGTATACGATAGCGCCAAGTTAAAAAGTTTTATTCCGCAATTGGCGTCTGTAGACTGCCGGGGCGCTAACGTAGACTTACAGTACACAGTGATGTATGTGGTCCGATGTCTACGCATGCACGAAGTGGTCACTCCTACTTCATCACTTTTACTGATGACTTCTCTGGGCATGGACATGTGTTCTTAATGAAGCATAAATCCGAGGCTTTTGAGAAGTTTAAGGAGTATAAAAATGAAGTAGAGAAACAATCTGGTAAAAGCATCAAGACTCTTCGATCTGATCGAGGTGGAGAATACTTAAGTACCAGTTTCCTTGAATGCATAAAAGAGAATGGAATTCTCTCTCAGCATACTCCGCCTTATACACCTCAACATAATGGTGTTTCAGAAAGGAGGGATCGCACTCTGTTAGACATGGTGCATTCAATGATGAGTAGTGCTGAGTTGCCACTTTCCTTCTGGGGATTTGCTCTAGAATCAGCAGCATACCTATTAAATAGAGTTCCGACTAAGTCTGTGCCTACCACTCCATATAAAATGTGGAACGGGAAGAGACCATATCTCAAGTATATCAAGATATGGGGGTGTCCGGTATATGTTAAAAAGCATAAACCGGACAAGCTTGAGGCACGATCGGTTTTATGCAAGTTTGTAGGATACCCCAAGCATTCAAGGGGGTATATGGTCTACCACACTGAAGAACAAAAGGTGTTTGTCGCTCGTCACATTGTCTTCTTAGAAAGCGAATTTCTTGCAAAAGAAATTAGTAGGAGCGCGGTAGAGTTGGAAGAAATTCCAGAACCTCAAACTGCTACCGTGGACTTAGTAGAACCTCAGATTTCAATAGAACATGACGAACCAACGCCACTGCGCAGATCTAGCAGGCTTTCTCATCCTCCTAAAAGATACTATGGTTTTCTTCTAGATGGGGATCGAGAGGATTGCATCATCGATGATGATGAGCCTACTAGTTTTCAGCAGGCTATTACGAGTAGTGACTCGGTAAAATGGCTGGATGCTATGAGATCCGAAATGGAATCCATGTACACCAATAAAGTATGGACTTTAGAAGTTGCTCTTCCTGGAGTAAAACCAGTTGGATGCAAATGGATCTTCAAAAAGAAGATTGGTGCATTTGGACAAGTGGAAACCTACAAAGCTAGACTCGTAGCAAAAGGTTTTCGTCAAAGACCAGGATTGGACTATGATGAAACCTTTTCACCTGTAGCTATGCTTAAATCCATTCGGATCCTGCTTGCGATTGCTGCCTTCCATGAAGATGAAATCTGGCAGATGGACGTAAAAACAGCTTTTCTAAATGGACATTTAGAAGAGAGTGTTTGCATGGATCAACCAGAAGGTTTCTTAGACAGTGGGAGCAGCGGAAGAGTCTGCAAGTTGCTTAAATCCATTTATGAATTAAAGCAAGTATAGCGGAGTTGGAACATCTGCTTTGATAAGACAGTTAAAGAATTTGACTTTATCAAAAATGTTGATGAACCATATATTTATAGGAAGATTGTAGAAGGAGCAGTAGTCTTCCTCGTTTTATACGTCGACGACATACTACTGATAGGGAATGATATCCTTATGCTACAATCAGTAAAGCTCTTCTTGTCACAGAAATTCTCTATGAAAGACTTGGGAGATGCATCATACATTCTGGGCATTAAGATCTATCGTGATAGATCTAATAGAATGTTTGGACTTTCACAGTCCAGGTATATAGACACTATACTAAAGAGATTTAGTATGGAAGATTCCAAGCGTGGAAATATGCATGCTTGTCACGGAATCACCCTCTCCAAAGAGATGTCTCCAAAGACTGATGAAGAGAGGGCTCGCATGAGCATTATACCCTACGCTTCGGCGATAGGATCAATAATGTATGTGATGTTATGTACCAGAACGGATGTAGCTTACGCACTTAGTGTGGTAAGGAGGTATCAATCTGACCCAGGTAAGAAACATTGGATCGCGGTAAAGAACATTCTCAAGTACCTGAGAAGGACTAAGGAGATGTTCTTAATTTACGGTAATAAAGACCTCCAAGTAGAGGCTTTTACCGACTCCGGCTTCCAAAGTGACAAAGAAAATTCTAAATCCATTTCGGGTTTTGTGTTTACCCTCAATGGATGGGCGGTATGTTGGAGGAGTTCCTAACAGGATACCGTCGCAGACTCAACTATGGAGGCTGAGTATATAGCTGCTAGTGAAGCCGCAAAAGAGGCTATCTGGATGAGGAAGTTCATTTTTGAACTTCAGGTGGTTCCGTCCATTGCCAATCCAATACCTTTGTATTGCGATAACAATGGCGGTGTAGCTATAGCGAAGGAACCAAGGTCCCATCAGAAATCCAGGCATATCTTAAGGCGGTTTCACCTGATCAGGGAGATCGTGGATCGTCGGGAGATCGAGATACGGAGAGTGGACACAAAAGACAGCACAGCAGATCCATTCACCAAGGCCATCCCTCAAGTGCAGTTCGAGAGGCTGTTTGAGATGTTGGGCATGCGGTACGCCAGCAACTGGATTTGGTATAGACAGTAGGTACTCATTGCACCAATTATAGGCCTTAGTGCAAGTGGGAGATTGTTGGATATATATGCCCTAGAGGCCTACATTGTATAGGATGCTTGGGATATGTATGTACATGACAGTCTTGTTTGATATGATAGTACGCTATTTGGTTTATCTTTATCTTAACGTATGATATATTTTACTTGGTTTATATATATATATATATATGTTGATAAAGCCCATAGGGTGTTTGTCTGACTACCGGCGTTGTGATGGCAGTCAAACTAGTGGGAGCTGGATAGTCAATAGGCACACCCTTAGATGTCCTTGGTTGTAGGAGTATCGAGACTGGGCATTGATACTCCGGAGTAGACTAGTGTATACATATCTAGACCCTGAGGAGAGGCGATGGATTGGTCCCGCAGCCATTGGTGGAGTGCACCTAAGATTGTATACAGATGCTCACTGGATGTGAGTACACCGGACAGGACTCGCCGAGAACTGACTGGATGGTATTATACCTAACGTCAGATAGCAGTTCTCAGGTGACATGTGTGCAGATAGTCCGTTGACTTTAGGTCGTCATTTGTCTCGTGTGAGTTCCCACTGTGCTTTGATTACTACCCTACCACGATTCAAAGGAGTCGTGCAAACAGGTTTTAGTTGGGCAAGGTGCCGAGCCACGTGGAGGCAGTGAGCGACTGTTAGGGATTCGTCTCTCCCGGTATAGGGAGTTGATATCGCACGGTGATCGGTTGGTCATTACCATAAGTCCCTGGCCAGGGCTGATTGAGAATTACTGATGGACTGAACAGTAGATTCTCGGATGGTCTTGAGCCATACCGACATGACTTGTACGGTTATTAGGGGTCTGAAGTCCACCACCTCCCTAGACCATACATGCGATACTCTTAGACGAACAGACCGGACTGCGCGGATATTGTCACGGACAGGCTTAGTAGGATTTCGGATGGGTTGCTTTATCAGCTTTCTTATCGACAACTACCTGGGGACCGTTACGTACAGCTACTACCGCTTGCGGTCTGTGGTTAAACCCGCTGCCAGCGTAGTAGTCGAGTCTTTAGAGTCCCACAAAGAGATTTCCCAAACCCAGGCGAAAAGATATAGAGGTTGTATGGTTTTACGACAAAGGTTCGGACGCATACGTGTTTAAACGCACGTACGACATTCGGACAGTTTTTACTAGCCGGCTTTGGTTTAAGCCATATTCTAGTATCGGGTTATTGGATTTATACAGTCTAAAGTTTTTCCGTGTTTTCACGGATGCGAGGGGCGTTCTCGTAATTTCCGAGAAGCTTCTAGAAGGATGTGACATGAGGGTTTAAGGTGGCATTTTCATTAATTGCTTTAGTGACTCATTCATATGAATCATCATATCATTAAATGCATCATTAATGCATCATTAATGATCTAATGACTCACATGATGAATCACACTTCTTGAATAAATGAAGTATTGTGAATAATCATTTAATTGATATTATTTGATAATTCATTATGTATCATATATTCAAGTGAGAAGCTTTTTATTCTCATTATCATCTCCACCTTCTCTCTCCTCAAGCTCTCTCTCCTTCACTAAACCCTAATCCTACCACTCATGAGTTGAGAACAAGGATTAGGAAAGTCTAAACACTCCATAACCAATCTCTACATCATCTTAGTTCCTTTATTAGCAACTAGAGAAACTAAGTAACTTCAAGTTTAGAGGTTATAGCTTGGATTAGGGTTCTCGGGTGGATCGTCTATCACCGAAAGGAAGCCGAGGAGGACGTGGAGATCCAAGGAGGCCATAGAGATCGTAAAGACGAAGGACTAGAATCGTTTGGTATAATCTTTTAACATAGTAGCTTAGAACTCTATGTCTTTTGTTAATTATCGTTTAGCAAAGATCTTCGGTTAGTCGATGTTCGCTTAATAAACAAGATCGTTTTTCATATTTCCGCCTCCCCGCAACTCATGGGGTGTTGCACATCGACTTACATACTATTGGTGTGAGAAGGATTTAGAGGGAAAAAGAAAAGAAAAGAGAAGGGAAAGGGAATAGAATATTAGGTATGGTGAGAGAGAGAAAAGGGGGTGTTTACCTTTGACTTGTGTGCACCATTCCACCATTTTCTTCACCATTCCTCTCTCCCTCTTCTTTGCTTGCTGCTGCTGCTGCTGCTTCCTTCACCTCCCTCCCCTCTTCAATTCCTCAAAACACCTCTAAAACAACTCCAAAACCCTATCTCCATTTCCCAAAAAGTGTGCACAAGCTCAAGGGCAACACATTGGACCAAGAAAGCAAGGATTTTGGCCACCAGGGGCAACTCAAGAAAATTCTTGAGTTGCCAAATGAGGTATTTTCTGGATCATTAGCTTAGTTTTTGCATTACTTTTACCCCTATGCTATGATTGAACCGATATTGTGTGATTTGGTGGACTTAAGAAAAACCTAGTTAGGGTTATGGAAAAATTGAGAGTTGTGTTGTGAAATTTAGCTCAGTAGAGGCTACACAAACACCCTAGTGCTTGAATTGAGACCCAAACCTGAGACTTGAAACCCGGAATACGGATTTAGAAACTGATATCGGAAGATTTATGGAATCTGTGAAAGCTATACTGAATCTGCTGTCACCTCGAGACGCTGAAAATATTTTTGGTTGGATAGTGACATGTGCAGGTACCCAGGAAGCTAACCCCAAGACCCCAGCCCCTAACTCTCTTCCTCGGCCGCCAATTTATTCCCTCTTGCCGCAATTTGCGGCCAGACCTGCACCTATTTGTATCGTTTTGGTTATGTAGCTCCTATATCTATAGATTAGACCCCTGGCATGTGCAAAATTATCCAATTTGACCTAGGGTAGAATCTGGAGCCTTTTTCCTAAGTTGTTGTTTTGAGTTGTGTTTCCGTATTCCGTATTTTGAATTCTGGAATTGTGTATCAGTGTTTTACATCGAATACTTGGCGTTTATACGACGATATCGAGGATTTATTGATGGTTTTGAAAGCGTACCCATAGGTTCTAACCTATAGGCCCCTTAGCGTATCGTTTGGGTTTTCGTATGTCGCTTTAGTTTTGACTTGGTTTTAATACGCATTTACGATACTTTGATGTATAGGTACCCCATGAAGACTTCGGGACGACAAGCAAACGCGTAGCGACGTCGACAAATGAAGACACAAGGTGAGTAGATTATATCTATGGGGGAAGTCAGGTGGATGGCGTATAGCACCCCCGCAGTCCGAAGTTTGTATACTATATATGTATATATTATATATATGATAGCTTATAGTGTGTCGTGGTTATTGAGATTAGACGTACTATGGTTAGATTACGGCGTAGAAGTAAACTAGTATAGTTCCTAGATGCGAACCCTAGAATAGGTTTACACCACACACACACACACACATGCTTATTGCTATACTTATGCTTGAATGATGACGATAGTGGATGACATTGGAGATGAGTCGATGATATTGAGCATAGTACCGTGAGATCGGTGATATGATGTGATTCGTATTTGGGATACTACATGTGATTTTTAGCGGGCCTTTGGACGTGTGTTTCACACACGCATTCATACTTATATAGATGGTATCGATTGTACTAGACTTAGATCAGTACCCCAGATTATGTGATATGACGACAAGGGTACCAGATAATTGATGTGATGATTGTGAGATTGACCCGTACCCAGCTATTGGGATGTCGTACGACGATTTACCGTGCGAGCTTTATATTGATGATAGATCTGCACTCATGACTCGAGGATGTCTTATGATATACTGTATCGTATGCGATACTATTGTGGCGGGATCACTGACTATTAAATTTATTTATATATATCGACTCAGATTTAGGTGGTTTTCATACCCCTGCCGATTGACTTGATAGTTAGATATAGAATATTTAGTAGACATTAGACTAGACCAGAGTCATACATATTTCAAAGCTAAAGAATCGGGAGTATTTCAAAGATAGGCAAAAGGGACTCTACGGACATTTTCAAAGACGCATCTTTTCTTAAAAACACCGTAGCCCTTCTTTTACAAAAAAAACCCCGATTCGTCTTATTTCAAATGGCAAAACTGCATGATATTTATATTGTTGTATATTCTTCACTGTTGCGTTGATTATTCGATTCCGCATATTCTTACTACTCGCATCGCATTGCATGTGTTTATTGCTATATTACAATCATGCTGTTAGGACACCAGAACCATTATCGATGATGCATATATTCCACGTACAATGCTCGCCGGCTCACACACTTCATAATCGATAATTGCCGTGTCACTACACTGTAGTACTGTTGCATTCAGGATATAACCCTTGCATGGCATACTTGTGTACCTATATACTGTATATTCATAAGTATTCGCACATACATAACGATTCTAGCATTGATTAGAGATTTGGGAACCACAAGATACCCTTTAAAACTGATTCCTTTTAAAAGAGCGGTTTTCCTCAATATGAGCATATTACTATTCCATGTTGCATGATATACTGATATGCTTGCATTTCTTTTACATGTCGCATACATCATGTTTTTTGATTATACGCATTAAGATATGTTGTTTCCATGATATTTCTGGATTTGGGAACCGTTGTATTTCAAAAGAGAATATGTAATTGTTTTAAAAACCCCGTTACCCTTGATATGATATTTCGGTGCGTCTACCATGTGTTTTCTCGGTGCTGAGAGCGAGATGTGAAACCCGATTCGAGGAGCGGACGAGGCCGATTGCGGGTACATGGTGGACCCGGTATGGTACCCCGGGGCGAGAACGGATCTGCTATGTAGCTAGACGGTGAGCCTGGCAGAGGGACATCTACCTACCGGTGATTGGTTGGATCTACCGGTTATCCAGAGGATACTGACCAGAGTCGAGAGATGGATATGGGCCGACCCGTACTGCTGGGGCCGATACCACAGATGGAGCCCGATTGATATGGCTTTACGTGCCGATGTTAGGCACAGTTTTCATGATGTTTTCGAGTGCCGATGCTAGGCACTCAGGTTCCATGATTTTGATTATATCCTCATACTTCCATGTATATGCTTTATGATATTTACGTGCATGATGCTTATTGTCATTGGGTGACACGTGGACGGGATCCACATACATACAGGCTTTGATTACATTGATCATAACTCATATGTATATATAACAGTGGATGAGGACGCTGTTATATATGCCTTTACACCAATATTAGTGGAATGGAACGCTAATATATGTGTATTGATATCAATTTAGATACTTCATCATATTTATTCATGCAAATATACCTCATATTTATGATATGCTTTACCTGAGGCACTGGCATGAACACTTGGCACTACATACAAGTTTAAATGTTATATTGCCACCATATCATGCTTCAGACTTATTCTTTTGAGGTTTATATTATATCTAATCGTTTTGACCTAGGATTATGTCTTGCATTCGATTTCTACATGTAGATATTTTCTATTCACGAGCTGGCAACTCACCCCCGTTGTGCCACAGTTCTTGCAGGTTTTGCCGTACAGCTTCCATGGCGGCATTTCTGGCACACCGCTTCCTTTGCGGGTGATTTGTTTGGTAGGTGGATTTTTTTGCATCAGAACCACCATTGTATATGTATCATTAATTGTATCTAGAGATTCCATCAACCAAAACTTGTATATTGTTTCAGACATAGAAAACCAGTTATGTATTATTTCGACCTTAAGGTCGCGTGTAGTAGTATTACGGTTTTCATGTTATTTTGAGTTTCTTTTTGAGTTTTGATCCTCGCCCTTCAGCGTTGTATATTATATTGCTTGTGTGGTTGTGACCGTCGATTGAAGAAGAGCTAGCTCCTGCTTGGGGATGCCTTATATCATTGCATATATGTTATTCCTATTGTACCCCGTTCGGGGCCAGTTTTTACAAAGGAAACTCTGTCGAAATTTTTATAAAAGACTATATATTTTAAAATGCATATTCGGCTTAGTTATTTAAAAACCTTGCTTTTTAAACATGTTTTCTTTACTTCAAAAAAAATATATTTCTACCAATTACTCTTTAAAATGTTTTTAGATTTCTAGGCTTTTGGCTTACTTGGATTAGATGTAGTCCTATAGACTTCATATGATTCAAGGGCCAGTAAGGTGCTCTTTCGGGTCGTGACAAAGTTGGTATCAGAGCGCTAGGTTAACCTTGGTTCGAGTCTAAGTTTGACTATGTGGAGCCTAGGGCGTTTATATATATACGGAACTTAGGCTTGACCTTACGGAACTAAGACTTAGTCGAGGGGGTATTATACCCGAACTTTCGTCGCGTAGGATAACCCTTGGTTGATGGAGTAGGCAGCTTGAGTAGAGTGACGTACCATACGTATGTTCCGCGGCATATTTACGATACGCTACTCCGCTTAAGAAAGCTTAAGATTTAAATTTCCTTGCACAGTATTATATTCATTCTTATGATCTATCCTCATCGATACTGGTTATGATTTTGCTGCCATGATTACACGGGCAGAGAGAGCTACGGCTAGAGTTGCGTCAGCATGAGCTCGTCGCATACGAGGACTTACCAGGGCGTGATTCTAAAGACGTACGATTGCGTATAGAGGCGTCGTCTTATTGTGTTTTCGCGCCATAAGCGTTTGACAAATCGCTTTTACGAAATTTCTCGGACGTGCCGATCGGTACCAGAGGATCAGGCTACTGATAGAGGCCAGCCAGGATGTGATGACCATTGATATATCGCTTATTCAGGATGATCAAAGCGTTGTTCAGCGTACAGACGAATGATCCAGTTGTTGCTGCAAATGATGAGATATCGCCCATATGATTGGAGCTACTGCAGCAAGAGTATATAAATAGAGATATGATGGAAGGTCGCTAGTCACCCGAGGATGAATGACTAAGACATGTAGTTTGTTCGCTTACCCATATGAGGTCATCAGATAGATTGATTCTAGCTAGAGACGACTTCACGCAGATTCGTTGAGAGTCGATAGAGACGATCGAATGTCAGGAAACCATATTCCAAGTTTAGAGTATTCGGAAAGACATGCAGGCAATTCTATGGACCATCTAGAAGAATAAAACCTTAACCCGACATAATGACCGTGTGAAAGCCTTTGAACCTTCGGGTTTGCGGCAGTTCCGCGGCGCCATTAGTGAGGCGTGGGTTTGCCCTTCTACGGCTGAAGCACCGATGCTATGGTATGTACTCGATACTATTAAATTGTACTCAAGATGTTGATCTCTTGGGGGATTATGAGGTTCTGACGAGTCGATCGGATGGTTCGACATCATTCGGATATCATGTGGTGGGACACACTGCTTGGGAGACTCCAAATACGAGTATAGCCATTGGAGCGCCGTCCATGCGGCCACGATGAGACGAGTCCGAATCAGTCGACATTGGAGCAGAGTGAAGTAAAGAGTTCGCAAGAGATTTCGACGAGATGACGTTCCACTCCGCTGACATCAGAGATGCGATATGCATACAGAGGCGTTGGGATTCGACCAGCTTCCGAGTAAATGCTGTGCTGAGGACGCAGATGTCCAGAGAGCAAGAAAAGATTATGCCAAAGTACCAGCCTCCGTACAGTTTGGTTTAGGCAAGATTGGAAAAGACCTTGAGCAGGATTCCTTCCAGGACACTGCTGCAATAAGATTTGCACCATGAGCAGATGTGTGATGTGCATTCAGAGGACCAGAGGTCGGCGCCAGTGACGTGCTGCTTTTCGAGTGGTCGTGAGAATTGACTGAGAAATGACCAGAGAAGTGCCAGGACGGAATCTTCCCCGTTAGCATGCCTGACAGGGCCGATGAGCCAATGGGTTGCGAGATTGGTAATCCACAGAGAAGATAAAGACCCAGAGACAGAGGAAGCCAGACCGTGAGCAAGAGAAAAAGTAGATATCTTGCGCTGCTAGCATTGGATGCGCCAGCACCTTCTCGACTTTGAAGGAGGATATATCGACGACGGTATTTATGATTTGTGATTTTGTGATTCGATTATCACGTATCCGTCACGTTGGATTTCGGTATTTGGGCAATTTATTCGCATGATTTGGTTTTGATGACTGAGTTTCATGATATTTGTTTTCATATACCATGGTTGCACCTACTGGGTATTGATATTTTGTGCATAGTTATTACGCTTGAGGTATTGATTGTGATTTCATACCTATTTTATGCCTGTGATTTGATTTATGCTTCCAGCATAGTTTTCATGCACTTTTAGTGTTTTGATTTGATTTGTGCACGCTGATGCACATGGTTGTGAGCTTATACACCGCGGTATACCTGATTTGGATTGAGCCGTATTGTATACCGTCAATTTCGGTTCTGATATTGATGTTGATTTCTTGCACTCGGTGCATTTGATTTGGATTTCCGCGCATGATGAGCGCATGTTTTGAGATACGATTTTGGTGCACATCAGATGCACTAAGTCGGGATTCTTCGTGCATGTCAGATACAACTGATTTTACTGTCAGACACACACGTTGCCTATGACAGATGTTTCGTGCACACCCGTTGCACCTAGATGTTGTTTTTGTGCACCTGTATGGCATATATATGGATTTTGATTTTATTGCGCACCAGACGCACAGGATATTCTCTTATATACATTTTAGGATTGATTTCTTATTGAGCAGTACTAGTCAGAGGACAGTACCTTGATATTTTTGCATGCATTTACTTCAGCTATTTACACGTATAGATTGATGTCTACATGTATAGTTTTGTTGTACATCATATTGTTTTTGTTTTGGATTTGACATTTGTGTCTTTATCATGACTCCGATGATTGCGGGATGCTTGATGGAGTTTTGATTTTGAGTTATCTGTTCATTACTTATGCGCATACATTGCGCTATGATGCGTTTTATGTATTGATGATTTCGGAGCCCCGACGACTTGGATTTTTACTGAAATGTTTTAATATTTGGGGTTTTAAATTTAAATTCGGGGACCGAATTTCTTTAAGGGGGAAGATTGTAATATTTAAAAAAAATAAAATATTATTTTTGGGAATTTTTATAATTTAATATTATTTTAATGAATATTTTAACATTTCGGTATAATTAAATACCGATAAATAGGAAAAATTTTGGAAAAATTATGGAAAATTCTAAAAGAGTTTATTTTATGGAATTATGCCATTTTTAAGTTTTTATGATTAATTATACACTAATTTTGTGCTAATCGCGATTAAAAATTGCTAATCGGTTTTTTAGCATTTTTGTGCAAAACATGCACATATCATTTTTCTTTACACTTGTGCATTTCTACCATGTTGTTTGGGTTTACTATTGGTGTGAGAAGGATTTACAGGGAAAAAGAAAAGAAAAGAAAAGAAAAGAAAAGAAAAGGAAAAGGGAATAGAATATTAGGTATGGTGAGAGAGAGGAAGGGGGGTGTTTACCTTTGACTTGTGTGGACCATTCCTCCATTTTCATCACCATTCCTCTCTCCCTCTTCTTTGCTTGCTGCTGCTGCTGCTTCCTTCACCTCTCTCCCCTCTTCAACTCCTCAAAACACCTCTAAAACAACTCCAAAACCCTATCTCCATTTCACAAAAAGTGTGCACAAGCTCAAGGGCAACACATTGGACCAAGAAAGCAAGGATTTTGGCCACTAGGGGCAACTCAAGAAAAATCTTGAGTTGCCAAATGAGGTATTTTCTGGATCATTAGCTTAGTTTTTGCATTACTTTTACCCCTATGCTATGATTGAACCGATATTGTGTGATTTGGTGGACTTAAGAAAAACCTAGTTAGGGTTATGGAAAAATTGAGAGTTGTGTTGTGAAATTGAGCTCAGTGGAGGCTACACAAACACCCTAGTGCTTGAATTGAGACCCAAACCTGAGACTTGAAACCCGGAATACGGATTTAGAAACCGATATCGGACGATTTGTGGAATCTATGATGGTTATATTGAATCTGCTATCACCCCGAGACACTGAAAATATTTTTGGTTGGATAGTGACTTGTGCAGGCATCCTGGAAGCTAACCCCAAGACCCCAGCCCCTAACTCTCTTCCTCGGCCACCAATTTATTCCCTCTGGCCGCAATTTGCAGCCAGACCTGCACCAATTTGTACAGTTTTGGTTCTGTAGCTCCTATATCTATAGATTAGACCCCTGGCATGTGCAAAATTACCCAATTTGACCTAGGGTAGAATCTGGAGCCTTTTTCCTAAGTTGGTGTTTTGAGTTGTGTTTCCGTATTCCGTATTTTGAATTCTGGAATTGTGTATCAGTGTTTTACCTCGAATACTTGGCGTTTATACGACGATATCGAGGATTTATTGATGGTTTTGAAAGCGTACCCATAGGTTCTAACCTATAGGCCTCTTAGCGTATCGTTTGGGTTTTCGTATGTCGCTTTAGTTTTGACTTGGTTTTAATACGCATTTACGATACTTTGATGTGTAGGTACCCCATGAAGACTTCGGGACGACAAGCAAACATGTAGCGACGTCGACAAATGAAGACACAAGGTGAGTAGATTATATCTACGGGGGATGTCGGGTGGATGGCGTATAGCACCCCCGCAGTCCGAAGTTGGTATACTATATATGTATATATTATATATATGATAGCTTATAGTGTGTCGTGGTTATTGAGATTAGACGTACTATGGTTAGATTAGGGCTTAGAAGTAAACTAGTATAGTTCTTAGTTGCGAACCCTAGAATAGGTTTACACCACACACACACTGGCTTATTGCTATACTTATACTTGAATGATGACGATAGTAGATGACATTGGAGATGAGTCGGTGATATTTAGCATAGTACCGTGAGATCGGTGATATGATGTGATTCGTATTTGGGATACGACATGTGATTTTTAGCGGGCCTTTGGACATGTGTTTCACACACGCACTCATACTTATATAGATGGTATCGATTGTACTAGACTTAGATCAGTACCCCAGATTATGTGATATGACGACAAGGATACCGGATAATTGATGTGATGATTGTGAGATTGACCCATACCCAGCTATTGGGATGTCGTACGACGATTTAACGTGGGAGCTTTATATTGATGATCGTTCTGCACTCATGACTTGAGGATGTCTTATGATATACTGTATCGTACGCGATACTATTGAGGCGGGATCACCGACTATTATATTTATTTATATATAACGACTCAGATTTAGGTGGTTTCCATACCCCTTCCGATTGACTTGATAGTTAGATATAGAATATTTAGTAGAAATTAGACTAGACCCGAGTCATATATATTTCAAAACTATCGAATCGGGCGTATTTCAAAGATAGGAAAAAGGGACTCTACGGATATTTTCAAAGACGCATCTTTTCTTAAAAACATCGTAGCCTTTCTATTACAAAAAAACCCCGATTCTTCTTATTTCAAATGGCAAAACTGCATGATATTTATATTGTTGTAGATTCTTCACTGTTGCGTTGATTATTCGATTCTGCGTATTCATGCTACTCGCATCGCATTGCATGTATTTATTGCTATATTACAATCATGCTGTTAGGACACCAGCACCATTATCGATGATGCATATGTTCCACGTACACTGCTCGCCGGCTCACACACTTCATCATCTATAATTGCTATGTCACTACACTGTAGTACTGTTGTATTCAGGATATGACCCTTGCATGGCATACTTGTGTACCTATATACTGTATATTCATACGTATTCGCATATACATAATGATTCTGGCATTGATTAGTGATTTGGGAACCGCAAGATACTCTTTAAAACTGATTCCTTTTAAAAGAGCGGTTTCCCTCAGTATATGCATATTACTATTCCATGTTGCATGATATACTGATATGCTTGCATTTCTTTTACATGTCGCATACATCATGCTTTTTGATTATACGCATTGAGATATGTTGTTTCCATGATATTTCTGGATTTGGGAACCGTGGTATTTCAAAAGAGAATATGTAATTGTTTTAAAAACCTGGTTACCCTTGATATGATAATTCAGTGCGTCCACGATGTGTTTTCTCGGTGCTCAGAGAAACATGTGAAACCCGATTCGAGGAGCGGACGAGGCCGATTACGGGTACATGGTGGACCCGGTATGGTACCCCGGGGCGAGAACGGATCTGCTGTGTTGCTAGATGGTGAGCCTGGCAGAGGGACCACTACCTACCGGTGATTGGTTGGATCTGCCGGTTATACGGAGGATACTGACCAGAGTCGAGAGATGGATATGGGCCGACCCGTATTGCCGGGGCCAGGGCCGATACCGCAGACGGAGCCCGATAGATGTGGATTTACGTGCCGATGTTGGGCACAGTTTTCATGATGTTTTCGAGTGTCGATGCTAGGCACTCAGGTTCCATGATTTCGATTATATCCTCATACTTCCATGCATATGCTTTATGATATTTACGTGCATGATGCTTATTGTCATTGGTTGACACGTGGACGGGATCCACATACATACGGACTTTGATTACATTGATCATACCTCATATGTATATATAACAGTGGGTGAGGACGCTGTTATATATGCCCATACACCAATATTAGTGGAACGAGACGCTAATATTTGTGTATTGATATCAATTTAGATACTTCATCATATTTATTCATGCAAATAGACCTCATATTTATGATATGCTTTACCTGAGGCACTGGCACGAGCACTTGGCACTACATACATGTTTAGATGTTACATTGCCACCTTATCATGCATCAGATTTATTCTTTTGAAGTTTATATTATATCTGATCCTTTTGACCTAGGATTATGTCATGCATTCGATTTCTACTTGTAGATATTTTCTATTCACGAGTTGGCAACTCACCCCCGTTGTGCCACAGTTCTTGCAGGTTTTGCCGTACAGCTTCCATGGCGGCATTTCTGGCACACCGCTTTCTTTGCGGGTGATTTGTTTGGTAGGTGGGTTCCTTTACATCAGAACCACCATTGTATACGTATCATTCATCTAGAGATTCCTTCAACCAAAACTTGTATATTGTTTCTGACTTAGAAAACCAGTTATGTATTATTTCGACCTTAGAGTCGCGTGTAGTAGTATTACGGTTTTCATGTTATTTTGAGTTTGTTTTTGAGTGTTGATCCCTTCTTTCGGCGTTGTATATTATATTGCTTACGTGGTTGTGACCGTCGATTGACGAAGAGCTAGCTCCCGCTTGGGAATGCCTTTTATCATTGCATATATATTATTCCTGTTGTACCCCGTTCGGGGCCAGTTTTTACAAAGGAAACTCTGCCGAAATTTTCATAAAAGACTATACATTTTAAAATGCATATTCGGCTTAGTTATTTAAAAACCTTGCTTTTTAAACATGTTTTCTTTACTTCAAATAAACTATTTTTCTACCAATTACTCTTTAAAATGTTTTTAGATTTCTGGGCTTTTGGCTTACTTGGATTAGATGGAGTCCTATAGACTTCATATGATTGAAGGGCCAGCCACGTGCTCTTTCGGGTCGTGACACAAGTGATGGAGTCACACTCTTTAAAGGTGTCTTACAGACTAAAGGGGAGAGGGATGTGCATGATTGACATATCACTTGCTTAGGCAATTGAGTCAATGATGAAATGTCAAGTACCACACCAGATGCTGTTTTTGCACTAGATGCAATAAGTTGATATTAATCCTATCTCGGAGAAACGTTCGGAAGCAGTTTTATAACATAAGTGGATGTTCTAGGGATATGATAACAACAGCCTCTTTTGGGAGACGGTTATCATTTCAGACTTCCAAGGTGACCTGGATGACATCTCTCAAACTTCCCTTATCCTACCCTAACAAGTATAGAACTACTCACACTTCATAATACGGAAAAATAAAACAACACAAAAGAGGAAGATAGAAAGAAAGAGATTAGAAGAATACGACTAACTGTTTGCGACCTCACCTTGGCGAGGATCAAGCGTAAGTATCATTGTCGTATGAAAGGATAAAGAAAAAGAGAGAAGAAACAAACAACAAGGAAATAACAACAACTACTTAACAATTAAAATTACAACAATTATAACAAGTAAAGAAAGAGACAAGCATGATAATAAAAATAGTCTTCTTTATTCATCACTCTTCACTCAAAAGCTCACTTACAAGTTTAATGGAGAAGAGGTGAGAAGAGGAAGAGGAACATGTACTAAAACCTAGCAAAGAAAAATACAAGATTATGGACCCTTTCCTTCACAAACTTCTGGGCTATTTATAGGCCAAAACATGAAACCCTAGGGCAACCAACAGAACATACAGGAAAAGACCCAACTACCCCCAAAAGCCCTGCGCACTTGGCGCCAGAATGGCCGCGGAAGGGCGGCCAAAACCCCCATTTGGCCGCGCTTCCGCGGCCGTTTAGAGGAGTTGGGCCCATATCTTTTTGGTGCTGGCCTGGTTTGGTGTGTACTGCATTCTGGTATATGTATTTTCTCATAATTTCTTCACGAATTTTCCAGAATTTCTGTTGAGGGAAAGGAGGACTTTTTGTTAAGATTTTGTCATGATTGTCTCGAGCTCCGCGTAGATCTCTTGGATCTTGTGCCACCATTGAGCCTTGTGCCTGAAAACGACATTGATTTGACATTTTGTCTTCCTAAACCGGTATCTGGCAGCATACGGATGAAGAGCGGAGACCGTGTTTTATCTGTGGTTGGCAGGAACCAGATTTTTGTCGTGTTTTCCATGAATTTCTCCGTTTGAGAACCGGGAACCTGTATCCTGCAATTGACTAGCAAACACGGCTCAAGAGTATCTACCGACATGCAATGTGATAAAAATTGGGCGGTATAAAAATGCAAAAATCTGACATGAACAGATGACAGAGTGACTGTCAGAGTTATAGTTTTCCCTCTGACGAGGGGCCGTAGTTTGGACAGGTGGTCCAAGCGGATACTGAGGGAGGCATGGCGTAGGATACTGATTAAATTCAGTTGACGATACAGTCTAAGAAGTTTGGATTTGGAGTTTATTTATGAACTAGGTCCCATCAGACGTCCAAACATATTCTAAGACAGGTATTGCTCATTTCGGGAGATAGCTTTCTCCGCGAACTTGAGATAGAGAGTGATATAGAAAGAAACATCAGGACAGATCCACTCGCTGAGGCTATTCCTCGAACGCAATAGTTTTGCAAACGGGCTTTATGAGACTGATTAGTAGAGGAGCTGGGTGTTCGGTGTCACATGGGCTGTGAGTATGCAACATCGAAATAATTAGCCTTGAATGCAAGTGGGAGATTGTTGGATATAGTGCCCTCAGAGTCAATTATTGGCTCACAGGCACGTGATTGCAATGATTGAAGGAGGACCTATACTGGTAGGACCGTCTTACTCAAGATGATAGTATGCTATCTGGTTTATCTTTATCATCGTGTACATGCTTTAGGTGACATTACAGGTCACTATTGCACTTTGATAGAGCCCGTAGGATTCTTGCTTGACTACCAGCAATATGATGGCAATCATATACGTGGGAGTTGGGTAGTCTATAAGCACATCCTGAAAGTGGTCCCTAGTCGTGGGAGTTTCGAGACTGGGCATCGATACTCCATTAGTAGACTAGTGTATACAGTTGAGACCCCGACGAGGGGCGGTGGCTGGTCTCACAAGCCATTGGTGTCAATTGGTTCACCTAAGATGTATACAGGTGCTCATTGGGTTATGAGTACACAGGACAGGACTCGCCAGGAACATGCTAGTTGGTATTATACCTGACATCAGATAGCAGTTCCCTGGTGACATGTGTCCAGGTTAGTTCATCGACCTGATATCGTCATTTTTCTCGTGCAAACAGGTTTTAGTTGGGTACAGTCCCGAGCCATATAGAGGCAGTAAGCGGATTGTCAGGGGTTTCGTCTCTCCCGGTATTGGGGGTGAGATCACGCTGTGTCTAGGAGAGCCATTACACGAAGTCCTTGGCCAAGCCAGGAGATTTACTGGTAGGTGTTCCAGTAGTATCTCACGGTGTTCTAGGCTTCACTCCGATACGACTTGTACCGCTTTTGGGGGTCTGACTTTTACCAACCCCCTAGGCCCGACATGCGATGCTCATAGACGAATGGACTGGACTGTACAGATATTGTCACTGACAGGCTCAGTAGGGTGTCAGGATGAGTTGGCTCATCGACCTCCCTTTTGGTCAATACCTGGTAGCCCGTTACGTACAGCTAGTACCACTGACGTGCCAGTGGTTAAATCCATAGCCAAAGTATTGACGAGTCTTTAGAGTCCCCCACAGACAGTTTCTCAAGTTTTGGGCGAAACGTTGTAGAGGCTGTATGATATAAGGCAAGGTTCGATTATATACCTGCAGTCGTGCACGGATCATGATCGGACAGATCATACTAGTAGGCTTTAGTTTAAGCCGGATCGTAGTATTAGATTTGATGGATTACTTTAGTCTCATCGTATTCGCATTCATTCGGAATGCGGATGCATGTATGTATATACAGGTGACGGGTATCCTTGTGATCCGTCACGAGTTTACTTTAGATGTTGCCGTATCTTTTTATTATTGTAAACATTTGGGTTAATGTTTAATTTGGTGGAAATAGTGAGCTTAATTCATAATGAGGCGCATTAATTATGGCATGGACAAAGGTGGTGACTCATGGTCTTATTCTTTGAACCATGTCATGTTTAGTGAATGATTTATGAGTTGATATGATAAGAAGAGAGAGGGAGGCAGCCAAAGCTAAGAGTTTACTCTTGTGTTTATCATTCTATCTCACTCTCTCATTTTATCAAATAACACAAGAAAGAAAAGCCTCTTCTTCTTCTTCCTCCTCTAGCTTACCATTTCTTCCAATGGCATCATCTTCAACCACCATCCATACACTCTCATGTGTTGAGAATCAATGGATGCTTGAGACAAAGTGATCACGCACACTCTCTACACCGCCTTGGACACGTCGGCTAGCAAACTTCGTGTCCTAGTTGCTTCGGATGAAGCGGGAGCCCGTAAAAGGATTCGAAGATGTGGTGCCCTTTCCGACGAGAAGACCAGAGATCGGAGATGCCGTGAGGAGCAAGAGATGGTGGCTAAAGACCGAAGGACACGGATCGATCGGTATAGCCTTTTGTTCATATCAGATTTTTGCATTTTCATACCGCCCAATTTTTATCACATTACATTTCGGTAGATACTCTTGAGCCGTGTTTGCTAGTCAATTGCAGGATACAGGTTCTCGGTTCTAAAACGGTGAAATTCATGGAAAACACCACAAAATCCGGGTTCCCCCCAACCACAGATAAAACACGGTCTCCGCTCTTCATCCGTATGTTGCCAGAATACCAGTTTAGGGAGACGAAATGTCAAATCAATGTCGTTTTCAGGAACAAGGCTCAATGGTAGCACAAGATCCAAGAGATCTACGCGGAGCTCGAGGCAATCATGACAAAAACATCCACAAAAAGTCCACCTTTCCCTCAACAGAAATTCTGGAAGAAATGTGGAGGTATTTTCAGGAAAAACATATGCCAAAATACAGACAACAACAGACCAGGGCCGTACAGAAAAACCCATGCCCTGAACCCACCATTGCGCGGCGGATCCGCGGCCAATAGGGGGTCTAGGCCGCGGATCCGCGGCCGTACAGTCTCCTCAGCAGAAAACTTTTTAGGGGTATTTTGGTATTTTTGTGTGGGTTCTGGTGGTTGCCCTAGGTTTTCATTTTTTGGCCTATAAATAGCCCAGAACTTTATGAAGGAAAGGGTCCATTCTTGTATTTTCATTTTGCTAAGTTTAGTGTGTTTCTTCTTCCTCTTCTCACCTCTTCTCCATTGAAACTTGTAGTGAGCTTATGAGTGAAGAGTGATGAATAAAGAAGAACCATTTATTATCATGCTTGTCTCTTTATCTTGTTAATTGTTGTAATTTTAATTTGTTAAGTAGTTGTTGTTATTTTCTTGTTGTTTCTTTCTTCTCTCTTTTTCTTTATCCTTAATACGACAATGATGCTTACGCTCGATCCTCGCCAAGGTGAGGTCGCAAATAGCTAGTCGTATTCTTCTAATCTCCTTCTTTCTATCTTTCTCTTTTGTTTTGTTTTATTTTTCCGTATCATGATGTGTGAGTAGTTCATACTTGTTAGGGTAGGATAAGAGAAGTTTGAGAGAAGGAAATCTCTCTCACTCTTTCCTTGCCCAACAGCATAAATCGACTCCGGTTAATTGAACCACAATCCGCTCCTTACGGCACCCTGTCCTACATGATAGCGGTGATTCCGTAGTGAGACCGGTTGTGGTTGAATTAACCGGAGGTTATGGCTAAGAGCCAAGAAAGGACGGACAAGCACCAAAAGGAAGGACTTATGCGTTGGAAAGCCTAGCTTATACTAGCAAGTTCCTTCCTAGTCGTGCTAATCCCCGTTGTTGCCGATTACCGTAACACCGATATTAAGAGGGGCAACGAAAGATGTGGAGACTCCTAACTCAAACTAACCTAATCCTAACCCTAACAAACTCTCTTTAAAACATCAACTTAACACTTAGATAATCACAAACAACTCTGAACTCTCGGACTTAACTCGTTAAAACACATAGAAAAACACTCCCATCTCCCTGCGGACGACCCGTACTCAACCGGCTAGCTACAAGCGAAACCGTCTTGATTGCGGTATTTAAACTAAAACTTGAACACGCAGAACCTCTGACAATCAAATGGCGCCGTTGCCGGGGAGACGGTAGTTTATTTCCTTGTGTAATTTCGGGTTAATTTGTAAGTATAAATATAACAAAAAAAAAACGAAAAAATATATACTTTGTAAAAAGCCATCTTGTTGTTTTTTTTTTGATTAGCTTTTGTGCAAGTGTGCAGGAAAATACGAAGTTCAAGATCGGCGCCAAAGACGTCGGATAATACGGAGTTCAAGTACAGTGCCAAAGACGTGGGAAGATAGACCCACATTTCGCGGCTACACCGCGACGAACAAAACGAAGCATCCGGTCTACTGGAAAAATCTGGAGCAGATACAGTGAGCAAATCAGAATTCCACACATCCAGACAACCATAGGAGACACAGACCAGCATCTCCACAAAATTTCAAAGCCCAAGCCCACCATCTTGCCGCGGAACCGCGGCCATTTAGTGGCTTCAGGGTCCTAAAATTTCTGGTGAGTCTCTCTCTTCTCTCCACTCCTCTGGACTCCACTGAATTGTGTTTTCTGCAGATTTCTTTGCGCAAACTCTTCTCCCCCTTCCAATAAACTGTTCTTGTGCAGGATTCTTTGCGCCGCAAAATAAAAAAATTGTTTGCAGTTGATTTGTTACTGCTTTGCATTTCTTTAATACGGACTTAAGGGGCTTGAAACCAATCCAGATTGGGTGGGGATTTCATCACCCTTCCCAGGACCCCAAAAATCACTAAAGCATATGCATTGTCCATTGTAAATTAAAAAATACTAGACTTCAGCCCTAAGGACTTCGCGCTCATTAGGAGAAGATAAACCGTGTTTAGAACCTCACTTAACGGTACATTGTTTACGGGGTGTCTAGGAAAGTGTTAAAGGCGCAACCGCCGAAAGAGAAAGGGTTATTTAATTAAGGAACTTCGCGAAAGCGTTGGACAACCTCCCCTTATCTCTGCACTTACCTGGCCTCGTGATCAGTGTATTTTTAAGCCCGTTTCTCGACATTTTTTAACTTCGACAATCAAGTTCAGGAGCAGGTCTAGTAGACCTAGGTTACCCTAGATCTAGGTGTGATTGTGCATATCTTGTTTGTGATTGCTTAAGCCGTATTTCCGTACATATTTCTGTAAAAATCTTTCTAAAAAAAAAAAAGAAAAAAATCAAAAACTTTTATAAAAAAACTTGCCCTTTGTCGCCAAATCCATTTTTCACTCCACCACCCATCGCCTTTCTCAATTGACGTTTTCTTACCCTCACCTTCTCCGCTTTGACTATACTAAACTCGTTTAGTGTATGTCCGCTTGGACTCGGGACACTAGCGCCCGTCTAGTCCGCGTTACGTTAGTCGCGACCGACTACGCGATCGACTCCGAAGTCGATACTCCATCCACTCCTCTTTAACCCCTTCCTTTGCCGGCCAACTCCGACGTTGACCGGAATTCTGTTCATACATCTTCACCTTCACCTTCACCAACCTCTTCTTCCGCGATGTCGGGATTTAATCCGAACATCTCTTTGACCACCCCTGGATTGGCTCCACCTCCTACGGAGACTAATCTCCCACCACCACCGCCTGTTGTAGCGCCGCAGCGAATCGCGCTCCAGGATCGTTTCTATCCCACCCGTTCTGCACTTCCCACCTGCCTTTCTCTTCCTCCGGCCAATGGGGACAACTTTGAAATTAAGCCCCATTTCATCAACATGCTTCCACGTTTTCATGGGCTTGAATCTGAAGATGCCTATATCTTCATTAACAAATTTCAAAATGTCTGTGCCATGATAAAAACCACCCAGCTGTCGGACGATGCTATATGTCTACAGGTCATTCCGTTCACTTTATGCGATCTCGCTGAAAAATGGCTGTATAGCATCGCTTCCCACTCAATCACCAGCTGGGACGAGTTTTTTAAAGCGTTTCTAAAAAAATTCTATCCGAATCATAAGACCGCAAGGATTCGAAATGAAATCAACCAATTCTCCCAGCTTCCTTCTGAACCCTTCTGGAAGTGCTTTGACCGGTACAAAGACCTTCTTGTTCAGTGTCCTCACCACGGTATAGAGAAATGGCAACTCTGCCAAACCTTATACGAGGGACTGAACCCAGCAACGAAGCAGTTGTTGGAAACCATCTGTCAAGGCCACTTCCTATTGAAATCTGACAAGGAAGCGTGGCAGTTCTTTGACGACCTTGCGGAGCAAACGCTACAGTGGGAGAGCACCAGACCGACTTCTTCTTCTACCTCCACTTCTACCGGTCAGTCTAGGGTAGGAATCCACCAACTTGATGTCTCTATTGCAATGAAAGCTGAAATGGCTGCAATAACAAGAAAGCTTGAAGCGATAGAGAGCAAATTTTCTGCCCCTGCTCCTGCTCCTGTTCTCCCCCTTCGTACCATCTGCGCTTGTTGTTCCGATCCTTCCCACTTGACCGAAGAGTGTCCTTACAATCCACCCTCGCAAGGACAGGATCAGGTTAATGCTGCCATCCAGCAAAGACCGAGGAATGATCCATACTCTTCCACCTACAATCCCGGTTGGAGGAACCACCCCAATTTCGCCTGGAATCAGAATCAGAATCAATTCCAAGGCAACAATTTCCAAAGGCCCCCTCCACCGCAACAACAAGCGCAACAGCAAACTCAGTATCAGCAGCCCTTCCAACCCCAACCTTTCCAAAATCAGACGAACAACTTTGCACCCAACAATTCTTTTCCACCAAACAACTTTGTTCCGTCAAACAACGATAAGGTTTCCTCGCTCGAGCGAAGTCTGGAGGCGTTCGTTAAACAATCGACTCAATCCACCGCCAACATCCAGTCTTCCATTCAATCCTTAGTGCAACACACTGCCGCACACGGGCAAAGCATCAAGACCATCGAGGCCGAAATTGCACAGCGGAACACGGCCTTAAGCGAGCGAGAGAAGGGGAAGCTCCCATCCCAGCCACTTCCAAATCCCGGTCACCCACATAATGCACATGTTTCTCTTGAACAACAAAACCATAATGTGAGTGCCGTGACTACACTGAGATCGGGGAGGATGCTGCAAAACAACATTGGCACACGGATCACCGATGACACCCCGGCCGCTGCTGCTGCTTCTTCTTCTTCTTCTTCTTCTTCTTCGTCTTCTGAGCCTATTCTCCGTTCTTCACAAGGCTCCCCTTCCTCTTCTTCTGCTCTGAACTGACCCACTTCTCACTCTACGAAGACACCTATTCTGGGATCCGTTCCAACTCCACAATCTCCTCCTCCAGCATTAGACTCAACCAATTTTCAAAATGTTCCATTTCCAAACCGGTTGAGGTCTAACAAACAAAATCCACAAATGGAGAAGATTCTGGAGTTATTTAAGCAAGTTAACATTAACATTCCTCTTTTAGATGCTGTCCAACAAGTCCCGTCTTACGCGAAAATTTTAAAGGACTTGTGCACGAAAAAGAGGAAGTCTCAGGTACCAAAGAAAGTTTTCTTGGCTAGTGCTGTGAGTGATGCTCTTACCCAATCTTTACCACAAAAACGGAAGGACCCTGGCTGTCCTACGATTTCAATTACCATTGGGGATAAGAACATCAACCGCGCACTATTAGATCTTGGTGCCAGTGTTAACTTGCTTCCGTATTCAGTATACGAGCAATTAGGCGTCGGAGAGCTGAAACCCACGCACTGCACTCTCCAAATGGCCGACCGATCGATCACCCATCCTAGGGGTGAGCTAGAGGATGTGTTGATAAGAGTCGGGGACTTCATATTCCCCGTTGACTTCATTGTATTAGACACACAGCCTGTAGCTAACCCCCGGAATCAAATTCCGGTGATACTCGGTCGCCCATTTCTCGCAACCTCAAATGCTGTGATCAATTGTCGCAATGGTTCGATGAACCTCTCTTTTGGAAATATGACGATTGAACTCAACATTTTTAGGTTGGGGAATCAGCCCGCCGAACCTAATGCTCATATACTGGACGTCTGCTCGATCCAGGAGATCAACCCAGAAGAGTGTGAATTCGAGGAGTTTCTGTTTGATCACGATAATCTTGACGCCACTAGTGCGTTTCTCTTCGAACCTGCTGCTGTTTCTGCGCCCGACAACGGTTACGAGTGTTTCACGTTTTCGAACGACCTTAGCCGCGCACAACCCGAGTTTGAATCCTTCGACTTTCCGGATGAGTTACCTGAACCATCCAACTCGGTTGCTTACACTCGCTTTGAACCTTTGCTGGAGTCCTTTGAGTTCGAGACCTTTGCACCAGTCTTGCCTTCCATCGTTTCACCTCCAACGCTCGAACTCAAGCCGTTTCCGTCTCACCTTAAGTATGCTTACTTAGGTGAGAACGAGACCCTCCCTGTCATCATCTCGGCTTCTCTAGCTCCCGAGCAAGAGAAAGCCCTTCTCGCGGTCTTGCACAGCAACAGGCAAGCTTTTGGCTGGTCCATGGCGGACATCAAGGGGATTAGTCCCCTGATCGTTGAGCATCACATTCATCTGATGGAGGATGCCAAACCAGCCCGGGATCCACAAAGACGTCTCAATCCAGTCATGAAAGAGGCTGTGAAGAAGGAGATCGTAAAATGTCTAGATAGTGGTATCATTTACCCTATCTCTGATAGCCAGTGGGTTAGCCCCATTCATGTTGTCCCCAAGAAGTCGGGCATCACGGTCATAACCAACGAGGCGAACGAGTTAATCCCTACTCGCACCCAAACTGGGTGGCGAGTATGCATTGATTACAGAAAACTCAACGCCGCAACGCGGAAAGACCACTTTCCGCTACCTTTCATTGACCAGATGCTTGAACGATTGGCCGGACACGAGTACTACTGCTTTCTTGATGGCTACTCCGGCTATAATCAAATTCCCATCGCCGAAAAAGACCAGGACAAGACCACTTTCACTTGTCCTTTCGGCACGTTTGCATATCGTCGCATGCCTTTTGGGTTATGCAATGCGCCCGCTACCTTCCAGCGGTGTATGATGGGTATTTTCTCAGACATGGTGGAAAAATTTCTGGAGATTTTCATGGATGATTTCTCCATCTTCGGCGATTCCTTCAACGAGTGTATGCTGCATCTTGACGCTGTCCTTACCCGATGTAAGGACAAGAATCTCACTTTGAACTGGGAGAAATGCCACTTCATGGTGCGCGAAGGTATTGTCTTAGGACATATCATCTCGCAAAATGGCATAGAGGTTGACAAAGCAAAGATAGAGGTCATTTCCAATCTGCCTCCTCCCCGATGCGTCAGAGATATCCGAGCCTTCCTTGGCCATGCCGGTTTCTATAGACGGTTCATCAAGGACTTTAGCAAGATTGCTAGGCCCTTGACTCTTTTGCTGGCCAAGGACACGCCATTCGACTTCAATTCGAGCTGTGTGACTGCATTCGAGTCACTGAAACGCTCACTCACTTCTGCTCCCGTTCTTTCCTCACCTGACTGGACACACCCATTTGAGATTATGTGCGATGCATCCGACTTTGCCATCGGTGCTGTCCTTGGACAACACATCAACAAGATGCCGCACGTAATCTATTATGCGAGCCGAACCCTGAACGACGCCCAACTCAACTATACAACAACTGAGAAGGAATTCTTAGCTGTTGTATTTGCTTTAGAAAAGTTCAGGCCCTACCTCATCGGCTCTCCAGTCATTGTCTACACAGACCATTCAGCTCTGCGCCATCTTTTTGCGAAGAAAGATGCAAAATCTCGGTTAATCCGTTGGATCCTCTTGCTTCAAGAGTTTGACCTTGTCATTAAAGACAAACAAGGATGTGAAAACGTGGTTGCCGACCATCTCTCACGACTTCCTTCTTCGCCTTCGCTTCCAATTCCGATCAACGACGTTTTCCCGGATGAACAGCTCTTGACAGTATCGTGCGAACCCTGGTTCGCATATATTGTGAACTATTTGGCCACGGGATTACTACCGACCGAATGGTCAAGTCAGGACAGACTTCGCTTCTTATCCCAAGTAAAACACTTTTACTGGGACGAACCCTACTTGTTCAAGTACTGTCCCAACCAGATTATTCGTCGGTGTGTCCCTGATGAGGAATTCAAGAGTGTGCTGTCATTTTGCCACGATCAAGCGTGTGGCGGGCATTTTGGGCCCAGAAAGACAGCTGAGAAGATTTTGCAATGTGCTTTCTACTGGCCACAACTCTTCAAAGACGCTCATGACTATTGCAAGAGTTGCTCCCGGTGCCAACACATGGGCCGGATATCCCGGAGGAACGAGATGCCGCTCCAACCGATCTTGGTTGTGGAGATCTTCGATGTTTGGGGGATAGATTTCATGGGGCCGTTTCCCAGCTCTTTTGGGAACTTGTACATTCTTCTAGCTGTTGATTACGTCTCTAAATGGGTCGAGGCTGTGCCCAGCCGGACTAACGACAACAAGGTTGTCGTTAGGTTCCTTAAAGAAAACATTTTCTCCCGGTTTGGGCACCCCCGAGCGATCATTAGCGACAATGGAAGTCATTTCTGCAATAAAACTTTTGATGCCTTGATGCGGAAATACTCCATTAATCATAAGCTCTCTACGCCCTACCACCCCCAAACCTGCGGGCAGGCCGAAGTTTCAAATCGGCAAATCAAGCAGATACTGGAGAAGACGGTTTCCAAGAACCGTAAGGATTGGTCGCTGAAACTCACTGATGCCCTTTGGGCATTTAGAACAGCTTATAAGACCGACCTTGGCATGTCTCCCTATCGGCTTGTGTACGGAAAAGCCTGCCACCTTCCTGTCGAAATAGAGCATCGCGCATTTTGGGCGATAAAGGAGCTGAATCTGTCTCTCGAAGATGCGGGCAGCTATCGGAAGCTGCGGTTGAACGAACTAAACGAGCTTAGGGATGAGGCTTACGATAACGCGGTTGTTGTTAAGAACCGAACGAAGGTGTTCCACGATAAACACCTTTTGCGCAAAACCTTCGTACCTGGTCAGCAGGTATTGCTTTACGACACCCGACTTCACTTCCATCCTGGAAAGCTCAGATCTCGCTGGAAAGGGCCGTATTTTGTGCGGAATGTGTATCCGAAGGGCGCCGTGGATTTGGAAAATCCAAAGGACGGTTCACTTTTCAAAGTAAATGGACACCGATGCAAACCGTACCTTAGTGCCGAACCAACAGAGGAGCTCCTGTTCCTACAGGAGCCGGTTTACCCTGAATGATCTTCTTCTGCCTACCTCCAAACATCGGTTATCCAGCCAAGAACAGTGGACACTGTTCCAAATAAGTTTGGGGGTATGTACAAACCATTTTGTATATATTTGTGTATATTCTTTTTCTTTTCTTTAAAAACAAAAACAAATAAAAATTTGTGTATCGCTAACCGACAATTTTGACCCTTCAAATGATCTCTTCATGCAACGACAGTGAGGACACTGTCCAATTCAAGTTTGGGGGTACACTCGGTACGCATTTCTTACCTTCGCATTCATATGTATATTTTGCATCTGCATATTAAAATCCATAAAATCCATAAAAATTTGAAAATTTTCTAAAAATATAAAAACTTTTCTGTCAAGTTAGCTTGTGAAAGAACTCTGATTCAACATTTCGACGGTTTTTTTTTGAAAAAATAGGAATAACTAGATCTTATGTTTGGATTTTGAAAATCTGAAAGATAACTCTCCTTTGATGTTAACTACAGCTGATATAAGTCTTTACATCACACTACACGTGTCGTGAATTTTGGGAATTAGATGACAAGTCTTTCATGTTTAAACTTTTAAACAGATAAATGATTTTCTGAGGATCAAATAGGTTTGTTCTGAAATAAGTAATGTCAAGAATAGTTTATGAAGTAAAGCGAATATGAAGGAATGTTATTGATGCCGTAATTGGAGCTAAGTCTGAAAAATAACCCATCTGAAACTTGATTGGAATGATTACACACCTAACCCACTAAACACGTCTTTTATCCAAAAAATAATTGAACTGCCGGTTATATCTCCGTTCGTATTAAATCATCTGATTTTCACGCCAAACTGTCTTTTGTTTTTGGACCTAGGTAACTTGAGTAATTAAGTCCGCTGGGGTGTTTCTACACCTAATGCCCTAAAACCAACTGGTTTGGGTGCATTGGCCCAAAGCTCGCTAAGAAGCTTAGAAAGTCCAGTTTTAAAACAAAGTCAAGCAAGTGTTCTCTCCGAGTTAAAATTCCTAACGGTTCTTTGTGTGAGAATAATCTTGATAAAAGACAGGCTTTTATAAAAATTTTAAGCGGAGATATGAAGGTTTTATTCTATGATAAAGACTATTGCACGTTCACAAAGGTGTGTATGAAATGAAAACAAGAAAAAGGTGGAGTGAAAAATACGACTTAGTTTCCTGTTAAGGAAGATAGAAATTCTGAAGTTGAAACCTTACTGGAAAACGAAACTTGAAAAATGCTTAACTCTTTATAAAACTTATGTGATCCTTTTAAAATTGTTATCTGGGCTTTATTGTACGACATGATGACTTTATTCGACCTTTCGGGAACTTAACGACACTATTTGCACTGCACGTAAAGACATATAAAATCTGTAGTTAAATAAGAAGCGAGGTGTGAAAAATAAAGGTTCGATAGTCTAGACTTAGGATTATAGAATTGTTATTTTCTGAAACAAAACTTTAGGGTTTGAATCTTAGTTATTTTACAAAACCAACTTGACCGGATTTTGTGGGTAGTATCCGCTGAAAACCCTCAGGAGACAACACTCCTCCTACTAGGGACACCTAGAGGTTTAACGGCTTGTTGCACATGCTCAGTGCAATCGCGTTCCCTGTGAAAGTGAGGTTAGGAAATTTTTTGTGAATAACTTGGCTTTGCTCGGGACGAGCAAATGATAAGTTTGGGGGTATTTGTTCATATCAGATTTTTGCATTTTCATACGGCCCAATTTTTATCACATTGCATTTCGGTAGATACTCTTGAGCCATGTTTGCTAGTCAATTGCAGGATACAGGTTCTCGGTTCTAAAACGGTGAAATTCATGGAAAACACGACAAAATCCGGGTTCCTGCCAACCACAGATAAAACACGGTCTCCGCTCTTCATCCGTATGTTGCCAGAATACCAGTTTAGGGAGACGAAATGTCAAATCAATGTCGTTTTCAGGCACAAGGCTCAATGGTAGCAAAAGATCCAAGAGATCTACGCGGAGCTCGAGGCAATCATGACAAAAACATCCACAAAAAGTCCACCTTTCCCTCAACAGAAATTCTGGAAGAAATGTGGAGGTATTTTCAGGAAAAACATATGCCAAAATACAGACAACAGCAGACCAGGGCCGTACAGAAAAACCCATGCCCTGAACCCAACATTGGGCGGCGGATCCGCGGCCAATAAGGGGTCTAGGCCGCGGATCCGCGGCCGTACAGTCTCCTCAGCAGAAAACTTTTTAGGGGTATTTTGGTATTTTTGTGTGGGTTCTGGTGGTTGCCCTAGGTTTTCATTTTTTGGCCTATAAATAGCCCAGAACTTTGTGAAGGAAAGGGTCCATTCTTGTATTTTCATTTTGCTAAGTTTAGTGTGTTTCTTCTTCCTCTTCTCACCTCTTCTCCATTGAAACTTGTAGTGAGCTTATGAGTGAAGAGTGATGAATAAAGTGTTGGAGATAGTGCCCTCAGAGTCAATTATTAGGTCACAGGTACGTGATTGTAATGATTGAGGGAGGACCTATCCCGGTAGGACAGTCTTACTCGAGATGATAGTATGCTATCTGGTTTACCTTTATCATCGTGTACTGCTTTAGGTGACCTGACACGTCGCTATTACACGTTGATAGAGCCCCTAGGATTCTTGCTTGACCACCAGCAGTATGAGGGCGATCATATAAGTGGGAGCTGGGGGTCTATAAGCTTATCCTTAAAAGGTCCCTAGTCGTGGGAGTTTCGAGACTGGGCATCGATACTCCATTAGTAGACTAGTGTATACAGTCGAGACCCCGACGAGGGGCGGTGGCCGGTCTCACAAGCCACTGGTGTCAGTTGGATCACCTAAGATGTATACAGGTGCTCATTGGGTTATGAGTACACCGGACAGGACTCGCCGGGAACATGCTAGTTGGTCATATACCAGACGTCAGATGGCAGTTCCCTGGTGACATGTGTGCAGGTTAGTTCATCGACCTGGGGATCGTCATTTGTCTCGTGTGAGTTCCCACTGTACTTTGATTACTACCCTACCACGGCTCAAAGGAGTCGTGCAAACAGGTTTTAGTTGGGTACAGTCCCGAGCCACATGGAGGCAGTGAGCGTATCTTCAGGGGTTCGTCTCTCCCGGTATTGGGGGTGAGGTCGTGCTGTGTCTAGGAGAGCCATTACACAAAGTCCTTGGCCAAGGCAAGGAGATTTACTGGTAGGTATTCCAGTAGTATCTCAGGGTGTTCTGGGCTACACTCCGACACGACTTGTACCGCTTTTGGGGGTCTGACTTTTACCAACCCCCTAGGCCCGCCATGCGATACTCATAGACGAACGGACCGGACTGCACGGATATTGTCACTGACAGGCTCAGTTGGGTGTCGGGGTGAGCTTCCTCATCGACGTCCCATTTGGTCAGTACCTGGTAGCCCGTCACGTATTGGCTTATACCTCTGACGTGCTAGTGGTTAAATCCACAACCAAGGTGTTGACGAGTCTTTAGAGTCCCCCACATTTCAGTTACTCAGCTTTCGGGCGAAAGGTTGTAGAGGCCGTATGGAGATATGGCAGGGTCCGATCAGGTACGTGCGGTATTGCACGGATCAGGATCGGACAGTTTGTACTATAGGCCGTATGGTTATATGGCAGGGTTCGATCAGATACGTGCGGTATTGCACGGATCAGGATTGAACAGATATTACTAGCCGGTTTTGGTATAAGCCGGATTCTAGTATAGTACAGTGGAGATTTTGTCTCATTGCATTTGTATTTCGGTCGAAATACAGATGCGGGTGTGTATGCACAGTATCGGGGTTTTCCTGTGATTTATTACGGGGCCAGTTTTCTGGAGTTGCCAGTTTGCTTTCCGTTTCGGCCAATTTCCATTGTTCCGTTCATTGGCCGAAGATTGGTGGAGGAGGGCTTATTTGCATTGTTGCAAATAAGCTTTAGTGGAGGGGGTCTTTGCTTATTTCCTTGTATCATGATGGCTCACCATACCTTGACCTTTTTGACTTGATCCTTCATGATGGCTTGACTTTGTTAGCATCATGGTTGTTGATGATGGTTGTGTGGAGTGTTGGCATTGCTTTGTGATCATGGTTGATTATCATAACCATTCCTTTCTCTCTCTCTTTTGATAATGGTTGCGGTTTGATCTTTTGTTTTTTGATATCACTCCCTCACTCTCATTCACTCCCCCCATCCTCTCTTGTGGCCGGCCACTATGTTCAAGGGTTGTCCAAAAATTGTGTGGGTGTATTTTTGGTTCATATCATGCTCCAAAATACCCACTAGCTCCTCCACATTGTTCTTGTTTCATCCCTCCACCATATGGCACCTCCATGAACCCCAAAAGAGACAATAGCTCACTACACATTCTACAGCGAATCTTGGGCACGTCGAGTAGCCGGCTTCGTGCCCGAGTTGCCTCGGCATTGAGGTGGGAGCCCGTAAACGATGTAGGCGATGTGGTGCACTTCCGGCGACGAGGAGGAGACCGGAGTTTCCGCAGGAGATCGGGACCATGACGAGAAGACCGGAGGACTTGGATCGTCGGTATATCTCTAACCCATCTTGTTTAGTAGCTTAGACTTGTTAATGGTTACGATCCGGGTGTTTAGTGCGCGGTGGTGCCGGTTTGCTAAGTCCGCAAAATTTAAGTTTTTCACCGCTTCCGCATTCCGGCGTCGGATTGACGGCCGGGGCGCCGCCGTGCACTTACAGTGGTATCAGAGCCTCGCCATTAACTTCGTCTAGCTTTGTGTAATGTGTTTGCATTTCCGATTGATCAAAAAAGTTCCAAAACCCGTATTACCTTCGCATCAGTTTCTGTTGAAAATTTTTGGTCTCGAAATTTTTTTCTGTTGGTCTCAGAATGATGTGCAGGGAGATGTAAGAACACTGGAAAAATTTCGTAGCACGATCCCTCCGTACGACCGCGGAAGGGCGGCCAAAACCCTCTTTTGGCCGCGCTTCCGCCGCAATTTTGTGGGCTCGTGTGTTTAATTTTTTGCAGTGGGCTTATGGGCTTATTTCAGGGGTTTTGGAATATTAAAATTGGGCCCAGGTTTTCTGTGAGTGCTACAGTTTTGATTGGGGGCCCACTTGTTAATTTTTGGTCAATCGGAAAATTTTAAACACATTTTTCACAGTATTTACATTATATCTGCGACCGTGAATGTCACTCGATCGGTAAATCCTGTCTAACAGCTATAGCCCGGTTAGACGGATTTGCGAACGTGACTTTCACGTTGATGTTCTATGTATTTGCTGTGTTGTTGCGGATCGGTCGTGGGGGATAGCCTGGATGCAATGCTAGTACAGTTTTGTTGTATTATGTACATTTGATATTGCGGGGCGAGCGTCCGACATGTGGACTGCCGTCACTGCCTGATTGTATTATTATTTTGGGGCACGACCTGGTTGCGGTCGATGTACCCGTTGTATGTATATTTTACTTTCTGTACTAGGATTGCCCCGCGGAGGGGTGCACGGATAGCCGGATTCTGGAGGGCAACAAGCCCGCATCTCATGGCATTGAGACGGAGGGGGCTTCACTCTAGGATTGGCGGGCTATTCGATGCACTCGTAGGGGGTACAGGTTGACCCAGGAGGGGTGCCCAAGTTACCGGATTCCGTGAAGTGCTGGGTGGTCCATTCACGTTGCTGAAGGGGGCTGCCTCGCTTCAGGTTTTGGCGGGTGACTTGCCGCACACGTAGGGGTCTAGGTTTTCATTGCACAGGCTATCCACACGACCAGGGGAACGTCGGGTTTCAGCAGTGGCTCTGTGAAACCCGGGGATCCCAGATATCTGTATTGTTTCTGTGATGCTGTTCATTCTCTGTGATGTTGCATTCTATTCACGCCTTGAGCGAATATAATATATTGGTATATATATTAGTAGATGTTGTATATGTTTTACATCCGCGCTAGTCCAGTCCCCGCTCTGTCGTTAGTTAGCTAACCTAACGGGTAATGACGGGACCCAGTGGCGAATGCGGATGGCATATACGTACATCAGTATATTTTCGTTCTTTGTGGTGTGATTAATTGATGGGACTGCATTGATTCGGATCAATGCAAGTTAAAACAAACCTAATCTGATGTTGTTGGAACACTTTTCAAAAAGCTGTTATTGCAAGGACGTTCTCTTTTGTTTTGCATCGTGGTATTCAGTTGGAATATCCTGCTCCTCAGTCGACGAGGCAAGGGCCGAGATCCCTTCACCGGGAGTGACCCCTTGGACAGAAGTTTGCGTCAGGGCATTAACTTCACTATAGCCGATTACTTTTGCTTTGCATCGCGGTATTCATTTGGAATATCCTGCACCCCATTCTACGGGGAAAGAGCCGAGATCCCTTCACAGGGAGTGACCTCTTTAGCAACGGTTTTCGTCACTATATTTTTAAAAAAGCTATCCATTCCTTCGACGATATCAAGTTCTTTACGTTAAAGGTTTTCGCCAGAAACCATTCGTAGCCCTCCGTCGTTTCATATGGGTGGTCAATAGTATTCAAGCTGTGTTTGTTGGCCTTAGTCAAGGCACAGTGTTTGGTAGCTATTGGGTATTCATATGCTGCATAGATAGATGCGTTGTTTTGGGACAGTCGTATAACCTTGTTGGCCTTAGTCAAGGGCTTGTACGGGTGGGTTCAAATCAACCTGGACAATGACGGGTAGAACTTGACATGTGACTTATGATTTGTTGGCCTTAGTCAAGGTCATAAGAGCATGGGGCAGAAAACACATCGGGAGTTTCAAAAGAACTGAAACTTGCCAGATATGCGCATACCATCTGGAGTGTGATGACGTGAGCGGATTCCGTCACGTTGTCATGCGATGAGAGTTGGATCCCGATTCCCACTGATGAGTTAGTTTACTCCTCGGGTGACCCCGACTAATTCTTCTTTCAGGTTTGGAGGAGAATTTGAGGTACAGTGGGAGGATTCCAGATTAGATAAATTGGTAACCATTCTGATCTAGGTTAGAGTGCACGCTGAGTGTTTCTTTTCTCTCTCTCTTTGGCAGCGACCATTGACCCGACCCTAAGACTTTGACTCAGTGACCAAGTTGACCGAACCTTCTTAAACACCGGCTTTTGGATTGTCAGAGTTGCAAACCTCATTGCCACTCCTACTTTTACCCTTTTCTCCAGGACACCCCGTTTTACTACGAACGTCCACTTCCATTGGACAAAACCATCGTATGGTTAGATACGAACTCGAAAGAATTTATTCGAGGATGGTTTCCGGTTCTGGAGAAAACGGATAGGATTATTCAGTTGTCTTTTCCTTTTACCCTCTCTCAGGTTACGAGTACTCCTTGGTTTTAGGGGTAGTACACCTATTACGCAAATTGGATTGTCTTCTTCCAAACCTTAGGCTGGTGCCGACCGGTAGGGAATGAAGAAAACCAATTAGCATAACGATGGTGTGCAGAAGGTATTAAGTTCAGACAAAGCAAGGGATTAGTAAGAGGGCAAAGTAAATTGCAACAGATATTCACGACCAAACCAAATATTTCGTTACCACTCCCACATCACCTTTGTATTTCTCCAGGACACTCCGTATCACTACGAAGATCCACAGTTTATTTGGATACTCCATCGTATGGTTATATACGAACTCGAATAGAACTGGTTCCAGTTCGGGGATGGATTCTGGTTCAGGAGAAATAGGAATAAGGTTTATTCAGTTGTCTTTTATCTTCACCCTCTCTCATTGCGAGTGTTCCTAGGATTGGGACAGTACACCCATTATGCTTATTGGATAGTCTTCTTCCAAACCATAGGCTGGTGCCGAACGGTAGGGAAGGAAGAAAACCATTTGGCCTAAAGGGGTGTGCAGAAGGTAATGACTAAAGACAAATGAAGGGATTTGGAGAGATGGCAAAGAATTATACGGTTACAGTCGTGAATCTGGAAGAGGCATTACTAGGAATACCATAATACCCCATCGGAACATTTCAATGTTTCAGTTTCACTGTGTAATGTTAAAGGAAAACTGATTTCCCGATTAGATACTTACTCCAGGGTATGTATTTACCAGGGTACGATTCTCACATCTGTATGGTTTTACAGATGATGAGTGGGAGTAAGTTATTGGGAATTGGGTGATTATCCTCATTATATCGGGATTCGTTGTAATCGGTGATATTTGAGGAAATCACCTGGGCTGTTTGCCGGTCGGCAAATATTTGGTTTTGAATATCCGCTGTTATGCACCAATTTCAAATTGATATATCTGTACGTCTATTTTCATAGAGTGAGATATAACTTTTTTTTGAAATTATGTCTACGACATTTTCCTATATCAGTGGATGGTTAGGTAAGGAGCATTGAACAGCGGTGTAATTCTTCTTAACCATAAGTACAGTTTTCAACCTACGACACACAGTGAATGAGTTATCAGACTCAAGGGACTTGTACAGAGTATTGTATGTTGTCCAGGGTCCATCAGGACAGAGGGGTTGGTCCTCGCACTATATTCGGTTTACTTATGACTTCTCTAGTTTTTAGACAGGTGTTTCGCGGAAACACAGGGTCAAAATTTTGAGAAGTTATAGGTATTTGAATAGAGTAGAGAACCAGGTATAGCAAGTATCGGGATTCTTCAAAGAGATCGAAGATGTAGATACTTGTGTATGGTATTCAGTTGATAGTAATGATAAAGAGATCTTTCTTCTCTTTCAGGTTACTCATAATTGGAAGTATTCCTAAGTTGAGTAACGCTGATCGGCCTCCTTCCATTTAGTTGACATGCGCTGGGGACAGCTGCATGATTTGAATCTGGTTCAATTAAATCAGTGCCTCTGTTTCTATATTGGATATAGAACAGTTCATATCTTAACGATGTTAAGGTACGGGGAGTTGTCCGGTTTATGATTAAAACCAGACACTGGACAACTCAAGGCACGTTTCTGTAATGGCTGTTTGTGGGTTGACCCAGGCTATGACGAGGGTTGACTTTCTACCATCTGGATGAACAATAGCGATATTGTTCTAGACTCGCCACAGTTTTATTAAAAATGGATTTTTTCAGAAAACAGTAGTGGGAGTATGGTAGAACTGGAAGTGATTCCAGAACCATAAACGATTACTGAAGATTTGATAAGGAACCTAAAGATTCAATCTGGATTGACATTCCATTGGCCACTCCGCAGATAAGGTGGGTAACTTCAGGCACCCGAGAGGTACTACGGTAGCCTCAAGGACGGTGACAGGGAAGTTCTTGTTTACCCACAATTACCATTGCTGTTGTTCCAGGCTACGAGACCCGGCGGGAGGATGAGTATAGCGTCGTTCTAAACCAGTTTTAGAAGTGTACGTCTATATGACTCTGCCAGAGGGTTGTCGTAGTCAGTGGGAGCAGCGGAAGCATTGGTGGAAAGGTAGCTTATGTCTATTTATAGACTGAAGCACAAGTAGCGGAGATAGATCATCTATTTCTGACGTGACAGTCGTGGGTTTGACTTCATCAGAATAGGAGATGGATCTGTTGAGAAGGTAGTAGGGTGTGATATCCTGGTATTTGGATGATATACACAAAGTAGGAAAAGAAACTCCTACACTACGATCGGTTATACTTTGGTCGTCACACAGTGGTTTCTCCACAAAGCAAATGGATTTTATATCTGACATACTGGTTACTAGATCTATGGTCTTAGATCTAGATTTGGGTGGTTTCCCAATCAGGGTACTTGACAGCATTCTAAGAGTATTTAGGATGGACGACTCCTGGCACGGTAGTGTACCTGCAGGTAATGGAGTCACCCTCTCCAAAGGTGTCTTACAGACTAAAGGGGAGAGGGACGTGCATGATTGGCAGATCACTTGCTCAGGCAATTGAGTCAATCGTGAGATGTCAAGTACCACACCAGACATTGTTCTTGCACTAGATGCAATAAGCTGACATTAATCCAATCCTGGAGAAACAGTCGGAAGCAGTTTTAGAACATAAGTGGATGTTCTAGGGATATGATAACGACAGCCTCATTCGGGAAACAGTTATCATTCCAGGCTTCCAAGGTGACATGGACGACAAGGAGGTTGTCAGAGTTATAGTTTTCCTTCTGATGAGGGGCAGTATTTTGGACAGGTGTTCCAAGGCAATACTGAGGGAGGCATGGCGCAGGATACTGATTAAGTTCAGTTGACGATACAGTCTAAGAAGTTTGGATTTGGAGTTCATTTATGAGCTATGTCCCATCAGACATCCAGACATATTCTGAGACAGGTATTGCTCTTTTCGGGAGATGGCTTTCTCCGCGAACTTGAGATATAGAGAGACATAGAAAGAAACAACTAAGCAGATCCACTCACTGAGGCTATTCCTCGAACGCAATAGTTTCGCAAACGAGCTTTGTGAGACTGACTAGTAGAGGAGTTGGGTGTTCGGTATCACACGAGCTGTGAGTATGCGACATCGCAATAAATAGCCTTGAGTGCAAGTGGGAGATTGTTGGAGATAGTGCCCTCAGAGTCAATTATTAGGTCACAGGTACATGATTGTAATGATTGAGGGAGGACCTATCCCGGTAGGACAGTCTTACTCGAGATGATAGTATGCTATCTGGTTTACCTTTATCATCGTGTGCTGCTTTAGGTGACCTGACACGTCGCTATTACACGTTGATAGAGCCCCTAGGATTCTTGCTTGACCACCAGCAGTATGAGGGCGATCATATAAGTGGGAGCTGGGGGTCTATAAGCTTATCCTTAAAAGGTCCCTAGTCGTGGGAGTTTCGAGACTGGGCATCGATACTCCATTAGTAGACTAGTGTATACAGTCGAGACCCCGACGAGGGGCGGTGGCCGGTCTCACAAGCCACTGGTGTCAGTTGGATCACCTAAGATGTATACAGGTGCTCATTGGGTTATGAGTACACCGGACAGGACTCGCCGGGAACATGCTAGTTGGTCATATACCAGACGTCAGATGGCAGTTCCCTGGTGACATGTGTGCAGGTTAGTTCATCGACCTGGGGATCGTCATTTGTCTCGTGTGAGTTCCCACTGTACTTTGATTACTACCCTACCACGGCTCAAAGGAGTCGTGCAAACAGGTTTTAGTTGGGTACAGTCCCGAGCCACATGGAGGCAGTGAGCGTATCTTCAGGGGTTCGTCTCTCCCGGTATTGGGGGTGAGGTCGTGCTGTGTCTAGGAGAGCCATTACACAAAGTCCTTGGCCAAGGCAAGGAGATTTACTGGTAGGTATTCCAGTAGTATCTCAGGGTGTTCTGGGCTACACTCCGACACGACTTGTACCGCTTTTGGGGGTCTGACTTTTACCAACCCCCTAGGCCCGCCATGCGATACTCATAGACGAACGGACCGGACTGCACGGATATTGTCACTGACAGGCTCAGTTGGGTGTCGGGGTGAGCTTCCTCATCGACGTCCCATTTGGTCAGTACCTGGTAGCCCGTCACGTATTGGCTTATACCTCTGACGTGCTAGTGGTTAAATCCACAACCAAGGTGTTGACGAGTCTTTAGAGTCCCCCACATTTCAGTTACTCAGCTTTCGGGCGAAAGGTTGTAGAGGCCGTATGGAGATATGGCAGGGTCCGATCAGGTACGTGCGGTATTGCACGGATCAGGATCGGACAGTTTGTACTATAGGCCGTATGGTTATATGGCAGGGTTCGATCAGATACGTGCGGTATTGCACGGATCAGGATTGAACAGATATTACTAGCCGATTTTGGTATAAGCCGGATTCTAGTATAGTACAGTGGAGATTTTGTCTCATTGCATTTGTATTTCGGTCGAAATACAGATGCGGGTGTGTATGCACAGTATCGGGGTTTTCCTGTGATTTATTACGGGGCCAGTTTTCTGGAGTTGCCAGTTTGCTTTCCGTTTCGGCCAATTTCCATTGTTCCGTTCATTGGCCGAAGATTGGTGGAGGAGGGCTTATTTGCATTGTTGCAAATAAGCTTTAGTGGAGGGGGTCTTTGCTTATTTCCTTGTATCATGATGGCTCACCATACCTTGACCTTTTTGACTTGATCCTTCATGATGGCTTGACTTTGTTAGCATCATGGTTGTTGATGATGGTTGTGTGGAGTGTTGGCATTGCTTTGTGATCATGGTTGATTATCATAACCATTCCTTTCTCTCTCTCTTTTGATAATGGTTGTGGTTTGATCTTTTGTTTTTTGATATCACTCCCTCACTCTCATTCACTCCCCCCCATCCTCTCTTGTGGCCGGCCACTATGTGCAAGGGTTGTCCAAAAATTGTGTGGGTGTATTTTTGGTTCATATCATGCTCCAAAATACCCACTAGCTCCTCCACATTGTTCTTGTTTCATCCCTCCACCATATGGCACCTCCATGAACCCCAAAAGAGACAATAGCTCACTACACATTCTACAGCAAATCTTGGGCACGTCGAGTAGCCGGCTTCGTGCCCGAGTTGCCTCGGCATTGAGGTGGGAGCCCGTAAACGATGTAGGCGATGTGGTGCACTTCCGGCGACGAGGAGGAGACCGGAGTTTCCGCAGGAGATCGGGACCATGACGAGAAGACCGGAGGACTTGGATCGTCGGTATATCTCTAACCCATCTTGTTTAGTAGCTTAGACTTGTTAATGGTTACGATCCGGGTGTTTAGTGCGTGGTGGTGCCGGTTTGCTAAGTCCGCAAAATTTAAGTTTTTCACCGCTTCCGCATTCCGGCGTCGGATTGACGGCCGGGGCGCCGCCGTGCACTTACATAAAGAAGAACCATTTATTATCATGCTTGTCTCTTTATCTTGTTAATTGTTGTAATTTTAATTTGTTAAGTAGTTGTTGTTATTTTCTTGTTGTTTCTTTCTTCTCTCTTTTTCTTTATCCTTAATACGACAATGATGCTTACGCTCGATCCTCGCCAAGGTGAGGTCGCAAATAGCTAGTCGTATTCTTCTAATCTCCTTCTTTCTATCTTCCTCTTTTGTTTTGTTTTATTTTTCCGTATCATGATGTGTGAGTAGTTCATACTTGTTAGGGTAGGATAAGGGAAGTTTGAGAGAAGGAAATCTCTCTCACTCTTTCCTTGCCCAACAGCTTAAATCGACTCCGATTAATTGAACCACAATCCGCTCCTTACGGCACCCTATCCTACATGATAGCGGTGATTCCGTAGTGAGACCGGTTGTGGTTGAATTAACCGGAGGTTATGGCTAAGAGCCAAGAACGGACGGACAAGCACCAAAAGGAAGGACTTATGCGTTGGAAAGCCTAGCTTATACTCGCAAGTTCCTTCCTAGTCGTGCTAATCCCCGTTGTTGCCGATTACCGTAACACCGATATTAAGAGGGGCAACGAAAGATGTGGAGACTCCTAACTCAAACTAACCTAATCCTAACCCTAACAAGCTCTCTTTAAAACATCAACTTAACACTTAGATAATCACAAACAACTCTGAACTCTCGGACTTAACTCGTTAAAACACATAGAAAAACACTCCCATCTCCCTGCGGACGACCCGTACTCAACCGGCTAGCTACAAGCGAAACCGTCTTGATTGCGGTATTTAAACTAAAACTTGAACACGCAGAACCTCTGACAATCACCTTTCTAAACTTTCTCTAGTTTTCTAGTTATAGGTTAATGGTTTGATCCAGGATTAAAGTCTGCGATAGCACCGGTTTCAAGTTTTGAAAAAGTTTTCGTTACCGCATTTTGGCCTCGGACAGACGGCCGGGGCGCTACCGTAGACTTACAAAATCTGGGACTGAGCTTCCCCCTCTTACCAAATCACATAACGCCCTTAATCGGAGAAATCCTCAGGAATACATGATCCCCCACTACGAACTCAAGTCTGCGACGACGATGGTCGGCATAAGAATTCTGCCTACACTCGGCTGCTCTCATCCTGTCCAGAATCAGCTGGATCTTCTCCATGGTCTCCTAAACAAGCTGGGGTCCCAAAACTCTACTCTCGCTGAGTTCGGTCCAACAGACGGGCGATCGACACTTCCTACCATATAAAGCCTCAAAAGGTACCATCTGAATGGTCTCCTGGAAGCTGTTGTTGTAGGAGAACTCGATCAACGGCAAGTGACGATCCCAACTGCCACCAAAATCAAGCACACATGCACGGAGCATATCCTCCAGAGTTTGTATAGTCCGCTCCGACTGACCATCGATCTGTGGATGAAAAGCGGTGCTAAAACTCAACCGGGTACCCAAAGCTTCCTGAAGCTTCTGCCAAAGACGGCTAGTAAACTGGGTGCTTCTGTCAGATACTATGCATGTGGGAAAACCGTGCAAACGCACAATCTCATCTATGTACAACTGAGCATACTGAGGATAACCGAAAGTGGTCTTCACTAGAACGAAGTGAGCCGCATTCGTCAACCGGTCAACAATCATCCAAATGGAGTCATACCCTCTACTGGTCTTGGATAGACCTATAATGAAGTCCTTGGAAATCTGCACCCATTTCCACTCTAGAACGGGTAAAGGATGCAACTCTCCAGCCAGTCTCTGATGCTCAGCATTGACTTGCTGACAAGTCAGGCACCTAAAAACGAAGTCCGAAATATCGCGTTTCATCCCTTCCAACCAGTAAAAGTCTCTCAGGTCATGATACATCTTGGTGGAACCTGGATGAACGCTAAAGGCCGACTGATATGCCTGCTCTAGGATCTCGCGTCTCAACCCATCAGCATCGGGTACACACAAGCGAGTCCCGTATCGTAGCATACCCTGGTCATCAATCATGAACTCCGAAACTGTACCCTGTCGAACAAGCTCAAGAATCTCGGACAAACAGGCATCACTGGGTTGCGCCTTCCGGATACGATCAAGTAGTAGTGGATGGGCGCGGACATGAGCAAACTGTCCCCCAGCGGAGGTGAACTCGAACTGCACTCTACCATCACACAAGAGCTCCCAATTTGTAGAAGACTGACGCTGAACTGCGCTCAACTAGGACAAGCTACCCCCGGGCCTATGACTCAAAGCAACAGCTACCACATTCGCCTTGCCCGGGTGCTAAAGGATCTCACAATCATAATCCTTCACTAGCTCCTGTAAGTGCACGACAGCGCCCCGGCTGTCAATCCGACGCCGGAATGCGGAAACGAAACTTTTACAAAACTTGAAAACCGGCACTACCACGCACTATAAACCCATATCGGGCCATTAACCTAATGCTAGCAAACTAGAGAATGGGTAGAGAGCTATACCGAGCGATCCGTGTCCTTCGGTCTTCGGGCTCCGTCCCGATCTCCTCACGGAATCTCCGGTGTTCATCTCTTCATCGGAAAGGGCACCACACCGCCGGGTTCTTTTACGGGCTCCCACCTCTGGACCGAGGAAACTCGGGCACGAAGTTGGCGAGCCGACGTGTCCAAGAAATGCTGTAGGCTAAGTGTAGTAGGCAGTCTCAAGGGGTTGTGAAGTTTCCATGAGGAAGTGAAGGTGAAGAATAATGGAGATGAGCTTAGGAATTTTGTAACAAGCATAATATGAGATCAAGAAATTTCCCACATCCTCACCCTCTCAATAATGTGGCCGGCCCTATCCTTATCATGGGAGGAAAATGTGAAGGCTAAAAGCAAGAGAAGAAATTGGATGATAACAAGAAAAAGATGTCACCTCATATCCTTTCCAAAGTCTTTTACAAATCCCTTCACATTAATGCAAGCCATGATCACTTGACAAAGCAAAGATGATATTATCATCATAATCCTTCATTTACAAATAAACCCTCCACAATTGCTAATTTGCATACTTGCAAATAACCCCCTCCATCGGAAAAATCCGGCCGTGAAGGAACAAAGAAAAACTGGCCGAAACGGAATGCAAATTGGCAACTTCAGAAAACTGATCCCGTAATAAATTACAGAAAAACCCCGCGACTGTATATACATACCCGCATTTGTATTCCCACTGAATACAAATGCAATGAGATAAAATCTACACTGTACAATACTAGGATCCAGCTTAAACCAAAGCCCGCTAGTATTATCCGTCCGATCATGGTCCGTGCAATACCGCACGTATCTAATCGAACCCTGCCATATCTCCATACAGCTTCTACAGCGTTTCGCCCGAAACTTGAGAAAATGGTCTGTGGGGGACTCTAAAGACTCGTCAACACTTTGGCTGTGGATTTAACCACTAGCAAGTCAGAGGTATTAACCATACGTAACCTGCTACCAGGTATTGACCAAAAGGGACGTCGATGAGCGAACTCATCCTGACAGCCTACTGAGCCTGTCAGTGTCAATATCTATACAGTCCGGTCCGTTTGTCTATGAGCATCGCATGGCGGGCCTAGGGGGTTGGTAAAAGTCAGACCCCCAAAAGCGGTACAAGTCGTGTCGGAGTGTAGCCCAGAACACCCTGAGATACTACTAGAATACCTACCAGTAAATCTCCTGCCTTGGCCAAGGACTTCGTGTAATGGCTCTCGTAGACACAGCGCGACCTCACCCTCAATACCGGGAGAGACGAACACCTGCAGATCCGCTCACTGCCTCTATGTGGCTCGGGACTGTACCCAACTAAAACCTGTTTGCACGTCTCCTTTGAGCATGGTAGGGTAGTAATCAAAGTACAGTGGGAACTCACACGAGACAAATGATGATCTCAGGTCGATGAACTAACCTGTACACAAGTCACCAGGGAACTGCTATCTGACGTCAGGTATAAGACCAACTAGCAGGTTCCCGGCGAGTCTTGTCCGGTGTACTCATAACCCAATGAGCACCTGTATACATCTTAGGTGAACCAACTGAAACCAGTGGCTTGTGAGACCGGCCACCGCCCCTCGTCAGGGTCTCGACTGTATACACTAGTCTACTCTGGAGTATCGATGCCCTGTCTCGAAACTCGCACGACTAGGGACCTTTTAAGGATGTGCTTATAGACCCCAGCTCCCACGTATATGATCGCCCTCATACTGCTGGTGGTCAAGCAAGAATCCTAAGGGCTCTATCAACGTGTAATAGTGACTTGTAAGGTCACCTAAAACAGTACACGATGATAAAGATAAACCAGATAGCATACTATCATCTTGAGTAAGACTGTCCTACCGGTATAGGTCCTCCCTCAATCATTGCAATCACGTGCCTGCGATCCAATAATTGACTCTGAGGGCACTATATCGAACAATCTCCCACTTGCACTCAAGGCTAATTATTGCTATGTCGTATACTCACAGCCCGTGTGATACCGAACACCTAACTCCTCTACTAATCAGTCTCACAAAGCCTGTTTGCGAAACTATTGCGTTCGAGGAATAGCCTCACTGAGTGGATCCGCTCTGATGTTTCTTTCTATGTCTCTCTTTATCTCAAGTTCGCGGAGAAAGCCATCTCCCGAAATGAGCAATAGCTGTCCTAGAATATGTCTGGATATCTGATGGGACCTAGCTCATAAATGAACTCCAAATCCAAACTTCTTAGACTGTATCGTCAACTGAACATAATCAGTATCCTGCTCCATGCCTCTCTCAGTATCTTCCTGGACCACCTGTCCAAAATACTGCCCCTTGTCAGAGGGAAAACTATAACTCTGACAGTCACTCTGTCATCCAGGTAACCTTGGAAGCCTGGAATGATAACTGTCTCCCGAATGAGGCTGTCGTTATCATATCCCTAGAACATCCACTTATATTCTAAAACTGCTTCCGATCGTTTCTCCAGGATTGGATAAATATCAATTTATTGCACCTACTGCAAAAACAACATCTGGTGTGGTACTTGACATCTCATGATTGACTCAATTGCCTAAGCAAGTGATCTGCCAATCATGCGCATCCCTCTCCCCATTAGTCTGTAAGACTCCTTTCGAGAGGGTGACTCCATCACCTGCAGGTATACCACCGTGCCAGGAGTCGTCCATTCTAAATACACCTTTAGAATGAAGTCTAAGTACCCTGATTGGGACACTTTCCAAATCTAGATCTAAAACCATAGATCTAGTAACCAGAATGTATGATATAATATCCAATTCCTATGTGGAGAAACTATTGTGTGACAACCAAAGTATAACCGATCGTAGTATAGGAATTTCACTTCCTACTCTGTGTGTGTCATCCTAATACCAGGACATCACACCCTACTACCTTCTTAACAGGTCCATCCCCTATTCTGATGAAGTCAAACCTATGACTGTCACATCAGAAATAGATGATCTATCTCTGCTATATCTGCTTTAGTCTATAAATAGACATAAGCCACTTGTCCACTATGCTTCCGCTGCTCCCACTGACTATGACAACCCTCTGTCAGAGTCATATAGATGTACACTTCTAAAGCTAGTTCAAAACGACGCTATACTCATCCTCCTGCCGGGTCTCACAGCCTGGAACAACAGCAATGGCAAGTCTGGGTAAACAAGAACCTCCCTGTCACCGTCCTTGAGGCATACCGAAGTACCTCTCGAGTGCCTGAAGTTACCCACAATATCTGCGGAGTGGCCAATGGAATATCAAACCAGATTGAATCTTTAGGTTCTTATCAAATTTTCGGTAATCGTTTACGGTTCTGGAATCACTTCCAGTTCTACCATACTCCCACTACCGTTTTCTAAAAAAATCCATTTTTATTAAAACTGTGGCGAGTCAAGAACAATATCACTATTGATCTTCCAGATGGTAGAAAATCAACCCTCGTCATATCCCGGGTCAACCCACAAATAGCCATTACAGAAACGTGCTTTGAGTTGTCCAGTGTCTGGTTTTAAGCATAAGCCGGACAACTCCCCGTACCTTAACATCGTTAAGATATGAACTGTTCTATATCCAATATAGAAACAGAGGCACTGCTTTAATTGGAATTAGATTCAAATCATGCAGCTGTCTCCAGTGCATGTCAACTAAATGGAGAGAGGCCGATCAGCATTACTCAACTTAGGAATACATCCAGATATGAGTAACCTGAAAGAAAAGCAAGTTCTCATAATCATTACTATCAACTGAATACAATACACAAGTATCTACATCTTAGATCACCTTGAAGAATCCTGATACTTGCAATACTTGGTTCTCTACTTTATTCATATATCTATAACTTCTCAAAACTTGGACCTTGTGTTTCAATGAAACACATGTCTAAAAACTGGAGAAGTCATAAGTAAACAGAATATAATACGAGTACCAACCCCTTTGTCCTAATGGATACTGGACAACATACAATACTCTGTATAAGTCCCCTGAGTCTAATAACTCATTCGCTGTGTGTCGTAGGTTGAAAACTGTACTTATGGTTAAGAAGAATTACACCGCTGTTTAATGCTCCTTACCTAACCATCCACTGATATAGGTAAATGTTATAGACATAATTTCAAAAAGGTATATCTCACTCTATAAAAATAAACGTACAGATATATCAATTTGAAATTACTGCATAACAACGGATATTCAAAACCAAATATTTGCCGTCCGGCAAACTACCCAGGTGATTTCCTCAAATATCACCAATTACAACGAATTCCGATATAATGAGGATAATCACCTAATTCCCAATAACTTACTCCCACTCATCATCTGTAAAACCATACAGATGTGAGAATCAAACCTGGTATGTACATACCCTGGAGAAAGTGTCTAATTGGGAAATCAGTTTTCTATCAACAGTACACAGTGAAACTGAAACATTAAAATGTTTCGTAGGGGTATCCTGGTATTCCTAGTAATGCCTCTTCCATTATCCAGATTCACAACTGTAACCGTATATTTCTTTGCCATCTCTCCAAATCCCTTTATATGTCTTTAGTCATTACCTTCTGCACACCCCTTTAGGCCAAATGGTTTTCTTCCTTCCCTACCGTTCGGCACCAGCCTATAGTTTGGAAGAAGACTATCCAATAAGCATAATGGGTGTACTGTCCTAATCCTACGAGCACTCGCAATGCGAGAGAAGGTGAAGATAAAACACAACCGAATAAACCTTATTCCTATTTCTCCTGAACCAGAATCCATCCCCGAACTGGAACAAGTTACTTTCGAGTTCGTATATAACCATATGATGGAGTATCCAAATAACAGTGGATCTTCGTAGTGATATGGAGTGTCCTGGAGAAATACAAAGGTGAAGTGGGAGTGGTAATGAAATACTTGGTTTGGTCGTGAATAGCAGTCGCGGTTTACTTTGCTCTCTTATTAATCCCTTTATTTGTCTTTACATAATACCTTCTGTACACCATCGTTAGGCTAATTGGTTTTCTTCATTCCCTACCGGTCGGCACCTGCCTATAGTTTGGAAGAAGACTATCTAATTTGCATAATAGGTGTACTATCTCCTAAACCAAGGAGTACTCGCAACCTGAGAGAAGGTAAAAGGAAAAGACAACTGAATAGTCCTATTCATTTTCTCCAGAACCGGAAACCATCCTCGAATAAATTCCTTCGAGTTCGTATATAACCATACGATGGTTTTATCCAATGGAAGTGGACGTTCGTAGTAATACTTGGTGTTCTGGAGAAAAGGGTAAAAGTAGGAGTGGCAATGAGGTATGCGACTCTGACAATCCAAAAGCCAGTGTTTTAAGAAGGTTCGGTTAACTTGGTTACTGAGTCATAGTCAAGGGTCGGGTCATGGTCGCTGCCAAAGAGAGAGAGAAAAGAAACACTCAGCGTGCACTCTAACCTAGATCAGAATGGTTATCACTTTATCTAATCAGGAAACCTCCTACTGTAACGTCAAATTCTTCGCCAAACCTGAAAGAAGAATTAGTCGGGATTACCCGAGGAGTAAACCAACTCATAAGTGGGAATCGGGATCCAACTATCATCGCATGATAACGTGACGGAATCCGCTCACGTTATCACACTCCAAAAGGTATGCGCATATCTGGCAAGTTTCAGTTTCTTTAGAAACTCCCGATGTGATTTTTGCCCCATGCTCTTATGACCTTGACGAAGGTCAACAAATCATAAGTCACATGTCAAGTTCTACCCGTCATTGTCCAGGTTAATTTGAACCCACCCATACAAGCCCTTGACGAAGGTCAACAAGGCTATACGACTGTCCCAAACCAACGCATATATATATGCAGCAGAAAGGTAACAAGCAGCTACCATACACTATGCCTTGACGAAGGTCAACAAACATAGCATGAATACTACGTGCTACCCGTCTGAAACGACGGAGGGCTACGAATGGTTTCTGGCGAAAAATCTTTAACGTAATGAACTTGATATCGTTGAAGGAACCAGACAGCTTTTATAAAAATATAGTGACGAAAACCTTTGCTAAAGAGGTTACTCCCGGTGAAGGGATCTCGGCTCTTTCCCCGTGGAATGAGGTGCAGGATATTCCAACTGAATACCACGATGCAAAGCAAAAGTAATCGACTATAAAGAAGTTATTGCCCTGACGCAAACTTCTGTCCAAGGGGTCACTCCCGGTGAAGGGATCTCGGCCCTTGCCTCGTCGACTGAGGTGCTGGATATTCATAACCGAATACCACTGTGCAAAACAAAAGAGAACGCCCTTGCAATAACAGCTTTTTGAAAAATTGTTCCAACAACATCAGAATAGGTTTTTTTAGCTTGCATTGATCCGAATCAACGCAGTCCCATCAATTGATCATACCACAAAAGAACGAAAATAATGATGTACGTATATGCCATCCGCATTCGCCACTGGGTCCCGTCATCACCCGTTAGGTTACTTAACTAACGACAGAGCGGGGACTGGACTAGCGTGGATGCAAAACATATACAACATCTACTAGTATATATATCAATATATAATATTCGCTCAAGGCGTGATAAAATGCAACATCACAGAAATGTAATAAGCATCACAGAACAATACAGATATCTGGGATCCTCGGGTTTCATAGAGCCGCTACTGAAACCCGACGTTCCCCCGGTCGTGTGGATAGCCTATGCAATGAAATCCTAGACCCCTACGGGCGCAGCAAGTTACCCGCTAAAACCTGAAGCGAGATAGCCCCCTTCAGCAACGTGAATGGACCACCCATCACTTCACGAAATCCGGTAACTTGGGCACCCCTCCTTGGGTCAACCTGTACCCCCTACGAGTGCGGCGAATAACCTGCCAATTCTAGAGTGAAGCCCCCTCCGTCTCAACGCCATGAGATGCGGGCCCGTTTGTAGGGTTCCTTGGCACACACTAGAGGTCTCACAAGGCATCAACCATGCCAATTTCAAAAATTTCAAGTGCCGAGAAACCCTAATACGAATCGTTGACTAGATATTAGGCGAAAACTGGAAACTAGTTAACAACTTAACTAAAAGAACGGAAATACAACCTTTGTAGATCCGGTCCTCCACCTCCATAGCTCCATGATGAAGTCTCCTCGCTGTCCAAATAGAATCCCGGGCTCTAGCGTCTGCTTCATCGGAGAAATGGGCGGGCTAGGTCATCGACAACGATGCCGAAGATGATCTACGTCGAGGCATCACAAGATCAAGCTCCCACTTCACCAAGTCATGAAACTTGTGAAGAAAACACCCTATACTACTTGGCAAGAGGTAGAGGATGAAGAAATAGGAGGTGGGTTCACTTTAGAATTGGATTTCTCACTCTTTTCATCAAATCACCATTGATGGTTGCAAGCTTCTTCATCTTGAATAAGAAGAAGAAGAAGAAGAAAATATTATGATAAGTTAATTAAAAACACAAAAGAAAATGAATACTTATCATAATATGAACCATGGTTAGGTGTAGAGAATTGAAAAAGGTTAGATGAATGGTTAGGGTTAAGCATAAAGACAAAATGGTCACTTAGGTCAAAGCTTCATGAAGCTTCAATATCAAACAAAGAAAGCCACCATTTTTCTCTTTATCTTTTCCATAATAAATAAATAAATAAATAGATATGAAAATCAAAACCCTAACCATTTAAATAACCATGGTTTAATCTTTACACAAACTCAAGTAAGCATGTATCATCAAACATGATGCAATCAAGTGCACACAAAAATACATCACATATACAATGTGCACATCAAGTGAGAAAATCCTTTTAAAGTGAACCTATACTAGTTAATGCAAAGTAATATATCAAATATATTATTATGCATTAAATCATTAAATCAACACTTGATTCAATGATCCGGTCATGTCGCATATAACCGACTAGTATCTAATGTATCGACTTATCGAATCAACACTTGATTCGGTAACTCGGCTATATCACATATAACCATTCGATACATTCATCGCGAGAATAAAATACGGTATCACATACACGCATTATTCTCGGTCTCGCACATATCTCATATGCGCTCCTATTTCGTTTTGCTTGAGCCAGGAAACCTCTGTGTAGGACTCTAAAGACTCGTCAATACGCCGGCAGCAGGTGATGATCATATCAAACACCCACAAGCCGCAAGCGGTCTGCTAAACGTAACGGCCACCCGGGTATTGAGCGATCAGAAGATCGACGAGCAAGCCCGCTCACACTCCTGTGAATCCAACCAGTAACACTTACCGTACAGTCCGGTCTCGTTGTCTGATATGTCGCATATCTCGCCTAGGGGTGGTAAACGTCAGACCCCAATAGCTCGATAAGTCGTGTCGATATGAGGTCTATAACAGTTCGAGAAACTACAGGTAACACTTACCAGTAAATCTCAGCAACCCTGGCCAGGGATTTCCGGTTATAGCCAATCGAACACAGCGCAACATCAACTCCCTATACCGGGAGAGACGAATCCCCTCCTATTGCTCATTGCCTCCATGTGATTCGGGACTGTACCCAAAAACCACCGTTTTGCCCGCCCACTTGGACGTGGTAAGGTGGAAATCAAAGCACAGTGGGAACCATACAAGACTCTATGACGATCTCGGGTCAACAGACTGTAAGTGCACAGCGGCGCCCCAGCCGTCAAACCGACGCCGGAATACGGAAGCGGTGAAAAACTTTAATTTTGCGGACTTAGCAAACCGGCACCACCGCGCACTAAACACCCGGATCGTAACCATTAACAAGTCTAAGCTACTTAGAAGATGGGTTAGAGATATACCGAGTGATCCGAGTCCTCCGGTCTTCTCGTCGTCGTCCCGATCTCCCGCGGAATGTCCGGTCTCCACCTCGTCGCCGGAAGTGCACCACATCGCCTTCTTCGTTTACGGGCTCCCACCTCAATGCCGAGGCAACTCGGGCACGAAGCCGGCTACTCGACGTGCCCAAGGTTCGATGTAGAATATGTAGTGAGCTTGTGTCTCTTTTTGGGATTGTGGAGTTTTGCCATTTTGTGGAGGAATAGAAGTGAACTTTTTGGAGAGGGAGTTGTAGGGATTTCTCAAAAACTCAAGATACAAAATTTCCCACCACATGAAAATGAAATCCCCCCACCAACAAGGAATGGCCGGCCCCCCCCTATATTGGTGTGATTGGAGAGAGAGAGAGAATGGCTTGAACAATAATGTAAAGAAAATGATGGCTTGAAAAGTCCAACACTCAACAACCATCTCTTCTCCCATCATCACAACCAAAGTCAAGAAATCATGAAAACAAAGTCAAGAAGTCAAGCAAGGTCAAGGTATGGTGAGCCATCATGACACAAGGAAATATGCAAAGACCCCCTCCACAAATGCCTATTTGCAACAATGCAAATAAACCCTCCTCCACCAATCTTCGGCCAATGAACGGAACAAAGGAAATTGGCCGAAACGGAAAGCAAACTGGCAACTCCAGAAAACTGGTCCCGTAATAAATTACAGGAAAACCCCGATACTGTGCATACACACCCGCATCTGTATTTCGACCGAAATACAAATGCAATGAGACAAAATCTACACTGTACTATACTAGGATCCGGCTTATACCAAAACCGGCTAGTAATATCTGTTCGATCCTGATCCGTGCAATACCGCACGTATCTGATCGAACCCTGCCATATAACCATACGGCCTATAGTACAAACTGTCTGATCCTGATCCGTGCAATACCGCACGTATCTGATCGGACCCTGCCATATCTCCATACGGCCTCTACAACCTTTCGCCCGAAAGCTGAGTAACTGAATGTGGGGGACTCTAAAGACTCGTCAACACCTCGGTTGTGGATTTAACCACTAGCACGTCAGAGGTATAAGCCAATACGTGACGGGCTACCAGGTACTGACCAAATGGGACGTCGATGAGGAAGCTCACCCCGACACCCAACTGAGCTTGTCAGTGACAATATCCGTGCAGTCCGGTCCGTTCGTCTATGAGTATCGCATGGCGGGCCTAGGGGGTTGGTAAAAGTCAGACCCCCAAAAGCGGTACAAGTCGTGTCGGAGTGTAGCCCAGAACACCCTGAGATACTACTGGAATACCTACCAGTAAATCTCCTTGCCTTGGCCAAGGACTTTGTGTAATGGCTCTCCTAGACACAGCACGACCTCACCCCCAATACCGGGAGAGACGAACCCCTGAGGATACGCTCACTGCCTCCATGTGGCTCGGGACTGTACCCAACTAAAACCTGTTTGCACGACTCCTTTGAGCCGTGGTAGGGTAGTAATCAAAGTACAGTGGGAACTCACACGAGACAAATGACGATCCCCAGGTCGATGAACTAACCTGCACACATGTCACCAGGGAACTGCCATCTGACGTCTGGTATATGACCAACTAGCATGTTCCCGGCGAGTCCTGTCCGGTGTACTCATAACCCAATGAGCACCTGTATACATCTTAGGTGATCCAACTGACACCAGTGGCTTGTGAGACCGGCCACCGCCCCTCGTCGGGGTCTCGACTGTATACACTAGTCTACTAATGGAGTATCGATGCCCGGTCTCGAAACTCCCACGACTAGGGACCTTTTAAGGATATGCTTGTAGACCCCCAGCTCCCACTTATATGATCGCCCTCATACTGCTGGTGGTCAAGCAAGAATCCTAGGGGCTCTATCAACGTGTAATAGCGACGTGTCAGGTCACCTAAAGCAGTACACGATGATAAAGGTAAACCAGATAGCATACTATCATCTCGAGTAAGACTGTCCTACCGGGATAGGTCCTCCCTCAATCATTACAATCACGTACCTGTGACCTAATAATTGACTCTGAGGGCACTATCTCCAACAATCTCCCACTTGCACTCAAGGCTAATTATTGCGATGTCGCATACTCACAGCCCGTGTGATACCGAACACCCAACTCCTCTACTAGTCAGTCTCACAAAGCTCGTTTGCGAAACTATTGCGTTCGAGGAATAGCCTCAGTGAGTGGATCCGCTTAGTTGTTTCTTTCTATGTCTCTCTATATCTCAAGTTCGCGGAGAAATCCATCTCCCGAAATGAGCAATACCTGTCTTAGAATATGTCTGGATGTCTGATGGGACCTAGCTCATAAATGAACTCCAAATCCAAACTTCTTAGACTGTATCGTCAACTGAACTTAATCAGTATCCTGCGTGCCATGCCTCCCTCAGTATTGCCTTGGACCACCTGTCCAAAATACTGCCCCTCATCAGAAGGAAAAACTATAACTCTGACAACCTCCTTGTCGTCCATGTCATCTTGGAAGCCTAGAATGATAACTGTCTCCTGAATGAGGCTGTCGTTATCATATCCCTAGAACATCCACTTATGTTCTAAAACTGCTTCCGACTGTTTCTCCAGGATTGGATTAATGTCAACTTATTGCATCTAGTGCAAGAACAACATCTGGTGTGGTACTTGACATCTCACGATTGACTCAATTGCCTGAGCAAGTGATCTGCCAATCATGCCCGTCCCTCTCCCCTTTAGTCTGTAAGACACCTTTGGAGAGGGTGACTCCATTACCTGCAGGTACACTACCGTGCCAGGAGTCGTCCATTCTAAATACTCTTAGAATGCTGTCAAAGTACCCTGATTGGGAAACCACCCAAATCTAGATCTAAAACCATAGATCTAGTAACCAGTATGTCTGATATAATACCCAATTCCTATGTGGAGAAACTACTGTGTGACGACCAAAGTATGACCGATCGTAGTATAGGAGTTTCTTTTCCTATTCTGTGTATGTCATCCAAATACCAGGATATCACACCCTACTACCTTCTCAACAGATCCATCCCCTATTCTGATGAAGTCAAACCCATGACTGTCACGTCAGAAATAGCTGATCTATCTCCGCTACATCTGCTCTAGTCTATAAATAGACATAAGCAACCTGTCCACCAATGCTTCCGCTGCTCCCACTGACTACGACAACCCTCTGGCAGAGTCATATAGACGTACACTTCTAAAACTGGTTTAGAACGACGCTATACTCATCCTCCCGCCGGGTCTCGTAACCTGGAACAACAACAATGGCAATTGTGGGTAAACAAGAACTTCCCTGTCACCGTCCTTGAGGCTACCGTAGTGCCTCTCGGGTGCCTGAAGTTACCCACCTTATCTGCGGAGTGGCCAATGGAATGTCAATCCAGATTGAATCTTTAGGTTCCTTATCAAATCTTCAGTAATCGTTTGTGGTTCTGGAATCACTTCCAGTTCTACCATACTCCCACTACTGTTTTCTGAAAAAAATCCATCTTTAATAAAACTGTGGCGAGTCTAGAACAATATCGCTATTGTTCATCCAGATGGTAGAAAGTCAACCCTCGTCACAGCCTGGGTCAACCCACAAACAGCCATTACAGAAACGTGCCTTGAGTTATCCAGAGTCTGGTTTTAAGCATAATCCGGACAACTCCCCGTACCTTAACATCGTTAAGATACGAACTGTTCTATATCCAATATAGGACCAGAGGCACTGATTTAATTGAACCAGATTCAAATCATGCAGCTGTCTCCAGTGCATGTCAACTAAATGGAAGAAGGCCTGATCAGCGTTACCCAACTTAGGAATGCTTCCAATTATGAGTAACCTGAAAGAGAAGCAATTTCTCTTAGTCATTATTATCAACTGAACACCATACACAAGTATCTACATCTTCGATCTCTTTGAAGAATCCCGATACTTGTTATACCTGGTTCTCTACTCTATTCAAATACCTGTAACCTCTCAAAATTCGGACCCTGTGTTTCCACGAAACACCGGTCTAAAAACTAGAGAAGTCATAAGTAAACCGAATATAGTACGAGGACCTACCCCTCTGTCCTGATGGACCCTGGACAACATACAATACTCTGTATAAGTCCCTTGAGTCTGATAACTCATTCACTGTGTGTCGTAGGTTGAAAACTGTACTTATGGTTAAGAAGAATTACACCGCTGTTTAATGCTCCTTACCTAACCATCCACTGATATAGGTAAATGTCGTAGACATAATTTCAGAAAGGTATATCTCACTCTATAAAAATAGACGTACAGATATATCAATTTGAAATTGGTGCATAACAGCGGATATTCAAAACCAAATATTTGCCGACCGGCAAACAGCCCAGGTGATTTCCTCAAATATCACCGATTACAACGAATCCCGATATAATGAGGATAATCACCCAATTCCCAATAACTTACTCCCCCTCATCATCTGTAAAACCATACAGATGTGAGAATCGTACCTGGTAAATACATACCCTGGAGTAAGTATCTAATCGGGAAATCAGTCTTCCTTTAACATTACACAGTGGAACTGAAACATTGAAATGTTCCGATGGGGTATTCTGGTATTCCTAGTAATGCCTCTTCCAGATTCACGACTGTAACCGTATAGTTCTTTGCCACCTCTCCAAATCCCTTCATATGTCTTTAGTCTTTACCTTCTGCACACCCTTTTAGGCCAAATGGTTTTCTTCCTTCCCTACCGTTCGGCACCAGCCTATGGTTTGGAAGAAGACTATCCAACAAGCATAATGGGTGTACTGTCCCAATCCTAGGAACACTCGCAATGAGAGAGGGTGAAGATAAAAGACAACCGAATAAACCTTATTCCTATTTCTCCTGAACCAGAATCCATCCCCGAACTGGAACAAGTTCCATTCGAGTTCGTATATAACCATACGATGGAGTATCCAAATAAACTGTGGATCTTCGTAGTGATACGGAGTGTCCTGGAGAAATACAAAGGTGATGTGGGAGTGGTAACGAAATATTTGGCTTGGTCGTGAATATCTGTTGCAATTTACTTTGCCCTCTTACTAATCCCTTGCTTTGTCTGAACTTAATACCTTCTGCACACCATCGTTATGCTAATTGGTTTTCTTCATTCCCTACCGGTCGGCACCAGCCTAAGGTTTGGAAGAAGACAATCCAATTTGCGTAATAGGTGTACTACCCCTAAACCAAGGAGTACTCGTAAACTGAGAGAGGGTAAAAGGAAAAGACAACTGAATAATCCTATCCGTTTTCTCCAGAACCGGAAACCATCCTCGAATAAATTCTTTCGAGTTCGTATCTAACCATACGATGGTTTTGTCCAATGGAAGTGGACGTTCGTAGTAAAACGGGGTGTCCTGGAGAAAAGGGTAAAAGTAGGAGTGGCAATGAGGTTTGCAACTCTGACAATCCAAAAGCCGGTGTTTAAGAAGGTTCGGTCAACATGGTCACTGAGTCAAAGTCTTAGGGTCGGGTCAATGGTCGCTGCCAAAGAGAGAGAGAAAAGAAACACTCAGCGTGCACTCTAACCTAGATCAGAATGGTTACCAATTTATCTAATCTGGAATCCTCCCACTGTACCTCAAATTCTCCTCCAAACCTGAAAGAAGAATTAGTCGGGGTCACCCGAGGAGTAAACTAACTCATCAGTGGGAATCGGGATCCAACTCTCATCGCATGACAACGTGACGGAATCCGCTCACGCTACCGCACTCCAGAAGGTATGCGCATATCTGGCAAGTTTCAGTTCTTTTGAAACTCCCGATGTGATTTCTGCCCCATGCTCTTATGACCTTGACTATGGCCAACAAATCATAAGTCACATGTCAAGTTCTACCCGTCATTCTCCAGGTTGATTCGAATCCACCCGCACAAGCCCTTGACTTTGGCCAACAAGGCTATACGACTGTCCCAAACCAACGCATCTATCTATGCTGCATATGAATAACCAACAGCTACCAAACACTGTGCCTTGACTTTGGCCAACAAACACAGCTTGAATACTATTGACTACCCATATGAAACGACGGAGGGCTACGAATGGTTTCTGGCGAAAACCTTTAACGTAATGAACTTGATATCGTCGAAGGAACGGATAGCTTTTAAAAAATATAGTGACGAAAACCGTTGCTAAAGAGGTCACTCCCTGTGAAGGGATCTCGGCTCTTTCCCCGTAGAATGAGGTGCAGGATATTCCAAATGAATACCACGGTGCAAAGCAAAAGTAATCGGCTATAGTGAAGTTAATGCCCTGACGCAAACTTCTGTCCAAGGGGTCACTCCCGGTGAAGGGATCTCGGCCCTTGCCTCGTCGACTGAGGAGCAGGATATTCCAACTGAATACCACGATGCAAAACAAAAGAGAACGTCCTTGCAATAACAGCCTTTTGAAAAGTGTTCCAACAACATCAGATTAGGTTTGTTTTTAACTTGCATTGATCCGAATCAATGCAGTCCCATCAATTGATCACACCACAAAGAACGAAAATATACTGATGTACGTATATGCCATCCGCATTCGCCACTGGGTCCCGTCATTACCCGTTAGGTTAGCTAACTAACGACAGAGCGGGGACTGGACTAGCGCGGATGTAAAACATATACAACATCTACTAATATATATACCAATATATTATATTCGCTCAAGGTGTGAATAAAATGCAACATCACAGAAATGTACAGCATCACAGAAACAATACAGATATCTGGGATCCCCGGGTTTCACAGAGCCACTGCTGAAACCCGACGTTCCCCTGGTCGTGTGGATAGCCTGTGCAATGAAATCCTAGACCCCTACGGGTGCGGCAAGTCACCCGCCAAAACCTGAAGCGAGGCAGCCCCCTTCAGCGCCGTGAATGGACCACCCAGCACTTCACGGAATCCGGCAACTTGGGCACCCCTCCTGGGTCAACCTGTACCCCCTACGAGTGCGGCGAATAGCCTGCCAATCCTAGAGTGAAGCCCCCTCCGTCTCAATGCCATGAGATGCGGGCTTGTTGCCCTCCAGAACCCGGCTATCCGTGCACCCCTCCGCGGGGCAATCCTAGTACAGAAAGTAAAATATACATACACCGGGTACATCGACCGCAACCAGGTCGTGCCCCAAAATAATAATACAATCAGGCAGTGACGGCAGTCCACATGTCGGACGCTCGCCCCGCAATATCAAATGTACATAATACAACAGCACAGTACTAGCATTGCATCCAGGCTATCCCCCACGACCGATCCGCAACATCACAGCAAATACATAGAACATCAACGTGAAAGTCACGTTCGCAAATCCGTCTAACCGGGCTATAGCAGTTAGACCGGATTTACCGATCGAGTGACATTCACGGTCGCAGATATAATGTAAATACTGTGAAAAATGTGTTTAAAAAATTTCCGATTGATCAAACAATTAACAAGTGGGCCCCAAAGAAAACTGTAGCACTCACAGAAACAATTGGCCCAACTTTAATATTCCAAAGCCCATATTTTAAGCCCAGAAGGCCTCTGTAAAAAAATGGTGAAGTGATGTGAATAGTGCGCGACGGAAGGGCCGCACAAATGGGGTTTTCGCGGCGGTTCCGCGCTCCAACTGTGGAGTTACTTCGTCAAATTTTTACAGAACTCTTAGATTTTCCAGTACATTAATATTTTATAACCTGAAAAAATTTTCGAGACCAAAAATTTTCAACAGAAACTGATGCGAACTAAAATGCAGTTTTGGAACTTTTTGATCGATCGGAAATGCAAACACATTACACAAAGCTAGACGAAGTTAATGGCGAGGCTCTGATACCACTGTAAGTGCACGGCGGCGCCCCAGCCGTCAAACCGACGCCGGAATGCGGAAGCGGTGAAAAACTTTAATTTTGCGGACTTAGCAAACCGGCACCACCGCGCACTAAACACCCGGATCGTAACCATTAACAAGTCTAAGCTACTTAGAAGATGGGTTAGAGATATACCGAGTGATCCGAGTCCTCCGGTCTTCTCGTCGTCGTCCCGATCTCCCGCGGAATGTCCGGTCTCCACCTCGTCGCCGGAAGTGCACCACATCGCCTTCTTCGTTTACGGGCTCCCACCTCAATGCCGAGGCAACTCGGGCACGAAGCCGGCTACTCGACGTGCCCAAGGTTCGTTGTAGAATATGTAGTGAGCTTGTGTCTCTTTTTGGGATTGTGGAGTTTTGCCATTTTGTGGAGGAATAGAAGTGAACTTTTTGGAAAGGGAGTTGTAGGGATTTCTCAAAAACTCAAGATACAAAATTTCCCACCACATGAAAATGAAATCCCCCCACCAACAAGGAATGGCCGGCCCCCCCATATTGGTGTGATTGGAGAGAGAGAGAGAATGGCTTGAACAATAATGCAAAGAAAATGATGGCTTGAAAAGTCCAACACTCAACAACCATCTCTTCTCCCATCATCACAACCAAAGTCAAGAAATCATGAAAACAAAGTCAAGAAGTCAAGCAAGGTCAAGGTATGGTGAGCCATCATGACACAAGGAAATATGCAAAGACCCCCTCCACAAATGCCTATTTGCAACAATGCAAATAAACCCTCCTCCACCAATCTTCGGCCAATGAACGGAACAAAGGAAATTGGCCGAAACGGAAAGCAAACTGGCAACTCCAGAAAACTGGTCCCGTAATAAATTACAGGAAAACCCCGATACTGTGCATACACACCCGCATCTGTATTTCGACCGAAATACAAATGCAATGAGACAAAATCTACACTGTACTATACTAGGATCCGGCTTATACCAAAACCGGCTAGTAATATCTGTTCGATCCTGATCCGTGCAATACCGCACGTATCTGATCGAACCCTGCCATATAACCATACGGCCTATAGTACAAACTGTCTGATCCTGATCCGTGCAATACCGCACGTATCTGATCGGACCCTGCCATATCTCCATACGGCCTCTACAACCTTTCGCCCGAAAGCTGAGTAACTGAATGTGGGGGACTCTAAAGACTCGTCAACACCTCGGTTGTGGATTTAACCACTAGCACGTCAGAGGTATAAGCCAATACGTGACGGGCTACCAGGTACTGACCAAATGGGACGTCGATGAGGAAGCTCACCCCGACACCCAACTGAGCCTGTCAGTGACAATATCCGTGTAGTCCGGTCCGTTCGTCTATGAGTATCGCATGGCGGGCCTAGGGGGTTGGTAAAAGTCAGACCCCCAAAAGCGGTACAAGTCGTGTCGGAGTGTAGCCCAGAACACCCTGAGATACTACTGGAATACCTACCAGTAAATCTCCTTGCCTTGGCCAAGGACTTTGTGTAATGGCTCTCCTAGACACAGCACGACCTCACCCCCAATACCGGGAGAGACGAACCCCTGAGGATACGCTCACTGCCTCCATGTGGCTCGGGACTGTACCCAACTAAAACCTGTTTGCACGACTCCTTTGAGCCGTGGTAGGGTAGTAATCAAAGTACAGTGGGAACTCACACGAGACAAATGACGATCCCCAGGTCGATGAACTAACCTGTACACATGTCACCAGGGAACTGCCATCTGACGTCTGGTATATGACCAACTAGCATGTTCCCGGCGAGTCCTGTCCGGTGTACTCATAACCCAATGAGCACCTGTATACATCTTAGGTGATCCAACTGACACCAGTGGCTTGTGAGACCGGCCACCGCCCCTCGTCGGGGTCTCGACTGTATACACTAGTCTACTAATGGAGTATCGATGCCCGGTCTCGAAACTCCCACGACTAGGGACCTTTTAAGGATATGCTTGTAGACCCCCAGCTCCCACTTATATGATCGCCCTCATACTGCTGGTGGTCAAGCAAGAATCCTAGGGGCTCTATCAACGTGTAATAGCGACGTGTCAGGTCACCTAAAGCAGTACACGATGATAAAGGTAAACCAGATAGCATACTATCATCTCGAGTAAGACTGTCCTACCGGGATAGGTCCTCCCTCAATCATTACAATCACATACCTGTGACCTAATAATTGACTCTGAGGGCACTATCTCCAACACAGACTACTCTGTACCAGTGTCACCAGAGAACTGCCATCTGACGTAAGGTATAATACCATCTGGGAGTTCTCGGCGAGTCCGTCCGGTGTACCCAGTCTCCACTGAGCACCCGTATATCATCTCTGATGTCAAACACCAATGGATATGAGATCATCCATCGCCCATCTGTATGGGTCGAGAAGGTATACGCTAGTCTACACTGGTATATCGATGCCCCGTCTCGATACACCCACGACTTGGGACCTTGAAGGATGTACTTATGGACTACCATGTCCCCACTAGTATGATCTGCATCATAGTCCAGGTAGTCAAGTACACATCCTAAGGGCTTTACCAACATGTAACAGAGAGACAATCAGTATACACGTTAAGGTAAAGAGTAACCAGATAGCATACTATCATGTCGAGCAAGAAAGTCCTCCCTATATATGTCGAAGCATCCACTACAATATACATCCTATGTATAGTAATGGCCTCTAGGGCATACATATAACTAATACCGTTGACCTCTAGAACCCGGCTATCCGTGCACCCCTCCGCGGGGCAATCCTAGTACAGAAAGTAAATTATACATACAACGGGTACATCGACCTCAGCCCGGTCGTGCCCCAAAAGAATAATATACAAACAGGCAGTAACGGCAGTCCACATGTCGGACACTCGTCCCGCAATATAAAATGTACATAATAAACCAAACTGTACTACCATTGCATCCAGGTTATCCCCCACGACCAATCCACAACATCACAGCACAACACAGAACATCAACGTGAATGTCCCGTTCGCAAATCCATCTAAAAGGGCTATAGCAGTTAGACTGGATTTACCGATCAAGTGACATTCACGGTCGCAGATATAATGTAAATACTGTGAATTAACAAGTTTAAAATTTTCGATCGACTTAATTTACCGAAGTGGGCCCCAAGCACTACTGTAGCACTCAAAGAAAATCTGGGCCCAAAAGGAATATACCAAAAACCCCATTTTCACGACAGAGACCCACTGAAGAAATTTGGTACAGTGAAGCCACTGTTAGGCGGCGGAACCGCGGGCAAAATGGGGTTTTTGCCGCGGTTCCGCCGCGCTACAGTAACATCATGGTACCAATTTTCTTCAGTGTTCTCAGAAAACCCTGCACACATTTCTGCAATACACCAAATATTTTTTTGACAACTAAAAAATTTTGACAGAAACTGTGACAAGAAACGCGGTTTTTGGAAAATCCGGTCGATCGAACTTGTAAACACGTTAGAGCAAGCTAGACTAGGTTAATGGCGTGGCTCTGATACCAGTGTAAGTGCACGGCAGCGCCCCGGCCGTCAATCCTACGCCGGAATGCGGAAACGAAACTTTTACAAAACTTGTAAACTGGCACTACCGCGAACTATAAACCCGGATCGGGCCATTAACCTAATGCTAGCAAAGTAGAGAATGGGTAGAGAGCTATACCGAGCGATCCGTGTCCTTCGGTCTTTGGGCTCCGTCCCGATCTCCTCGCGGAATCTCCGGTCTTCATCTCCTCGTCGGAAAGAGCACCACACCGCCGGGTTCTTTTACGGGCTCCCACCTCTGGACTGAGGCAACTCGGGCATGAAGTTGGCGAGCCGACGTGACCAAGAAATGCTGTAGGCTAAGTGTAGTAGGCTATGTCTCAAGGGGTTGTGAAGTTGCCATGAGGAAGTGAAGGTGAAGAATAATGGAGATGAGCTTAGGAATTTTGTAGCAAGCATAATATGAGATCAAGAAATTTCCCACATCCTCACCCTCTCAATAATGTGGCCGGCCCTATCCTTATCATTGGAGGAAAATGTGAAGGCTAAAAGCAAGAGAAGAAATTGGATGATAACAAGAAAAAGATGTCACCTCATATCCTATCCAAATTCTTTTACAAATCCCTTCACATTAATGCAAGCCATGATCATTAGAAAAAGCAAAGATGCTATTATCATCATAATCCCTTATTTACAAATAAACCCTCCAAAATTGCTAATTTGCATACTTGCATAACCCCCTCCATCGAAAAAATCCGGCCGTGAAGGAACAAAGAAAAACTGGCCGAAACGGAATGCAAACTGGCAACTTCAGAAAACTGATCTCGTAATAAATTACAGGAAAACCCCGCGACTGTATATACATACCGACATTTGTATTCCCACTGAATACAAATGCAATGAAACAAAATCTACACTATACAATACTAGGATCCGGCTTAAACCAAAGCCCGCTAGTATTATCCGTCCGATCATGATCCGTACAATACCGCACGTATCTGATCGAACCCTGCCATATCTCCATACGGCTTCTACAGCGTTTCGCCCGAAACTTGAGAAAACGGTCTGTGGGGGACTCTAAAGACTCGTCAGCACTTTGGCTGTGGATTTAACCACTAGCAAGTCAGAGCTATTAGCCATACGTAACCTGCTACCAGGTATTGACCAAAAGCGACGTCGATGAGCAAACTCATCCTGACACCCTACTGAGTCTGTCAGTGACAATATCCGTACAGTCCGGTCCGCTTGTCTATGAGCATCGGATGGCGGGCCTAGGGGGTTGGTAAAAGTCAGACCCCCAAAAGCGGTACAAGTCGTATCGGAGTGTAACCCAAAACACCCTGAGATACTACTGGAATACCTACCAGTAAATCTCCTGCCTTGGCTAAGGAATTCGTGTAATGGCTCTCGTAGACACAGTGCGACCTCACCCCCAATACTGGGAGAGACGAACCTCTGCAGAGCCGCTCACTGCCTCCTTGTGGCTCGGGACTGTACCCAACTAAAACCTGTTTGCACGTCTCCTTTGAGCGTGGTAGGGTAGTAATCAAAGTACAGTGGGAACTCACACGAGACAAATGACGATCTCAGGTCGATGAACTAACCTGTATACATGTCACCAGGGAACTGCTATCTGACGTCAGGTATAAGACCAACTGGCAGGTTCTCGGTGAGTCCTGTCTGCTGTACTCATAACCCAATGAGCACCTATATACATCTTAGGTGAACCAACTGACACCAGTGGCTTGAGAGACCGGCCACCGCCCCTCGTCGGGTTCTCGACTGTATACACTAGTCTACTTTGGAGTATCGATGCCCTGTCTCGAAACTCCCACGACTAGGGACCTTTTAAGGATGTGCTTATAGACCCCAGCTCCCACGTATATGATCGCCCTCATACTGCTGGTGGTCAAGCAAGAATCCTAAGGGCTCTATCAACGTGTAATAGTGACTTGTAAGGTCACCTAAAAAAGTACACGATGATAAAGATAAACCAGATAGCATACTATCATCTTGAGTAAGACTGTCCTACCGGTATAGGTCCTCCCTCAATCATTGCAATCACGTGCCTGTGATCTAATAATTGACTCTGAGGGCACTATATCCAACAGCTCCATGCAACGGCGCTGTCTCAGATTCAGATCCCGCTGCTGGAAGATATACTTCAAGCTCTTATGATCCGTGAAGATCTGACACGACTCCCCGTACAAGTAGTGTCTCCGAATCTTCAACGCAAAGACCACCGCGCCCATCTCAAGATCGTGAGTGGGGTAATTCTGCTCGTGCTTCTTCAGCTGCAGCATCAACACACAGACGAGCTCCACTCGAGAAGCATCACAATAAACAACATAGCCGCCCGATCCAGAAGGTAAAGAAAGAACTAGTGCCGTCGTCAACTGAGTCTTCAACTGCTGAAAACTCTACTCGCATGCATCAATCCAAAGAAAAGGAACTCCCTTCCGGGTCAGTCCAGTCAGCGGTGCAGCGATACTAGAGAAATTCTGCACAAAACGGCGATAATAACCGGCTAAGCCCAAAAAGCTGCGGACCTCAGTCACCGATATAGGTCTGGGCCAAAGCTGTACAGCCTCGATCTTCCTCGGGTCCACAAGAATACCATCTCCAGTCACCACATGACCCAGGAAGTCAACACTATCAAGCCAAAATGCGCACTTTGAGAATTTAGCATATAGCTGGTGCACACTCAATATCTGTAAAGCAATCCTCAAGTGCTGCTCATGCTCCTCATGACTCCTAGAGTAGACCAGTATGTCGTCAATAAACACAATAATAAAATGGTCGAGGATCGGCCTGAAAATCCGGTTCATCAGATCCATGAATGCTGCTGGCGCATTGGTGAGTCCAAACGACAATACCAAAAACTCATAATGCCCATAGCGCGTACGAAAAGCAGTCTTCGGAATGTCATCATTCCGAACCCGCAACTGATGATAACCCGAACGTAAATAAATCTTAGAAAAATGTTTCGCACCCTGGAGCTGATCAAATAAATCGTCAATACGAGGTAAAGGATACCTATTCCACACCGTAACTTGGTTCAATTGACGATAATCCACACACAGCCTCAAACTGCCGACCTTCTTCTTGACGAACAGAACAGGAGCTCCCCACGGTGAAACACTCGGACGTACAAGTCCCATATCAAGTAACTCTTGCAATTGATCTTTAAGCTCTCTAAGCTCTGCCGGAGCCATCCGATAAGGCGGTATAGAAATAGGCTCCGTGCCAGGAATCAGATCAATGCAAAACTCAATATCATGCTCTGGCAGCAACCAGGTAACTCATCAGGAAAGACGTCAGGAAACTCTTTCACGGTAGGAACCTGGTCTAATGCATAATGAAATCAGCATAAACAATGCCTAGCATCGGCACAAAACATAATCCCAATATCTCGATATCTCTGTATCACAGTCTCTGTACCTCAATATCTCGAAATCTCAATGTCTCAATCACAATATCTAGGGCGCCGTCAGTCCAGACCGGCCCCTACCATCCATCTCAAGACCACGACGGTATCCTCCAGATATCCGACGCGTCGGGTAAAATAACCGGTAGGTAGTGCTCCCCTGCCAGGCTCACATCGTCATCATCACGCGCTTCTTGCCCCGGGGTACCTTACCGGGTCCACCATGTACCCGAAACGGTTCATCCGTCTCCTCGAATCGGGTCTCGAAATCCATCAGCAAACTCATGGTGGACGACTCATACATCATGGGAAAAAACCGCACTTTTTATTTAAAAAGAGAGAAATCGGTTTATATAAGTTTTGCGGTTTTCCCCCCAAATCCAGAAAATCTCATGGAAATCCGAATCCAAAACATCAAAAGCATGTAAAACCATGAATATAGGCATAACAATGAATAACAGTATGCATGAAGTGGCAAGTAATAACTACAATGTTAGGCTGGCATATAAGGCAGGTACACTAATATCATGTCAAAGTAGTAACTAACAAGCTAAGTCAAGCAATAATCTTTTCTAAGGTGTACGTGACATGGCAATTACCGATGAAGATGTGTGTGAGCCGGCAAGTAAGTGTACGTGGTACATACGCATCATCGGTAATGGTGCTGGTGTCCTAACAATATGATATCAACATTGCAATAAGAAATTATAACATAAGTATGCGATGCGAAGCGAAGCACAATAATAAGTGGGAGCTGAAAACAAGACGCAACTGTAACTAACCTGCATTAATCTAATATAAGTCCTACAAATGGTGCCTTTTGAAATAACACGAATCATGGGGTTTTGAAAATAGGGGCTACGGTGTTTTTATGAAAAGATACGTCTTTTGAAATATCCGTAGGATCCCTTGGGCTGTCTTTTAAAATAACCATGATTCGTTAGTTTTTGAAATAGGTAAGAAGTCTAATCTAATCTAACAACTACACTAAACTATACGGCTAAACTAACAAGCTGAACTACAGGTAAAGAAACCGCCTATCATCTGAGTCGATACATATACATACCTGTATATGTATAGTCGGTGATCCCGCCTCAATAATATCATATCTATAACCAGACATCCCAAGTCAAGAGTGCGGATCAATCATCAATATATAGCTCGTACGTAAAACCGTCGTACGGCATCCCAATTCTGGGTACGGGTTAAAATCATATTTATAGCAATTCACCCATATCGCCACCCCAAGATCCGCTATAATACCAGGACGTACCTCAAGTACGAATCCTGCCATATCACCGATATCACAACCACAAAACAAATCTCATCGACTCAGCTCAATCCCAAGTATCATCCTCAAATACGTATGTGAACACATAGTCCCATACCTATGTGATCACATAATTATAAAGAATCCCATGAGCACATATAAATAGGAATGTATGCAAGTATGTTGGTGTGTATGTGTAGTGCAACACTACCCTAGGGTTCGCAACACTAAAATAATCCAACACACCAATATCCATCCTAAACATCGTTATTAATCCCAAATAACATATAATAAATTGTTGGTGTGTATACGCATCCGTATACACCACCACGGACTGCGGGGGTGCTATACGCCATCCACCCGACTTCTCCTCGTAGATATAAATCTACTCACCTGGTCCTCGTTCGCCGGTGCCGACGTCGCCACGCGCTTGTTTGTCGTCTTGAAGTCCACATGGGGTACCTACATATCATAACGCACCATACCGCATTAAAATCCGACTCATGAACAAAACGACGCACGAATCCCACATAGGTCAGAACCTATGGTTGCTTTCGCAAATCGACCCAAAAACCCTCGACGTCGGTGTACAAATGCCAAACCATCGAGAAAACTCCCAACACACATCATTTGTACAATTACAAGCACTAATTATAATATAAAATAGCTTCAAATTCACAAAAACCCCAATTTCACTTAAAAAGTCATTTTTCCGAAAATCTAGCAAGCACAAATCACCGTTTTAGTACAAAACTCGATGTATAAACGAACCTAGCATCCACAATATTCACTAAATATCATAAAAAAGTCATATAAACCATTCCTATAATTTTATTCTCATCAATTTGCATAAATTCCAAAATCCTAGTTTGCAAAAATATCAATTTTTAACACCTTTTAAAGCAAAATTCACAATTCAACAATTAAGCTTGGTTTTGCATAACCTAAGATATTAAACCACTCATAATAATGTTAATGATGTGATGAAACCCCAACCATATTTTTAATCTCGCATTTTGAATTAAAACTAAAAACCTAGTTTGCAATATTAACCACCTTTAACAATTTTAAACTAAAAATTAGCAAACTAGTTACAAGTTTAGCTTTTTCATTAAATTTCAAGTTAACCTACTCATTAAAACCATACTCTAAAGATAGAAACCCTAATTAGATTTTAATCCCAATTATATTCATTGTTTCCAAAAACTAGTTTGTTAAAAAGCTTAAGTATGGACATTTTGCAAGTAACAATTTGTAATTATTAACTAAATTAGGTTTTCCATATCTTCTCATGCCAAACTACACCTTGCAAACATAAACAAGCGACAACAACCATATTTGAATTCAAACCCTAACTTGATCCAAACCCTTTTTTCTAGAATTTACAACTCTCCATTAACACTTAATTAATTTAGCTCAAGCAATATATCAACAATTAACCATAAGATTAAGATCTTATACCTCACAAATTGGAGATCTAGCATGAAAATATTGGCTTCCAAAATGGCTTCTTGATCCATGATCCACACTAGAATAGGTCAAGAAGAAATGGATAGAGATTGGATTTTGATTTTGTGGGATTTTTGATGGATTTTTGTGAGGTTTTTGGAGATGAAATGAAGTGGAAACTTGGGGGGAAAATGAGGGGGGGCTGAATATTTTCGGCCAGAAGAAGGGGAGTGGGGAGAGGTGAGTGATTTGTGTGGAAATTCCAAGGTCAAAGCCCCTCCCAATTACCATAATACCCCCACCTACATAAATATATAATAAAACCTTTATTTTAACCATTATTTTCACAAGAAAGAAGATAAAAAGGAGGGGGAGGGAGTGGGCTGCTGCCAAAGTGGTGGTGGGGCCGGCCATGTGAGTGGGTGAGGATGGGTGTAAGGTTGCAAAGAAAATTCCATGCAAAAGAAACCCCTCAAGCTACCAAATTGCAAGTTTTAATTTAATTTAACTATATTTTTGTTTTCCATAAAAAAAACCAATTAAAACTTGAAATAAAATACTAAAAAATTATATTACAACTAGATTTTAATTAATATGATTTTAATGATTAAAATTATCCCATTTAAATTTGTATTTATCGCTAATTTAATGTATTTTCTTACCGGCTTAAAATAATATTAAAAATAATTTTTTTCAAAAAATTTGAAATTTCACCAGTGGCTCAATAAACACCAAATACTAGCAATTACATAGCTAGATTATGTATATTTAATTTTTATAATAAGATATTTGTATTTTGACTTTTTACAGAAAACCCTCTAATTTTACCGTTTTTTCGAAATTTCACCGAAACGATTTTCAAAACGTTACAATCTTCCCCCCTTAAAGAAATTCGGTCCCCGAATTTAAATTAAAACTCCCCCCAAATACTAAAACATCTAAGCAAAACCATCAAGTCGTCGGGGCTCCGAAATCATAAATACATAAAACATATCGTAGCGCAGCGCATGCGCATGAAAAATAAGCATATAACTCAAATCAAAACTCCATCCAGCATCCCGCAATCATCGGAGTCATGGTGAAGACACAATGTCCAAATCCAAAATAAAAATCAATATGATATACATCATTAAAACATCTGGAAGCAATGCATGCCAAATCTTCTTCAAATCGTTGTGCGATGCTCGCAGCACTGCACAGTGGCGGACGTTTATTGTAAAAAAAAAATAACTACATATATATATATATATATCCTTTGTTTAATATGCACGTCCCGCCGTTTTGGAAGCAATTTCAGAAGGGTTTCCTTTATAAAATGTTTCGTGTCATCTCGGACACGTAGGTAAATACTGAGACAATAGCTCGCTTTTTGGAAATCCCTTCGATAACTATCAATGCATGCAAAATATATTCAGGTACTGTCCTTTGACTAGTCCTGCTCAGTACGAGAACACATAGCGAATATCATAAAAACGTACTGCTCCATAAGAAATCAATCACAAATATATATGAATACTACGTGCGTCAGGTGCGCACGGAAATCAAAATCTATAAATGTGCCATACATGTGCACAGAAACAACATCTAGGTGCAACGGGTGTGCACACAACATCAGTCATAGACAACGTGTGTGCCTGACAGCAAAATCAGGTGCATCTGACATGCATGAAAAATCCAGATTCAGTGCATCTGGTGTGCACCAAATCGCATCTCATAACAGGCGCCCAACATGCGCTAAAAATCCAAATCTGGTGCATCCATCATGCACAAAATCAACTCAACTGTATGAAACCCATAAAATCATAAACATGAGATGTTAGTTGTATGTATGCCCTAGATGCCAGTATTGTACAGATGATGTATATTATATTGGATGCTTGGACATATATAGAGATGACTTTCTTGCTCGATATTATAGTATGCTATCTGGTTGCACTTTATCTTAACATGTATACTAGTCTCTTTAAACTGTCTTATAGTTACATGTTGATAAAGCCCTTAGGATGTGTACTTGACTACCTGGACTATGATGCAGATCATACTAGTGGGGACATGGTAGTCCATAAGTACATCCTTCAAGGTCCCTAGTCGTGGGTGTATCGAGACGAGGCATCGATATACCAGTGTAGACTAGCGTATATGCTTCTCGACCTATGAGATGGGCGATGGATGATCCCATATCCATTGGTGTTTGACATCAGAGATGGTATACGGGTGCTCAGTGGAGACTGGGTACACTGGACGGACTCGCCGAGAACTCCCAGATGGTATTATACCTCACGTCAGATGGCAGTTCTCAGGTGACACTTGTACAGGTTAGTCTGTAGACCCGAGATCGTCATAGAGTCTTGTGTGATTCCCACTGTGCTTTGATCTCCACCATACCACGTCCATGAGGCCGTGCAAAACGGTGGTCTTTGGGTACAGTCCCGAGTCACATGGAGGCAATGAGCGATAGGAGGGGTTTCGTCTCTCCCGGTATTGGGGGTTGATTTTGCGCTGTGCTCGATTGGCCGTAACAGGGAAGTCCCTGGCCAGGGATGATCAGAGATTTGCTGGTAAGTGTTACCAGTAGTTTCTCGACCCGTTATGAGCCTCACATCGGCACGACTTATCGGTTATTGGGGTCTGACGTTTACCACCCCTAGACTTGATATGCGACATATCAGACGAACAGACCGGACTGTACGGTAAGTGTTACTGGTTGGATTCACAGGAGTGTGAGCGGGCTAGCTCGTCGATCTTCTGATCGCTCAATACCCGGGTGGCCGTTACGTTTGGCAGACCGCTTGCGGCTTGTGGGTGCTTGATATGATCATCATCTGCTACCGGCGTATTGACGAGTCTTTAGAGTCCTACACAGAGGTTACCTGGCTCAAGCGAAACGAAATAGGGGCGCATATGAGATATGTGCGGGACCGAGAATGATGCGTGTATGTGATACCGCATTTCATTCTCGCGATGAATGTTTCGATTGGTTGTATGTGATATAACCTAGTTATCGAATCAAAGATTGATTCGATAAGTCGATACATTGGATACTAGTCGGTTATGTGCGACATGACCGGATCATTGAATCAAGTGTTGATTTAATGATTTAATGTATAATTATATATTTGATATATTACTTTGCATTAACTAGTATTGGTTCACTTTAAAGGGATTTTCTCACTTGTAGTGCACATTGTATATGTGATATATTTTTTTGTGTGCACTTGATTGTATCATGTTTGATGTTGCAAGCTAACTTGTGTTTTGTTTAAAGATTAAACTATGGTTGTGTAATGGTTAGTTCTTACTCATTTATTTATTTATTGATTTTGGAAAAGATTATGAAGAAAATGGTGGCATTATTTGGATTTAGTTGAAGCTTCATGAAGGTTTGACTTTGTTACCATTTTGTCTTCATACTTAACCCTAACCATTCTAACTAACCATGATCTATTCTCTACACCTTACCATAGTTAGTATATGATAAGTATTCACATTTATTTTCTGTTTTACATAATACTTATCATATCTTTTCTTCTTCTTCATCATCTTCATCAAGAAGGAAAGCTTGTCTTCATCAATGGCATCTTGAGCAAAAGTGTGAGAAATCCAATTCTAAAGTGAACCCACCTCCTATTTCTTCACCCTCTACCTCTTGCCAAGTAGTATAAGGTATTTTCTTCACAAGTTTCACAACTTGGTGAAGTTGGAGCTTGATCTTGTGTAACCTCGACGTAGATCATTTTCGGCATCGTAGCCGACGACTTGTCCGCTCATTTCTCCGATGAAGCCGATGCTAGAGTCCGAGATCCGACTAGGACAGTGAGAGGACGTCTACGTGGAGCTAAGGAAGTGGAGAACCGGATCTACAAAGGTTGTAGCTTCTCACTTTTAGTTAAGATGTTAACTAGCTTAACTTTTCGTCTAAAATTCTAGTTAACGATCCGTATTAGGGTTTCTCGGCACTCGTAAAATTTGAAATTGGAATGGTTGATGCCTTGTGAGACTTCATTAGCGTGCCTAGGAACCCTACAGTGGTATCAGAGCCTAGCTAGAGCCTTAGGCGATGCTTAGACGATGTTTGAAACCCGATCGAAACCGAAACCCTAAAACCAAATCGCTCTCTGGACTTTTTCTAAAAACTGGGTTTTTTCCATATTAAAAATGCTTAAAAAATTCAGCAGGAAGTTGTAAGAATTACGGTGCAAAATTGGACAAATGATGCCTCCAACCTGCGGCGGAACCGCGGCAGAAGCCTAGCTTCTGCGGCGGTTCCGCGGCTACATGATGACGTCAGCCCTCTAAATTTGCACAGTAATTCCTAATTTACAATGCTGAGTTTTATGGGAATTTTTAATATTTATTTAAGAGTTGAATTTTCTGGGGTATTTTGGGAGTTCGCTAATTCAATCGGATTATCAGACTTTGTCTATGTGGCTTTCCGGATATTTTGGAATATGTTAAAAAGTTCGACCGGATGTAAATACCCAATCTTTCCCCTGCCGGAAAATATCCAAGTGTTGGATTTTTCTGTGGTTTAAGGTCGTTCTGAGTAGTGCAAGTAACGCGATGGTCCCTCTAGAAGACAACAAACCTTAACTCGATTATGTGACCGTCTTGAACTGCCCTTTGAACCTTCGGGTTTGGGGCAGTACGGCGTGCCACATGTGAGGCGTTGGCTTGACCCTTCTACGGCTGGACCGTTGGTACTGAGGCATGAAGTGAATGTCTTTGAACCTATTTCATGTGTTGAACGGTTTCGGGAAAACTTGGGTGTTCGAATGTTCGATCGGAAAGTTTAATATTTTCTATTTATCCGGAATGGGATACAATAATTGGAATTCACAAACAGTTATGAGATAACTGGATGAATGTTATAAATCTAGCGGTTTAGTCTCACTTGATATTGAAAAGAGTTTTCGATAATGGGACTAAAATGCGGGGTTTATAATTGTTAGGCATGTGATGTCTAAGTATTTCATTTGATTAGGCATGCGATGTCTAATGAGGTTGTGGATTCCAACTGTTGTAGTTTTACACTTTCTTCTCTGTGACCGTAAGTGTAATATGTGATATCGCCGGTTTCGTTGCTATATGTCAACGACAATTGGGATGCGCATATTTACTTACGTTGATGACATGTGATGTTATGTGTTGCTGAATATGTTATATTGGATTTTCGTGTTTGAATAGCCGGGGGTTTTTATGTGAGATGAGTGTTTTTCATTTTCATTCATGTAAAAACTTGTATATAATATTCTTTTATTTGGGGCACTTCCAGGTTGCGGAAGCTGTCACCCTTTGTATATTATTTACTTTTCTGCACTAGGATAGACCCAAGGAGGGGAGCACAAGTAACCGGGTTCTAGGGTCCAGTGGGAGACCATCTCGAGGAGTCGAGTCCGGGTCTCCTAACCCTAGAATTGGTAGGGTTGCTTGCCGCTCTCGTAGGGGTCTAGGGGTGTGGGATTGGCTATTCATCACGACCGTGGAATCCGTGTTTTATACTGGCTCGTATTGAAAACACGGACGTCCTAGTATATCCAATGTTTCATATGTTTCTTCTGCTGCGATATCTGTGATGTGATCATGTGATGTTTTGTGATAGATACAGTATATAGTATATATGATATATTATATAGACGTTACTTATGTTTTGCATCCGCACCAGCCCTGCCCTGCTCTGTCGTTAGTTACCTAACCTAACGGTGCACGAGGGGACATCCAGGCGAATGCGGATGGCATAAGTGTACGTCGTATTTATCTGTGATGTTTAGGTGACTTAAATGATGGGACTTCATTAATGTGATTAATGAAAGAAAAGAAACCTAAGATGTTGTAGAATCAAATTTTAAACAAAACAGGTAGCTACAGTTCTTGCTTTGCATAGCGGTATATATGATATACCCTGCACCTTATTCGATGAGGAAAGGACCGAGATCCCTTCACCGGTAGTGACTCCTTTAGCAATAACTGGCAGATGCTACACACTCGGTTTGACTTTTGATTGCTTCTATAGTTTCTGCTTTGCACAGTGATATATATGATATATCCCTCACCTCATTCGACGAGGAAAGGGCCGACGATCCCTTCACCGAGAGTGACCCCTTTAGCAAAACAAGAAAAGCCTCAAAATCACTCCATTTCAAAACTCCATTTTGATTCTACAACGATATCAAGTTCATTACGCTCATGGTTTTCAGAAAAACCTGCGTAGCCCTCCGTCATTTCAGATAAGTACTACTTAGTATTCATGCTGCGGTAGTTTGGCCTCCGTCAAGGCGTAGTGTATGGTAGCTAACTAGTGCTTATCTGCCAGCATATGATGCGATTGGATTAGGGTATTCGTACGGCGTAGTTTGGCCTCCGTCAAGGGTCGTACGGGTGGGTTTAATTCGATCAAGAAATGACGGGTTGAACTTGACTAGCGCCCTGTGGATAGTTTGGCCTCCGTCAAGGTCATAGGACGCTAGGGGCAAAAGTATTATCGGGAATTTCAAGTGTTGAAATTTGCAATGAGATTGCATACCTTCTATGAGATAGTTGGATCCCGATACCCACTGCGAGTAAGAGTTACTCCTGGGAGAGTTTTACACATTACAATTAGCTGATCGAGTAGGTATCTAGAAAGGTGTCAACGGGGTTACGCCTCTGGGAAAGCGAGGTTTACATTAATTAGGTTCGTGCGAAAGCACGGGGGACCTCCCTCAAAGTACCGACACTGGCCTGGCTGAAAGATTGGCGAACTTGTAGTGTGTAATTAATCCCGGCTAGTCTTTCCTTTTAGGGTTTGAAGGAAGATTTGATAAAAACCAGTGGGAGCCATCCTGATTAGATAAGATAATAACCAATCTGATCTTGCACGAGCTTACGCTAAAGTGTTTTCTTCTCTCTCTCTCCAGGTAGCGACCTTGTCATGCCCTAATCAAGATAATAATATGGATGTATTAACCGAACCCGCATGTTATACTGTGCAGGGAACATTGAACCCGTTCTATCTTATAAGTGTTATAAGAATGAACAGGAAACAGGAGAATATCTGGATTCTCACACCGCCCAAACGGAGAACATGCATGTTGATGCATCATCTTCGGTTGTGTTTGTTATTGAGAACTGTTTCTCAGTTTACCCTACGTTCTGGGTATTAGATACCGGATCAGGATCCCACATATGTAAGATGTTACATGGGCTGCGGAAAGGTAGAGAACTGGGAAAAGGTGATCATTCCGTTCAAGTTGGGAATGGGGCAAATGTTGCAGCCAAAGCAGTTGGCGAATATCACCTAGTATTACCAAGCGGTGATACACTGATTCTAAATGAATGCTATTATATACCGAACATGATGTGCAACATTATATCAGTTTCTTTATTAAGTAAAGAAGGATATAATTTTGTAGTAAAGGATAATGTTATGAACATATTCCTAGATCAAAAGTTGATTGCATCAGGCTCGATGTATAATGGCATATTCATTCTCAATCAAAATACAGTCCTCAATTTACAAAACACACACAAGAGGAAGAGTTCTAACCTGGACGAATCTTTCTTGTGGCATTGTAGACTGGGTCACATCAATGAGACACGACTAGCTAAGTTGCATACGGATGGATATTTAAATTCGTTTGAATTTTCATCTTATGACACTTGCCAGTCATGTCTCAAAGGCAAGATGACCAAAACTCCGTTTACTGGACACGGAGAAAGAGTTACCGAACTCTTGGGACTAATACATAGTGATGTATGCGGTCCCATGTCTACATATGCCAGGGATGGTTCTTCGTACTTCATTACATTCACTGACGATCTCTCTAGATTCGGATATGTGTTCCTGATGAAACACAAATCAGAAGCTTTTGAGAAATTTAGAGAATATAAACAAGAAGTAGAGAACCAAACGGGCAAAAGTATTAAGATCCTTCGATCTGATCGAGGAGGAGAATACTTAAGTAACGAATTCAGAGATTATCTAAAAGAGAATGGGATTCTCTCTCAGCTTACTCCTCCTTATACACCATAGCACAACGGTGTATCGGAGCGGAGAAATCGCACCCTATTAGATATGGTGCGCTCTATGATGAGTGCAGCTGAGTTACCTATTTCCTTCTGGGGATATGCACTGGAGACTGCTGCATACCTATTGAATAGAGTTCCAACCAAATCAGTGCCTACCACTCCATATGAGATATGGAATGGCAAGAGACCATGTCTTAATTTTATTCAGATATGGGGTTGTCCGGCCTATGTTAAAACACAAAATCCGGACAAGCTCGAGGCAAGGTCTGTTCTATGTAAGTTTGTTGGATATCCCAAACATTCGCGAGGGTATATCTTCTACCACTCCGAGGAACAAAAAGTGTTTATTTCTCGACATGCCACTTTCTTAGAAAAGAGTTTTCTTATGAAACAGACAAGTAGCATTGAGGTAGAACTGGAAGAGGTTCCAGCAACACAAACTGTAACAGAAGACTTGGTAGAACCAGAGGATTCAGTAGAACTCGACGAATCCCAGCCTCTCCGCCGATCTAGTAGGGTATCTCATCCACCTGAGAGATACTACGGTTTTCTCATTGACGGTGGAAGCGAGGATTGCATCATGGAGGATGATGACCCAACTAGCTTCGAGCAGGCCATCACGAGTAGGGACTCGGTGAAATGGCTGGATGCTATGCGGTCTGAGATGGAATCCATGTACACCAACAAAGTATGGACTTTGGAAGTTGCTCCTGAAGGGGTAAAACCCATTGGGAGCAAGTGGATCTTCAAGAAGAAACTTGGTGTAGATGGGAAAGTGGAGACTTTCAAAGCTAGACTTGTTGCAAAGGGTTTTCGTCAAAGACCAGGTGTGGACTATGACGAAACCTTTTCTCCAGTGGCTATGCTTAAATCCATCCGGATCATTCTTGCCATTGCTGCATATCATGACTACGAAATCTGGCAAATGGATGTTAAGACCGCCTTTCTAAACGATGATTTAGAAGAGTGCGTGTACATGACTCAGCCAGAGGGCTTCGTAGATAGTGGGAGCAGCGCGAAGGTGTGCAAGCTGCTTAAATCCATTTATGGATTAAAGCAAGCATCGCGGAGTTGGAACATCTGCTTTGACGACGTTATCAAAGAGTTTGATTTCGTCAAAAATCCAGATGAACCTTGTATCTACAAGAAGGTAGCAGAGAGTAAGGTTGTCTTCCTCGTATTGTACGTGGACGACATAATCTTGATAGGAAATGATATTCCTATGCTGCAATCGGTCAAGCTCTTCTTATCACAAAGATTCTCAATGAAAGATCTTGGTGATGCCTCCTGCATATTGGGAATAAGGATCTATAAAGATAGATCCAAACGGATATTGGGATTGTCCCAATCCAGGTACATTGACACTATACTAAAGAGGTTTAGTATGGAAGAATCCAAGCGTGGGAACTTGCCCACGATCTCTGGAGTCACTCTCTCCAAAGAGATGTCTCCCAAGACTGATTTAGGGAGAGCTCGCATGCAAGGGATACCCTATGCTTCGGCTGTAGGCTCTATCATGTATGCGATGCTATGTACCAGACCCAATGTAGCATACTCACTAAGTATAGTGAGCAGGTATCAAGCTGATCCTGGAGAGAGTCACTGGACAGCTGTGAAGAGCATTCTCAAGTACTTACGAAGGACTAAATAGATGCTCTTGGTGTATGGTAATGGAGAACTCTAAGTGGAGTCCTTTACCGATTCAAGCTTCCAGAGTGATAAGGACGACTCTAAGTCGCAGTCGGGATTTGTCTTTACCCTTTACGGAGGGGCAGTAGCTGGAAGAGTTCCAAGCAGGAAACCGTGGCAGACTCGACGATGGAGGCTGAATACATCGCTGCCATGCTAAAGAGGCTGTCTGGATCAAGAAGTTCATTACTGAACTTGGAGTGGTTCCATCCATTGAGCATCCAATACATTTGTATTGCGATAACAATAGAGCGGTGGCTTTGGACAAGGAACCCAGGTCCCATCAGCGATCCAGGCATATTCTGAGGCGGTATCACCTGATCCAGGAGATAGTTGATCGCCGGGAGATCGAGGTAAGGAGGGTTGACACGAAGAACAACACGGCGGATCGACTCACGAAGGCCATTCCCCAGATACAGTTTGAGAGACTCTTCGGGATGCTCGGTATGCGATACTACAGCAGCTGGCCCTAGTGCAAGTGGGAGATTGTTAGTTGTATGTATGCCCTAGAGGCCAGTATTGTACAGATGATGTATATTATATTGGATGCTTAGACATATATAGAGATGACTTTCTTGCTCGATATGATAGTTTGCTATCTGGTTGCACTTTATCTTAACATGTATAGTAGTCTCTTTAAACTGTCTTATAGTTACATGTTGATAAAGCCCTTAGGATGTGTACTTGACTACCTGGACTATGATGCAGATCATACTAGTGGGGATATGGTAGTCCATAAGTACATCCTTCAAGGTCCCTAGTCGTGGGTGTATCGAGACGGGGCATCGATATACCAGTGTAGACTAGCGTTTATGCTTCTCGACCCATGAGATGGGCGATGGATGATCCCATATCCATTGGTGTTTGACATCAGAGATGGTATACGGGTGCTCAGTGGAGACTGGGTACACTGGACGGACTCGCCGAGAACTCCCAGATGGTATTATACCTCACGTCAGATGGCAGTTCTCAGGTGACACTTGTACAGGTTAGTCTGTAGACCCGAGATCGTCATAGAGTCTTGTGTGATTCCCACTGTGCTTTGATCTCCACCTTACCACGTCCATGAGGACGTGCAAAACGGTGGTCTTTGGGTACAGTCCCGAGTCACTTGGAGGCAATGAGCGATAGGAGGGGTTTCGTCTCTTCCGGTATTAGGGGTTGATGTTGCGCTGTGCTCGATTGGCCGTAACAGGGAAGTCCCTGGCCAGGGCTGATCAGAGATTTGCTGGTAAGTATTACCAGTAGTTTCTCGACCCGTTATGAGCCTCACATCGGCACGACTTATCGGTTATTAGGGTCTGACGTTTACCACCCCTAGACTTGATATGCGACATATCAGACGAACAGACCGGACTGTACGATAAGTGTTACTGGTTGGATTCACAGTAGTGTGAGCGGGCTAGCTCGTCGATCTTCTGATCGCTCAATACCCGGGTGGCCGTTACGTTTGGCAGACCGCTTGCGGCTTGTGGGTGCTTGATATGATCATCATCTGCTACCGGCGTATTGACGAGTCTTTAGAGTCCTACACAGAGGTTACCTGGCTCAAGCGAAACGAAATAGGGACGCATATGAGATATGTGCAGGACCGAGAGTGATGCGTGTATGTGATACCGCATTTCATTCTCGCGATGAATGTTTCGATTGGTTGTATGTGATATAACCTAGTTATCGAATCAAAGATTGATTCGATAAGTCGATACATTGGATACTAGTCGGTTATGTGCGACATGACCGGATCATTGAATCAAGTGTTGATTTAATGATTTAATGTATAATTATATATTTGATATATTACTTTGCATTAACTAGTATTGGTTCACTTTAAAGGGATTTTCTCACTTGTAGTGCACATTGTATATGTGATATATTTTTTTTTGTGCACTTGATTGTATCATGTTTGATGTTGCAAGCTAACTTGTGTTTTGTGTAAAGATTAAACCATGGTTGTGTAATGGTTAGGGTTTTATTTTTCTTACTCATTTATTTATTTATTGATTTTGGAAAAGATTATGAAGAAAATGGTGGCATTATTTGGATTTAGTTGAAGCTTCATGAAGGTTTGACTTTGTTACCATTTTGTCTTCATACTTAACCCTAACCATTCTAACTAACCATGATCTATTCTCTACACCTTACCATAGTTAGTATATGATAAGTATTCACATTTATTTTCTGTTTTACATAATACTTATCATATCTTTTCTTCTTCTTCATCATCTTCATCAAGAAGGAAAGCTTGTCTTCATCAATGGCATCTTGAGCAAAAGTGTGAGAAATCCAATTCTAAAGTGAACCCACCTCCTATTTCTTCACCCTCTACCTCTTGCCAAGTAGTATAGGGTGTTTTCTTCACAAGTTTCACAACTTGGTGAAGTTGGAGCTTGATCTTGTGTAACCTCGACGTAGATCATCTTCGGCATCGTAGCCGACGACTTGTCCGCTCATTTCTCCGATGAAGCCGATGCTAGAGTCCGAGATCTGACTAGGACAGCGAGAGGACGTCTACGTGGAGCTAAGGAAGTGGAGAACCGGATCTACAAAGGTTGTAGCTTCTCACTTTTAGTTAAGATGTTAACTAGCTTAACTTTTCGTCTAAAATTCTAGTTAACGATCCGTATTAGGGTTTCTCGGCACTCGTAAAATTTGAAATTGGCATGGTTGATGCCTTGTGAGACTTCATTAGCGTGCCTAGGAACCCTACATGAGAAACCAAGGCACGAAAACGATGTCAAGTGCAACAACTGTGCAAAATCGTAAATACTCAGTAGGTGCAACCATGGTCCATGAAAACAAATATCATGAAACTCAATCATCAAAATCAATCATGCGAATAGATCGCCCAAAATACCCAAAATCAAGTATGGCGGAATAGTCCCGCTCAAGTACATCCTCCAAGAATCTCTGGCCAACTGTCGTGGTCACTCATAGCATGTCTCGTCGACGATCCTGAACTCTGGCCTGCCGGTGTGCATAACATGACCACTACTGGGTCCAAGTCTTCTCGTAATTTATTCCAGACAGGTCCTATCGAGATCTCTCCCAAATCTCGTCTCTGCCGAACTGTCCGGAAGTCATCCTCCCTTACTAGATCTATTCTTGTTCCTGAACGGCTACATACTCATCGCGACTGCTTCTGGAAGGTATATCCAAGTACAATGCCTCGGCATGCGTACCGCATCTCTGATGTCGACTGAGTGGAACGTCGTCTCATCAAGATCTCGTACGAACCTCTTACTCCACTTTTCACTAATGTCGACTGCTCCGGACTCGTCCCGTCGTGGCTGCATGGACTGAGCTCCAACGGCTATCCTCGTATCTGGAGTCTCCCAAGAAATGCATCTCACCACCTAGTATCCGAATGAAGTCAAACCATCCGATCGATTCGTCAAAACCTCATAATCCCCCAAGAGCTCAACATCTTGGGTACAGTTTAACAGTATCGAGTACATACCACAGCATCAATGGTCCAGCCGTAGAAGGGCAAACCCAAGCCTCACTAATGGCGCCGCGGAACTGCCGCAAACCCTAAGGTTCAAAGTCTTTCACACGGTCATTAAGTCGAGTTAGGGTTTCATTCTTCTAGAGGGACCATAGAATTTCCTGCATGTCTTTCCGAGTACCTTAAACTTGGAATAGTAGGTTTCTGATGTTCGATCGTCTCTGTCGACTCTCAACGTCTCCGCGTGAAGTCGTCACTAGCTGGAATCAATTTATCTGATGACCTCGCATCGGTAAGCGAACGATCCACACGTCCTAGTCATTCTTCCTTGGTGACTAGCGGCCTTCTATAATCTCTTAGTACAACCTCGTACTGCAATAGCTCCTATATCTGGGGCGATATCTCGTCGTTCACAGCAAAAACTGGTTCGCTTATCTGCACACTGAACCGTGCCTCAATCACTTCAATGGTCATCTAAGTATGGCTGGCCTCTACCGGTGGCTTAATCCTCTGGTGCTAATCGGCACGTCCGAGAAATCTCATAAAGGCAATCCGCCAAACGCTCGTGGCGCGGAAACACAGTAAAAAGACACATCTCCGCAATCGAGTGTCGCCGGAATTTCGCCCTGGTCAGTCCTCGTTCGTGATGAGCTCGTGCTGACCACAACTCTAGCAGTATCTCTCCCAGTCCGTAATCATGGCAGCAAAACCAAAACTGGTACTGATGAGGCTAGATCAGGAATGAATATAATACTGAACAAAGAAATGTACATCCTAAGGCTTCTTAAGTGGAGTAGCGTATCGTAAGTATGCCGCGGAACATACCCACGGTACGTCACTCTACTTTAGTCACCTATTCCATCAACCAAGGGTCATCCTACGCTCCGAAGGTAAAACCTAACGCTCTGATACCAACTTTGTCACGACCCGAAAGTACGGAACATGACTGGCACTTAAACTACGAACGTCTCGAGGCGTACGTAATCTAAGTAAACCGAAAACCCAGAAATCCAAACCAAGAAAAGTAGTAGAGTGAAGGAAAACCAATTTAAAATCGAGTAGTTTTAATAGTAAGCTGAGTTATGCGGTTTTAAAAACATCAAGTATTTCCTGAAAATTTTGGCAGAGTCTCCTTTGTAAATACTGGCTCCCAAACGGGATACAACATGAATAGTATACGAAATCAATAAAAAGGCATCCCCAAGCGGGAGCTAGCTCTTCGTCAATCGACGGTCACAACCACACAAGCAATATAATATACAACGCCAACGGCGAGGATTAAAATTCAAAGGAAACTCAAAACCACAAGAAAACCACAGAAAAATAACGCACGACTCTAAGGTCGAAGGAATAACATCACTGGTCTCTATCTCAAAGTAAATACATGTTTGGTTGATGGAACTTCTAGATACAACAGAGTAATAATAAACAAGTGATAAAATAGGGGTACGATACAAGTAAACCCACCTACTAGCAAATCACCCGAAGGAAACTATGCCCGCAAGCCGTAAAGAAACCTGTACGGCAAACCTGCAAGAAACTGGGGCACAACGGGGGTGAGTTGCTAACTCGTGAATAGAAAAAATATCTACGCAGAGAAATCGCATAAATAACGCATCCTAGGTCAATGATCATAATATATCCTCAAATATAAGAATAACACGTAGCCTATAACAAGGCTAGGGTAAATATCTAAACCGAGTGTAATCTCATGTGCCCGTGTCAGTGCCTCAAGTAGCAATATATCATTTGAATGAGGTATGAATGCATGAAAACAGAATACATGTAAATGAAGAACCGTTTTCATAATTTAGTGAGATTTCCTTTGTATTTTTAAAATGAGGTATCATAATGAAATCAGCATAAAACAGTGCCTAGCATCGGCACAAAACGTAATCCCAATATCTCGATATCTCTGTATCACAGTCTCTGTACCTCAATATCTCGAAATCTCAATGTCTCAATCACAATATCTAGGGCGCCGTCAGTCCAGACCGGCCCCTACCATCCATCTCAAGACCACGACGGTATCCTCCGGATATCCGACGCGTCGGGTAAAATCACCGGTAGGTAGTGCTCCCCTGCCAGGCTCACATCGTCATCATCACGCGCTTCTTGCCCCGGGGTACCTTACCGGGTCCACCATGTACCCGAAACGGTTCATCCGTCTCCTCGAATCGGGTCTTGAAATCCATCAGCAAACTCGTGGTGGACGACTCATACATCATGGGAAAAAACTGCACTTTTTATTTAAAAAGAGAGAAATCGGTTTATATAAGTTTTGCTGTTTTCCCCCCAAATCCAGAAAATCTCATGGAAATCCGAATCCAAAACATCAATAGCATGTAAAACCATGAATATAGGCATAACAATGAATAACAGTATGCATGAAGTGGCAAGTAATAACTACAATGTTAGGCTGGCATATAAGGCAGGTACACTAATATCATGTCAAAGTACTAACTAACAAGCTAAGTCAAGCAATAATCTTTTCTAAGGTGTACGTGACATGGCAATTACCGATGAAGATGTGTGTGAGCCGGCAAGTAAGTGTACGTGGTACATACGCATCATCGGTATTGGTGCTGGTGTCCTAACAATATGATATCAACATTGCAATAAGAAATTATAACATAAGTATGCGATGCGAAGCGAAGCACAATAATAAGCGGGAGCTGAAAACAAGACGCAACTGTAACTAACCTGCATTAACCTAATATAAGTCCTACAAATGGTGCCTTTTGGAATAACACGAATCATGGGGTTTTGAAAATATGGGCTACGGTGTTTTTATGAAAAGATACGTCTTTTGAAATATCCGTAGGATCCCTTGGGCTGTCTTTTAAAATACCCACGATTCGTTAGTTTTTGAAATAGGTAAGAAGTCCAATCTAATCTAACAACTACACTAAACTATACGGCTGAACTAACAAGCTGAACTACAGGTAGGAAAACCGCCTATCATCTGAGTCGATACATATACATACCTGTATATGTATAGTCGGTGATCCCGCCTCAATAATATCGTATCTATAACCAGACATCCCAAGCCAAGAGTGCGGATCAATCATCAATATATAGCTCGTACGTAAAACCGTCGTACGGCATCCCAATTCTGGGTACGGGTCAAAATCATATTTATAACACTATTCACCCATATCGCCGCCCCAAGATCCGCAATAATACCAGGACGTACCTCAAGTACGAATCCTGCCATATCACCGATATCACAACCACAAAACAAATCTCATCGACTCAGCTCAATCCCAAGTATCATCCTCAAATCCATATGCGAACACATAGTCCCATACCCATGTGATCACATAACTATAAAGAATCCCATAAGCATATATAAATAGGAATGTATGCAAGTATGTAGGTGTGTATGTGTAGTGCAACACTACCCTAGGGTTCGCAACACTAAAATAATCCAACACACCAATATCCATCCTAAACATCGTTATTAATCCCAAATAACATATAATAAATTGTTGGTGTGTATACGCATCCGTATACACCACCATGGACTGCGGGGGTGCTATACGCCATCCACCCGACTTCTCCCCGTAGATATAAATCTACTCACCTGGTCCTCGTTCGCCGGTGCCGACGTCGCCACGCGCTTGCTTGTCGTCTCGAAGTCCACATGGGGTAGCTACATATCATAATGCACCATGCCGCATTAAAATCCGACTCATGAACAAAACGACGCACGAATCCCACATAGGTCAGAACCTATGGTTGCTTTCGCAAATCGACCCAAAAACCCTCGACGTCGGCGTACAAACGCCAAACCATCGAGAAAACTCCCAACACACATCATTTGTACAATTACAAGCACTAATTATAATATAAAATAGCTTCAAATTCACAAAAACCCCAATTTCACTTAAAAAGTCATTTTTCCGAAAATCTAGCAAGCACAAATCACCGTTTTAGTACAAAACTCGATGTATAAACGAACCTAGCATCCACAATATTCATTAAATATCATAACAAAGTTATATAAACCATTCCTATAATTTTATTCTCATCAATTTGCATAAATTCCAAAATCCTAGTTTGCAAAAATATCAATTTTTAACGCCTTTTAAAGCAAAATTCACAATTCAACAATTAAGCTTGGTTTTGCATAACCTAAGATATTAAACCACTCATAATAATGTTAATGATGTGATGAAACCCTAACCATATTTTTAATCTCGCATTTTGAATTAAAACTAAAAACCTAGTTTGCAATATTAACCACCTTTAACAATTTTAAACTAAAAATTAGCAAACTAGTTACAAGTTTAGCTTTTTCATTAAATGTCAAGTTAACCTACTCATTAAAACCATACTCTAAAGATAGAAACCCTAATTAGATTTTAATCCCAATTATATTCATAGTTTCCAAAAACTTGTTTGTTAAAAAGCTTAAGTATGGACATTTTGCAAGTAACAATTTATAATTATTAACTAAATTAGGTTTTCCATGTCTTCTCATGCCAAACTACACCTTGCAAACATAAACAAGTGACAACAACCATATTTGAATTCAAACCCTAACTTGATCCAAACCCTTTTTTCTAGAATTTACAACTCTCCATTAACACTTAATTAATTTAGCTTAATAAATATATCAACAATTAACCATAAGATTAAGATCTTATACCTCACAAATTGGAGATCTAGCATGAAAATATTGGCTTCCAAAATGGCTTCTTGATCCATGATCCACACTAGAATAGGTCAAGAAGAAATGGGTAGAGATTGGATTTTGATTTTGTGGGATTTTTGATGGATTTTTGTGAGGTTTTTGGAGATGAAATGAAGTGGAAACTTGGGGGAAAAATGAGGGGGGGGGGCTGCTGAATATTTTTGGCCAGAAGAGGGAAGTGGGGAGAGGTGTGTGATTTGTGTGGAAATTCCAAGGTCAAAGCCCCTCCCAATTACCATAATACCCCCACCTACATAAATATATAATAAAACCTTTATTTTAACCATTATTTTCACAAGAAAGAAGATAAAAAGGAGGGAGGAGTGGGCTGCTGCCAAAGTGGTGGTGGGGCCGGCCATGTGAGTGGGTGAGGATGGGTGTAAGGTTGCAAAGAAAATTCCATGCAAAAGAAACCCCTCAAGCTACCAAATTGCAAGTTTTAGTTTAATTTAACTATATTTTTGTTTTCCATAAAAAAAACCAATTAAAACTTGAAATAAAATACTAAAAAATTATATTACAACTAGATTTTAATTAACATGATTTTAAAGATTAAAATTATCCCATTTAAATTTGTATTTATCGATAATTTAATGTATTTTCTTACCGGCTTAAAATAATATTAAAAATAATTTTTTTCAGAAAATTTAAAATTTCACCAGTGGCTCAATAAACACCAAATACTAGCAATTACATAGCTAGATTATGTATATTTAATTTTTATAATAAGATATTTGTATTTTGACTTTTTACAGAAAACCCCCTTATTTTACCGTTTTTTCGAAATTTCACCGAAACGATTTTCAAAACGTTACATCCAACGACTCCACTGTGGTCCGAGTATCATGAATGAAAGCGAAGAATCCCCGACATCCCCTCCTCAAAAGCCGACTAGCGCAAAGAACAGAAATCAAACTGTGAGGGGCGGCAACACGGTCCCCCTGCATAACAAATACTGACTCGCCGGGAAAACAAAACCTAAATGTCTTCTCGCGGCAATCCACGGACGCGTAGCAAGTAGCTAGCCATTCCATGCCCAGCAGAACGTCGATGTCCAACATCTCAAGAAGGATCAAGTCGATGAATAGATCCCTGTCTTCTATACGGACAGCACATGACCGGAACACGTGTCGCACAACAAACGACTCTCCAACAGGAGTAGTCACGACAAGCGTCTGATCTAGCAAATACCACTCTTGGCCTAACTATGGCACGAAGTGCGTAGAAACATAAGAATGCGTAGATCCCGGATCGAAATGAACATGTGTATCATAAGAACATACAGAAAGGGTACCTGAAACCACAGCATTGGACGCCAGAGCGTCCTGGTGAGTCAAGGCAAAAACCCGTGCCTGCCCTCTACCGGCTACTGGCTGTCCTCTGCCTTCGCCACCTCAACCTCTCGGCAAAGAACCCCTATGACCACGACCTCTCTGAGCAGGAGTCTGACGCGGCATAACAACAGGAAGAAAAGGCAATGCTCTCTGAGGCGGAGAAGGTGGTAAGTGTAAGTCCATGCCACGCACCCCACGAGCTTGCGGGGAGGCGGAATATATGAAAAACAATTATCAAAGCTTCGTAACACGGACTTGAGCACAAAGATCGTGTCTAAACCATTACTAGCAAACTACGAAAGGTTTAACAACTCTGATTCGAAGTTATACCTCACGTTATTTGTCCTTCGGGTCTTCATCGCTGTCCTCCACCCTCGTCGGCTCTATGGAACATGGGCACCTCAATGGCCTCTTCGAGTCAAAGACGATCCACCCGAGAGTCTATAGTCCGAGCTCTAATCTCAAATCTGAGATAACTACGGCTTCTAGTTTGCTAATCTAGAAGTCCTAGAGGGTGTAGAGTATTTAGATGGATTACTTAGTCACTTAAACCCTAGGTTTCTCAACTCAGGAGAGCTATTAGGGTTTGAGGAAGAAGATGAAGACATGGGGAGAGAGAAAGCTTTTATGATAATCATATGAATAATGTCTCATGAAAGAATAAAATGAAGCATACAAATATCTCTTGATAAATATCTAGAAATATCTTGTGAGCTTCATTTAATCCTAAGGGTGAATCACTTCATGAGTCATTAAGCATTTAATGAAAACTTACACCTCATCTCTCCACCTCATTTGTGTTTAATCCAAAAGAAATAAATACAAATGAGCCATCTTCTTCTAGAAGCTTCCCGACAAATTACGAGACTGCCCCTCCCATCCGTATTTCCGAAAAACACGGATAATCTTTGACTGAATGAATCCATCTGTATAATACTAGAATCTGGCTTAAACCAAAGCCCGCTAGTATTATCTGTCCGATCATAATACATGCACAAGTGTACGTAAGTGATCGCGGCTCTGCCGTAAAACCATACGGCCTCTACACCTTTTGCCCGGTGCAGGGAAACTCTCTGTGTGGGACTCTAAAGACTCGACACTACACTGGCAGTGGGTTTAACCACAGGCCGCAAGCGGTACTAGCTGTACGTAACGGTCCCCAGGTAGATGTCGATAAGAAGGATGATGAGGAAACCCATCCGAACTCCAACAGAGCCTGATGTGACAATCTTCATACAGTCCGGTCTATTTGTCTAGGACTATCGCATATCGGGCCTAGGGGGTGGTAAACGTCAGACCCCTAATAGCGGTATAAGTCGTGTCAGAGTGAAGCTCATTACACCTTGAGAGACTACTGGAAACCTACCTGTAAATCTCGTTTGCCCTGGCCAGGGACTTTACGTAATGGCTCTCCATACACAGCGCGATATCAACCCCTAATACCGGGAGAGACGAATCCCGTCTAACTGCCACTGCCTCCAAGTGCTTCGGGACTGCACCCAACTACTACCTGTTTGCACGACTCCTTTGATCCGTGGTAGGGTAGTAATCTAAGTACAGTGGGAACACACCTAAGGCAAAGTAGCAGTATCAAGTCGACGGACTAAGCTGTACTCATGTCACCTGGGAACTGCTATCTGATGATGGATATAAAACTAACCTGCAGTTCCTGGCGAGTCCTGTCCGGTGTACCCGTAACCTAACGAGCACCTGCATACTATCTCCAGTACGACGTACTGATGGCTGTGGGACAGACCATATCCCAATGCTGTGATGAGAAGTGCATACACCAGTCTACTCCGGAGTATCGATGCCCTGCCTCGATAATCCTACGACCAGGGACCTGTATAGGATGTTGCTTATAGACTACCCAGCCCCCACTAGTGTGACTGCCATCACAACGCTGGTAATCAAGCAAAGATCCTAAGGGCTCTACTAATATGTATAAGAGATACGTTAAAAGAAACATATGCACATATTAAAGTAGACACAAACCAAGTAGCATACTACCATTTTTAGCAAGACTGTCAATACAACTGTGAATATCCCAAGCTTCCATTAAGTAATATACAAACTAGTATGATACAGTAATGGCCTCTAGGGCATAAACACTAACAATCTCCCACTTGCACTAGGGCCATGTACTGGCATATCACAGACCTATCATCTTGAAAAGCCTCTCAAACTGCGTCTGAGGAATGGCCTTTGTGAATGGATCAACAGTTTTATTCTCCGTATCTACTCTATTTACCTCGATCTCCCGGCGATCTACGATCTCCCTGATCAGGTGATACCGCCTTAAGATGTGTCTGGACTTCTGATGGGACCTGGGTTCCTTCGCTAAAGCTATAGCGCCGTTGTTGTCGCAATACAGAGGTATTGGATCAACACTAGTAGGAACCACCTGAAATTCTATGAGGAACTTCTTCATCCAGACAGCTTCTTTTGCGGCATCGCAAGCAGCTATGTACTTCGCTTCAATCGTTGAGTCAGCAATGGTGTCCTGCTTGGAACTCTTCCAACAGACCGCCCTCCATTGAGGGTAAAGACATAACCCGACATGGACTTTGATTCATCCTTGTCTCTCTGGAAGCTGGAGTCGGCAAAGGCCTCGATCTGGAGGTCTTTTCTGCCATACACCAGGAACATCTCCTTAGTCTTCCTCAGGTACTTGAGAATGTTCTTTACTTCTATCCAGTGCTTCTCTCCTGGGTTTGCCTGATACCGGCTTACAATGTTCAATGCGTATGCTACATCTGGTCTGGTATATAACATCGCATACATTATAGAGCTTACCACAGAAGCGTAGGGTATAATCGACATGTGTGCCTTTTCCAAATCAGTTTTGGGAGATATCTTTTTGGAGAGGGTGATTCCGTGACAAGCCAGTAGGTTACCGTGCTTAGAATCTTCCATACTGAATCTTTTCAATATGGTGTCTATGTACCTGGACTGCGAAAGTCCTAACATCCTCTTTGATCTATCACGATAGATTTGGATCCCAAGAATGTAGGTGGCATCACCTAGGTCTTTCATGGAGAACTTCTATGACAAGAATCCTTTGACTGATTGTAGCGTAGGAATATCATTTCTTATTAGGAGAATGTCATCCACATACAAGACGAGGAATACTACAGCTCTCCCTACAATCTTACTATATATGCATAGTTCATCCGGATTCTTGATAAAGTCGAATTCTTTGACAGTATCATCAAAACAGATGTTCCAACTCCGCTATGCCTGCTTTAGTCTATAAATGGACTTAAGCAACTTGCAAACTTTACCGCTTCTCCCACTCTGAATGAATCCCTCTGGCTGATCCATATAGACACATTCTTCCAAATTACCATTTAGAAAAGCCGTCTTTACGTCCATCTGCCAGATCTCATAATCGTGGAAGGCAGCAATGGCAAGAAGGACCCGAATGGATTTGAGCATAGCCAATGAAGAAAAGGTTTCTTCGTAGTCCAAACTAGGTCTTTGACGAAAACCCTTTGCAACAAGTCTAGCCTTATAGGTTTCAAGTTGTCCATCCACACCAATCTTCTCTTTGAAGATCCATTTGCATCCTATGGGTTTTACCCCATCTGGAGCAATGTCTAAAGTCCATACTTTGTTAGTGTACATGGACTCCATTTCGGTCCGTATTGCATCCAGCCATTTTATCGAGTCGCCGCTCTGAATGGCTTGCTGGAAGCTAGTAGGGTCATCATTATTAATGATCCAATCTCCTCGATCCTCTTCTCTGAGAAAACCGTAGTATTTCTCATGCGGATGAGATTGCCTACTACTTCTGCGAATAGGCGCCGGTATGTCCCTTTCTTCTGAAACTTTTGGTTCTGCCATACTTTTCAGTAACAGCTTGTGGTTCTAGAATTTCTTCCAGTTCTATTGTGCTCCCATTCTTCTAATTTTCTAAAAATTCAGCTTCCAAGAAGTGGGCATGACGAGAGACAAAAACCTTTTGTCCCTCTGCGTAATAGAAATAATACCCCTTGGAGTTCTTTGGATATCCCACAAACTTACACTGTACTGAGCGTGCCTCGAGCTTGTCCGGATGTTGGTTTTTTACAAAAGCTGGACATCCCCATGTCTTCAGGTACGGAAGATAGGGTTTCATCCCACTCCACATCTGATATGGTGTGGTAGGCACAGTCTTGGTTGGAACCTTGTTCAAAAGATATGCAGCTGATTCTAGTGCATAACCCCAGAAAGATCGCGATAACTCAGCCTTACTCATCATGGAACGAACCATATCCAATAGGGTTCGATTCCTCCTTTCCGATACACCGTTGTGTTGTGGTGTGTATGGAGGAGTAAGCTGAGAGAGAATTCTATTCTCTTTTAAGTAACCCAAGAACTCCGCACTTAAGTATTCACCACCTCGATCAGATCTCAGTGTCTTGATACTTTTGCCTGTTTGGTTTTCCACTTCATTCTTGTATTCTTGGAATTTCTTAAAAGCCTCGGATTTATACTTCATCAAGAAGATATGTCCATACCTAGAGAAATCATACGTAAAAGTAATGAAGTAGGAATAACCACCTCGCGCATGTGTAGACATTGGACCACAAACATCGTTGTGTATGAGTCCCAAGAGCTCACTCGCTCTTACTCCGTGTCCAGTAAACGGAGTCTTTGTCATCTTTCCCATGAGACAAAATTCACAAGTAGCATAAGATCGATATTCGAACGGATTCAAATATCCTTCTCTATGTAACTTACTCAACCGTGTTTCATTGATGTGACCTAGTGTACAATGCCATAAGAAAGCCTGATTTACTTCTGGAGACTTTCTTTTAAGTTTGTTCTGGACATTGAAAACCTAAGCTTGATTCAATACGTATATACTGTTATCTAATTTACCGGACCCAATCAGAACTTGATTTAGGTGGATGTGAACTACATCGCATACGAATGTAAAAGCATATCCCTCTCCTGAAAGTGAGGACACTCATATGATATTACATATCAAACTAGGTACATACAAACAGTTATGTAGAATCAATATCTGCCCACTTATCAAACCTAGGCGATATTCTCCCACTGATTTAGCGTCCACACTCATTCTGTTCGCAACTCTGAGAGACAAATCGCCTTCCCTGATAACTCTACGGTTTCTCAAAGCATGTAATGAATTATAGATATGAGATCCTGCTCTGATATCTAGTACCCAGGAAGTAGAGTTAATTGACAAACAGTTCTCAATTACATACACACTCGAAGCCGAATCTACAACATGCTTCGTATCCTGGCTACTGGCTTCCAAAGCCCTGCAATCCTTCTGCCAATGCCTGTTCCCATAACAATAGGAACATCCCTCCTTACCTCCACCAAGTCCCGAAACTTTTGCTCTTCCCTTTCCTTCTACTCTACAGATACCGTATATCGGCTTTGTGGTGGTCTTCTTCTTTTCACCCTTTGCTTTCGCCCTGGATGCAGAAGAAGAAGGTTCCCCATTAAGCAGAGCGGGTGTCTCCCTGGTTTCTTTCAGGGTGTAAGTAGAGGGTAGGGACTGTGGAAATAAGTCAGCATATGACCTGTTTCCCAACGTAGTCTCCTTGTCCGTGAGCTCATCAGTCATTGTAAGGACGTCGTCCCTTACAGATGACCCGACATCCAATCTCGCTTGAAGCAATTCGTTGGTCTCATATCTTGCGATCTGAGATTGCTCTCCATATAAATCTTTGTTATGGAGAAAGATGGAAACTAAGTCCATCTTATCTTGCTGCTTCTGGTATATACCACCAACTGAAGCCAACATGAGGCACTGGGCATTCCCACTATCCTTTTCCCTTGTCTGACGGATATCCATATCCGCGACGGTGGAAACTGGACCTGGGACGGTGGGGGCTTGAGTAGTAATAGGGTGGTACGGCTTGTCATAGGCAATGGACATCTGGACAGACCTTTGCCAATCATATAAGTCAGATTCAGTCAACTTGTTATCTGGATGTAACCTAGTCATGGTCACAAGGTCGCTGCAAAGAGAGAGCGACGGAACACCTTAGCATGATGCTCTTGCAAGTTTAGATTGGTTTTTAGTTTATCTAAACTGGATGACTCCCACTGTTTCTCGAATCCTTCCTCAAACCATAAAAGAAGAATTAGCTAGGACTGATCTCACCATACAATACTTGCTTAACCGTTCAGCCAGGCTAGTGTCGGTACTTCGAGGGAGGTTTTACGACGCTTTTGCGAAGTTTCTTAATTAAATAACCTCTTTTCTCTGGAGGCGTAGCCCTGCTGACACTGTTCTTGACACCTACTTGGTTTATAGCACTGATCGTTAAGTGATGAATCTCCTGATGAGTAGCGGATACTCACAGTAGGATCGGGATCCAAATATCATCGTGTGATAAAGCTGAAGGAATCGTACCAAAATTATCACACTCGAAATGGTATGCAACTCTGGCAAGTTTCAATTTCTTTAGAAACTCCCGATGTGGATTTTTGCCCCATGCTCTTATGATCTTGACGAAGGCCAACAAATCATAAGTCACATGTCAAGTTCTGCCCATCATTATCCCTGTTAATTTGAACCCACCCGGACATACCTTTGACGAAGGCCAATAAGGTAATACGACTGTCCCAAACCAACGCATCTATCTATGCTACATATGAATACCCCAGCATCTACCAAACACTATGCCCTGACGAAGCCCAACAAACATAGCTTGAATACTACTGACCATCCATATGAAATGACGAAGGGCTACGACTGGTTTTAGCGAAACCGTGACCATAGTGAACTTGATATAATCGAAGGAACCTGATAGCTTTTTAAAAGGAGTGGTTAAAACTCCGCAATTAAAAATTCTGCTCTTTTAAAATAACCGAGTGGTTTCTTTTAAATTTGTTCCAACGATTCAACTTTGGTTTATTTTCTTTGCATTAATATAATGTGTCCCATCATTTAACCTATCATTGCAGAAAACAATGAAAATACAACGTCCTCTTATGCCATCCACATTAGCCACTAGGTCCCGTCATTCACCCGTTAGGTTACTTAACTAACGATAGAGCGGGGGCTGGGCTAGCGCGGGTGTAAAACATAAGTAACGCCTAATAGATATCATATATAGATATTGTATATTCGTCAGACGCAATAATAGGCATTCCAGATCACAGATGAACATTATTGGATATACAAGCAATCCGCGTTTCTTTTGAGCCTGCAACGAAATACGGATTACACAGTTGTGATGAATAGCCATTACCCTACCCTAGTGTCACGACCCAAAAGTACGGAACGTGACCGGCACTTAGATTACGAAGAGTGTAGAGGCGCAACGTAACCTAAGTAAGCCGAAGCCCAGAAATCTAAACCATAAAAAGAAGAAGAAGTAAAGGAAAACATGTAGAAAACAAGTTTAAAAGCAACATCCAATTTTCTCAAAAATTTCGGCAGAGTCTCCTTTGTAAAAACTAGCCCCAAACGGGTACAAACAAGAATAATATATATACAAACAATAAAAAGCATCCCCAACCGGAAGCTAGCTCTACGCCAAAAGGCGGAAGCAACCACATCAATGCACAATAGTATACAACGCCAAAGGGCGAGGCTCAAAAATCAAAAGAAAACAAAACCACCAGATATCATAATAATACAAGCGCGACTCTAAGGTCGAAATAAACAACTGATCCAGTAACCTATCAAGTAATACAAGTCTGGTTGATGGAGTTTTCTAGATACAAATGAAATAATAAAAGTACAATGGCGGTCCAGATACAAGTGAACCAACCTACCGTGCAAATCACTCTGAATGAAAAGATGTGCCAGCAAGCTGCCAGGAAAATCTGTACATCAAACCTGTAATAAAATTTGGCACAACGGGGGTGAGTTGCCAACTCGTGAGTAGAAGATATCGGCGAAAAGAAATCGAATGCTTGACGCTGTCCTAGGTCATAATAATATACTAATATACTACTAGTCATCAAGTAAAGACAGGATAATAAGCTACGTGTAAGTGCAAATGCTCCGTGCTCGTATCTGTGCCTCATATCGAACTATGTCATGTGAATGAGTATGCATGCACCATGAATGTGAAATAACCAATCCTGAAATCTAGATATATCTGTATAAGAAATCTTTAACTTTTATCATGGTAAAATGTGTATAGAAATCTGAAATATCAACGATGAAATCCATGGAAATCCGTGTCAAGCATCGACACAAAATATGTAAATCTCAAGTCTCAATACCTCATAATCTCAATGTCTCATAGTCTCAATATCTCGGGCTCCGTCGGTCCGGATCGGCCCATATCATCAAATCTCACGACAACGGTCGGTGTCCTCCGGATATCCGTCGCGCCAGACATCACCGGTAGGTAGTCCTCCCCTGCCAGGCTCATCGTCTACAACTCGATCTTCTTGCCCCGGGGTACCATACCGGGCCCACCATTTACCCGAGACGGTTCATCCACTCCTCGAATCGGGTCTCGAAATCCAACAGAAAACATGAAATCTCATGGTGGACGACACATACATCACGAGAAAACCGCATCTTATGTTTTAAAAAGAGAGGAGGAGAGAAAGAGAAGTTTTTATATATTCTTGCGGTTTTCCCCAAAAATCCAGAAATCTCATAGAAATCCAAAATCCCAAAATCATGAGTAAGTATATGATAAGTGTCGGCATATGCCCCATAATACTGCATGATAACATGAAAATGCGAATGCATGAAATGTCTAAGTAATAAATACCATATCTATGGTAACACCAGAGAGTAATCACAATACTATATCGATCTAGTTGTTAGCTGATTATATCAATAAAAGATAATATGATCTAAAGTATACGTGACATAGCAATTACCGATGATGATGTGTGTGAGCCAGCAAATAAGTGTGCATGGAATATGCGCATCATCGGAAATGGTGCTGGTGTCCTAACAGGCAAAGTTTTATTCTGATTATAGAAACATATGAATGAACATGCACCATTATGATTACGGTATGAATGTAAAGACGGATGTGTAATAACCACTCATTTGTGATATACAAGTATAACTACAACTATATGACTCGAGCCTAAACTAGTGTCCATCTACCCTCCTAAGAACTAAACCTAAGAAACTAGTCAAAAAAAAATAAGAGTCCACCTAAAGTCTGAATCAATATCTCTAATAGTCGGCGATCCAGCCTCAATAGCGTCACGTAAGTAGTACGGCTTCCTCGAATCAAGAGTGCGGATCAATCATCATATCTATGTCTCGTACGGTAAAATCCATCGTACGACATCCCAAGATCAGGATACGGGTCATGTATCATCTACGTGTCTCATCATTCGTATAATATCATCATCAACACATGTCAAGATCAAGGTGCTATACTGTAATTGCATACATCAATCAGATATCATTGTCAGCATAAATATACATCGTTAATTTATCCTCAGAAATATCATGTCATATGTATCATATTGTGATTAAGTTACACTTAGATCATATCGTAATCATGTCACACCTATATGATATCCTAATCAAGTCACACATATATGATATCGAAATCAAGTCACACCTATATGATGTCGTAATCAAGTCACACCTATATGATATCATATCAGAATTTCAGGCACAGGTTACGGTCCGGGTTCTATTTTAGAGTCCCACACTTCAGTATCATCACCACCCTTTATTATTGTTCAAGTATACAAATCCATTATCTCATTTTCTAATGATCCGCTAATATCATAACACGACTGTATAGCCAAGAATCATGGCATCAGCCCAGTTATATTGTTTCATCCTCGTGTATAATATCACATCCTTGTATCATATATACGTATTGTGTATATATATATATATACCTACACCTAGTCCTATATATATATATATATATATATATATACACATACACGTATACACCATGTCGAGTCTCAGTGTGTGCGTGTGTGTGTATCTACCTGAAACCTACGAATCTCTTCCAAGGTATTCATCCTCTGGTATGGTCTTTCTAAATCAGTCTAGTCCAACCTTGGGTCATTTCTAGGGTCCTACTCATCAAGAATCTAAGGTCACGTCTGGCTTCCTAATGACAATAAGTAATATCCCTATTCTACGTTTGCGGGGGTGCTAAATGCCATCCACCCGACTTCCCCCTGTAGATATACATCTACTCACCAGGTCCTTGTCTACCGAAAATGATGTCGCCATCCTCTTCTTCATCGTCCGCAGTCCACGTGAGGGGTACCTATATGCAAACATATATATAGTATCTTAAACTGAATCACGGAAAAAAGTCAAAACGACGAACGGAACGCGCATAGGTTAAAAGCTATGTCCCGCTCATACAAAAGAACCAAATATCGCTCGATGTCGGCGTACAAACGCCGATTGATCGAGATAAACATCAGCAAACAACTTGTAGTATAAAAACTCATTACTTATAATATAAAACATGATTTAATCCATCAAAACCCTAAAAATCGATCAAATCGTCCGATTCCGAAAAATCTTAAAACACCAATTTAGTGTTTTACTTCAAAACTTGATGTTTAAAAGAAACTAATTGTCATAATATTCATTAATTAGAATAACTAGACTATATAAACCATCACTATATTTTTAACACCCTAATTTATATTAGTTTGAAAATTTTAGTTTGCAAACTTGCCCGATTTCGATACTTTTAAGGAAAATTTCACAATATCACATCTAAACTGGATTTTGCATGAATTAATGAATTAAACTACAATTCATGATGATAATGATATAATGAAACCATAAATTATATTTTAAATTTCATTTATTTAAGAATTTCCAAAATCTAGTTAGCAAAATCGCCTTTTTTATTAGTATTTTTCAATTATCAATAGAAACTAGTAACCAATATAAGTTTTTCATTCGACCAACAAGTTAATATCCTCATTAAAACCACAATCTAGTGTTACAAACATTAATTGGAATTTTATCTCACCAATATATACAATATATAGAAATCTAGTTTGCAAAATGGATTAATTTAAACAATTTTGGATAAACAATTTACAATATATCATCCATACAAGATTTTCCACTTCTAAAAATGTTAAACTAGTTATTATAACCCTACTTAATTAATAAAAACCATAACTTAATTTTATAAACCCTAACTTGAATTTTAAAACTTGTAGATAGAAATTATTTATTAAATCTAATTATGCTTAAATGAAACATCTAATAACAATAAATCAAAAGAAGAAGATTTATACCTCCACAACATGAAACCCAAACATGAAAATAAGCCTCCAAAATGAATGCTTTCCATCTCCAAAATCCATGTAAAGATGAGCAAAGAATAGAGGGTAGGAATTTATTAGGATTTTGTGGATTTTTTACTCAATTTTTGATGAATTTTGATGATTTTTAATGCAAAAATGATGGGGGGGAAATTTTGGGGCTGCCCATGGAGGTGAGGCCGGCCATGAGGTGAGGAAAAGAGATGAGAGTGAGAAAAGGTGAAGAAAAGTGTAGAAGGTTTCACAAAAATATCACACAATTAAGTCTTTTCATGAATTTATTTAAAAATTCTTTATTTTCTTCACTCCATTTGACCTAAAATGGTCTAGAACCATTGTAAAATTTGTAAATAAATTTTGCATTATACACACTAGATTCTAATATGCAATGGTTCATTTTTGCAACTTAAATCCATTCAAATTTGTAATTTACACTAATTTAGTGTATAAATAAAGCTTATCTTAATATTTAAAATAATTAATTTAGGAAAAATATTTAATTAAAATAAAAATTTATAAGTGACTAAATAAACACCATTTACTAGTAATAACATAATTAAAATAGATATTTTTAAATTTATAGTGAAAAATAATTACGGTTTAGTTTTACGAAAAATACGTTTTACTTTTCCGAAAATCATAAGATTCACTTACACGATTTTATTTATTAAATTAATTATTTAATTATTTTTAAAATGTTACAATCTTCCCCCTTTAAGAAATTCGGTCCCCGAATTTGACTTAAAACTCGCCCCAATTACTAAAACATTCAGCCAAAACACTCAAATCATCGGGGCTCCGAAATCATCAATACATAACTAAAATCAACCCCGTCAAGCATAACACAATCATCGGAGTTATGACGAAAATAAAATACCAAAAGCCGATACGAAAACCAACATAATATACATCAAAACTACAACTTATATATTGTGCGCATCATAGTAAAATCGTGCAAACATCTGGATAAAGAAGCATGCAATTACCCCTTTTGAAAATCGCCGTGTGATGCACGTGCCACGGCATAAGTAGCGGACGTTTATTTTTAAAAAAATAGCTATATATATATATATATATATATATCTTTTATTTAACATACACGTCCCGCCTGGTTACCAAATCAATAGTAATGATTATAAAAACATACTGATCAAACTGAAATCAATCCCAATCACATCATAAAAATATCATGTGCGTCCGGTGCGCACTGAAATCGAAACCAAATACAGATGCCACGAATTCACATAAAAACAAAACTGAGTGCAACAGGTGTGCACCAAAAACATCTGTCAAGTGCAACGGGCGTGCACGACTCAAATATCAGGTGCATCTAATCTGCACAAAACCACGATTTAGTGCATCTGGTGTGCACAAATCGTATCAGGTGCACCGCATGTGCGTAAGAATCTCAATCAGGTCATATGGTGCACGAAAACATACACCGAATATCAAAATCGAAATCACAGTACGAAAATGCATGAAAAATAGGTCGAAGCATATGTCAAAATCATGTGTAACCCATATGCACGAAATCAAATCAAAATCTCAAAATGTATAAAACCAAGTCGAGTGTACTGGGTATGTACAAAACAACATCAATACAACTGATATATGAAGCACGAATAGAATGTAATGAATGCACACATAAGAAATACCAATCGTAGAACAAAATCCTCAAAATACCAAAAAAAAAATCCAATCAACGGAAATATGAAATTCAAATCAGCAAATCACAATCGTAAACACTATCGTCAATGTGCGCCTCTTTCCCCCTTTCCTCTGGTGTCAACTGCTTCGAACTTGTCTCTTCATAGGTGTGCCGACTGCGCTACCAACGGCAATACTCATATCTAAAGTCACCCACGTAGTCGATCCCTTCACGTGATATTCGGACTACATTAAACTTTTCGATCGATCCATCAAAATCCCATAATTCGCCGAGAGCTCAACACTCAAGTACTGTTTAAAAATATCTGGTACATACCCAGCATCGATGGTCCAGCCGTAGAAGGGCAAACCCAAGCCTCACTAATGGCACCGCGGAACTGCCGTAAACCCTAAGGTTCAAGGGCGTTCTAGTGGTCTTTATGTCGAGTTAGGGTTTCATTCTTCTAGAGGGTCCATCGAAATACCTGCATGTTCTTCCGAATACTTTAAACTTGGGAAAATGGGTTTCTGACAATCGTTCGAATCCTTTAACTTCATCTGGACGGCATGTGAATACCCTTCTCCCGCACGCTAAACAATGCTTCAATCCTCAAGAATAACCGATACCCTAATGGTTATCGCATTCGAGCCACAGCTCCTTCTGCCCGTGCGCCCGTGGTAACAGAAACCACCCTCCGATATCGACGAAGTTAGATCAAAGGAACGAATGAAATGCAGTGCAAACAAATGTACATCCTAAGGCTACTTAAGAACAGTAGCGTATCGTAAGTATGCCGCGGATCATACCCACGGTACGTCACTCTACCTAAGTCTCCTACTCCATCAACCAAGGGTCACCCTAGACATATACAAGGTTAAACCTAGCGCTCTGATACCAACTTTGTCACGACCCAAAAGTACGGAACGTGACCGGCACTTAGATTACGAAGCGTCTAGAGGCGCAACGTAACCTAAGTAAGCCGAAGCCCAGAAATCTAAACCATAAAAAGAAGAAGAAGTAAAGGAAAACATGTAGAAAACAAGTTTAAAAGCAACATCCAATTTTCTCAAAAATTTCGGCAGAGTCTCCTTTGTAAAAACTGGCCCCAAGCGGGTACAAACAAGAATAATATATATACAAACAATAAAAAGCATCCCCAAACGGGAGCTAGCTATACGCCAAAAGACGGAAGCAACCACATCAATGCACAATAGTATACAACGCCAAAGGGTGAGGCTCAAAACTCAAAAGAAAACAAAACCACCAGATATCATAATAATACAAGCGCGACTCTAAGGTCGAAAAAAACAACTGATCCAGTAACCTATCAAGTAATACAAGTTTGGTTGATGGAGTTTTCTCGATACAAATGAAATAATAAAAGTAAAATGACGGTCCAGATACAAGTGAACCAACCTACCGTGCAAATCACCCTGAATAAAAAGATGTGCCAGCAAGCTTCCAGGAAAATCTGTACATCAAACCTGTAATAAAATTTAGCACAACGGGGGTGAATTGCCAACTCGTGAGTAGAAGATATCTGCGAAAAGAAATCGAATGCACGACGTTGTCCTAGGTCATAATAATATACTAATATACTACTAGTCATCAAGTAAAGACAGGATAATAAGCTACGTGTAAGTGCAAATGCTCCGTGCTCGTATCAGTGCCTCATATAGAACTATGTCATGTGAATGAGTATGCATGCACCATGAATGTGAAATAACCAATCCTGAAATCTAGATATATCTGTATAAGAAATCTTTAACTTTTATCATGGTAAAATGTGTATAGAAATCTGAAATATCAACGATGAAATCCATGGAAATCCGTGTCAAGCATCGACACAAAACATGTAAATCTCAAGTCTAAATACCTCATAATCTCAATGTCTTATAGTCTCAATATCTCGGGCTCCGTCGGTCCGGATCGGCCCATATCATCAAATCTCACGACAACAGTCGGTATCCTCCGGATATCCGCCGCGCCAGACATCACCGGTAGGTAGTCCTCCCCTGCCAGGCTCATCGTCTACAACTCGATCTTCTTGCCACGGGGTACCATACCGGGCCCACCATGTACCCGAGACGGTTCATCCACTCCTCGAATCTGGTCTTGAAATCCAACAGAAAACATGAAATCTCATGGTGGACGACACATACATCACGAGAAAACCGCATCTTATGTTTTAAAAAGAGAGGAGGAGAGAGAGAGAGAAGTTTTTATATATTCTTGCGGTTTTCCCCAAAAATCCAGAAATCTCATAGAAATCCAAAATCCCAAAATCATAAGTAAGTATATGATAACTGTCGGCATATGCCCCATAATACTGCATGATAACATGAAAATGCGAATGCATGAAATGTCTAAGTAATAAATACCATATCTATACTAACACCAGAGAGTAATCACAATATTATATCGATCTAGTTGTTTGCTGATTGTATCAATAAAAGATAATATGATCTAAAGTATACGTGACATAGCAATTACCGATGATGATGTGTGTGAGCCAGCAAATAAGTGTGCATGGAATATGCGCATCATCGGAAATGGTGCTGGTGTCCTAACAGGCAAAGTTTGATTCTGATTATAGAAACATATGAATGAACATGCACCATTATGATTATGGTATGAATGTAAAGACGGATGTGTAATAACCACTCATCTGTGATATACAAGTATAACTACAACTATATGACTCGAGCCTAAACTAGTGTCCATCTACCCTCCTAAGAACTAAACCTAAGAAACTAGTCAAAAAAAAATAAGAGTCCACCTAAAGTCTGAATTCATATCTCTAATAGTCGGCGATCCAGCCTCAATAGCGTCACGTACGTAGTACGGCTTTCTCGAATCAAGAGTGCGGATCAATCATCATATCTATGCCTCGTACGGTAAAATCCATCGTACGGCAACCCAATATCAGGGTACGGGTCAAGTATCATCTACGTGTCTCATTATTCGTATAATATCATCATCAACACATGTCAAGATCAATGTGCTATACTGTAATTGCATACATCATTCATATATCATTGTCAGCATAAATATACATCATTAATTTATCCTCAGAAATATCATGTCATAAGTATCATATTGTGATTAAGTGACACTTAGATCATATCGTAATCAAGTCACACCTATATGATATCGTAATCAAGTCACACATATATGATATCGAAATCAAGTCACACCTATATGATGTCGTAATCAAGTCACACCTATATGATATCATATCAGAATTTCAGGCACAGGTTACGGTCCGGGTTCTATTTTAGAGTCCCACACTTCAGTATCATCACCACCCTTTATTATTGTTCAAGTATACAAATCCATTATCTCATTTTCTAATGATCCGCTAACATCATAACACGACTGTATAGCCAAGAATCACGGCATCAGCCCAGTTATATTGTTTCATCCTCGTGTATAATATCACATCCATGTATCACATATACGTATTGTGTGTGTATATATATATATATATATATATATATATATATATATACCTACACCTAGTCCTATATATATATATATATATATATATATATATAGATACATACACGTATACACCATGTCGAGTCTCAGTGTGTGCGTGTGTGTGTATCTACCTGAAACCTACGAATCTCTTCCAAGGTATTCATCCTCTGGTATGGTCTTTCTAAATCAGTCTAGTCCAACCTAGGGTCATTTCTAGGGTCCTATTCATCAAGAATCTATGGTCACGTCTGGCTTCCTAATGACAATAAGTACTATCCCTATTCTACGTTTCCGGGGGTGCTAAACGCCATCCACCCGACTTCCCCCTGTAGATATACATCTACTCACCTGGTCCTTGTCTACCGAAAATGATGTCGCCATCCTCTTCTTCATCGCCCGCAGTCCACGTGAGGGGTACCTATACGCAAACATATATATAGTATCGTAAACTGAATCACGGACAAAGGTCAAAACGACGAACGGAACGCGCATAGGTTAAAACCTATGTCCCGCTCATGCAAAATAACCAAATATCGCTCGATGTCGGCGTACAAACGCCGATTGATCGAGATAAACATCAGCAAACAACTTGTAGTTTAAAAACTTATTACTTATAATATAAAACATGATTTAATCCATCAAAACCCTAAAAATCGATCAAATCGTCCGATTCCGTAAAACCTGAAAACACCAATTTAGTGTTTTACTTCAAAACTTGATGTTTAAAAGAAACTAATTGTCATAATATTCATTAATTAGCATAACTAGACTATATAAACCATCACTATATTTTTAACACCCTAATTTATATTAGTTTGAAAATTTTAGTTTCCAAACTTGCCTGATTTCGATACTTTTAAGGAAAATTTCACAATATCACTTATAATTGGATTTTGCATGAATTAATGCATTAAACTACAATTCATGATGATAATGATATAATGAAACCATAAATTATATTTTAAATTTCATTTATTTAAGAATTTCCAAAATCTAGTTAGCAAAATCGCCTTTTTTATTAGTATTTTTCAATTATCAATAGAAACTAGTAACCAATTTAAGTTTTTCATTCGACCAACAAGTTAATATTCTCATTAAAATCACAATATAGTGTTACAAACATTAATTGGAATTTTATCTCACCAATATATACAATATATAGAAATCTAGTTTGCAAAATGGATTAATTTAAACAATTTTGGATAAACAATTTACAATATATCATCCATACAAGATTTTCCACTTCTAAAAATGTTAAACTAGTTATTATAACCCTAATTAATTAATAAAAACCATAACTTAATTTTTTAAACCCTAACTTGAATTTTAAAACTTCTAGACAGAAATTATTTATTAAATCTAATTATGCTTAAATGAAACATCTAATAACAATAAATCAAAAGAAGAAGATTTATACCTCCACAACATGAAACCCAAACATGAAAATAAGTCTCCAAAATGAATGCTTTCCACCTCCAAAATCCATGTAAATATGAGCAAAGAATAGAGGGTAGGAATTTATTAGGATTTTGTGGATTTTTTACTCAATTTTTGATGAATTTTGATGATTTTTAATGCAAAAATGATGGGGGAAAAATTTTGGGGCTGCCCATGGAGGTGAGGCCGGACATGAGGTGAGGAAAAGAGAGGAGAGTAAGAAAAGGTGAAGAAAAGTGTAGAAGGTTTCACAAAAATATTACACAATTAAGTCTTTTCATGAATTTATTTAAAAATTCTTTATTTTCTTCACTCCATTTGACCTAGAGTGGTCTAGAACCATTGTAAAATTTGTAAATAAATTTTGCATGATACACACTAGATTCTAATATGCAATGGTTCATTTTTGCAACTTAAATCCATTCAAATTTGTAATTTACACTAATTTAGTGTATAAATAAAGCTTATCTTAATATTTAAAATAATTAATTTAGGAAAAATATTTAATTAAACTAAAAATTTATAATTGACTAAATAAACACCATTTACTAGTAATAACATAATTAAAATAGGTATTTTTAAATTTATAGTGAAAAATTATTACGGTTAAGTTTTACGAAAAAAACGTTTTACTTTTCCGAAAATCATAAGATTCACTTACACGATTTTATTTATTAAATTAATTATTTAATTATTTTTAAAATGTTACACCTTGACCCCTACGGGTACGATAAACTACCTGCCAAGTACCCGAAGTGAAGCGGTCTCCTTCAACAATCTGAGCATGCCACTGAACACTTCAAAGTACCCGGTAGTTTGTGCACCCCACTTGGGTCTATCCTAGGAGCATAAAACAGTAAATGAAATAATACAACGGTGGCTACAAGCTCAGTCCGGATGTGCCCCGCAAATAAATATTACATCATTTTACAATTTACATTGAATGAATGAATATAAAATCTCATCTCAAACCCTGGCTAATCATCACAATGATCCAATGAAGTTCATATATACAAACTAGTAAAAACCATTACAGAAATGTGCAACCCCCTGCTAACCGACATACTAGCAAGTAGGGGAGGTTTACGAACACATTAAACATCACAGATAAACTTGATTAGCAAATAACTTAGAATTTCGATCGACAACCTTTTTCCGAGTCTACCCCAAATGCAAGCCAGCACTGAAATAACCTGGGCAGAAACAAAATATACAGAACAACAGAACACCCAAAACTAAGAGTTACTGTGTAAATACGAGTCAACTCAGAGTTGACTCGGCCACGGATCCGCAGCGGATTGCACTAATCCGCCGCGCTTCCGCGAAAGTCTCACCGAGTTGGCATCTCGTATTTCTCCAGTATTCTTAGAATTCCTTGCTGTGAATTTTTATACCTGTGAAATAATTTTTCGACACGTTTAAAATTGACAGAAACTTGAGAGGTCCGGGGTTAAGTTTTCGTGTTTTTCCGACGATCGAAGTTCTAATTAGTTGCTAACAAGCTAGTAACGGTTTAGTGGGCTCTGATACCACTGTAAGTCCATGTCACGCACCCCACGAGCTTGCGGGGAGGCGCAATATATGAAAAACAATTATCAAAGCTTCATAACACGGACTTGAGCACACGGATTGTGTCTAAACCATTACTAGCAAACTACGAAAGGTTTAACTACTCTGATTCGAAGTTATACCTCACGTTACTTGTCCTTCGGGTCTTCATCACTGTTCTCCACCCCTTGTCGGCTCTATGGAACATGGGCACCTCAACGGCCTCCTCGAGTCAAAGAAGATCCACCCGAGAGTCTATAGTCCGAGCTCTAATCTTAAATCTGAGATAACTACGGTTTCTAGTTTGCTAATCCAGAAGTCCTAAAGAGTGTAGAGTATTTAGATGGATTACTTAGTCACTTAAACCCAAGGTTTCTCAACTGATGAGAGCTATTAGGGTTTGAGGAAGAAGATGAAGACTTGAGGAGAGAGAAAGCTTTTGTGTTAATCATATGAATAATCTCTCATGAAAGAATATAATGAAGCATACAAATATCTCTTGATAAATATCTAGAAATATCTTGTGAGCTTCATTTAATCCTAAGGGTGAATCACCTCATGAGTCATTAAGCATTTAATGATAACTTACACCTCATCTCTCCACCTCATTTGTGTTTAATCCAAAAGAAATAAATACAAATGAGTCATCTACTTCTAGAAGCTTCCCGACAAATTACGAGACTGCCCCTCCCATCCGTATTTTCGAAAAACACGGATAATCTTTGACTGAATAAATCCATCTGTATAATACTAGAATTTGGCTTAAACCAAAGACCGCTAGTATTATCTGCCCGATCATAATACGTGCACAAGTGGACGTAAGTGATCGCGGCCCTGCCGTAAAACCTTACGGCCTCTACACCTTTTTCCCGGTGTAGGGAAACTCACTGTGTGGGACTCTACAGACGCGACACTACGCTGGCAGTGGTTCTAACCACAGCCGCAAGCGGTACTAGCTGTACGTAATGGTCCCCAGGTAGATGTCGATAAGAAGGACGATAAGGAAACCCATCCGAACTCCAACTGAGCCTGATGTGACAATCTCCGTACAGTCCGGTCTGTTTGTCTAGGACTATCGCATATCGGGCCTAGGGGGCGGTAAACGTCAGACCCCTAATAGCGGTACAAGTCATGTTGGAGTGAAGCCCATTACACCTTGAGAAACTACTGGAAGCCTACCAGTAAATCTCGTTTGCCCTGGCCAGGGACTTTGCGTAATGGCTCTCCATACACAGCGCGATATCAACCCCCAATACCGGGAGAGACGAATCCTGTCTAACCGCCACTGCCACCAAGTGCTTCGGGATTGCACCCAACTACTACCTATTTGCACGACGCCTTTGAGCTGTGGTAGGGTAGTAATCTAAGTACAGTGGGAACACACCCGAGGCGAAGCAGCAGTATCGAGTCGACGGACTAAGCTGTACTCATGTCACCTGGAACTGCTATCTGACGATGGGTATAAAACCAACCTGCAGTTCATTGCGAGTCCAGTCCGGTGTACCCATAACCTAATGAGCACTTGCATACTATCTCCAGTACGACGTACTGATGGCTTTGGGACAGACCATCTCCCTATGCTGGGATGAGAAGCGTATACACCAGTCTACTCCGGAGTATCGATGCCCTGTCTCGATAATCCTACGACCAGGGACCTGTATAGGATGTTTCTTATAGACTACCCAGCCCCCACCAGTGTGGCTGCCATCACAACGCTGGTAATGAAGCAAAGATCCTAAGGGCTCTACTAATATGTATAAGCGATACGTTAAAAGAAACATATGCACATATTAAATTAGACACAAACCAAGTAGCATACTACCATTTTTAGCAAGACTGTCAATACAACTGTGAATATCCCAAGCTTCCATTAAGTAATATACAAACTAGTATGATACTGTAATGGACTCTATGGCATTAACACTAACAGTAAGGTAACCTGCAGTACTGCTGGCCCTCTCTGACGCACCACGGTACAATCCCGAACAAGATGATGTAGACTGCCATACCCAAAGCACCCAAAAGACGGTCGCTGGCCCTCCTGGGAGTAAGAGCTGAATAACTAGCCCTGTCCCACATCTCTGCTACTCTCCCAATCTGAAGGAACTCTGCCTCGGCGTGCAAACCTCTGTCTCCGTGCTGGTACATCCATACGAGTCCTCTTCGGTTCCGGAACAACCGATGACTCAGCTAGACGCTCTGCCACCAATAGGGCTGCATCCACAGCTGCCGCATACGTGTCGCAATGCTTATTGTTGATGTCTAGGAACAACTGGGTAAGCAGGCCTCGAACAAACTTCTTGACCCTCATCTCCTCAGTCACCACCAAGTACGGAGCATACACAAACAGCTCGGTAAACAGTACATCATACTCTGACACCGTCATTCCCGGAGTCTGATATAATGACTCAAATTTGCGCGCTCGCGCATCCCTGATACTCGGTGGAAGAAAACGGGCGAGAAACGACGTCACAAACTCAGCCCAGGTTATAGGAGAAAGACCCGCGGCTTTACCCCTCTCCAAGGACTCACACCACTTCTGGGCCAGACCCTCCAGACGGAAACTCGCAAACTCCACCCATCTCTCGTCGGAGAGTCGGAGCATCGGAGCGAATGACAAATCCTGGCCATCCGGTCGTTAAACGACTGCGGATCCTCAGTAGTATCTGTGCCAGTGAACACCGGAGGTCTCAGCCTCATGAACTCTGTCAGTAACATGGTAATAACCTCTGGAGCTGTAACTGCAACTGCCGGAACTGTAGGTACCATCGTGGTCCCTGCAACGGGTGGAACAACTGCCTGCCCCTGCGCTCGAATGGCCTCTACTAAAGTTCCCATCATCTGGCGCAGGTTCTGCATACCAGCCCCAATCATAGCAATATGCTCCGGTACAACCGGCATACCGCCCTGGTCAGTCCTCGCCTCAGACAAGTCAACTCTGACCACGGCCCTCGTGGTCGCTCTCTGTGCTCTCGTAGTCTTCGGCGGCATATAGGCTGGAAATTGAAACAAGATTCGATAAGGAAATAGGAATCGAATCACAAAGATGTATATCATCATGGAGGAATATCAATCAATAAGTCCTAAGGTCACTTAGGCAGAGTTCCGTGTCGTAAGTATGCCGCGGAACATACGCACGCTACGTCAGTCTGCTTAGCTACCTACTCCATCATACCAAGGTCATCCTACACTCCGAAAGGTAAAACCTAGCGCTCTGATACCAACTTTATCACGACCCAAAATTTTGCCCGTAACCAGCACTTAAACTACGTAACGTCTATAGGCGTACGCTACTTAAGTAAGCCGAAACCCAGAAATCTAAACCACCCAAAACTGGATAAACGGAGAAAAACATAGTTTAAAATATTCGGAAAATCACAAGTAAAATCTCTAACTCTAGTTTTTCTTTCTTGAAAATTTCGGCAGCACCTCCTTTGTAAAAACGAGCCCCGAAAATGGGTACAACATAGATAATATATAAAGCATCCCAAACGGGAGCAAATCACGCCCAACGGTGGAGACAATCACCACAAACATGTATACGACGCCGAAGCGAAGAAATATAAAAGAAATTGCATAAAGAAGTAAACTCTTCACAAAACCTGTTGGATATAGTGCCCTCAGAGTCAATTATTGGATCACAGGCACGTGATTGCAATGATTGAGGGGGGACCTATGCCGGTAGGATAGTCTTACTCAAGATGATAGTATTCTATCTGGTTTATCTTTATCATCGTGTACAGCTTTAGATGACATTATAGGTCACTATTGCACGTTGATAGAGCCCATAGGATTCTTGCTTGATGGCGTACATATACGTGGGAGCTGGGGTCTATAAGCACATCCTTAAAAGGTCCCTAGTCATGAGAGTTTCGAGACTGGGCATCGATACTCCATTAGTAGACTAGTGTATAGAGTCGAGACCCCGACGAGGGGCGGTGGCCGGTCTCACAAGCCATTGGTGTCAGTTGGATCACTTAAGATGTATACAAGTGCTCATTGGGTTATGAGTACACTGGACAGGACTCGCCGGGAACATACTAATTGGTATTATACCTGACGTCAGATGGCAGTTCCCTGGTGACATGTGTATAGGTTAGTTCATTGACCTGAGATCGTCATTTGTCTCGTGTGAGTTCTCACTGTGCTTTGATTATTACCCTACCACGGCTCAAAGGAGTCGTGCAAACAGGTTTTAGTTGGGTACAGTCCCGAGCCACATGGAGGCAGTGAGTGGATCGGCAGGGGCTTCGTCTCTCCCGGTATTAGGGGTGAGATCGCGCTGTGTCTAGGATAGCCGTTACACGAAGTTCTTGGCCAAGACAGGAGATTTACTGGTAGGTATTCCAGTAGTATCTCAGGGTGTTCTGGGCTACACTCCGACACGACTTGTACCGCTTTTGGGGGTCTGACTTTTACCAACCCCCTAGGCCCGCCATGCGATGCTCATAGACGAACGGACCGGACTGTACGGATATTGTCACAGACAGGCTTAGTAGGGTGTCAGGATGAGTCCGCTCATCGACCTCCCTTTTGGTCAATACCTGGTAGCCCGTTACGTACAGCTAGTACCTCTGACCTGCTAGTGGTTAAATGCACAGCCAATGTTTTGACGAGTCTTTAGAGTCCCCCACAGACAGTTTTCAAGTTTCGGACGAAATGTTGTAGAGGCCGTATGATATATGGCAGGGTCCGATCATATACGTGCAGTAATTCACAGATCATGATCGGGCGGATCATACTAGTGGGCTTTGGTTTAAGCTGGATCCTAGTATTAGATTTGTTGGATTATTTTAGTCTCATCGCATTCGCATTCAGTCAGAATGCGGATGAAGGTATGCATATACAGGTGAGGGGTATCCTTGTGATCCGTCACGAGTTTACTTTAGATGTTGCCGTATCTTCTTATTGTTGTAAACATTTGGGTTATTGTTTACATATGGAAATTATGAGCTAGAAATCATCATTTTGTACATTTAATGTGACATAGACTTCATTAGTGACTCATGGTTTCTTTTATTGTGCTAATGTCACATTATTTGATGGATTTGAGTCTTGATATGATAAGGAGAGAGATAGGGGCTGCCATGATATAGAGTTTGGTCTTGTATTTTTAAAAACACTCTCTCACTCTCATTATCACCACAAGACATAAGAAAAAGAAAAGGGGACTTCTTCTTCTTCCTCCTCTTCTTCTTTCTCTAGCTCACAATCTCCATTAATGGCTTCATCTTCAACCTCCATCCATGAAATGGATGCAAGAGACAAAATTGTAACAAACATTGTCTACTTCGCCTTGGACACGTCGGCTAGCGAATTTCGTGCCCGAGTTGCTTCGGATGAACCGGGAGCCCGTAAAAAGACTCGAAGATGTGGTGCCCTTTCCGACGAGGAGATTGAGACCGGAGATGCCGCGAGGAGCTTGGGAAGGTGGCCAAAGACCGAAGGATACGGATCGATTGGTATATCTTTCCAACCCTTTCTCTAGTTGCTAGTTATAGGTTAATGGTTCGATCCGGATTTAAAGTATACGATAGCGCAGGTTTCTAGTTTGAAAAAGTTTTCGTTTCCGCATTTTTGCCTCGGACAGACGGCCGGGGCGCTACCGTAGACTTACATAGTATCAGAGCCACACCATTAACCTTTACTAGCTTGCTCTAACGTGTTTAGAACTTCGATCGGACGAAATCTCCAAAACCGCATTTGCAATTGTGCATTTTCTGTGGAAATTTTTTTGTCGTCTAAAAATTATTTGAAGTACGTCAGAAAATCATGCAGGCTTTTCTAAGACCACTGCAGAAAATTGGTAGCCTAAGCCCACTGTAGAGCCGCAGAACCGCGGCATGACCGTTGTTTTGGCCGCGGTTCTACCGCAATACTGTAGCATTAGGGCACCAAAATTTCTACAGTGGTCTTTGAGTTGGAATTGGGGTTTCTGGTACTTTTTGTTTGGGCCCAGATTTGTTTGAGTACTGGGAATTGTGCTTGGGGCCCACTTCGGGAAATTTTGTCAATCGAAAATTTTAAATAAGTTAGTTCACAGTATTTACATTATATCTACGACAGTGAATGTCATTAGATCGGTAAATCTTGTCTAATTGCTATAGTTCTTTTTGACGGATTTGCGAACGTGACATTCACGTTGATGTTCTGTGTTGTGCTGTGATGTTGCGGATTTGTCGTGGTGGATAGCCTGGATGCAATGTTAGTACAGTTTGGAATTGTTTGTACATTTGATATTGCGGGGCGAGCGTCCGAGATGTAGACTGCCGTCACTACCTGTTTGTATATTATTCTTTTGGGGCACGACCGGGCTGAGATCGATGTACCCGTTGTATATATAATTTTACTTTCTGTACTAGGATTACCCCGCGGAGCGGTGCACGGGTAGCCGGGTTCTAGAAGGCAACGGGTCCGCATCTCATGGCTTTGAGACGGAGGGGGCTTCACTCTAGAATTGGCGGGCTATGCGCCGCACCCGTAGGGGGTACAGGTTGACCCAAGGAGGGGTGATCAAGTTACCGGATTCCGTGAAAGTGCTGGGTGGTCCATTCACTTTGTTGAAGGGGGCTTCCTTGCTTCAGGTTTTGTTGGGTCACTTGCCGTGCCCGTAGGGGTCTAGGACATCATTGCACAGGCTATCCACACGACCAGGGGAACGTCGGATTTCAATAGCGGCTCTATGAAACCCGGGGATCCCATATTATCTGTATTGTTCTGTGATGCTTATTACATTTCTGTGTTGTTGCATTTAATCACGCCATGAGCGATTATTATATATTGATATATATACTAGTAGATGTTGTATATGTTTTGCACCCGTGCTAGTCCAGTCCCCGCTCTGTCGTTAGTTAAGTAACCTAACGGGTGATGACGGGACCCAATGGCGAATGCGGATGGCATATACGTACATCATATTTTCATTCTTTTGTGGTGTGATTAATTGATGGGACTACATTGATTCGGATCAATGCAAGCTAAACAAACCTATTTTGATGTTGTTGGAACATTTTTCAAAAAAAGCTGTTATTGTAAGGACGTTCTCTTTTATTTTGCACAGTGGTATTCGGTTATGAATATCCAGCACCTCAGTCGACGAGGCAAGGGCCGAGATCCCTTCACCGGGAGTGACCTCTTGGACAGAAGTTTACGTCAGGGTAATAACTTCACTATAGCCGATTGCCCTTTTGCTTTGCATCGTGGTATTCAGTTGGAACATCCTGCACCTCATTCTACGGGGAAAGAGCTGAGATCCCCTCACCGGGAGTGACCTCTTTAGCAAAGGTTTTCGCCACTATATTTTTATAAAAAGTTATGCAGTTCCTTCAATGATATCAAGTTCATTACGTTAATGGTTTTTCGCCAAAAAGCAGCCGTAGCCCGCCGTCATTTCTTACAAGTATTACTTAGTATTTGTGCTGCGTTTGTTAACTGTGTCAAGGCGTAGTGTGCGGTAGCTAAGTAGTGTTTATTTGTAGCATATTAATACGATTGGTTAGGACAGTCGTGCGGGCTTGTTGACTGTGTCAAGGGCTCGTACGGGTGGGTTTAATGCAATCCAGGATAATGACGGGTTGAACTTGACTAGGACTCTTTGATTTGTTGAGTGTGTCAAGGTCACTTAGGTCATAGGGGTAAAAATCATATCGGGAGTTTCTAAAGAAACTGAAACTTACCAGATTTGCGCATACCTTCTGGAGTGTGATAACGTGAGTGGATTCCATCACGTTATCATGCGATGATAGTTGGATCCCGATTCCCACTGATGAGTTGGTTTACTCCTCGGGTGATCCCAACTAATTCTTCTTTCAGGTTTGGAGGAGAATTTGAGGTTACAGTGGGATGTTTCCTGATTGGATAAAGTAATAACCATTCTGATCTAGGTTAGAGTGCATGCTGAGTGTTTCTTTTCTCTCTCTCTTTGGCAGCGCCATGACCCGACCCTTGACTATGACTTAGTGACCAAGTTAACCGAACCTTCTTAAAACACTGGCTTTTGGATTGTCAGAGTTGCATACCTCATTGCTACTCCTACTTTTACCCTTTTCTCCAGAACACCCCGTATTACTACGAACATCCACTTTCATTGGATAAAACCATCGTATGGTTATATACGAACTCGAAGGAACTTGCTCCAGATTCGAGGATGGTTTCCAGTTCTGGAGAAAATGAATAGAACTATTCAGTTGTCTTTTCCTTTAACCTTCTCTCAGGTTGCGAGTGCTCCTTGGATTAGAACGGTACACCTATTACGCTAATTAGATAGTCTTCATCCAAACCATAGGCAGGTGCCGAAAGGTATGGCATGAAGAAAACCATTTAGCCTAAAAAGTGTACAGAAGGTATCAAGTTAAGACAAATAAAGGGATTAGTAAGAGGGCAAAGTAAATTGCGAATGCTATTCACGACCAAACCAAGTATTTCTTCGCCAATCCTACATCACCTTTGTATTTCTCCAGAACACTCCGTATCACTACGAAGATCCACAAGTTATTTTGATACTCCATCGTATGGTTATATACGAACTCGAAGGAACTTGTTTCAGTTCGGGGATGGATTCTGGTTCAGGAGAAATATGAATAAGGTTTTTTCAGATGTCTTTTATCTTTACCTTCTCTCGCATTGCGAGTGCTCCTAGGATTAGGACAGTACACCTATTATGCTTATTAGATAGTCTTCTTCCAAAACATAGGCTGGTGCCGAACGGTAGGGACGGAAGAAAACTATTTAGCCTAAAGGGGTGTACAGAAGATAATGACTAAAGACAAATAAAGGGATTTGGAGAGATGGAAAAGAAATATACGGTTACAGTTGTGAATCTGATAATGGAAGAGGCATTACTAGGAATACCCAGATACCCCTTCGAAACATTTACATGTTTCGGTTTCACTGTGAATTGTTAAAAGAAAACTGATTTCCCAATTAGTCCTTGCTCCATGGTATGTATTTACCAGGTTTTGATTCTCACATCTGTATGGTTTTACAGATGATGAGTGGGAGTAACTTATTGGGAATTGGGAGATCAACCTCATTATATCGGGATTCGTTGTAATTGGTGATATTTGAGGAAATCACCTGGGCTGTTTGCCGGACGGTAAATATTTGGTTTTGAATATCCGTTGTTATTCACCAATTTCAAATTGATATATCTGTACGTTTATTTTTATAAAGTGAGATATAACTTTTTGAAATTATGTCTATGACATTTACCTGTATCAGTGGATGGTTAGGTAAGGAGCATTAAACAGCGGTGTAATTCTTCTTAACCATAAGTACAGTTTTCAACCTACGACACATAGGGAATGAGTTATTAGACTCAGGAGACTTATACAAAGTATTGTATGTTGTCCAGTGTCCATGAGGACAGAGGGGTTGGTACTCGTACTATATTCTGTTTACTTGTGACTTCTTCAGTTCTTAGACATGTGTTTCAATGAAATGCAAACTCTAAGTTTTGAGAAGTTATAGGTATAAGATTAAAGTAGAGAACCAGGCGTTGCAAGTATCAGGATTCTTCAAGGTGATCGAAGATGTAGATACTTATATATGGTATTCAGTTGATAGTAATGATTAAGAGTACTTGCTTCTCTTTCAGGTTACTCATAATTGGAAGCATTCTTAAGTTGAGTAATGTTGATCGGCCTCTGTCCATTTAGTTGACATGCACTGGAGACAGCTGCATGATTTGAATCTGGTTCCAATTAAATTAGTGCCTCTGTTTCTATATTGGATATAGAATAGTTCATATCTTAACAATGTTAAGGTACGGGGAGTTATCCGGCTTATGCTTAAAACCAGTCTCTGGCTAACTCAAGGCATGTTTCTGTAATGGCTGTTTGTGGGTTGACCCAGGCTATGACGAGGGTTGACTTTCTACCATCTGGAAGATCAATAGTGATATTGTTCTCGACTCGCCACGGTTTTAGTAAAATGGATTTTTTTTTTTGAAAACAGTTGTGGGAGTATGGTAGAACTGGAAGTGATTCCAGAACCGTAAACGATTACTGAAAATTTGTTAAGAACCAAAATATTCAATCTGGTTTGACATTCCATTGGCCACTCCGCAGATATGGTGGGTGACCTAAGGCACTCGAGAGGTACTTCGGTATGCTCAAGGACGGTGACAGGGAGGTTCTTATTTACTTAAACTTGACACTACTATTGTTCCAGATTGTGAGACCCGGCAAGAGGATGAGTATAGCGTCGTTCTAAACTAGCTTTAGAAGTGTACGTGTATATGACTCTGCCAGAGGGTTGTCGTAGTCAGTGGGAGCAGCGGAAGCATAGTGGACAAGTGGCTTGAGTCTATTTATGGACTAAAGCAGATATAGCGGAGATAGATCATTTATTTCTGATGTGACAGTCATAGGTTTTGTAAGTCGATGTACAACACCCCACGAGTTGCGGGGAGGGGGAAATATGAAAAACGATCTTGTTCTTTGAGTAAACATCGACTAACCGATGAATCTTTGCTAAACAATAACTAACACAAGCATAGGAGTTCTTAACTTCTATGAAAAGAGATTATACCTAGTGAACCTTGTCCTTCTTCTTTTCGTTATCCACCTCCTCTCCGGCCTTCTCTATGTAATAGATGATCCACCCGAGAGCTTTACTCCAAGCTTCATCTCTAAACTTGAGGTAACTAGGTTTCTTTAGTTGCTAATCAAAGTACCTAGATGATATAGAGAAGGGTTGTGGATTAATTAGTCTATTCTAATCCTTGGTCTCAACACATCAGTGTTAGGATTAGGGTTTGAAGAGAGAGTGAGCTTGAGGAGAGAGAAGATGAGCATGAGAATGAGAAGAGATAATGAGCTCTCATGAATATATGAAGCGTAATGTTTTATGAAATATATAATATAAATCATTTAATAACCATGCTTCATTAATTCAAATGAGTGATTCATCTCATGAGTCATTAGATCAATAAATGATGCATTAACTCCATGAATGAATCACACAAATGAGTCACTAAATCAATAAATGCAAATGCCACCTAAACCCCCAGTCACCATCCTTCTAGAAGCTTCCCGCAAAATTACGAGAACGCCCCTCCTATCCATGAAACCACGGAAAAACTTTAGACTGTATAAATCCAATAACCTGATACTAGAATCTGGCTTAAACCAAAGCCGGCTAGTAAAAACTGTCCGAATGTCGTACGTGCGTAAACACACGTATGCGTCCGAACCCTTGTCGTAAAACCATACGACCTCTATATCATTTCGCCAGGAGCAGGGAAACTCTCTGTTTGGGACTCTAAAGACTCGACTACTACGCTGGCAGTTGGTTTAACCACAGACCGCAAGCGACACTAGCTGTACGTAACGGTCCCCAGGTAGATATCGATAAGAAGGCCGATGAGGAAACCCATCCGAACTCCTACTGAGCCTGATGTGACAATCTCCGTACAGTCCGGTCTGTTCATCTAGAACTATCGCATATCGGGCCTAGGGGAGCGGCAAGCGTCAGTCCACTAATAGCAGTATATGTCGTGTCGGAGTGAAGCCCATTACACCTTGAGAAACTACTGAAACCTACCTGTAAATCTCGCTTGCCCTGGCCAGGGACTTTGCGTAATGGCTCTCTGACACAGCGCGATATCAACTCCCAATACCGGGAGAGACGAATCCTGTCTAACCGCCACTGCCTCCAAGTGCTCGGGACTGCACCCAACTGCTACCTGTTTGCACGACTCCTTTGAGCCGTGTTAGGGTATCAATCTAAGAACAGTGGGACACACTCGAGGCGAAGTAGCAGTGTCAAGTCTGCGGACTATGCTGTACTCATGTCACCTGGGAACTGTTAACTGACGACGGGTATAATACCAACCAACAGTTCCCTGTGAGTCCTGTCCGGTGTACCCGTAACCAAACGAGCACTTGTATACTATCTCCAGTACGACGTACTGATGGCTGTGGAACAGACCATCTCCCCAACAGGGATGAGAAGCGTACACACTAGTCTACTCCGGAGTATCGATGCCCTGTCTCGATAATCCTACGACTAGGGACCTGGAAAAGGATGTGCTTGTAGACTACCCAGCCCCCACTAGTGTGACTGCCATCACAACGCTGGCAGTCAAGCAAGATCCTAAGGGGTCTATCAATACGAATACTCACATATTAAGATAGATAAAACCAAGTAGCATACTACCCTGTTTAGCAAGACTGTTATATAACTGTGAATATCCCAAGCTTCCATTAAGTAATATAGAAACGAGTATGATACAATAATAGCCCCTAGGGCATATACACTAACAGGTTTGACTTCATCAGAATAGGGGATGGATCTGTTAAGCAGGTAGTAGGGTGTGATGTCCTGGTATTTGGATGACTTACACAGAGTAGGAAGTGAAATTCTTATACTACGATCGGTTATACTTTGGTTGTCACACAGTGTTTTCTCCACATAGGAATTGGATATTATATCAGATATTCTGGTTACTAGATCTATGGTTTTAGATCTAGATTTGGGTAGTTTCCGAATCTGGGTACTTAGACAGCATTCTAAAGGTGTTTTAGAATGGACGACTCCTGGCACGGTAGTGTACCTGCAAGTGATGGAGTCACTCTCTCTAAAGGTGATTTACAGACTAAAGGGGAGAGGGATGTGCATGATTGGCAGATCACTTGCTTAGGTAATTGAGTCAATCATGAGATGTCAAGTACCACACCAGACGTTGTTTTTTGCACTAGATGCAATAAGTAGATATTAATCCTATCCTGGAGAAACGTTCGGAAGCAGTTTTAGAACATAAGTGGATGTTCTAGGGATATGATAACGACAGCCTCTTTCGGGGGACGGTTATCATTCCAGGCTTCCAAGGTGACATGGATGACAGAGTGACTGTCAGAGTTATAGTTTTCCCTCTGACGAGGGGCAGTATTTTGGACAGGTGGTCCAAGCGGATACTGAGGGAGGCATGGCACAGGAGACTGATTAAGTTCAGTTGACGATACAGTCTAAGAAGTTTGGATTTGGAGTTCATTTATGAACTAGGACCCATCAGATATCCAGACATATTCTAAAACAGGTATTGCTCATTTCGGGAGATGGCTTTCTCCGCGAACTCGAGATAAAGAAAGATATAGAAAGAAATATTAGGGCGGATCCACCCACTGAGGCTATTCATCGAACGCAATAGTTTCACAAATGGGTTTTGTGAGACTGATCAGTTGAGGAGTTGGGTGTTCGGTATCACACGGGCTGTGAGTATACGACATCGCAATAATTAGCCTTAAGTGCAAGTGGGAGATTGTTGGATATAGTGCCCTTAGAGTCAATTATTGGATCACAGGCACGTGATTGCAATGATTGAGGGAGGACCTCTGCCGGTAGGACAGTCTTACTAAGGATGATACTATGCTATCTGTTTTATCTTTATCATCATGTACAGCTTTAGATGACATTACAGGTCACTATTGCATGTTGATAGAGCCCATAGGATTCTTGCTTGACAGCCAGCAGTATGATGGCGATCATATACGTGGGAGCTGGGGTCTATAAGCACATCCTTAAAAGGTCCCTAGTCATACGAGTTTCGAGACTGGGCATCGATACTCCATTAGTAGACTAGTGTATACAGTCAAGACCCCGACGAGGGGCGGTGGCCGGTCTCACAAGCCATTGGTTTCAGTTGGATCACCTAAGATGTATACAGGTACTCAATGGGATATAAGTACACCGGACAGGACTCGCCGGGAACATGCTAATTGGTATTATACCTGACGTCAGATGGCAGTTCCCTGGTGACATGTGTACAGGTTAGTTCATTGACCTGAGATCATCATTTGTCTCGTGTGAGTTCCCACTGTTCTTTGATTATTACCCTACCACGGCTCAAAGGAGTCATGCAGACAGGTTTTAGTTGGGTACAGTCCCGAGCCATATTGAGGCAGTGAGCGGATCGGCAGAGGTTTCGTCTCTCCCGGTAATGGGGGTGAGATTGCGCTGTGTCTAGGAGAGCCATTACACGAAGTCTTTGGCCAAGGCAGGAGATTTACTGTTAAGTATTCCAGTAGTATCTCAGGGTGTTCTGGGCTATACTCCGACACGACTTGTACCGCTTTTGGGGGTCTGACTTTTACCAACCTCCTAGGCCCGCCATGCGATGCTCATAGACGAACGGACCGGACTGTATGGATATTGTCACTGACAGGCTCAGTAGGATGTCAGGATGGGTTCGCTCATCGACCTCCCTTTTAGTCAATATCTGGTAGCCCGTTACGTGCAGCTAGTATCTCTGACATTTTAGTGGTTAAATCCACAGCCAATGTGTTGACGAGTTTTTAGAGTACCCCACAGACAGTTTTCATGTTTCGGGCAAAACGTTGTAGAGCCCGTATGATATATGGTAGGGTCCGATCAAATACGTGCAGTAATGCACGGATCATGATCTGGCGGATCATACTAGTGGGCTTTGATTTAAGCCGGATCCTAGTATTAGATTTATTGTATTACTTTAGTCTCATCGCATTCGCATTCAGTCGGAATGCGGATGCAGGTATGTATATACAGGTGAGGGGTATCCTTGTGATCCGTCACGAGTTTACTTTAGATGTTGCCGTATCTTTTTATTGTTGTAAACATTTGGGTTAATGTTTACATATGGAAATTATGAGCTAGAAATCATCATTTTGTGCATTTAATGTGACATAGACTTCATTAGTGACTTATGGTCTCTTTTATTGTGCTAATGTCACATTATTTGATGGATTTGAGTCTTGATATGATAAGGTGAGAGAGAGGGGCTGCCATGATATAGAGTTTGGTCTTGTATTTTTAAAAACACTCTCTCACTCTCATTATCATCACAAGACATAAGAAAAAGAAAAAGGGACTTCTTCTTCTTCCTCTTCTTCTTCTTGCTCTAGCTCACAACCTCCATTAATGGCTTGATCTTCAACCTCCATCCAATCAATGGATGCAAGTGACAAAGTTGTAATAAACATTCTCTACTTCGCCTTGGACACGTCGGCTAGCGAACTTCATACCCGAGTTGCTTCGGATGAAGCGGGAGCCCGTAAAAAGACTTGAAGATGTGGTTCCCTTTCCGACGAGGAGATCAAGACCGGAGATGCCGCGAGGAGCTTGGGATAGTGGCCAAAGACCGAAGGACACGGATCGATCGGTATAGCTTTCCAACCCTTTCTCTAGTTGCTAGTTATAGGTTAATGGTTCGATCCGGATTTAAAGTATACGATAGCGCCAGTTTCTAGTATGCAAAAGTTTTCGTTTCCGCATTTTGGCCTCGGACAGACGGCCGGGGCGCTACCGTAGACTTACAAAACCTGCTCCCACGAGCACGGCACCGAAAGTCACCAAAATAATACAACACTGAATCCTAACAAGTTGTCTCTAAGTCAAATTCAAGAAGTGGTAGATGTAGAATACTAGATACAATCAAAAAGATATACAATGTACAAACAGATAACCGCAAACCAACCTAAAAGCAAAGGCCTCACAGCCTAACATAGCGGTATCCGCAAAAGTAGAGATGATAAGACGCCCTGCCGCGACCACTCAGATGGTACATCCGACAAAACACTGTGGCACAACGGGGGTGAGTTGCCAACTCATGAATAGTAATAACATCATACTGTAATCATAAGTATGCATGAATAGCGATTCATCTATCACATGTAATTCGATAGCTTAAGTATGACAATATGAATATGCAACAATCATGTAAAGGTACATCATAAGGGTATTACAACTACATGAAGCAATGCATAACAACAAAATCCTGAGGGTGGGAGGATATAACATAAAATCTCATGGAAAATCATCAGTATGGAAAAACACCAGTGTCCCTCACCGACACATCAAATCCCAAATCCTCAGGCACCGCATCCACAGATCGGCCATCACATCCTGTAAGTCTCATGGAACCTAAGTGTCAAACATCGACACCCGAAACATCATGAAAACATATACCTGTGTGTGTCTATATATATATATGCGGATATCAACCCCGTATGTCCACCGACGATACGTAGAAATCAAAGAAAACCTGAGTGTCTAACAACGACACTCGAAACATCATGAAACTCGTGTCTACCATCGACACGTAAATTCTCATAACTCAGGCGCCGTCACCACTACTGGCCCTGACGATATGTCATACATCACTCCGGTCGGTATCCCCACGATAACCGCTGAGTCCAAATACTATCACCGGTAGGTAGTGGTCTGTAACATTTCAAAAAATAAAATATTATTTTTAGGGAATTTTTTTAGTTTAATAATAAAATATTGAATATTTTAAATAAGCGGTATAATTAAATACCGATAAATTGGGAAATTTTTTGAAAATTATAGAAATTAGTAAAAGAGAGTGTTTTATGTGAATTATGCAATTTTTAAGTTTTTATGATTAATTATATGCTAACATAGTGCTAATCGTGATTAAAAATTGCTAATCGCATTTTAATCTTGTTTAGTGAAAAACATACACCGTATCATTTTTACACTTGTTACCTTTTTTCATGCCTTTCCTACAGGTTTTATAGCATGGTTGTTGATTTATTAGGAAAGGAAAAGAAAAGAAAAGAAAAGAAAAGGATATGATTAGAATAGTGAAGAATGGGCAAAAGAGAGAAAGAGTGGGTGAGGGGTCAACCCTTGTTTTGAACCATTCCCCCATCATTATTCCCTCATTTCCACTCTCCCTCTTCCCTAGTTGCTGCTGCTGCTGCTCCACTCTCCTACTCCATCTTCAACCCCCCCAAAACACAATGAAAATCAACTCAAAACCCAAATCCCACTTCTTTAAAAAAGATGCACAAGCTCAAGGGAAGCACATTGGACCAAGAAAGCAAGGATTTTGGCCACTTGGGGTAACTCAAGAATTTTCTTGAGTTGCCAAATGAGATATTTTCTAAACCATAAGCTTAGTGTTTCCATTACTTTTACCCCCATGTTAGATTAGAACCGATATCGAGTGGTTTTGTGGACTTAGAAGAATTCTAGTTAGGGTTATTGGAAATTGAGAGTTGTGATGGGCAATTGAGCTCAGTAGAGGCCTCACAAACCCCCTAGTGCTAGAATTAAGACCTAAACCAGAGACTAGAACCCCGGAATACGGATTTCGAAATGCCGATATCGGAAAATTATGAATTCTGTGGATGTAAAATGGAATCTGCTATCACTCGGAGACTCTGAAAATTATTTTGCAAGGACGGTGGTACATGCAGGCACCTAGGAAGCTAACCCCAAGACCCCAGCCCCTGACTCCATACTTCGGCCGTAGATTTAAGCCCTCTGGCTGAAAATTAGGGCCAGACCTGGCCCATTTGGTTTCGTGTTTCTTCCATGGCCTCATCTCTAGTAAAATAGACACTTGGCATATGCAAAATTGACCAATTTGACCGAGGGTGAAATCTGGGACCTTTTTCCAAAGTTGCTGTTTTGATTCGGAGTTTCGTTTTGCGTATTTTGAATTCTGGATTTCTAGTATTGTATTTTACCTCGATCGTTTGATGTTTGTACGACGATATCGAGGGTTGTTTGATGGTTTTGAAAGCGTTGTCTACAGGTTCTAACTTATATGCCTTAACGTGTCGTTTTGGTATTCCCGATGTGATTTTAATGCGCATTCCGATTATGTTATCTTTGTAGGTACTTTCACGAGGGCTTCATACGATAAAGAAGATGAAGGTGACGTCGACACCGACATGCAGGATGCAACGTAAGTAGATTATATCTACGGGGAAAGTTGTAACATTTCAGAAAACATAAAATATTATTTTTGGGAATTTAATATTAAAATAATATTTTTCCCGAAAACTACCGATTTGCGAAATTGGAGTTTTCGAAAATGGGTATAAATATATACCAATAATTATGAAATAAATGGAAATTAAAATGATTTATATTTTTAATAATATAATTAAAGGATTTGGCATTTTTAAAATTTATTATATGCAGTTTCGATAAAAATACGATTAGTGCACTACTAATCGCGATTAAGCCAAATCCGTGTTTTTACAGTTTCCATGGTTAGTGCACCATGACATGTTCATTTTGTTACATGTTTCATTTCATTTGGGCTTTATATTAGGGTTTATTCGTGGCAAGAAAAGAAAAGAAAAGAGAAATGATTAAAGGAAAAGTCAAAGGAGACATAATGAGTGGTTAGGTGAGCTTTGGAGAGAGAAAGAGAGTGTGAATTAGTAAGAGAGAGAGGGGGGGCAGCCATTATCAAATCCCCCACCATTTTCCTCCTTCTTCTTCATCTCCCTCAAGCCACAACCCTCTACTAAAAACCCTAGATCTATCTCCAACCATGCCTCAAAACCCTACACACCCTTCACAAAAGTTAATCCCCTCTTCGACCTCTACACATGGAACCAAGAAAAATTCAGTTTTGATGATGTTGGGGGATTCATTGGTGCTTTATGAGGTAATCCCTTCACTAATTAGGTAGTTTTCCATTTACTTAAGTATTTGTATGTGCTTAGATGTGATATTGTGGAGGTAGTGAACATTGGGAAACCCTAGTGAAGATTTGAGTGTTGGTTTGAATTGGGTGATGCCTAGTGGCTGTTAACTAGACTCGGGTGCTGTTTAAAGACCTGGAACAGACCCTAGAAGCCCCTAAACACGGATTTAGAAACCCGACATTGGAAAAAACTGCAAATCTGGGAGTGTATTTAGGAATCTGCTATCACCCCGAGACCCCTAAAATAAAATTGAGCTGACAGTGAGTCATGCAGGCACCTAGGAAGCTACCACCAAGACCCGAGCCCCTAATTCAAAGCCTTGGCCGCAGATTTAATCATTCTAGCCGCAATTTGCGGCCAGAGTAGGATGGAATGGTTCCAGATTTGGTCCATGGCTCATTTTGCACTAAATTAGACCCCTCCTATATGTAGTTTTGGTTAATTGTCATCTGGGGAAAGTCTGGGAGCATTTTGGTGTGTTTTAGGCTAGGTTTTCCGTATTTTTAAATGCACTCTTGATATTTGGATTTGTATTTGATTGTCGGGTGTTCGTACATCGACAACAGGGGTTGTTTGATTGATTTGCACGTTTAGGCCATAGGTTCTAACCTGTGAGCACACTGTGCGCTGTATCGGTTTTCTGCGTCGATTTTAATACGTATTGCGATTGGTTATTATTGTAGGTACCCTCGCATGGATTCCGAGGCGAAGAAGCGTGGCGTCATCAATTTGGGCGAGCGAAGACAGGTGAGTAGATCTATATCTACCGGGGAAGTCGGGTGGATGGCGTATAGCACCCCCGCAAACTTCTGATGGAAACCGATTTATAGAGTATGGTTAGGAAACCTAGATTAGGAAACTAGGGTTAGAATATAGATAGCTATGTAGTCACATTATAAACTAGAGGTTAGTTAAGTGTGATATGCTACTACTACCCTAGGATGATGTTTAGCGATATTACCGCTTAGGGTTCTGTAGGACTAGATAGTCGATGTAGATGCGTCATCCGAACCATACCTTTTTCTAAACTATGGAATCGTATGTATCTTTTAAATGTATATCTTGAGGGATGTTACGGATTTTCAAATGATATCTTTTCTTTAAAAGCACCGTAACCCCTGTTTCCAAAACTACGATTCACTTCTTTAAAAATCTTATTGTATGGTTCAGAAGTGTTCGTTAGATTAGATACTTATACATAGTAGAGATAGCTTGTTTATGTAAATTCGACATGATATGAGACATAAATGCGATGAAAGAATACAAGATGAATTTGATAATATAATGAGATGATGATATGATGTGATGGTATACGGATGCGAGTCGATCGAGATGATTATACCCTGCCGGTCCCCTGATATGAGATCATTGCAGATGTGACCCAGGACATAGGTATATAGGGTTATATATATATATAGAGAGAGAGAGAGAATGTTGTGAATCATAGATGATAGGCCGTATGTGATATTAGGTCGTACCCTCATTTGTCTTATAGGATGATAGGATCCCTATTAGCTTAATGCCGCCGCACGATGATATTCCGTGCGTGATGAGTTGACTTGATGATTGATCCTTACCCATGACTAGGGCTTGTTGTACGATGGATTATACCGTACGCGATGTTTTTGGGCTAGATGCCGATTGATAGATTCACCGACTCGGACATATGATAGTTATGTATACCATATAGCTGTTAGCTGATGATTTGCTTGCTGCATTCATGTTATTATTATTGCATCGCATATACCTGTGATAGTACACCAGCACCATTATCGATGATGCGTATGTTACACGTACACATATTTGCCGGCTCACACACTTCATCATCGATAATTGCCATGTCACTACACAGTAGGCTTGCTGCATCATGACATATACATTGATACACCCATACTTGTGCACATACACATTGTATATTCATATTTGTGCACACATACATGGTACATCTCTACATGCGCATATACATATTGTACCTATATAGATAACCGGTTTTATTGTAAAATTGGGCACCGCATGCTATACTTTAAAAACTGGAATCATTTCAAAAGAGCGGTTTTCCCCTTAATATGTCATATCACTATTCCATATTGCATGATACACGGATATGCTCGCATTTCTTTTTACATGTCGCATACATCATGCTCTATTATTTTACGCATTGAGATATGCTGTTTTCATGAGATTTCTGGATTTGAGAACCGTGGATATTTCAAAAGAGATTATGTGTTGTTTTAAAAACCCGGTTTCTCTTGATATGATATTTCAGTGCGTCCACCATATGTTTTCTCGGTGCTAGAGCGATATATGAGAGAGGGATGACCCGGACTGACGGATGCCCGATATATGAGAGAGGGCTGACCCGGACTGACGGATGCCCGATATATAAGAGAGGGTTGACCCGGACTGACGGATGCCCGATATATGGGAGAGGGCTGACCCGGACTGACGGATGCCCGATATATGGGAGGGGGCTGACCCGGACTGACGGATGCCCGATATATGAGGATTTACGTGCCGATGCTGGGCACTGTTTTCATGATGTTTTCGAGTGTCGATGTTAGGCACTCAGGTTCCATGATTTTGATGTGTTGGGAGGGACACCGTTGATATATATATCCTTATACTTTCATGCATGCCCTTTTATAACATTCACGTGCATATAGACATTGATATTATGGGTGGACGAGATCCACATGCATATAGATATTGACTACCTTGTTGGCACATATACAACCCGGTCACCCTAGATATCATAGTATTACATGTATGATATAGTTGACCTAGGATTCGTTGTTTATTCGATTTCTACTTGTAGATATATTTCTATTCACGAGTTGGCAACTCACCCCCGTTGTGTCACAGTTCTTGCAGGTTGACCTCTTGGATCGGTAGCGGCTTCGCTGGCACACAGTTCCATTCGGGTGTTTTGCATTGGTAGGTGGGGCATTTGTATCGTACCCACTCTTGTATTATATTTCATATTGTATCTAGTTAACTCCATCAATCAATCAAAAGTTGTAATTTTATAAGTGATGAGACTTAGTGAGACTTGTAGTTGCGAGATTTGAGCGATGGGTTTTATTTTTCCTTTGGGGTTATATCTTGCTCTTTTCACTGTCTTTTTGTGGTGAACTTCGCCGTTGGGCGTCGTATATTTATTTATACTGTATTGCGTGGTTGTGATCGGCCGTTTGGCGAAGAGCTAGCTCCCGCTTGGGGATGACATTATTCTTGCTATGTATTTGTGGTTTTGGATCAAAATATACAAAGGAGGTGCTGCCGAAATTTTTCAAAGACGAAACATGTTTTCAAACTAGTAAATTTCACTTGCATCATTCATGTTCCTTTTCTATGCATTAAGAAAACTTGTTTTCATTATACCTTTATTTCAAAACCTCACCTCCTTTATTTTTCTAAAAAGGTTTAGATTTCTGGGTTTCAGCTTATTTGAATTCCGTTACGCCTTTAGACGTGGCGTGATTCAAGTGCTGGTCACGAGCTAATATTTCGGGTCGTGACAAAGTTGGTATCAGAGCGCTAGGTTTAACCTTTGTTCGAGTCTATGTTTGACTATGCGGAGTCTAGGGCGAGTATGTATTTCGGAACCTAGGCTTGACCTTACGGAACTTAGACTTGAACGGGCGGGGGGGGGGGGTATTAGACCCGAACTTTCGTTTCATAGGTTGACCCTGATTGAAGGAGTAGGTAGCTTGAGTAGAGTTACGTACCGTACGTATGTTCCGCGGCATATTTACGATACGATACTCCACTTAAGAAACCTTAGGGTGTACATATTTTTGGAGACTTATGATTCTCTTCGTATCCCTGATTATACATCCCTTGGTGATCTTCGATTCTATTAGTTTCATGATCATACTTTCATTGATGTTGTTCCTTCTTATGATCATGTATCCATTCTGGATCTGCCGTTTTCTTTCTTGCCGTTGATCTGCTCTCTTCGATACTCGATTGAGGTTCCTGTCACCATAGTTTGAGCGCAGTTTAAGCTGCTGCTAGTGTTGCGGTCAGGGCAGGCTTGTCTGATACGAGGGCCGACCATTGTGTTTTCTGGTGACATGGGAACGTCTCGAGTTAGTATTTTGTTGTGCCCTCTTGTGGAGGCGAGTGCTTGGGTTTGCCCTTCTACGGCTGGTCCAGAGGTGCTGTGGTATGTACCAGATATTTTTAGACTGTGCTCAGGTGTTGAGCCTTCGGAAAATTTCGGGACCTTGTTGACTCGATCGATAGGCTTGACGTCGTCCGGATATCATGTGATAAGAGATTAGCAAACTGACCAGCTTTGAATGGAGGACCTCACCCAGATGCGTTGTGAGTTGATCGAGGACGGACGAGTATTGAGTATTCCTCCGATGGTTGGCACGAGTTCCCGAGGACATGTTCGGCCAGATATCTTCTACAGAGTACGCGATTTCGAGTCCGTACGAGAGACTTCGGATTGACCGTGGCCGGGGACAGTTGCAGTGCGCAGAGAAGCATGGCTTGACGTTATGGTGGACGACGATAAAGAAGAGTGGAACCAAAAGTTCGTGCAAGACACTCACGAGCTGTTATTACTCCCCGTCGAGATCAGAGACCTGATATGCTTATAGAGGCGTTGGGATACGGCTAGTTTCCGAGGAAATATGTGCGGCACATGCAGATGTCCAAAAAACGAGGAAGTATTATGTAAGAATACCAGCCTCCGTACAGTTCGGCATAGGCAAGATCGGAAGAGACCTTCAGCAGGATTCCTTCCAGGACACTGTCGCAATGAGATTTGCACCCAGGATCAGATGTGTCACGTATAGTCAGAGGACCAGAGGCCGACGCCAGCAACGTGCTGCTTTATGAGTGGTCGTGATGATTGACCGAGAGAGGACCAGAGAAAGGCCAGAACGGAATCGTCCCCGTTAGCACACCTGACAGGGCCGATGAGCCGATGGATTGCGAGATTGGTGAATCCACAGAGAAGATAAAGACCCAGAGACCGAGGATGCCAGACCGTGAGCAGGAGGCAAGCGGATGTTCTTGTTCTGCTGGATTCTAGGCGCACCGAGTTATTTCTCGACATTGTAGGAGGTGTACCTCGATGTCCTTTGTTGCGATTTGCGTTTGTGATCTGAGTATCACGCTTATATCGCTTGGATTTGAGTTATGATGACGAGTTTCCTGATATTGATTTCATGCACCATGGTTGCACCTACTGAGTATTTACATTTTGTGTATAGTTATTGCACTTGAGATATGTTTTTATACACCTTGGTGTACTCGGTGTTGCTGTTTATGCATTTGAGTTATTGATTGGTATTTCGTGCACTAGATGCACTGTATTTGTATTTCGTGCACTAGATGCACTGTATTTGTATTTCGTGCACTGGATGCACTGTATTTGTATTTTTTGCACTAGATTGCATTCTGCATTTGTTGCACCGGACGGGTATTTATGCGTTGTCACACTGGATTTATACCCCGTACCTAGGTTGCACCGGATTTATATCCGTGAGCATTCGTTTTACCAGATTTGTATTTTCGTGCGCGTTGGCACTTGTCGTTCTTCTTCGTGCATGTTACTGCACTATATGCTTTTACGGATCCGACGCGCTTTGGTTGGATTTTCGCGCATGTTGGGCACATGATATGAGATGCGATTCTGTGCACACCAGATGCACTGGATTGAGATTTTTGTGCACTTTAGATGCAGTTGATGTTGTTGTCGTGCACACCCGTTGCACTGGATAGATATTTTGTGCACACCCGTTGCACTTAGTTTTTCTTGTGTGTATTATAGCACCTGTATTTGGATTTGATTTCCATGCACACCAGACGCATGTGATTATTGGATACACCTTTTGAGGCTGATTTGGCTTTTGAGCACTTTGTTTTTATGTTGGGCACTATATTGTGTTATAGCCAAACAGGACTGATCTGAGGGCAGTACCTGAGTACATTGCATGCATTAAAGGATTACCAAAAGGTTTTCAAGAGGAGCTATAGTCTCGCTATTTTCTTAAGTGTCCGCAAGCGACACGAACGTGTATAAAGGAAAACCTTTTGGGATGTTTTGAAAACGACGGAACGTGTATTTAAGAAAACATATATGGACATATATTATTATTTTAAAATGAGCGTCCGTCAGTTATGCCGTGAGTTACGCATCCACGCGGCGATTTAGAAAAGATTTTGAATGTATTTCATTCAGACTTTTGAGTTTTTCAAAGATGCGCACAATACACGTATTATAGTATTTGACTAGAGTATATTGGATTTCAGTAGTGGATTTCGAGATATGTATCTCTATTCGTAACTCCGAGGATATGCGTCCAAATCCGATGATTTGCGTGACGTTTGACGGAGATCGGTTTTGAGTTTTTACTCGTTTTCATGCGCACTTGACGCGCTGTGTTATTTCTACGATTTCCATTATTGAAATGTTTTGGATTTTGGGAGTTTAAATTTAAATTCGGGGACCGAATTTATTTAAGGGGGGAAGATTGTAACATTTCAGAAAACATAAAATATTTTTTTGGAATTTAATATTAAAATAATATTTTTCCCGAGAACTGCCGATTTGCGAAATTGGAGTTTTCGAAAAAGGGTATAAATATATACCAATAATTGTGAAATAAATGAAAATTAAAATGATTTATTCATTTAATAATATAATTAAAGGATTTGGAATTTTTAAAATTTATTATATGCAGTTTCGATAAAAATACGATTAGTGCACTACTAATCGCGATTAAGCCAAATCCGCGTTTTTACAGTTTCCATGGTTAGTGCAACATGACATGTTCATTTTGTTACATGTTTCATTTCATTTGGGCTTTATATTAGGGTTTATTGGTGGAAAGAAAAGAAAAGAAAAGAGAAATGATTAAAGGAAAAGTCAAAGGAGACATAATGAGTGGTTAGGTGAGCTTGGGAGAGAGAAAGAGAGTGTGAATTAGTGAGAGAGAGGGGGGGGCTGCTGCCATTATCAAATCCCCCACCATTTTCCTCCTTCTTCTTCATCTCCCTCAAGCCACAACCCTCCACTAAAAATCCTAGATCTATTTTCAACCATGCCTCAAAACCCTACACACCCTTCACAAAAGTTAATCCCCTCTTCGACCTCTACACATGGAACCAAGAAAAATTCAGTTTTGATGATCTTGGGGGATTCATGGGTGCTTTATGAGGTAATCCCTTCACTAATTAGGTAGTTTTCCATTTACTTAAGTATTTATATGTGCTTAGATGTGATATTGTGGAGGTAGTGAACATTGGGAAACCCTAGTGAAGATTTGAGTGTTGGTTTGAATTGGGTGATGCCTAGTGGCTGTTAACTAGACTCGGGTGCTGTTTAAAGACCTGGAACAGACCCTAGAAGCCCCAAAACACGGATTTAGAAACCCGACATTGGAAAAAAACTGCAAATCTGGGAGTGTATTTAGGAATCTGCTATCACCCCGAGACCCCTAAAATAAAATTGAGCTGACAGTGAGTCATGCAGGCACATAGGAAGCTACCACCAAGACCCGAGCCCTTAATTCAAAGTCTTGGCCGCAGATTTAATCATTCTGGCCGTAATTTGCGGCCAGAGTAGGATGGAATGGTTCCAGATTTGGTCCATGGCTCATTTTGCACTAAATTAGACCCCGCCTATATGTAGTTTTGGCTAATTGTCATCTGGGGAAAATCTGGGAGCATTTTGGTGTGTTTTAGGCGATGTTTTCCGTATTTTTAAATGCACTTTCTTGATATTTGGATTTGTATTTGGTTGTCGGGTGTTCGTACATCGACAACAAGGGTTGTTTGATTGATTTACATTTTTAGGCCATAGGTTCTAACCTGTGAGCACACCGTGCGCTGTATCGGTTTTCTGCGTCGATTTTAATACGTATTGCGTTTGGTTATTATTGTAGGTACCCTCGCATGGATTCCGAGGCGAAGAAGTGTGGCGTCATCGATTTGGGCGAGCGAAGACAGGTGAGTAGATCTATATCTACCGGGGAAGTCGGGTGGATGGCGTATAGCACCCCCGCACACTTCTGATGGAAACCGATTTATAGAGTATGGTTAGGAAACCTAGATTAGGAAACTAGGGTTAGAATATAGATAGCTATGTAGTCACATTAGAAACTAGAGGTTAGTTAAGTGTGATATGCTACTACTACCCTAGGATGATGTTTAGCGATATTACCGCTTAGGGTTCTGTAGGACTAGATAGTCGATGTAGATGCGTCATCCGAACCATACCTTTTTGTAAACAAAGGAATCGTATGTATCTTTTAAATGTATATCTTGAGGGATGTTACGGATTTTCAAATGATATATTTTCCTTAAAAGCACCGTAACCCCTGTTTCCAAAACTACGATTCACTTCTTTAAAAATCTGATTGTATGGTTCGGAAGTGTTTGTTAGATTAGATACTTATACATAGTAGAGATAGCTTGTTTATGTAAATTCGACATGATATGAGACATAATGCGATGAAAGAATACAAGATGAATTTGATGATATAATGAGATGATGATATGATGTGATGGTATACGGATGCGAGTTGATCGAGATGATTATACCCTGCCGGTCCCCTGATATGAGATCATTGCAGATATGACCCGGGACATAGGTATATAGGGTTATATATATATATAGAATGTTGTGAATCATGGATGATAGGCCTGTTAGTTATATGTATGCCCTAGAGGCCATTACTATACATAGGATGTATATTGTAGTGGATGCTTGGACGTATATAGGGAGGACTTTCTTGCTCGACATGATAGTATGCTATCTGGTTACTCTTTACCTTAACGTGTACACTGATTGTCTCTCTGTTACATGTTGGTAAAGCCCTTAGGATGTGTACTTGACTACCTGGACTATGATGTGGATCATACTAGTGGGGACAGGATAGTCAATAAGTACATCCTTCAAGGTCCCTAGTCGTGGGTATATCGAGACGGGGCATCGATATACCAGAGTAGACTAGCGTATACCTTCTCGACCCATACAGATGGGCGATGGATGATCCCATATCCATTGGTGTTTGACATCAGAGATGATATACGGGTGCTAAGTGGAGACTGGGTACACTGGACGGACTCGCCGAGAACTCCCAGATAGTATTATACCTTACGTCAGATGGCAGTTCTCTGGTGACACTGGTACAGAGTAGTCTGTTGACCCGAGATCGTCATAGAGTCTTGTGTGGTTCCCACTGTGCTTTGATTTCCATCTTACCACGTCCAAGAGGGCGTGCAAAACGGTGGTTTTTGGGTACAGTCCCGAGTCACATGGAGGCAATGAGCGATAGGAGGGGATTCATCTCTCCCGGTATAGGGAGTTGATGTTGCGCTGTCTTCGATTGGCTATAACCGGAAATCCCTGGCCAGGGTTGCTGAGATTTACTGGTAAGTGTTACCAGTAGTTTCTCGAACTGTTATAGACCTCATATCGACACGACTTATCGAGCTATTGGGGTCTGACGTTTATCATCCCTAGGCGAGATATGCGACATATCAGACGATCAGACCGGACTGTACGGTAAGTGTTACTGGTTGGATTCACAGGAGTATGAGCGGGCTTGCTTGTCGATCTTCTGATCGCTCAATACCCGGGTGGCCGTTACGTTTAGCAGACCGCTTGCGGCATGTGGGTGTTTGATATGATCATCGCCTGCTGCCGGCGTATTGACGAGTCTTTAGAGTCCTACACAGAGGTTTCCTGGCTCAAGCGAAACGAAATAGGAGCGCATATGAGATATGTGCGGGACCGAGAATAATGCGTGTATGTGATACCGTATTTCATTCTCGCGATGAATTTATCGATATGGTTGTATGTGATATAACCTAGTTATCGAATCAAGGATTGATTCGATAAATCGATACATTGTATATTAGTCGGTTATATGCGATATGACCGGATCGTTAAATCAAGTGTTGATTTAATGATTTAATGCATAATTATATATTTGATATATTAATTTGCATTAACTAGTATTGGTTCACTTTAAATGGTTTTTCTAACTTGTTTGTGCACATTGTATATGTGATATACTTTTGTACACAAGTTTGTATCATGTTTGATGATACATGCTCACTAGGGTTTGTGTAAAGATTAAACCATGGTTGTATATTGGTTAGGGTTTTCATTTTCTTATTCATTTATTTTATTTTGGAAATGATGAAGAGAAAATGGTGGCTTTCTTTGTTCTTTGCTTGAAGCTTCTTGAAGCTTCAAAGCATCTTTGACTAAGTGACCATTTTGTCTTCATGCCTAACCCTAACCATTCTTCTAACCTTAGTTAAATCTCTACACTAAACCATAGTTGAATATATGATAAGTATCATATTGTTTTATTTATTTTTAACACTTATCATAATATTATCATCATCATCATCTTCTTCTTCTTCTTCAAGAAGAAGCTTGCCTCCTTCAATGGCAACTTGAGAAAATGAGTGAGAAATCCAATTCTAAAGTGAACCCACCTCCTATTTCTTCATCCTCTACCTCTTGCCAAGTAGTATAGGGTGTTGTCTTCACAAGTTTCATGACTTGGTGAAGTGGGAGCTTGATCTTGTGATGCCTCGACGTAGATCATCTTCGGCACGAAGCCGATGACCTTGCCCGCCCATTTCTCCGATGAAGCCGACGCTTGAGCCCGGGATTTGATTTGGACAGCAAGGAGACTTCATTGCGGAGCTATGGAGGTGGAGGACCGGATCTACAAAGGTTGTATTTCTGTTCTTGTAGTCAAGTTGTTAACTAGTTGCATTTGTCGCCTAAAATTTTAGTTAACGATCCGTATTAGGGTTTCTCGGCACCCGTAAAATTTGAAATTGGCATGGTTGATGCCTTGTGAGACCTCTTGAGAGTGCCTAGGAACCCTACATGGGTATCAGAGCCTAGCTAGAGCCTTAGGCGATGCGTAGACGGAGTTAGAAATCCGATCGAACCAAAACCCCATTGCAAAATCGCTCTCTGTACATTTTTCAAAACTGTTGAATTTTGTGAATTAAAAATATGCAGAAAAATAAGCAGGAAAAACTAAGAATTACCGTGAAGTTTGGGCTCTTAATTCCATAATTCGACCGCGGAACCGCGGCCAAACCAGGGGTTTGGCGGCGCTTCCGCGGCCCAAATTTGGACTTAGTCCCTAAAATTTCATATATTTATTCTTAGGTCCTTTCTTGGCAATTTTTTATGTGAATTTTTTAATTCCACTCAAGTGTTGAGTTTTCTAGGGTTTTATTGGGGATTCGTTAATTTGATCGGATAATTTAACTTCGTTTATGTTTTTCCGGATATTTTAGAAACTGTTAAAAAGTTCGACCGGATATAAATACCCACTTTTTCCCCTGCCGGAAAATTTCCAAGTGTTGGATTTTTCCGTGGTTTAAAGACGTTCTAAGTAGTGCAAGTAACGCGATGGTCCCTCTAGAAGACAACAAACCTTAACTCGATTATGTGACCGTCTTGAACTGCCCTTTGAATCTTAGGGTTTGGGGCAGTACGGCGTGCCACATGTGAGGCGTTGGCTTGACCCTTCTACGGCTGGACCGTTGGTACTGAGGCATGAACTGAATGTTTTTAAAACTTATTTCATGTGTTGATCTGTATCGGGAAAACTTGGGTGTTCGATTGTTCGATCGGAAAGTTTAACATTTTCTATTTATCTGGAATGGGATACAATAATTGGAATTCACAAGTAGTTATGAGATAACTGAATAAATGTTATAAACATAGCAGTTTAGTCTCACTTGATCGGTTGCCACGGAATTTTGATGTGATCAAAAGTCCGTCGTAATCACGTAGCGTACGCGGATACTCGCCGGGTAAACTTAATAGACAGCCTCACTCCATAGCCCCGACCAAGTGACTGTAGGAGAACCCCGTCGCCGAAAGCATCCGTTCGGGTGCTTGCGGTAGCGGTGTTCCTCCTTGGTGCACTTCGCCGACGTAATCGGGGGTGCGGCCGTCTACTGAAGTATGCGACGAGCATTCGATCAGTATGTCGGGAATCTTGTTGAATTGCCCGACTTGATATTGAAAAGAGTTTTCGATTTTGAGGCTAAAATGCGGGGTTTATAATTGTTAGGCATGCGATGTCTAAGGAATTCATTTGATTAGGCATGCGATGTCTATAAAGGTTGCGGATTCCAACTGTTGTAGTTTTACACTTTCTTTTCTGTGACCGTAAGTGTAATATGTGTTATCGCCGGTTTCGTTGCTATATGTCAACGACAATTGGGATGGGCATATTTACTTACGTTGATGACATGCGATGTTATGTGTTGCTGGATATGTTATATTGGATCGTCGTGTTTGAATAGCCGGGGGTTTTTATGTGAGATGAGTGTTTTCATTTTCATTCATGTAAAAACTTATATGTAATATTCTTTTATTGGGGCACTTCCAGGTTGCGGAAGATGTCACCCTCTGTATATTATTTACTTTTCCGCACTAGGATAGACCCAAGGAGGGGAGCACAAGTAACCGGGTTCTGGAGTCCAGTGGGAGACCAACTCGAGGAGTCGAGTCCGGGTCTCCTAACTCTAGAATTGGTAGGGTTGCTTGCCGCTCTCGTAGGGGTCTAGGGGTGTGGGTTTGGCTATTCATCACGACCGTGGAATCCGTGTTTTATACTTGCTCATATTGAAAACACGGACGTCCTAGTATATCCAATATTTCATATGATTCTTCTGCTGCGATATCTGTGATGTGATCATGTGATATGTTCTGTGATGGATACTTTATATAGTATATATGATATATTATATAGGCGTTACTTATGTTTTACACCCGCGCTAGCCCTGCCCCACTCTGCCATTAGTTACCTAACCTAACGGTGCACGATGGGACATCGAAGCAAATGCGGATGGCATAAGTGTACGTCGTATTTATCTGTGATGTTTAGGTACTTAATTGATGGGACTTCATTAATGAGATTAATGAAAATAAAAGAAACCTAAGATGTTGTAGAATCGAATTTCAAAATAAAACAGGTAGCTACAGTTCTTGCTTTGCACGGTGGTATATATGATATATCCTGCACCTTATTCGATGAGGAAAGGACCGAGATTCCTTCACCGGGAGTGACTCCTTTAGCAATAACTGGCAGATGCTACACACTCGGTTTGTCTTCTGATTGCTTTTAAGTGTTTTGCTTTGCACAGTGATATATATGATATATCCCGCACCTTATTCGATGAGGAAAGGGCCGACGATCCCTTCACCGGGAGTGACCCCTTTAGCAAAACTAGAAAAGCCTAAAAAACACTCCATTTTAAAATCATTTGATTCTACAACGATATAAAGTTCATTACGCAAAAGGTTTTCTTAAAAACCTGACGTAGCCCTCCGTCATTTCAGATAAGTCCTAGTTAGTATTCGTGCTGCGTTTGTTGACTCAGTCAAGGCGTAGTGTGCGGTAGCTGATTAGTGCTTATCTGCAAAGCATATGATGCGACTGGATTAGGGTAGTCGTGCGGCCTTGTTGACTCAGTCAAGGGTCGTGCGGATGGGTTTAATTCAATCGAGAAATGACGGGTTGAACTTTACTTGTGGTCTATGATTTGTTGACTCAGTCAAGGTCATAGATCGCTTGGGGCAAAATATTATCGGAAATTTCAAGTGTTAAAATTTGCAATGAGATTGCATACCTTCTATGAGATAGTTGGATCCCGATACCCACTGCGAGTAAGAGTTACTCCTGGGAGAGTTTTACACATTACAATTAGCCGATCAAGCAGGTGTCTAGAAAGGTGTTAACGAGGTTACGCCTCTGGAAAAACGAGGTTTACATTAATTAGGTTCGTGCGAAAGCACGGGGGACCTCCCTCAAAGTACCGACACTGGCCTGGCTGAAAGATTGGCGAACTTGTAGCGTGTAATTAATCCCGGCTAGTCTTTCCTTTTAGGGTTTGAAGGAAGATTTGATAAAAACAGTGGGAGCCATCCTGATTAGATAAAATCATAACCAATCTATTCTTGAAAGAGCGCACGCTGAGTGTTTTCTTCTCTCTCTCTCCAGGTAGCGACCATATCACGCCTTAATCAAGATAATAATACGGAATTTTGACCGAACCCGCTTGTTATACTGAGCTGGGGAACGTTGGTCCCGCTCCAACTTATAATTGTTATAAGACCGAGCAGGAAATTGGGGATTACCAGAATTCCCGTGCCGCCCAAACGAATAGAGTGCATGATGATGCATCATCTTCGGGTGTGTTCATTACAGAGAACTGTTTCTCAGTATCCTTTACGTCCTGGGTATGTGATACCAGATCAGGATCCCATATATGTAATCTGTTACATAGGGCTACAGACAGGTAGAGAACTGAGAACGGGTGATAAGTTTCATGAGGCAGAAAACGGGGCAAGTGTTGCAGCCAAGTCTGTTGGTCACTGTCACCCTGTATTCAAAATACATTGATTCTGAACGAATGTTATTAGATACCGAACCTGATATACAAAATCATATCAGTCTCTTTATAAGTAAAGAAATGATAAAATTTTGTAATGTTGGATTATGTTTTGAACATTTCCTATGTCAAAAGTTGATCGGTTCAGACACGTTATCTAAAAGCATTGATGTTCTAAATCAAACTACGGTTCTTTAGTATACGGAACACACACAAGAGGAAGAGTTCAGAAATGAACGAATCCTACTTGAGGCATTGTAGACTAGGTCATATCAATGCGACCTGACTAGCTGAAGTTACATGTAGATGCATATTTAAATCAGTTTGAATTTACATCTTGTGAAACTTGCTAAGTCATGTCACAAAGATACGATGACCATAGCTCCGTTTACTGGAAACAGAGAAAGAGTTAGTGAACTCTTGGGATGATACATGATGATGTATGTTAGGTCCCCTGTCTACACATGCCAAGACCGGTTCTTTTTACTTCATTACATTCTCTTATGATCTTTCGAGATTCGGACCTATGTTCCTGTTGAAACACAAGTCCGAACCATTTGAGATATTCACAGAATATAAGTTAGAAGTAGAGAACCAAAACGGGTAAAAGTATTATGTCCTTTGATGTGATCAAGGAGGAGAATACTTGAGCACGGAATTCCTGGACTATTCTAAAGGAGAATGAGATTCTCTCTCAGGATTACTCCTCCGTATACACCATAGCACGATGGTCTATCGGGGCGGAGCAATAGCACCCTATGTGATATGGTGTGCTCTATGATGAGTACTACTGAGTTTCCTATTTCCTTTTGGGAGTTATGCACTTGAGAAGCTGCATACCTATTGAATAGGGTTCAAATCAAATCCGTTGCCTACCGCTTCATATTTGATATGATTAGGGATGAGCCCATCTCTTAAGTTAGTTAAGATTTGGGGTTGTCCGAGCTGTGTATAAAAGCATAATCCGGACAACCTCGAGGCAAGGTCTGTTATGTAGAACTGGAAAGGTTCCAGCTATACAAACTACAGCAGATGATTTGATAAAACCAAAGGATTCAATAGTTACCAACGAACCTCAGCCTCTCCGCCGATCTAGTAGGGTTCCTCACCCACCTGAGAGATACTTCGGTTTCTCTATGACAGTGGGAGCGAGGATTGCATCATGAGATGATGACCCAACTAGTTTCGAGCAGGCCATCGAGAGTAGGGACTCTGTAAGAATGGCTGGATGCTTAGCGATCTGAGATGGAATCCTTATACACCAGCAAAGTATGGACTTTGGCTGCTATATCTGAAGGGTTAAATCCCCATCAGGAGCAAGTATATCTTGAGAAGATTACTTGGTGTAGATGGAAAAGTTGAGACTTTCAAAGCTAGACTTGTTAAAGCTTTTCGTCATCGACCAGGCGTGGATTATGATGAAACCTTTTCAAGTGGCTATGCTTAAGTCCATCCAGATCCTACTTGCCACGGCTACATACCATGACTACGATATCTGGCGGTTGGGTGCCATGACTGCTTTTCTAAATGATGTTTTAGAAGAGGTCGTCTATAAGTAACAGCCAGAGGGCTTCGTAGACAGTGGGAGCAGCGGAAACATGCACAAGATGCTTTATAGGTTAAAGCAGGCATCGCGGAGTTGGAACATCTGTTTTGATGTAGTGGTCAAACAGTTTGACATCATCAAAATGGTAGATGAACCTTGTATATACAAAAAGGTAGTAGGGAGTATGGTGATGATCCTCGTAGAGTACGTGGATGACATACTCTTGATAAGAAAGGAGTTTCCTATGCTACGCTTGGTCAATCTCCGCTTATCACAAGGATTCTCCATGTAGGATCAAAGTGATACCTCCTAAATCCTGGGTTTTGGATCTATGAGATAGATCTAATTGGATGTTAGGATTCTCACTAGTTGTAGTGAGATGGTATCAACCGATCCTGGGGAGAATCACTGGAAGGGTTCCAGGGTGATAAGGACGACTGAAAGTCAGTCACAGGCATTGTCTTTACCCTCAGTAAAGGGGCGGTATGTTGGAAGAGTTCCAAGCTAGATACCGTGGCTAACTAAACGATAAAGGCTGGATACATCGCTACTTAAGATGCTACCAAAGAGGCAGTCTGGATGTATATTTTTTCATGAGATGAACTTAGTTCCTCCCATTGTGTGACAATAGAGTTGTGGCTTATGCCAAGGAACGTCCGTCCCATCAGTGATCCAGACATATTCTAAGGCAGTATCACCTGATCATGGAGATGGTTGATCTCCAGGGTGATCGAGGTTAGGAGAGTAAACTCAGAGGACAACACGGCGGATCCACTCACAAAGGCCTTTTCCCAGAGAGAGACTTTTATGGGATGGTTGAGTATGAGATACTACAACCACTGCTATCAGATGGCCCTAGTGCAAGTGGGAGATTGTTAGTTATATGTATGCCCTAGAGGCCATTACTATACATAGGATGTATATTGTAGTGGATGCTTGGACGTATATAGGGAGGACTTTCTTGCTCGACATGATAGTATGCTATCTGGTTACTCTTTACCTTAACGTGTACACTGATTGTCTCTTTGTTACATGTTGGTAAAGCCCTTAGGATGTGTACTTGACTACCTGGACTATGATGTTGATCATACTAGTGGGGACAGGATAGTCCATAAGTACATCCTTCAAGGTCCCTAGTCGTGGGTATATCGAGACGGGGCATCGATATACCAGAGTAGACTAGCGTATACCTTCTCGACCCATACAGATGGGCGATGGATGATCCCATATCCATTGGTGTTTGACATCAGAGATGATATACGGGTGCTCAGTGGAGACTGGGTACACTGGACGGACTCGCCGAGAACTCCCAGATGGTATTATACCTTACGTCAGATGGCAGTTCTCTGGTGACACTGGTACAGAGTAGTCTGTTGACCCGAGATCGTCATAGAGTCTTGTGTGGTTCCCACTGTGCTTTGATTTCCATCTTACCACGTCCAAGAGGGCGTGCAAAACGGTGGTTTTTGGGTACAGTCCCGAGTCACATGGAGGCAATGAGCGATAGGAGGGGATTCGTCTCTCCCGGTATAGGGAGTTGATGTTGCGCTGTGTTCGATTGGCTATAACCGGAAATCCCTGGCCAGGGTTGCTGAGATTTACTGGTAAGTGTTACCAGTAGTTTCTCGAACTGTTATAGACCTCATATCGACACGACTTATCGAGCTATTGGGGTCTGACGTTTATCACCCCTAGGCGAGATATGCGACATATTAGACGATCAGACCGGACTGTACGGTAAGTGTTACTGGTTGGATTCACAGGAGTATGAGCATGCTTGCTTGTCGATCTTTTGATCGCTCAATACCCGGGTGGCCGTTACGTTTAGCAGACCGCTTGCGGCTTGTGGGTGTTTGATATGATCATCACCTGCTGCCGGCGTATTGACGAGTCTTTAGAGTCCTACACAGAGGTTTCCTGGCTCAAGCGAAACGAAATAGGAGCGCATATGAGATATGTGCGGGACCGAGAATAATGCGTGTATGTAATACCGTATTTCATTCTTGCGATGAATGTATCGATATGGTTGTATGCGATATAACCTAGTTATCGAATCAAGGATTGATTCGATAAATCGATACATTGTATATTAGTCGGTTATATGCGATATGACCGGATCGTTAAATCAAGTGTTGATTTAATGATTTAATGCATAATTATATATTTGATATATTAATTTGCATTAACTAGTATTGGTTCACTTTAAATGGTTTTTCTCACTTGTTTGTGCACATTGTATATGTGATATACTTTTGTACACAAGTTTGTATCATGTTTGATGATACATGCTCACTAGGGTTTGTGTAAAGATTAAACCATGGTTGTATATTGGTTAGGGTTTTCATTTTCTTATTCATTTATTTTATTTTGGAAATGATGAAGAGAAAATGGTGGCTTTCTTTGTTCTTTGCTTGAAGCTTCTTGAAGCTTCAAAGCATCTTTGACTAAGTGACCATTTTGTCTTCATGCCTAACCCTAACCATTCTTCTAACCTTAGTTAAATCTCTACACTAAACCATAGTTGAATATATGATAAGTATCATATTGTTTTATTTATTTTTAACACTTATCATAATATTATCATCATTATCATCTTCTTCTTCTTCTTCAAGAAGAAGCTTGCCTCCTTCAATGGCAACTTGAGAAAATGAGTGAGAAATCCAATTCTAAAGTGAACCCACCTCCTATTTCTTCATCCTCTACCTCTTGCCAAGTAGTATAGGGTGTTCTCTTCACATGTTTCATGACTTGGTGAAGTGGGAGCTTGATATTGTGATGCCTCGACGTAGATCATCTTCGGCACGAAGCCGACGACCTTGCCCGCCCATTTCTCCGATGAAGCCGACGCTTGAGCCCGGGATTTGATTTGGACAGCAAGGAGACTTCATTGGGGAGCTATGGAGGTGGAGGACCGGATCTACAAAGGTTGTATTTCCGTTCTTGTAGTCAAGTTGTTAACCAGTTGCATTTGTCGCCTAAAATTCTAGTTAACGATCCGTATTAGGGTTTCTCGGCACCCGTAAAATTTGAAATTGGCATGGTTGATGCCTTGTGAGACCTCTTGAGAGTGCCTAGGAACCCTACAAGGCCGTATGTGATATTAGGCCGTACCCTCATTTGTCTTATAGGATGATAGGATCCCTATTAGCTTAATGCTGTCGCACGATGATATTCCGTGCGTGATGAGTTGACATGATGATTGATCCTTACCCTTGACTAGAGCTTGTTCTATGATAGATTATACCGTACGCGATGTTTTTGGGCTAGATGCCGATTGATAGATTCACCGACTCGGACATATGATAGTTATGTATACCATATAGCTGTTAGCTAATGATTTACTTGCAGCATTCTTGTTATTATTATTGCATCGCATATACCTGTGATAGTACACCAGCACCATTATCGATGATGCGTATGTTACACGTACACATATTTGCCGGCTCACATACTTCATCATCGATAATTGCCATGTCACTACACAGTAGGGTTCTGCATCATGACATATACATTGATACACCCATACTTGTGCACATACACATTGTATATTCATATTTGTGCACACATACATGGTACATCTCTACATGCGCATATACATATTGTACCTACATAGATAACCGGTTTTATTGCAAAATTGGGCACCGCATGCTATACTTTAAAAACTGGAATCATTTCAAAAGAGCGGTTTTCCCCTTAATATGTCATATCACTATTCCATATTGCATGATACACGGATATGCTCGCATTTCTTTTTACATGTCGCATACATCATGCTCAATTATTTTACGCATTGAGATATGCTGTTTTCATGAGATTTCTGGATTTGAGAACCGTGGATATTTCAAAAGAGATTATGTGTTGTTTTAAAAACCCGGTTTCTCTTGATATGATATTTCAGTGCGTCCACCATGTGTTTTCTCGGTGCTAGAGCGATATATGAGAGAGGGCTGACCCGGACTGACGGATGCCCGATATATGAGAGAGGGCTGACCCGGACTGACGGATGCCCGATATATGAGAGAGGGCTGACCCGGACTGACGGATGCCCGATATATGGGAGAGGGCTGACCCGGACTGACGGATGCCAGATATATGAGAGGGGGCTGACCCGGACTGACGGATGCCCGATATATGAGGATTTACGTGCCGATGCTGGGCACTGTTTTCATGATGTTTTCGAGTGTCGATGTTAGGCACTCAGGTTCGATGATTTTGATGTGTCGGGAGGGACACCGTTGATATATATATATATCCTCATACTTTCAAGCATGCCCTTTTATGACATTCACGTGCATATAGACATTGATATTATGGGTGGACGAGATCCACATGTATATAGATATTGACTACCTTGTTGGCACATATACGTCCCGGACACCCTAGATATCATAGTATTACATGTATGATATAGTTGACCTAGGAGTCGTTGTTTATTCGATTTCTACTTGTAGATATATTTCTATTCACGAGTTGGCAACTCACCCCCGTTGTGCCACAGTTCTTGCAGGTTGACCGCTTAGGTCGGTAGCGGCTTTGCTGGCACACAGTTCCATTCGGGTGTTTTGCATTGGTAGGTGGGGCATTTGTATCGTACCCACTCTTGTATTATATTTCATATTGTATCTAGTTAACTCCATAAGTGATGAGACTTAGTGAGACTTGTAGTTGCGAGATTTGAGCGATGGGTTTTATTTTCCCTTTGGGGTTATATCTTGCTCTTTCCACTGTCTTTTTGTGGTGAACTTCGCCGTTGGGCGTCGTATACTTATTTATACTGTATTGCATGGTTGTGATCCGCCGTTTGGCGAAGAGCTAGCTCGCGCTTGGGGATGACATTATTCTTGCTATGTATTTGTGGTTTTGGATCAAAATATACAAAGGAGGTGCTGCCGAAATTTTTCAAAGACGAGACATGTTTTCGAACTAGTAAATTTCACTTGCATCATTCATGTTCCTTTTCTATGCATTAAGAAAACTTGTTTTCATTATACCTTTATTTCAAAACCTCACCTCCTTTATTTTTCTAAAAAGGTTTAGATTTCTGGGTTTCCGCTTACTTGAATTCCGTTACGCCTTTAGACGTGGCGTGATTCAAGTGCTGGTCATGAACTAATATTTCGGGTCGTGACAAAAGTCGGGTGGATGGCATATAGCACCCCCGTAGTTCGATACTTAGTATACTAGATATATACTATGCATATATGTATGATAGCGTTATGTGTGAATTGGATATTCAGATGTGGTTAGGTGTACTGTGGATAGATTAGGGTTCAGAAGTAAACTAGTATAGTTTCCTAGATGCGAACCCTAGAATAGGTTTACACCCACACGCACACACATGCTTATTTGTTATACATATACCTAGATGATGAGGATATTTGATGATATTTGGAGATGAGTCGATGATATTGGGCATAGTGCTATGAGATCGGTGATATGATGTGATTCGTATTTGGGATACGACATGTGATTTTAGCGGGCCTTAGGACGTGTGTTTTACACACGGATTTATATTTATATAGATGGTATCGATTCGTACTAGACATAGATCATGAGATATGATGATAAGGATACCAGATAATTGATGAGATAAATGTGATATTGACCCATCTAAGATTTGGGATGTCGTACGATGATTTACCGTACGAGCTTTATTTGATGATAAGATCCGCACTCATGACTCGAGAATGTCATATGATATTGTATCGTACGCGGTACCTTTGAGGCGGGATCACCGACTATTATATATATATATATATATATATTTATAAATATATCGACTCAGATTTAGGTGGTTTCCATAGCCCTCCTGATTGACTTGTTAGTTAGAACTGTAGTTTTAGCTAGTAGATGTTAGGCTAGGCCGATGTCATACCTATTTCAAAAACTAACAAATCGGGAGTATTTTAAAGACAGGCAAAGGGATTCTACGGATATTTTCAAAAGACGTATCTTTTCTTAAAAACACCGTAGCCCTTATTTTCTCTTAAAACCCCGATTTGTCTTCTTTCAAATGGCAAAACAGTATGATATAGATACATTGATGTAGATTCTGCGCTGTACACTCATACTTGTGCACATACATATTGTACACTCATACTTGTGTATTTACATACTGTACACTCATACTTGTGCACATACCTATTGTACACTCATACTTGTGTATTTACATACTGTACACTCATACTTGTGCACATGCCTATTGTACACTCATACTTGTGTATTTACATACACTACTAAAATAGGGGGTTGCCCCTACGGATAATGGCATCCGTAGGGGCAATTTTAGTTTGGCACTACGGATTAATCCGTAGGGCCAAAATGTTGCCCCTACGGTCCTTCCATATTTATTTAAAGATTATTAAATCTTAAATTGTTATTTGCCCCTACGGAGCCGCAAACCAAGAACCTACGGACTTATCCGTAGGGGCATCTAAATAGGGATTTAAGTTAAAAGCTCAGATCGATCCCTACGCTAATTATTCCTAATTCTCGCGCGAACCCAAATTCTCAAACCCTCGTTCCCGATGATCGATCGTCGTTCTCGTCATCGCCAGCGCCGCCGATTTGTCGTAGCCACCGCCTGCTTTCGTCGTCGCCAGCGCCGGCTCATCTCCGTTCTCGTCGTCGCCTCTACATAGGTAACGAAATCTTCAATTACTCAAATTTTTGATTCGGGCTGGGGCTGGGGCAGGGGCTGCGGGCTGGGGCTGAGGGCTGGGGCTGGGGCTGGGGCTAAGGCTGGGGTTGGGGCTCGGGCTGGGGCTGCGGCTCGGGCTGCGGCTAGGGCTGCGGTTGGCGTTAGGGTTGGGGCTCGGGCTCCGGCTCGGGCTCGGGCTGGGGCTGCGGTTGGGGTTGGGGTTCGGTAAGGGGTTAGGGCTGGGGTTGGGGCTGGGGCTAGTGGTAGGGTTAGGGTTAGGATTGGGGTTGGTTTGATGACAAAATTAAGAAACCTATTATTTTATCCTAGCTCATGAATGTATGGACTAGTATAGTCAAGATTAAGATTGGGATTAGCTAGCATTAAGGTATGGTTTTTTTTCCCTCGTATTTTTATATTGTAATCCAAGCTAATATATAGAAATTAAAGTTAAATGTGTTTTTGATATTCATAAACGTGCCTAATGACATCCTCTTATATGAAGACAGCCATAAGCGTAGAGTCGGCAAGACCAGCCAAAACGACAAAACAAGATCCGTGCTTCCTTCTGTTTAGTGCCCTCCGCTTTCACTCCTATTTACACTCATGACACACACACGATCGCTCGCTCGGTCTCTCTCTCATCTATTTCTAACTTCTCCCTAATTACTTCCTGTTAACCAAAATGAATATGGTTGAATCTATCACCACTGCATTATATATCTATTTTGTTCCTAATATTTATATATCTGCATTATCTTTTTTGTTGCTAAAGATGGTTATTATGGTCATCACAAACCTCCGTTAGGTGACGTTGGATCACATGTGATGCATAGAAAAGTCAAATGTCATTTGCATTCAACACTTCTCTGCTCAATGAATTTTCTCAAAAAAAGATATCAACGGGTTTTAATTTGACAATAATGACATGGTCCTATGTTCTTATTTTTCTAATACTTGTTGCGGCTTTTTTATTTTGTAATATCACAGTCTGGTAGCCAGATATAAAAAACGAGATTTTTTTTTAACAAATATTGCATGCATAGCCAACAGAACGGTGCTTCCCGGACAGATTCAAAACTTAGCCACGACAAACATTATTAGATTGTTGTAATCATCGCTATCCACCAATAGAGGTGGACCTATGTATCCTTAAGCTTCTACTTTCTTCAAAGGCTTAGGCTTCGAGTTTGGGACCATCCCTCCCGCGCCGATTATCCTCTCTCCTCACTCGTGCCCGTGAAACCTCCCAAATCCCATTTTCTCGTCGCCGATCTCGCCAATCTCGTCTTGGCGTATGCAACCAGCGTTGGGAATAATTTCCGATGGGGTGGGGTTAGGTTTTGGAAGTGGTAGAAGAGGAAGTTGAAATTGATGGTTCAGTTGTAATTTCCTGACTAGTAACTGTGATAATCAGTCAGGCATCAGTTGTATTTAGGATCTGTTTGGATAATTGCGAGTATGAGATGCTCTTAAAAAAAACTTCATAAAAACATTTATGGAAGTAATTTTGGAAGTTACTTTATGTGTTTGTTTATGTAATGTTGAAAGAAGAAAAAATACCTAAGAATTTACATCATTTACACTTCCATTAACAAAATGAGTTTGGAAAATTGTTTGGTAGACATGAATTTTACCATTTTTTGAAAGTAAGAAATCTAGCATAGGTTTTTGACATAGCCCAAAAACAAAAGAAGCGATGTTGGAAAGCTATAACTGAGCGAGCTAGACACTGTTAAGAAGTTGAAGTTTCAAGAATTATAAAATATATTTGTGGAGCTTAATGTATGTATATGCTACCTGCCTTTAACTTAGCATATCTTACATGCTGTTTTTCCGTCGTTAATTGTATGAATTGAATTAGGAATCTAGGATGATGCAACTTAAGTTGCTTTATCTACTTTTATCATATGATTTTGGAAATAAATTTGAACATAGGATTATGACATTCTTTCTTTTTCTTTTCGTTATAACCTTTAACTGATTTTAGCAATAAAATGTCCTTTAAACAAGAGAAGCCATTGTCTTGTCAAGAAATTTGACATTCTTAATTGTTTTAGGCTTATCTATTGATGTATGCTTGGTATTGTAGGCAGAACTTTACAGGGTAAGGAAAGCAATTGATAAAGCTGAGCCATTATATTTAGAAGCCATAACTATTCTGGAGGAAGTGTTTGGTTCTGATGACGTACGGTGTGTATATTATTTCAGTTGAAATTTATTTTATTTTCTAACCTTGTAGACATGTATCCTTAGTAAGTAACTAATGTTAAATCTAATAATTTGTATAAATAGTTATTAATGAAGTTCAGTGAAGGGTCTTTAAGCCTTTTTGAATTTTTTTAATGATATATACTTACATTATATGTGTAGAACAGATATAGTAATTCTGTTTTTTAATATATGATTTTATGTATTTTTACCTTTTTAGTCACCTAAATTGGATGATGGACACATTTGTCATTTTTTAAGGTTTCTTGCTTTTGCAGAGTAGGGGCTGCTTTAAACAACCTAGGGCAATTTTACCTTGTCCAGCGAAAACTTGAGCAGGCTCAGAAGTCCTATGACATGCCTGTGCACGTTTTGGTATATTCCTCGATACGTGAAACAAATTTGATTTAATAAGGGAAAACTTAAAATAACAACCTTTATATTTAAAAAATTATATATGCTATTACTTAGTAGTTTATGGTTTTCAGATGCAAAATCCATTTGAGAAATACTTTTCCGACCCACTATTAATCCATATTCTCAATATAGTCATCATAACCTACAATTTATATGATACAGTCTAACATGGCTCATGAGTACGTCAGGGTTAAGGACTGGATGTATGTGAATTGGCAACAACGTATGCAACCTAAGTTTGTCACTGGAGTTTCTGCTTTCATTGAATTTACACGCGCACATAATAAGAAGGAGAAGACAGTAATGTGGCAGAAGAAGAAGGAGAAGACAGTAATATGGCAGAAGAAGAAGAAAATGACATTCCTTGTTCTCTGTTTCAGTATCAATCTTCTGATATGAACTAATGATGACTTTCACATTGGCTTTTCCTTTTAAAGACTTCTTAGTGTCCAATGGAAAGTATACATCAGATTTGTGCAGGTCAGGTTCTTCTATGACTTTCAAGAGTTTCAACTGATTCTGTAAATTACACCCTTGTTGGGTGATACTTTTACCACTTCTCACTGCAGGTGCGTTCTCTAATATCCATTTTGAATGTAATATTATAGATATTCATGCATGTTTATGTCAAAATTACTTATATTGTCAATGTTTGATTGTCTAGTTGTTGGTGATCCGTCCATATCAGGGACAGAGGCCACTCCCGCTCCTCCAGGTATGTTTATATATCATCTAGTGCATGTATATTGATTTAGAATGCTATATCATAAATATACACACATTCCTTTTGCTCTTACTTAGATAGTAATTTTTATTATTGTCTAGCTGTAGGTGGTGACAGTAGTTGACAATAAAATTTGTCATCCTAGAAACTATGATTTTTATATGTGCTCGCATGCGGGAATGATTGTAAGTCGTGGACCTGTACAATAAATTCTTATTTGGTATTTGTTTGAAATCAAATTGAATACTATATAATTGATAAGCTTGTTATATTTGTATTTAGTTTGGAATTAACACAATATTTATTCACGCAGCATGCACTTATGACAAATAGGGCACCACACGTCCAACTCATTATCATGTGTTGCTTGATGAGATTAGATTTGCGCCTGATGATCTACAAGAGCTTGTTCACTCCCTGTCTTATGTGTAAGCAGCGCTATATGAGAGTTTATCTTGTTAATATGTATGTACTGAAATTAATTAATATTATTCAAATTTTGATACATGCAGATACCAGAGGAGCACATCTGCTATCTCTGTAGGTAAGGCTTTGAATTTGTTGATTTTGGTATTTCTTGTCAATTTTATAGACCAGTATGTGCTAAATATAATGTTCTGACAGTTGCTAGGGGGAAGGCAGCATTCCCCCTCTTTTTTACCCATATTTGAAATTTTAGTTTTGGAAGGTTCAAATTTAAATTTTATACTCATACTTTACTGCTTAATGTGGGTGTAGGAGCGAGTGGTTGAGCAGGCCGAGGCCTCGGGGATCGATTTTAACGGACAGAGCGATTCGAGGCTGCTGACCCCAGTCCTGGACGCCGCACACGGACGACACCACGGAGGTTGGGAGAGAGGCCGAGGACTGGGCCCTAGCAGGGCCCATATAAGGTTGGACTCCACTCCGGTGGTTACTTCCTCCGTCTCCAGTGAGCGACGTGTCTAGCAAGAACTGGAGAGCTTGAAGGCTACCGTTCAGGAGTTGAAGGAGATGCTGGTATGTATACTACTTAACAGTAAAATATAATGTCATATTATAGATATCAACATATCCAATATTAGTACGTAGCCTAAGCTTATTTGGTTGTAGACTTAGGTTTGATTAATCATACATACATATCTAATTAAAATAAACTACGGTTTTCCAAACTAGATATCCAAACGGGGTTTCGAAATAACTTGATAATGATAAGAATTCGAATAATACACAGTTCTTACACGCTTATTACACACGTTAGGTCCAGACGCGACAGGGTACATTGGCCGAGCCTCCACATGCATCTCCTTCGGCTGCGGCTCCGCAAGCCACTACATCGGCCGCGGTTCCGCAGACAGCTCCTATAGCTCCACCACCCGCTCAGACACCTGCAGCCGCGGCTCCGTAAGCGACTGCCTCGACGACGGCTGCGCAGACCACATCGCCAGCTCCACAGGCCGCTTAGACTCCCGCTCGCGCCGAATTGCAGAGTTTATTGACCGAGGAGCAGGCGCGCGTTATTCTATCATTATTCAGAGGTGGAGCTGGACCGAGCTAGGGTACCTTTTTGGTTCTTATTTTTTGAAACATGTATTTATTTTTATCATACATATTGTACTACATTTTGAAACGATATTGATATTGGTTTATATTTATATCATATTCAGTTTTTGGGTTTCTTTTGTATATTATATGCGTGAGATGTAATTATGAATACTGCGATATATGTTGTGTGATGATTAATTTTATATTTTATTTTTTTTATATATTATTATGCACAGGGCGGGAAAAAATCAGGCAGCCCTTTTTTTAAAAAAAATACAGATAATGTGTACCTATGGATTAGTCCGTAGGTACACATGTTGCCCCTACGGATATAGCCGTAGGGGCAAAATATCAGCAGTAACTGATATTTCCCCCCTGATCTCAGTACCAGGGGGGTTGGGAGTGCCCCTACGGATATGTCCGTAGGGGCCATTGATTAGCCCCTACGGAGTTATCCGTAGGGGCAACATATCAGGATTCCTGATATGTTGCCCCTACGGATAAGTACCTACGTAGGTATCCGTAGGGGATAGTACGTGGACCTACGGCTATATCCGTAGGTACAGTTAATATATTTAAAAAAACCGTAAATAATATAAATTTTTTTACCCTACGGCCTGCTCCGTAGGTGCAACAGGACCTACACAGAAATCCGTAGGGGCAAGATTTAGCCCGTAGGGGCAAGTTCAGGGCTTCAACTTGCACCTACGGGGTCTTTTTTCGCCCCTACGCATATATCCGTAGGGGCAGTGGGTTGCCCCTACCGATAAATCCGTAGGGGCAACCCTTATTTGTAGTAGTGATACTGTACACTCATACTTGTTCACATACATATTGTACACTCATACTTGTGTATTTACATACTCTACACTCATACTTGTGCACATAACTATTATACACTCATACTTGTGTATTTACATACTGTAATCTCATACTTGTGCACAAACCTATTGTACACTCATACTTGTGTATTTACATACTCTACACTCATACTTATGCACATACCTATTGTACACTCATGCTTGTGCACATACCTATTGTACACCTATACGTGCATACATACGTATTCGCACATACATAGAAGATTATCGCTTGATTTGGAGATTTGGGAACCGCAAGATACTCTTTAAAACTGATTCATTTTAAAAGAGCGGTTTCACCCAATATGTGCATATTACTATTCTATGTTGCATGATATACTGATATGCTTACATTTTTTTACATGTCGCATACATCATGCCTTATGATTATACGCATTAAGATATGTTGTTTCCATGATATTTCTGGATTTGGGAACCGTGGGTATTTCAAAGAAGAGCATGTATTGTTTAAAAACACAGTTACCCTTGATATGATATTTCAGTGCGTCCACCATGTGTTTTCTCGGTTCTGAGAGCGACATGTGAAACCCGATTCGAGTAGAGGTAGGCACCGTTTGCTGGTACATGGTGGACCCGGTGAGGTACCCCGGGGCAAGAAGACTCGTATATGTTGGACAGTAAGCCTGCCAGGGTAGTACTACCTACCGGTGATTGTTTTTGAGCTCGGCGGGTATCTGGGGGATACCGACCAGAGTTGAGAGATGAGACGGGCCGATCCGGACAGACGGAGCCCTACGTATATAAGGATTTACGTGCCGATGCTAGGTAAAGGTTTCATGATGTTTTCGAGTGTCGATGCTTGACACTCAGGTTCCATGATTTGATATGTCGCGAGCGACACATGTTGATTTACATCCTCATACTTCCATGCATTTGCTTTATGATATTTACATGCATGATGCTTATTGTCATTGGGTGACACGTGGACGATTTCCACATACATATAGTTGACATTGGTGATATTGATCACATAGTTGGATGATATCCACATATTCATAGAATTCAGGATATAGTCGACATTGATCATACCTCATATTTATGATATGTTATTACCTGAGGCACTGGCACGAGCACTTGGCACTACACTCATGTATAGATGTTACATTGCCACCTTATCATATTTCAGATTTATTCATTTGAGGTTTATGTATATATATCTAATCGTATTGACCTAGGATTGTGTCATACATACGATTTCTGCTCTGTGATGTTTTTCTATTCACGAGTTGGCAACTCACCCCTGTTGTGCCACAGTTTCTTGCAGGTTTTGCCGTACAGGTTTCATTGCTGCTTTTCTGGCACACTGCTTTCCTTACGGGTGATTTGCTTTGGTAGGTGGGTTATTTTGCATCAGAACCACCATTATACATTTATTATTCAGTTGTATCTAGTAATTCCATCAACCAAACTTGTATATTGTTTCAAATTTATAAAACCAGTTGTGTATTATTTCGACCTTAGAGTCGCGCGTTGTAGTATTATGATTCTCATGCTAATTTTGAGTTTCCTTTTGAGTTTTGATTCTCGTCCTTCGGCGTTGCATATTACTGCTTGCGTGGTTGTGACCGTCGATTGACGAAGAGCTAGCTCCCGCTTGGGGATGCATTTTATCATTGTATATATTATTCTTGTTGTACCCCGTTCGGGGCCAGTATTTACAAGGGAAACTCTGCCGAAATTTTCAGAAAAGTCGAGACATTTTAAATATATATATTCGCCTTACTTATTTAAAAACCTTGCTTTTAAAACATGTTTTCCTTAATTCTTAAAAACTAGTTTCTTTATTTACTCCTTAAAATGGTTTTAGATTTATGGGCATTTGGCTTATTTGAATTATATGGGGTCCTATAGACTTCATATGATTCAAGGGCCAGTTACGTGCTATTTCGGGTCGTGACAAAGTTGGTATCAGAGCGCTAGGTTAACCTTGGTTCGAGTCTAAGTTTGACTATGCGGAGCCTAAAGCGTTTATATATATACGGAACTTAGGCTTGACCTTACGGAACTTAGACTTAGTCGAGGGGGTATTATACCCGAACTTTCGTCGCGTAGGATGACCCTTGGTTGATGGAGAAGGTAGCTTGAGTAGAGTGACATACCGTACGTATGTTTCGCGGCATACTTACGATACGCTACTCCGCTTAAGAAACCTTAGGATGTACATTTCCTTGCACAGTATTATATTCATTCCTATGATCTATCCACATCGATATTGGTTATGATTTTGCTGCCATGATCACACGGGCGCAGAGAGCTACGGCTAGAGTTGCGTCAGCATGAGCTCGTCATGAATAAGGACTGACCAAGGCGTGATTCCAGAGACGAACGATTGCATAGAGGCTTCGTTTTTTTGTGTTTTCGCGCCATGAGCGTTTGATAGATCGCTTTTACGAGATTTCTCGGACGTACAGATCCGCACCATAGGATCAGGCTACTGCTAGAGGCCAGCCAGGATGTGATGACCATTGATATATCGCTTATTCATGATGATTGAGGCGATGTTCAGCGTACAGAAGAATGAGCCAGTTGTTGCTGCAAATGACGAGATATTGCCCAGATGGTGGAGCTACTGCAGCATGAGTATATACTTAGAGATATGAGGGAAAGTCGCTAGTCACCCAATGAGGAATGACTAGCACATGTGGTTCGTTCGATTACCCCGATGCGAGGTCTTCAGATAGATTGATTCCAGCTAGAGATGACTTCACGCAGATTCATTGAGAGTCGATAGAGACGATCGAATGTCAAGAACCCATTTCCAAGTTTAAAGTATTCGGAAGGCAATGCAAGTAATGCTATGGACCCTCTAGAAGAATGAAACCCTAACTCGACGTAATGACCATGGAATGCCTTTGAACCTTAGGGTTTGCGGCAGTTTAGCGGTGCCATTTGTGAGGCTTAGGATTGCCCTTCTACGGTTGGTCCACAGGTGTTGTGGTATGTACTGGAATACTATTAAACTGTACTCAAGATGTTGATCTCTTGGGGGAATATGAGGTTCTGACAAATCGATCGGATGGTTCGACATCATTTGGATATCATGTCATGGGACACATTGCTTGGGAGACTCCAAATACGAGTATAACCATTGGAGCGCAGTCTATGCAGCCACGAGAAGACGAGTCCGAATCAGTCGACATTGGAGCAGAGTGGAGTAAAGAGTTCGCACGAGATTTCGACGAGATGACGTTCCACTCCGCTGACATCAGAGATGTGATACGCATGTAGAGGAGTTGTATATGGATATATCTTTTAGAAGGAGTCGCGATGAGTATACAGTCGTTCCGGAACAAGAAACAGATATAGTGAAGGATGGTAACTTCCGGGCAATTCGGCAGGAACGATAGTTGAGAGAGACCTCGACATGACCTTTCTGGAATACTATACGAGAAGACTTAGACCCAGGAGTGGTCATATTGCGCACACCCAGCAGGACAGAGTTCGGGATCGTCGACGAGACTGTTGACCAGGTTCGGATAGAGGACCTCACCCAGATGCATTGTGAATTGATCAGAAAGGACGAGTATGGAGTATATCTCCGCAGGTTGGGACGAGTTCGTGAGGAAGTGTTCCATAGAGTGATGTAGATACCGAGTTCATGATTTTGAGTCCGTGTAAGAGACTTCGGAATGACCGTAGCCGAGAACATTTGCAGTGCGTAGATAGAGATGTGACGTCGAGGTAGACGATGATACAGACAAGCGGGACAAGAGGTTCGTGCGAGATGCTGACGAGCAGTTGTTACTTCCCGTTAAGATTAAAGGTCAGATATGTCTACAAGAGGCGTTGGGATGCGACCAGTTTCCGAGGAAATGCTGTGCTGAGAACGCAGATGTCCGCAGGTTGGGACGAGTTCCTGAAGATATCTTCCACAGAGTGATGTAGATACCGAGTTCGTAATTTCGAGTCCGTGTGAGAGACTTCGGATTGACCGTAGCCGAGAACATTTGCAGTGCGTAGATAGAGATGTGACGTCGAGGTAGACGATGATACAGACAAGCAGGACAAGTGGTTCGTGCGAGATGCTGACGAGCAGTTGTTACTTCCCGTTAAGATTAAAGGTCAGATATGTCTACAAGAGGCGTTGGGATGCGACCAGTTTCCGAGGAAATGCCGTGCTGAGAACGCAGATGTCAAGAGAGCGAGAAAAGGTTATGCAAGAATACCAACCTCCGTACAGTTCGGCATAGGCGAGATCGGAAGAGACCTTGAGCAGGATTCCATCCAGGACACAGCTGTGATAAGATTTGCACCCAGGATTACATGTGTGATATGTATTCAGAGGACCAGAGGTCGGCACCAATGACGTGCTGCTTTACGAGTGGCCGTGAGAATTGACCGAGAGGTGACCAGAGAAGCGCCAGGATGGAATCATCCCCGTTAGCACACCTGACAGGGCCGATGAGGCTATGGATCGCGAGATTGGTAATCCACAGAGGAGATAAGGGCCCAGAAATAGAGGACGCCAGACCGTGAGCAAGAGGCAAGTAGATATCTTGCGCTGTTAGCATTGGATGCACCGGCACCTTCACGACTTCGAAGGAGGAAATATCGACGGCGGAAATTGTGATTTGTGATTTGGTGATTGATTATCACGTATCCATCACCTTGGATTTCGGTGTTTTTGGGCGATCTATTCGCATGATTTAGCATTGATAGCTGAGTTCCATGATTTCTGTTTTCGTGCACCATGGTTGCAACTACTGGGTATTCATATTTATGCACAGTTATTGCACCTGATATCATTTTTGTGCCTTGGTTGCGCATGTTTATGACTTGATGGATTTCTTACCGTTGGGTTGATTTTGTGCACATGGTATGCACACGATTTGGCTTTTTGCACTTGGTATAGCTTATATGTGCTTGTAGTGCGTTGATATGTGTTTTGTGCACACAGTTGCACACGTTTATGATTTTTTTGACACCTTGGTACACTCGGTGTTGCTGCTTACGCATTTGAGTTATTGCTTGGTATTTTTGCACAGGATGCACCGTATTTGTATTTCTTGCACAGGATACACCAGTTTTATACTTCATGCGTTTGTCGCACCAGTTTTATGTTTCGTGCATTTATCGCACCAGATTTATATTTCGTGCCTTTGTTGCACCGGATTTATATTTTGTGCACTACGGTTGCACCTGACTTCGATTTGATGTCATTCGATATGTTGATTTTGATTTCTTGCCTATGTTATGCATGCGAGTTGACTTATGCCTTCGGCATCGTTTACATGCACTTTTAGTGTTTTGATTTGATTTGTACACGCTGGTGCATATGGTTGTGAGCTTATATACCACGGTATACCTGTTTTTTATTGAGCCGTATTGTATACCGTCGATTTTGATTCTACTATTGATATTGATTTCTTGCCCTCCGTGCACCTGATTTGGATTTTCACGCGTGCTGAGCGCTTGTTTTGAGATGCGATTTTGGTGCACACCAGATGCACTAAATCGGGATTCTTCGTGCATGTTAGATGCACCTGATTTTGCTGTCAGGCACACACGTTGCCTATGATTGATTGTTCGTGCACACCCGTTGCACCTAGATGTTGTTTCTGTGCACATGTATGACACATATATGGATATTGATTTCCGTGCGCACTGGACGCACGTAGCATTCATATGCATATTTTGGGATCGATTCCTTATGGAGCAGTACGTTTTTATGATATTTGCTATATATTTTCGTACTGAGCAGGACTAATCAGAGAACAGTACCTGGATATATTTTGCATACATTGATAGTTATCGAAGGGATTTCCAAGAACCGAGCTATAGTCTCAGTATTTACCTACGTGTCTGATATGACACGAAACGTTTAAAGCAAGGAAACCCTTCGAAATTGTTTTCAAAACGGCGGAACGTACATATTAAGCAAAAGATATATACATATATGGTTATTTTCTTACAATAGACGTCCGCCACTGTGCCCCGATACGCGCATAGCACAGCAACATAAAAAAGTTTGGCATGCATTTCCTTCAGTTATTTACATGTATAGATTTGATGTCAACATATATAATTACGATGTATATCATATCGGTTTTGTTTTGGATTTGACCTTTGTGTCTTTACCATGACTCCGATGATTGCAGGTTACTTGAAGGAGTTTTGATTTTGAGTTATCTACTCATTGTTTATGCGCATGCATTGCGCTATGATGCGTCTAATGTATTGATGATTTCGGAGCCCCGACGACTTTGACTTTTTATTGAAATGTTTTAGAATTTGGGTGTTTAAAATTTAAATTCGGGGACCGAATTTCTTTAAGGGGGGAAGATTGTAACATTTCAAAAAATAAAATATTATTTTTGGGGAATTTTTATAATTTAATAATAAAATATTTAATATTTTAAATAAGCGGTATAATTAAATACCGATAAATTGGGGAAAATTTTGAAAATTATAGAAAGTATTAAAAGTGGGTGTTTTATGTGAATTATGCAATTTTTAAGTTTTTATGATTAACTATATGCTGATATAGTGCTAATCGCGGTTAAAAATCGCTAATCGCGTTTTAAGCTTGTTTTGTGCAAAACATGCACCGTATTATTTTTACACTTGTTACCTTTTTTCATGGCTTTCTTACAAGTTTTATAGCATGGTTGTTGATTTATTAGGAAAGGAAAAGAAAAGAAAAGAAAAGGATATGATTAGAATAGTGAAGAATGGGCAACAGAGAGAAAGAGTGGGTGAGGGGTCAACCCTTGTTTTGAACCATTCCCCCATCATTATTCCCTCATTTCCTCTCTCCCTCTTCCCTAGTTGCTGCTGCTGCTCCTCTCTCCTCCTCCATCTTCAACCCCTCCCCACCCCAAACACAATGAAAATCAACTCAAAACCCAAATCCCACTTCTTTAAAAAAGATGCACAAGCTCAAGGGAAGCACATTGGACTAAGAAAGCAAGGATTTTGGCCATTTGGGGCAACTCAAGAATTTTCTTGAGTTGCCAAATGAGGTATTTTCTGAACCATATGCTTAGTGTTTCCATTACTTTTACCACCATGTTAGATTAGAACCGATATCGAGTGGTTTTGTAGACTTAGAAGAATTCTAGTCAGGGTTATTGGAAATTGAGAGTTGTGATGGGCAATTGAGCTCAGTAGAGGCCTCACAAACCCCCTAGTGCTAGAATTAAGACCTAAACCAGAGACTAGAACCCCGGAATACGGATTTAGAAAAGCCGATATCGGAAAATTCTGAATTCTGTAGATGTAAAACGGAATCTGCTATCACTCGGAGACTCTGAAAATTATTTTGCAAGGACAGTGATACATGCAGGCACCTAGGAAGCTAACCCCAAGACCCCAGCCCCTGACTCCACACTACAGCCGCAGATTTAATCCCTCTGGCCGCAAATTGCGGCCAGACCTGCCCATTCGGGTTCGTGTTTCTTCCAAGGCTCCATCTCCAGTAAAATAGACCCTTGGCATATGCAAAATTGACCAATTTGACCTAGGGTGAAATCTATGACCTTTTTCCAAAGTTGCTGTTTTGATTTGGAGTTTCGTTTTGCGTATTTTGAATTCTGTATTTCTAGTATTGTGTTTTACCTCGATCGTTTGACGTTTGTACGACGATATCGAGGGTTGTTTGATGGTTTTGAAAGCGTAGTCTATAGGTTATAACCTATAGGCCTTAGCGTGTCGTTTTGGTATTCCCGATGTGATTTTAATCTGCATTCTGATTATGTTATCTTTGTAAGTACCTTCACGAGGGCTTCATACGATGAATAAGATGAAGGCGACGTCGACACCGACACTCAGGATGCAATGTGAGTAGATTATATCTACGGGGGAAGTCGGGTGGTTGGCGTATAGCACCCCCGCAGTTCGATACTTAGTATACTAGATATATACTATGCATATATGTATGATAGCATTATGTGTGAATTGGATATTCAGATGTGGTTAGGTGTACTGTGGATAGATTAGGGTTCAGAAGTAAACTAGTATAGTTTCCTAGATGCGAACCCTAGAATAGGTTTACACCTACAAACACACATGCTTATTTGTTATACATATACCTAGATGATGAGGATAGTGGATGCTATTTGCAGATGAGTCGATGATATTGGGCAAAGTGCCATGAGATCGGTGATATGATGTGATTCGTATTTGGGATTCGACATGTGATTTTATTGGGCCTTGGGACGTGTGTTTTACACACGAATATATATTTATATAGATGGTATTGATTTGTACTAAACTTAGATCAGTACCCCAGATCATGAGATATGATGATAAGGATACCAGATAATTGATGAGATGAATATGATATTGACCCGTACCCAGATTTGGGATGCCGTAGGATGATTTACCGTACGAGCTTTATTTGATGATAAGGTCCGCACTTATGACTCGAAGATGTCATATGATATTGTATCGTACGTCGTACCTTTGAGGCGGGATCACCGACTATTATATATATATATATATATATATATATATATATCGACTCAGATTTAGGTGGTTTCCATACCGCTCCCAATTGACTTGTTAGTTAGAGCTGTAGTTTTGGCTAGTAGATGTTAGTCTAGGCCGATGTCATACCTATTTCAAAAACTAATGAATCGGGAGTATTTTAAAGACAGGCAAAGAGATTCTATGGATATTTTAAAAAGACGCATCTTTTCTTAAAAACACCGTAGCCTTTATTTTCTCTAAAAACCACGATTTGTCTTCTTTCAAATGGCAAAACAGTATGATATAGATGTAGATTCTGCACTGTACACTCAGACTTGTGCACACATATTGTACACTCATACTTATGTATTTACATACTGTACACTCATACTTCTGCACATACCTATTGTACACCCATACTTGCGTATTTACATACTGTACACTCATACTTGTGCACATACCTATTGTAAACTTATACTTGTGTATTTACATACTGTACACTCATACTTGTGCACATACCTATTGTAGACTCATACTTGTGTATTTACATACGCTATACTCATACTTGTGCACATACCTATTGTACACTCTCATACTTGTGCACATACCTATTGTACACCCATACGTGCTTACATACGTATTCGCACATACATAGATGATTCTCGCTTGATTTGGAGATTTGGGAACCGCAAGATACTCTTTAAAACTGATTCATTTTAAAAGAGCGGTTTCCCTTAATATGTGCATATTACTATTCCATGTTGCATGATATACTGATATGCTTACATTTCTTTTACATGTCGCATACATCATGCCTTATGATTATACGCATTGAGATATGTTGTTTCCATGATATTTCTGGATTTGGGAACCATAGGTATTTCAAAAGGGAGCATCTATTGTTTAAAAACCCGGTTATCCTTGATATGATATTTCAGTGCGTCCACCATGTGTTTTCTCGGTTCTGAGAGCGACATGTGAAACCCGATTCGAGGAGAGGTAGGCACTGTCTGCGGGTATATGGTGGACCCGGTGAGGTACCCCAGTGCAAGAAGACTCGTATATGTTGGACGGTGAGCCTGGCAGGGCAGTACTACCTACCGGTGATTGTTTTTGAGCTCGGAGGATATCTGGGGGATACCGACTGGAGTTGAGAGATGAGACGGGCCGATCCGGACTGACGGAGCCCTATGTATATGAGGATTTACGTGCTGATGCTAGGCACAAGTTTCATGATGTTTTCGAGTGTCGATGCTTGACACTCAGGTTCCATGATTTGATATGTCGCAAGCGGCACATGTTGATTTACATCCTCATACTTCCATGCATATGCTTTATGATATTTACATGCATGATGCTTATTGTCATTGGGTGACACGTGGACGATTTCCACTTACATATAGTTGACTTTGATGATATTGATCACATAGTTGGATGATATCCACATATTCATAGACTTCGTGATATAGTCGACATTGATCATACCTCTTATTTAAGATATGTTATTACCTGAGGCACTGGCACGAGCACTTGGTACTACACTCATGTATAGATGTTACATTGCCACCTTATCATGCTTAAGATTTATTCATTTGAGGTTTATATATATATATATATATATATGATCGTATTGACCTAGGATTGTGTCATATATACGATTTCTGCTCTGTGATGTTTTCTATTCACGAGTTGGTAACTCACCCTCGTTGTGCCACAGTTTCTTGCAGGTTCTGCCGTACAGGTTTTATTGCGGCTTTTCTGACACACTGCTTCCCTTACGGGTGATTTGCTTTGGTAGGTGGGTTTTTTTGCATCAGAACCACCATTGTACATGTATTATTCAGTTGTATCTAGTAATTCCATCAACCAAACTTATATATTGTTTCAAACTTAGAATACCAGGTGTGTATTATTTCGACCTTAGAGTCGCGTGTTGAAGTATTATGGTTTTCATGCTGATTTTGAGTTTCCTTTTGTGTTTTGATCCGCGCACTTCGGCGTTGCATATTACTGCTTGCGTGGTTGTGACCGTCAATTGACGAAGAGCTAGCTCCCACTAAGGGATGCATTTTATCATTGTATATTTATTATTCTTGTTGTACCCCGTTCGGGGCCAGTATTTATAAGGGAAACTCTGCCGAAATTTTCAGAAAAGACGAGACATTATAAAAATGTATATTCGGCTTACTTATTTAAAAACGTTGCTTTTAAAACATGTTTTCCTTGTTAAAAACTAGTTTCTTTATTTACTCCTTAATATAGTTTTAGATTTCTGGGCTTTTGGCTTACATGAATTAGATGGGGTCCTATAGACTTCATATGATTCAATGGCCAGTCACGTGCTATTTCGGGTCATGGCATGGTCCCTCTGCCAGGCTTATCGTCTACACCACGAAATCACCACTCGCCTCGGGGTACCATACCGGGTCCACCATGTACTCGCAGACGGTGCCTCCCGCTCCTTGAATCGGGTATCACAAGTCAAATCTCAGAACCGAGAAATCACATGGTGATGCACTAAAATATCATATCAAGAGAAACCGGGTTTTCAAACATTACATAGTTTTCTTCAAATACCCCCATGGTTTTCAAATCCATAAATCATATGAAATCCATATCTCAATGCGTAAATCCATGAAAAACCGATATATGCAATATAAAACAAAAATATGAGCATATCAAGGGAAATCCGCTCTTTTAAATGAATCAATCTTTAAACTATATCTTGCGGTTCCCAAATCCTCCAAAAACAAGTGCAGCCTCATATAAAGTGTACATGTAATTGTAGCAAGATTTAAGTATCTACATGTAAGCAAATATGTATGATGTATTTCATAAGCACAATAGTCAACGTCTCAATATCACATGTCAAAACAATACCACTTAAGGTATATGCAACTATAGCAAAATATGTGGGTGTACATGTCAATATGTATGCATGATGTACAAGTAGCGATAGTACGGTATACGTGAAATGAAATAAGAGTTACTTTCTTAACTATCCATGTCCAATACAATATCACGTATGTATGTGGGTTGTGTGTGTCATGGCAATTACTGACGGTGTGGGTGTAGCATAAAATTTAGTGCCCGTGCAACATGAACCGTCAGTATTGTGTTATATCTAAAGGTACAAGTCAAGGTACAACAGATAATACTATGTAATGACGTTCATATGAGATTAACTAATATGCAATAACATGCAGCTATCATATCATATCAGCCCCGACGCATAACGCCATACGGGCGATTTCCCCGTAGATGTTAAATCTACTCACCGATGGTCTCAAGCTATGAAAATCCGATCACCTGCTTCCCCTTATTCGCAGCGTCCGAAGTCCCCACTTGCGACGCTATATTTTCACAAACACATAAACAGTGCAAAGAATCTCAGAAATTGATTAATATAACGTAAAACTACGTTTTAAAACAACACACCGACACTAAATTAACTCACAGGTGTGCATCTAGTGGCAAATGTGCTTGACGATAATACGAAACCAACTCAAGTGCAGCAGCTACACACGATCGCGATTCGCGTCGGATAACGTAACACGCGGACACAAAACACTATATTATAGGAAAATGATCCCAGATTTTTCATACTACAATTACTAAAAATTTAAACAGGACCAAAACCCCCTAAACCACAGCAGACAACTACCCAAAAAAACCTAACCCCAACACTCCCCTCAAAAGCCGACGTCGCCATATTTTTCCAAAAGGTCGCCGGCCAAAGCCGGTGGGGTGGGTCTCATGTCTCAGGTGTGATCTTAGATTCACTAGTACATCACTAAAATCTTGTTTGGTTACACAGTAAAATTTCCAGGTCAGAGCAGATCCCAGAATTTCTAAAAATACACTAAATAAAACGATATCGCACTAATCGATACTTAAAGTGTTCTAAACAATAACCAACGAGCTACACATCATAAAAACTCCTATTCAATAGTTTAGGGATTATACCTAATAACACTTGCTCCCAAGATCCACGCTTTCTTAGCTCCAAGTGATCAAGAAGCAAAAATCAAGACTTGAAGTATTTTTGTGATTTATTTTGGGAATTTTGGAGATTTATTGAGCTAGGAATTATTGAAATTGATGAAAGAAACACAAAGGGCAGAAGTAGGAGGAAGGAGCTCGGCCAAATGAGGAAGGTGAGGGATTTTTGTGGAGTTTTCTATCCAATTCTAGCAATAAATGCACATTAAAGCTCATTCATGCACATGCCATCTCTTTCCTTCATTTCTTTTCTTTTAAAATAAAACTTAATCCTTTTACATAAACAAATATCTCGATATTATGAGAAGGGTGTTGGTTAACTCAACTTGATAAAATTTCCAAGATAAAATTTTAGGAGTAAAATACCCAGACCCAAAATGTAAATACAACATTAAAATAATATTAAAATAGGGAAAAATTCTATTTGAACCAAAACGTCCCATATACCCCCAAAGCTTGCGCACTAGCTTTATTTTAGCTAAATTAGGTGCTTGCAAGTCTATATGGACGTTTGATCACAGTCAGGTTAAAACGAAAAATACCAACAATTTTAACCTAAAATGGAAAAATGCGCATAACGATTTCTAAAATGTTACACGTGTGATCAGATGATTTGGGCCGATCCGGACTGATGGAGCTCGAGATTTATGAGGATTTTGTGTCGCTGATGGACACGGTTTTCATGATATTTTCGAGTGTCGATGCTTGACACTCAGGTTTATCCTGATTTTTCTGTGTCGTTGCTGGACAGGCTCATTTAGTGATGCGTTCATACATCTTATATGTGGCATGTAGTTATTTTATGACACAGACACGAGTACCTGACCTTTTACATATGTCTATATTATCACCTCTACTGTTACTCGATGTTATCGTTCTACTATTATTATTGTACTGTATTGTATGACCTAGGAGATCTTCATACATGCGATTTCTACTCGGTGATGTCTTCTACTCACGAGTTGACAACTCACCCCTGTTGTGCCACAGTTTTTTGCAGGATTAGTCGTACAGGTTCCGTAGCGGCTTCCTGGCACTCCACTTTCTTCCGGGTGATTGCTTGGTAGATGGTTTCACTTGCATCATGACCACCGTTGTACTTGTACTTTATATTTCAGTTGTGTTTTTTATTTATTTCTGTTGTATCTAGTTAAAGCTCCATCAACCAGACTTGTATATTTAGTTAACTTAGATAACCACAGCTTGTATATTCTTTCGGCCTTAGAGTCGCGCTTATGTATTTGTAGTTGTTTCTGGTTTTCTTGGTGATGTTTAGTTACTTGCTTCTTTCTGAGTTTTGATTCCCGCCTTTTGCGTTGTATAGTTATATTACTTGCGTGGTTGTTTCCGCCTGTTGGCGAAGAGCTAGCTCCCGCTTGGGGATGCCTTATATATTATTGCTTGTATTCGTTTTTGGGTTAAAAATTACAAGGAGGTGCTGCCCAAATTTTAAATAAAGAAAAACGTTTTCAAGTTAAATACAAGATTCTGTTTTCATATATTATTACTTATATGTCTTAAGGAAAGATCTTAATTTCATCGTACCATTCTTTCAAAACTGCACCTCCACTATTTTCCCCTAATAAGGTTTATATTTCTGGGCTTTTGGCTTACTTGAATTAGGTGGGGTCATATAAACTTCACATAATTCAAGTGCCTGTCACGTGCCTTTTTCCGGGTCGTGACACCCTTGGCTTTGAAAGCCTTGCGATCCTTCTTCCAGTGACCCTTCTTGTGATAGTAGTAGCACTCGCCCTTTCCTGCTTTTACTCTCTCCGAATTGTTCGTTCCATGCACCTTTTTGACACCTCCTTTCGTCTTGGTGGGGTTCTTCTTCTTCTTCCCCTTTGCTTTCGCTTTGGTTTTAGAAGAGGACGATTGCCCAACAGTAAGAACAGGTGTCTTCTCCTTTTTCAGGGAGCTCTTCGCAACACCCAACATGTTGAGGAGCTTTGGAAGACCAGCTTTCATGCCGTGCATGTTAAAGTTAAGCACGGACTGAGAGAAGGTGTAAGGAAGGGACTGTAGAATCAAGTCAATATATAACTCGTTCTCTAACATGCATCCCAACTTTGCGATTTCTTCAACGAGACTGATCATCTGTAGGATGTGTTCTCCTACAGGTGATCCGACAGCTAACTTCATCTAGAATAATTTACTTGAGGTCTTTTACCTTGCGATACGAGAGTGCTCTCCATACAAATCCTTGCAATGGAGACAAATGGATTTTATGTCCATATTCTCATGCTGCTTCTGGAGTTCATTGTTCATGGAAGCCAGCACTATGCACCTAGCTTTCTCGCAATCCAGGTCCCATGTTTTGCGAACCTCGATGTCCGCAACCGAAGAGTCTGGTCCTGGGACAGGGGGAGCAGTACTGGTGAGGACGTTGCCACTTTGTCATAAGTGAGTGCAATATTGACGTTCCTTAGCCAATCTTTATAGTTTGTCCCAGTCAGTGTATTTTTTTCGAGTAGTAGTTTAAGTCCTGTCATGGTTGCTGCCAGAGAGAGAGAGAGAAAAGAAACCCTCAGCGTATGCTATTGCAAGATTAGATTGGTTTATTATCTTATCTTACCAGGATGGCTCCTACCGTTTCCTCGAATTCTCAATGAAACCTTAAATGGAGAAATAGTCGGGATCATTTACACTTTATAAGTTCGCTAACCGATCAGCCAGGTAGGTGTTGGTCCTCCAAGGAAGGTTCTCTGTGCTCTTGCACGGACCTAATTAAAATAAACCTCGTTTCCGCAGAGACGTAGCCCCGTTAACACTTTCTAGACACCTAATAGCTTAGCTAATTAGGAAGTGAAAAGTATCTCCCGAGAGTAATCCTACTCATCAATGGGATTGGGATCCAACTATCATTGTGTGATGATCTGGATGAAAGCAACTCTAGTCACCTCAGTTTAGAAGGTATGGTAAATCTGCAAGTTTCCTTTGTGTTTGAAACTCTCGATATGGTTTTTGCCCCAAGCTCTTATGACCTTGACGAAGGCCAACAAATCATAAGAATTAAGTAAAGTTCTTCCCGTCATTGTCCTGATTAATTTAGACCCACCCGTACTCGACCTTGACGAAAGCCAATAAGGTTGCATGACTGTTCATCTCAGAAAACTGCAATTTAATACCGCTTATTCCTTATCTATTTCGTTATATATCGGTACTATTTGTTGGGTTACGACAGCGCCACGGCCATCAAACCGTGGCAAAATGCGGAACAAATTTTTTCTAAACTACCGCTACCATGACTCGATGCCCAGATCTACCCTAAACCCTATACTAGCAAGCAATGAAAGAGTTAGGAATGGTTATACTGAGTTGATCCGTGTCCTTTGGTCTTCAACCTTCATCTCAAGCTCCTAGTGGTTGCGGATCGAGTTTGGTTGTCTGTCTTCCTCTATCTACGATGATCCACCTGAGGGAAACGATGCAATCTTCAGTCTCGCCAAGCGAGGCTACCGACACTCTAAGGTTGCTAGCAATAGAGAGTGGAGGTGTAGAAATATGTCACTATAATCTTTCTCTCATCACAAATGCTCCATGAGCAACTCAACAAGATGAAGAAGAGGTGAGGAAACATATGGCATGAGCAACCATGGAAAAATGGCTAAGTGTTTTCTCCAAGTGAGAATGAGACTGAGCAAGTCAAGAAAAGAAAGAGCAAGCCATGTGAAACATTTCATAAAAATAAAATATTATTTTTGGTAATTTTTATAATTTAATATTATTTTAATGAATATTTTAATATTTCGGTATAATTAAATACCGATAAATGGGGAAAAATTTGGAAAATTATATAAATTACCAGAAAGAGGGTGTTTTATGTGAATTATGCAAATTTTAAGTTTTTATGATTAGTTTGACACTAATTTAGTGCTAATCGCGATTAAAAATCGCTAATCGCGGATTAAGCGTGTTTTCTGCATTTAGCTTGCACAAAGTCTTTTTACACACTTGTGCATTTTCTACCATGGTTCTTTTGGGTTTCCTATCATAATATTAGAGAGAAGAATAGAAGAGGAAAAGAAAAGAAAAGAAAATGAATAAAGAATGGAATAGTAGTAGGTATGGGTGAAATAGAGAAATGTGAGGATTTCCTTGACTTAGCCATTTCCCCCTTCACTCATCATTCAATCCTCTCCCCGCTCATCTTCTTCTTGCTGCTGCTGCTTCCTTCACTCCCTCCCCCTCTTCAACTCCTCAAAATACAATCAAAACAACCTCAAAATCCCACCCCCATTTCCCAAAAAGTGTGCACAAGCTTAAGGGAAACACATTGGATGAAGAAAAATCCAATTTTGGACACTTGCGGCAACTCAAGAAAATTCTTGAGTTGCCAAATAAGGTAATTTCTGGACCTTTAGTTTAGTGTTTTCATTACTTTTACCTTCATGTTAGATTAGAACCGATATTGTGTGGTTTGGGTTAACTTGGGAAATTCTAGTTAGGGTTAAAGGAATTTGAGAGTGGTGATGTGAAATTGAGCTCAGTAGATACCACACAAACCACCTAGTGCTAGAATCCAGGCCTAAACCAGGGACTAGAAACCCGGATACGGATTTAGAAAAGCCGATATCGGAAAATTATGGATCTGTATGGGTTAATTGGAATCTGCTATCACCCCGAGACTCTTAAAATTATTTTGCATGGACAGTGATACATGCATGCACCTAGGAAGCTAACCCAAAGACCCCAGAGCCTGACTCCATATTACGGCCGCAGATTTAATCCCTTTGGCCGCAATTTGCTGCCAGACCTGGCCCATTTGGGTTCGTGTTTCTTCCATGGCCCCATCTCCAGTAAATTAGACCCCTGGCATATGCAAAATTGTCCAATTTAACCTACGGTAGAATCTGGAGCCTTTTTTCTGAGTTGCTGTTTTAATTCGTGTTTCCGTTTTGCGTATTTTAAATTCTGGATTTTTATAATTGTGTTTTACCTCGATTACTTGGCGTTTATATGACGATATCGAGGACTGTTTGATGGTTTTGAAAGCGTAGTCCATAGGTTATAACCTGTAGGCCTTAGCACGTCGTTTGGTTTTCTAGTTGTGATTTTAAGGTTATTTGCGATTGTGTTATCTTGTAGGTACCATCTTGAGGGCTTCATACGATGATGAAGATGAAGACGACATCGACACTGACACGCGGGATGCAAGGTGAGTAGATTAAATCTACGGGGGAAGTCGGGTGGATGGCGTACAGCACCCCCGCAGTTCGATGTTTAGTATACTATATATACTATATATATAAGTATCGAAGCGTTATGTGTGATATGGATATTCTAGATGAGTTTAGGTGTACTATGGATAGATTAGGCTTTAGAAGTAAACTAATATAGTTCCCTAGTTGCAAACCCTAGAATAGGTTTACTCCCACACACACACATTGCTTGCTTGTTATACATATACCTGGATGGCGAGGATAGTGGATGATATTTGGAGATGAGTCGATGAGATTGGGCATAGTGCCATGAGATCAGTGATATGATGTTGTTCGTATTTGGGATACGACATGAGAGTTTAGCGGGCCTTTGGACGTGTATTCCACACACGCAATTATATTTATATAGATGGCATCGATTTGTACTAGACTTAGATCAGTACCCTAGATCATGAGATATGATGATAAGGATACCTGATAATTGATGAGAGGAATGTGATATTGACCCGTACCCAGCTTTTGGGATGCCGTACGACGATTTACCGTGCGAGCTTCATATTGATGATAGATCCGCACTCTTGACTTAAGGATGTCATATGATATTGTATCGTACGTGGTACCTTTGAGGCGGGATTACCGACTATTATATTTACATTTATAAATATATCGACTCAGATTTAGGTGGTTTCCATACCCTTCGATGAGCTTGTTAGTTAGGTATGTAGATTACTTAGTAGACAATAGACTAGACCCGAGTCATACCTATTTCAAAACTAACGAATCGGGAGTATTTTAAAGACAGGCAAAGGGATTTTCCGGATATTTTCAAAAGACGCATCTTTTCATAAAAACACCGTAGCCCTTATTTTTCTAAAAACCCCGATTCGTCTTATTTCAAATGGCAAAAATGTATGACATTCGCATATTGATGTAGATTCTTCACTGTTGCATTTATTAGTCGATATCTGCAAACTCTTGTTATTCGCATCTCATTGCATGTGCAATTGGTTATTGTTATATAAAAATCATGCCGTTAGGACACCAGCACCATTATCGATGATGCATATATTCCACGTACACCTGCTTGCCGGCTCACACACTTCATCATCGATAATTGCCATGTCACTATACTGTAGGACTGTTGCATTCAGGATATGACCCCTTGCAGGACATATTTGCGTACACCCATACTTGCATACATATGTATTTGCACATACACAGATGTTTCTGTCTTGATTTGGAGATTTGGGAACCACAAGATATATCTTAAAACTGTATTCATTTTAAAAGAGCGGTTTTTCTCATTATGTGCATATTACTATTCCATGTTGCATGACATACTGATATGCTTACATTCTTTTATATGTCGCATACATCATGCTTTATGATTATACGCATTGAGATATGTTGTTTCCATGATATTTCTGGATTTGGGAACCGTGGGTATTTCAAAAGAGAGTATGTATTGTTTTAAAAACCCGGTTACCCTTGATATGATATTTCGGTGCGTCCACCATGTGTTTTCTCGGTTCTGAGACGTGTGTTTGAAACCCGATTCGAGGAGTTGGATGATCCGTTTGCGGGTTCTTGGTGGACCCTGTATGGTTCCCCAGGGCGAGAAATGTTTTTCGTGGAGCAGAAGATGAACCTGGCAGGGTGGCTAGTACCTACCGGTGATTGTATTTGAGCTCGACGGATATCCGGAGGATACCTACCGGAGTTGAGATATGATATGGGCCGATCCAGACTGACGGAGCACGATATATGAAGATTTACGTGCCGATGCTAGGCACAGGTTTCATGATGTTTTCGAGTATCGATGCTTGACACTCAGGTTCCATGATTTTGATATGTCGCAAGCGACACATGTTGATTTACATCCTCATACTTCCATGCATATGTTTTTGATATTTACATGCATGATGCTTATTGTCATTGGGTGACACGTGGACGAGATCCACATACATACAGACATTGATCACATAGTTGGATGATATCCACATACTCGTAGACTTCCTGATATAGTTGACATTGATTACATTGATCATACCTCATTTTTATGATATATTGCTACCTGAGACACTAACACGAGCACTTAGCACTACACTCATGTATAGATGTTATATTGCCACCTTATCATGCTTCAGACTTATTCATATTGAGGATATATTATTATTGATCGTATTGACCTAGGATTATGTCATGCCTACGATTTCTACTCTGCGATGTTTTCTATTCATGAGTTGGCAACTCACCACCGTTGTGCCACAGTTCTTGCAGGTTTTTCCATACAGGTTTATTGCGGCTTTTCTGGCAGACTGCTTCCTTTCTGGATGATTGCATTGGTAGGTGGGTTCACTCGCATCGTGACCACCCTTGTATTTAATTTATTCAGTTGTATCTAGAAATTCCATCAACCAAACTTGTATATTGTTTCAGACTTAGAAAACCACTTATGTATTATTTCGACCTTAGAGTCACGCGTTGTAGTATTATGGTTTTCATGTTGATTTTGAGTTTCTTTTTGAGTTTTGATCCTCTCCCTTTGGCATTGTATATTACATTGCTTGCATGGTTGTGACCGTCGATTGACGAAGAGCTAGCTCCTGCTTGGGAATGCCTTTTATCATTGTATGCATGTTATTCTTGTTGTACCCCGTTCGGGGCCTGTTTTTATAAAGGAAACTCTGCCGAAATTTTCAGAAAAGAATAAAGATTTTAAAAATGCATATTCGGCTTACTTATTTAAAAACATTTTTTTAAAACATGTTTTCCTTACTTCTTAAAAACTAGTTTTCTTACTTACTCTTTAAAATGGTTCTAGATTTCTGGGTTTTGGCTTACTTGGATTAGATGTGGTCCTATAGACTTCATATAATTCAAGGGCCAGTCACGTGCTCTTTCAGGTCGTGACACCATGTAGAGATGATGGCCGCCCCCCTTTGCAATCATGCAACAAAAAATATCTTAACTCATTTTTCCAATAAACAAAGCCATGCCATACCTCTCTACATGCCTTGCATTGTTCATGCCACCTCACCCCTCCACCTCATTTTCCAAAGTGATTTTCTAAAAAAGGAAATCATACAAATGAGGTGTCCAATCTTCTAGAAACAATTCCGTATAAATACGGAATACTACCCGGTACACGTATCGAAATACATATACGCGTATTCGTATCAAAATACGAATAACCATGAGAGAAAATGAATAGTGAACATTAATACTAGAATAAATATACATATATATATATATACATATGTATATTATTAAATCAAAACCTGATTTAATAATCCGGCTCAGTCCTAAGCCGCTAGTATTATCAACCGTCCGATTAAAATATATGTAGCATGTACACATATTCAATCGGACACCTGTATGTACCAACATACGTCTTCTACACCATATCGCTTGAACCGTGAAAACCCTCTGTGTGGGACTGTAAAGACTCGTCAATACGCTGGCAGTGGGTTTAACCACAAGCACGTCAGCGGCACAGGCTGTACGTAATGGATACCCAGGTATTGCGTGAAAAGAAGGCCGACGAGCAAACTCATCCGTACCCCTACTGAGCCTGACAGTGACAATATCCATACAGTCCGGTATGTTCGTCTAAGAGTATCACAAATCGAGTCTAGGGGTGGATAAAGTCAGACCCCTAATAACATGATAATTAGTGTCGGTATGTAACCCATCACCACCTGAGAATCTATCGATCCTAGTTCGGTAATTCTCGTTCACCCTGGCCAAGGATTTCTGGTGATGTCCACCCGTGCACAATGCGACATCAACCCCCTAAACCAGGAGAGACGAATCCCCGACGATCCTTTCACTGCCTCCATGTGGCTCAGGACTGTACCCAACAAAAACCTGTTTGCACGACTCCTTTGAGCCATGGTAGGGTAGTAATCAAAACACAGTGGGAACTCATACGAGACAACTGACGATCTCAGGTCGACAGACTAACCTGTACACATGTCACTTGGAAACTGCTATCGGACAATAGGTATAATACCAACTAGCAGGTTCCCGGCGAGTCCGTCCATTGTACTCATAACCTAATGAGCACATGTATACTATCTTAGGTGAACAACTGACACCAATGGCTTGTGAGACCGGCCACCGCCCTTCGTCACGGTCTGGACAAGTATACACTTGTCTACTCTGGAGTATCGATGCCCAGTCTCGAAACTCCCATGACTAGGGACATTTAACGATGTGCATTTAGACCCCCAGCTCCCACGTATATGATCGCAATCATAATGCTGGTAGTCAAGCAAGAATCCTATGGGCTCTATCAACATGCAGATGATGATAAAGACAAACCAGATAGTATACTATTATCTCGAGTAAGACTGTTCCACCGTTATAGGTCCTCTCTCAAGTATCGCAATCGCCTACCCGCGACTATGATAATTGTCTTGAGGGCACTATAGCCAACAATCTCCCTTTTGCACTTAAGGCTAATTATTGCGGTGTCGCATACTCACAGCTCGTGTGATACCGAACACCCAACTTCTCTACTAATCAGTTTCGCAAAGCTTGTTTGTGAAACTATTGTGTTCGAGAAATAGCCTCAGTGTGTAGATCCGCTCCAATGTTTCTTTCTTTATCTCTCTATATCTCAACTTCGCGGAGAATGACTATCTCCCGAAATGAGCAATACCTGTCGTAAAATTTTTTTGGACATCTGATGGGATCCAGTTCACAAATGAACTCCAAATCTAACAAACTTCTTAGACTGTATCATGCACTGAATTTAATAAGTATCATGCGCCATGCCTTCCTCAGTATCCTCTTGGACCACCTGTCCAACATACTGCCCTTCAAAAGAAGGAAGAACTATTACTTTGACAGTCACTCTATCATCCAGGTCACCTTAGAAACATAAAATGATAACCGCCTCCTGAAGGAGGCTGCCGTTACCATATACCAAGAACATACACTTATGTTCATAACTGCTTCCTACCGTTTCTCCAAGATTGGATTAATATATATGCTTATTGCAGCTAGCGGAAAAGCAATATCTGGTGTGGTACTTGACATTTCATGATTAACAAAATTGCCTAAGTAAGTGATATGCTAAGCATGAAGATCCCTCTCCTCAACAGTCTGAAAGACATATTTTTAGAGAGGGTGAATCCATCACCTGTGGGTACACCACCATGCCAGGAGTCGTCCATTCTAAAACACTTTAGAATAGTGTCAAGTACCCAGATTGGGATACTTCCCAAATCTAGATCTAGTAACCAGAAACCCTGATATTATATCCATATCCTGTATGGAGAAACACCTTTGTGACAACCACAGAATAACCGATCGTAGTGTAGGAATATTACTTCCTATCAAGAGCATGTCATCCAAATACCAGGATATCTCTGCCTACTACCTTCTCAAATCTAGACCCATCTGTTGTTCTGATGAAGTCAAACTTTATGACTGTCACATCAAAACTAGATGATATATCTACTCTATACCTGCTTTAGTCTATAGATAGAAATAAGCTACATGCCCATTATGCTTCCGCTGCTTCCGCTGCTTGCACTGACCCTCTAGCAGAGTCATATACACGTGCACTTCTAAAGCTTGTTTAGAACGACGCTATACTCATCCTCCTGCAGGGTCTCATAGTCTAGAAAAGCAGTAGTGTCAAGTTTGGGTAATCAAGAACCTCCCTGTCACCGTCTCTGAGAAGACCGAAGTGCCCCTCGGTGTTAGTGTATATGCCCAAGGGGCCATTATTGTATCATACTAGCTTGTATATTACTTAATGGAAGCTTGGGATATTCACAGTTTTATAACAGTCTTGCTAAAAATGGTAGTATGCTACTTGGTTTTATCTATCTTAATATATGAGTATACGTATTGATAGAGCCCTTAGGATCTTGCTTGACTACCAGCGTTGTGATGGCAGTCATACTAGTGGGGGCTGGGTAGTCTACAAGCACATCCTTTTCCAGGTCCCTAGTCGTAGGATTATCGAGACAGGGCATCGATACTCCGGAGTAGACTAGTGTGTACGCTTCTCATCCTAGTTGGGGAGATGGTCTTTCCCACAGCTGTCAGTACGTCGTACTGGAGATAGTATACAGGTGCTCGTTGGGTTACGGGTACACCGGACAGGACTCGTAGGGAACTGTTGGTTGGTATTATACCTGTCGTCAGTTAACAGTTCCCAGGTGACATGAGTGCAGCATAGTCCGCAGACTTGACACTGCTACTTCGCCTCGTGTGTGTCCCACAGTTCTTAGATTGCTACCCTACCACGGCTCAAAGGAATCATGAAAACAGATAGCAGTTGGGTGCAGTCCCGAGCACTTGGAGGCAGTGGCGGTTAGACAGGATTCATCTCACCTGGTATTGGGAGTTGGTATCGCTCTGTGTCAGAGAGCCATTACGCAAAGTCCCTGGCCAGGGCAACCGAGATTTACTGGTAGGTTCCAGTAGTTTCTCAGGGTGTAATGAGCTTCACTCGGACACGACTTATATCGCTATTAGGGGACTGACGCTTGCCGCCCCTAGGCCCGATATGCGATAGTCATAGACGAACAGACCGGACTGTACGGAGATTGTCACATCAGGCTCAGTAGGAGTTCGGATGGGTTTCCTCATCGGCCTTCTTATCGACATCTACCTGGGGACCATTACGTACAGCTAGTGCCGCTTGCGGTCTATGGTTAAACCCACTGCCAGCGTAGTAGTCGAGTCTTTAGAGTCCCACACAGAGAGTTTTCCTGCTCCAGGAGAAACGATATAGAGGTCGTATGGTTTTACGACAAGGGTTCGGACGCATACGTGTGTTTACGCACCTACGACATTCAGACAGTTTTTACTAGCCGACTTTGGTTTAAGCCAGATTCTAGTATCGGATTATTGGATTTATACAGTCTAAAGTTTTTCCGTGTTTTCCCGGATAGGAGGGGCGTTCTCGTAATTTCGTGGGAAGCTTCTAGAAGGATGGTGACTTGAGGGCTTAGGTGGCATTTGCATTTATTGTTTTAATGACTCATTTGTGTGATTCATCCATGGAGTTAATGAATCATTTATTGATCTAATGACTCATGAGATGAATCACTCATATGAATAAATGAAGCATGGTTGTTAAATGATTTTATTTATTTATTTCATAAAAGATAATGCTTCATATATTCAAATGAGTTCATTATCTCTTCTCATTCTCATGCTCACCTTCTCTCTGCTCAAGCTCACTCTCTCTTCAAACCCTAATCCTACCACTCATGTGTTGAGACCAAGGATTAGAATAGACCTATTAATCCATAACCCTTCTCTATATCATCTAGGTACTTTGATTAGAAACTAAAGAAACCTAGTTACTTCAAGTTTAGAGGTGAAGCTTGGAGTAAAGCTCTCGGGTGGATCATCTACTACATAGAGAAGGCCGGAGAGGAGGTGGAGAACGAAAAGATGAAGAACACGGTTCATTAGGTATAATCACTTCTCATAGTAGTTAGAAACTTCTATGTTTCATGTTAGTTATAATTTAGCAAAGATTCTTCGGTTAGTCGATGTTTACGCAAAGAACAAGATCGTTTTTCATTTTTCCGCCTCCTCGCAATTCGTGGTGTGTAGTACATCGACTTACAGTGGTATCAGAGCCTCTCTAAACAATAATTAACTCATTAGCAAAGTCGTAAGAATTTCGAACGCAAAAAGAACCGGAAAAATCATCGATTTAACACAGTTTCTGTCGAATTTAAAACGTGGTCTAAAATTTTTTCAGGGACCTCTAAAAATACAAGCAGGGAATAATAGGGCTACTGCAGTAATTTGGACTCGTGACTCGGCAAACTCACCGTGGAACCGCGGCCGATCCAAGCGATCCGCCGCGGATCCGCGGCAGAGTTGAGGCCGAGTCAGCCCAAATTTCTTCAGTAACTCTTATGTGTTAATAATGATATTTCTGGGATATTTTATTTTCTGCTAAGATCTCAAGTGCACAGAAAAGTTTTGGAGTAGAATCTAAAGTGTTTGCTCGATCGAAATTTTATGATGTTTGCTAATTTGATTATATCTGTGACTGTATAATGTGTTCGTAAACCTCCCCTAACTGCTAGTATGTCGGTTGACAGGGGGTTGCACATTTCTGTAATGGATTTTACTGTTTGTGGTTATGAACTGTATTGGATTGTTGTGATGATTAGCCGGGGTTTGTGATGGGTTGTTATATTCATTCATTCAATGTAATTGTAATATGTTGTAATATTATTTTGCGGGGCACATCCAGGTTTCGGTTGTAGCCACCGATGTATTATTTCATTTTACTGTTTTTGCTACTAGGATAGACCCAAGGTGGGGGTGCACAAACTACCGGGTACTTTGAAGTGTTTAGTGGCATACTTACATTGTTGAGGGAGACCGCTTCACTTCGGTTACTTGGCGGGTAGTTTGCCGTACCCGTAGGGGTCTAGGGTGGGGTTATGGCTATTGATCACAACTGTGTAATCCGTCTTTCGTTGAAGGATCAAAAGAAACGCGGATTGCTTGCATATCCAATAATGTTCTTCTGTGATCTGGAATGCCTATTATTGCGTCTGGAAAATGTACAATATCTATATATGATAGCTATTTAGACGTCACTTATGTTTTACACCCGCGCTAGCCCAGCCCCCGCTCTGCCGTTAGTTAAGTAACCTAATGGGTGATGACGGGACCCAGTAGCGAATGCGGATGGCATAAGCGGACGTTGTATTTTCGTTGTTTTCTGCAATGATAGGTTAATGATGGGACGCATTATTATTAATGCAAAGAAAATAAACCAAAGTTTAATCGTTGGAACAATTTAAAAGAAACCACTCGATTATTTTTAAAACAGAAGATATTTTTAATTGCGGAGCTTTAACCACTCCTTTTAAAAAGCTATCAGGTTCCTTCGGTTATATCAAGTTCACTACGTTCACGGTTTCGCCAAAACCATTCGTAGCCCTCCGTCATTTCATTTGGGTATTCAGTAGTATTCAAGCTATGCATTTTGACTAACGCCAAGGCATAGTGTTTGGTAGCTGCTGGGTATTCATTTGTTGCATAGATAGATGAGTTAGTTTGGGACAGTCGTATTATCATTTGGCCAACGTCAGGGATATGTACGGATGGGTTCAAATTAACAAGATAATGATGGGTAGAACTTGACATGTGACTTATGACATTTTGACCAACGCCAAGGTCATAAGAGCATGGGAAAAAAATTAATATCGGGAATTTCAAAAGAAACTGAAATTTGCAAAGAGGTGCATACCATTTGGAGTTTGATGAATGTTGTTAGGATTTCTTCAACATTATCATACGATGATATTTGGATCCCGATCCTACTGTGAGTATATGCTACTTATCAGGAGATTCGTCACTTAACGATCAATGCTATAAACCAAGTAGGTGTCAAGAAAGGTGTTAGCGGGGCTACGCCCCAAGAGAAAAGAGGTTATTTAATTAAGGAACTTCGCGAAAGCGTTGGAAAACCTCCCTCGAAGTATCAACACTGGACAAGCTGAACGGTTAAACAAGTATTGTACGGTGAGAATAGTCCTGGCTAGTTCTTCCTTTTTGGTTTGAGGAGGGATTCGAAAAACAGTAGGAGCCATCCAGTTTAGATAAATTAAAAACCACTCTAAACTTGCAAGATCATCATGCTAAAGTGTTTCTTCTCTCTCTCCTACTTGCAGCGACCCTGAAAATGACTGGACTTAAGTTACTTTTAGAAAAAAATAAACTCATAGGGCCAAACTATAAAGATTGGTTGCGGAATGTCAAAATGGCTTTGACCTATGACAAGTGTTAGTGTATATGCCCTAAGGGCCATTATTATATCATAATAGTTTATATATTACTTAATGGAAGCTTGGGATATTCACAGTTATATAACAGTCTTGGTAAACATGGAAGTATGCTACTTGGTTTTATCTATCTTAATATGTATGTTCGTTTTGATAGAGCCCTTAGGATCTTGCTTGACTACCAGCGTTGTGATGGTAGTCACACTAGTGGGGGCTAGGTAGTCTACAAGCACATCCTTTTTCAGGTCCCTAGTCGTAGGATTATCGAGACAGGGCATCGATACTCCGGAGTAGACTAGTGTGTACGCTTCTCATCCCAGTTGGGGAGATGGTCTGTCCCACAGCCATCAGTACGTCGTACTGGAGATAGTATACAGGTGCTCGTTGGGTTACGGGTATACCGGACAGGACTCGCAGGGAACTGTTGTTTGGTATTATACCCGTCGTCAGTTTGCAGTTCCCAGGTGACATGAGTACAGCATAGTCCGCAGACTTGACACTGCTACTTCGCCTCGAGTGTGTCCCACTGTTCTTGGATTGCTACCCTACCACGGCTTAAAGGAGTCGTGCAAACAGGTAGCAGTTGGGTGCAGTCCCGAGCACTTAGAGGCAGTGGCGGTTAGACAGGATTCGTCTCTCTCGGTATTGGGAGTTGATATCGCGCTGTGTCAGAGAGCCATTACGAAAAGTCCCTGGCCAGGGCAACCGAGATTTACTGGTAGGTTCCAGTAGTTTCTCAAGGTGTAATGGGCTACGCTCCGACACGACTTATACCGCTATTAGGGGACTGACGCTCGCTACCCCCTATGCGCGATATGCGATAGTCATAGACGAACAGACCGGACTGTACGGAGATTGTCACATCAGGCTCAGTAGGAGTTCGGATGGGTTTCCTCATCGGCCTTCTTATCGACATCTACCTGGGGACCATTACGTACAGCTAGTGCCGCTTGCGGTCTGTGGTTAAACCCACTGCCACCGTAGTAGTCGAGTCTTTAGAGTCCCACACAGAGAGTTTCCCTGCTCCAGGCGAAACGATATAGAGGTCGTATGGTTTTACGACAAGGGTTCGGACGCATACGTGTGTTTATGCACGTACGACATTCGGACAGTTTTTACTAGCCGGCTTTGGTTTAAGCCAGATTCTAGTATCGGATTATTGGATTTATACAGTCTAAAATTTTTCCGTGTTTTCACGGATAGGAGGGGCGTTCTCATAATTTTGCGAGAAGCTTCTAGAAGGATGGTGACTTGGGGGTTTAGGTGGCATTTGCATTTATTGATTTAGTGACTCATTTGTGTGATTCATCCATGGAGTTAATGCATCATTTATTGATCTAATGACTTATGAGATGAATCACTCATTTGAATCAATGAATCATCGTTGTAAAATGATTTATTTTATTTATTTCATAAAACATTATGCTTCATATATTAAAATGAGTTCATTATTTCTTCTCATTCTCATGCTCACCTTCTCTCTCCTCAAGCTCACTCACTCTTCAAACCCTAATCCTACCACTCATGTGTTGAGACCAAGGATTAGAATAGACTAATTAATCCATAACCCTTCTCTATATCATCTAGGTACTTTGATTAGAAACTAAAGAAACCTAGTTACCTAAAGTTTAGAGGTGAAGCTTGGAGTAAAGCTCTCGGGTGGATCATCTACTATATAGAGAAGGCCGGAGAGGAGGTGGAGAACGAAAAGACGAAAGACACGGTTCATTAGGTATAATCACATCTCATAGTAGTTAACAACTTCTATGTTTCATGTTTGTTATAGTTTAGCAAAGATTCTTCGGTTAGTCGATGTTTACGCAAAGAACAAGATCGTTTTTCATTTTTCCGCCTCCCCGCAAGTCGTGGGGTGTAGTACATCGACTTACAGTGGTATCAGAGCCTCGCTAAACAATAATTAACTTATTAGCAAAGTCGTATGAATTTCAAACGCAAAACGAACCGGAAAAAACATCAATATCACTAAGTTTCTGTCAAATTTAAAACGAGGCCTAAAAATTTTTCAGGGACATCTAAAATAACAAGCAGGGAATTATTAGACATCTGGAGAAAATTGGGGTTCTGAATCGGCCACGGGGCCGCAGAACCGCGGCCGATCCAAGCGATCGGCCGCGGATCCGCTGCCGAGTTGGGGCTGATTCAGCCCAACATTCCCCAGTACTCTTCTGTGATGTTTTTGTCTTTTCTGGAATGTTTATTTTCTGCTCAAGTCTCAGGTGCATAGAGAAGTTTTGGAGAAGAATCTAAAGTGTTTGCTCGATCGAAATTTTACGATGTTTGCTAATTTGATTATATCTGTGACTGTATAATGTGTTCGTAAACCTACCCTAACTGCTAGTATGTCAGTTGGCAGGGGGTTGCACATTTCTGTAATGGATTTTACTGTTTGTGGTTATGAATTGTATTGGATTGTTCTGATGATTAGCCGGGGTTTGTGATGGGTTGTTATATTCATTCATTCAATGTAATTGTAATTTGTTGTAATATTATTTTGCGGGGCTCATCCAGGTTGCGGTTGTAGCCACCGTTGTATTATTTCATTTTACTGTTTTTGCTCCTAGGATAGACCCAAGGTGGGGTGCACAAACTACCGGGTACTTTGAAATGTTTAGTGGCCTACTCACGTTGTTGAGGGAGACCGCTTCACTTCGGGTACTTGGCGGGTAGTTTGCCATACCCATAAGGGTCTAAGGTGGGGTAATGTCTATTCATCACAACTGTGTAATCCGTCTTTCGTTGCAGGCTCAAAAGAAACGCGGATTGCTTGTATATCCAATAATGTTCATCTGTGATCTGGAATGCCTATTATTGCGTCTGACGAATGTACAATATCTATATATGATAGCTATTTAGACGTCACTTATATTTTACACCCGCGCTAGCCCAGCCCCCGCTCTGCCGTTAGTTAAGTAACCTAACGGGTGATGACGGGACCCAGTGGCGAATGCGGATGGCATAAGAGGACGTTGTATTTTCGTTGTTTTCTGCAATGATAGGTTAATGATGGGACACGTTATTATTAATGCAAAGAAAATAAACCAAAGATTAATCGTTGGAAAAATTTAAAAGAAGCCACTCGTTTATTTTTAAAACAGAAGATATTTTTAATTGCGGAGCTTTAACCACTCCTTTTAAAAGCTATCAGGTTCCTTCGGTTATATCAAGTTCTCTACGTTCACGGTTTCGCCAAAACCATTCGTAGCCCTCCGTCATTTCATTTAAGTATTCAATAGTATTCAAGCTATGTATTTTGACCTAACGCCAAGGCATAGTGTTTGGTAGCTGCCGGGTATTCATTTGTTGCATAGATAGATGAGTTAGTTTTGGACAGTCGTATTAGCATTTTGGCCGAACGTCAAGGATATATACGGATGGGTTCAAATTAACATGATAATGATGGGTAGAACTTGACATGTGACTTATGACATTTTGACCTAACGCCAAGGTCATAAGAGCATGGGGCAAAAATTTATATCGGGAATTTCTAAAGAAACTGAAATTTGCAAAGAAATGCATATCTTTTGGAGTTTGATGAATGTTGGTAGGATTCCTTCAACATTATCATACGATGATATTTGGATCCCGATCCTACTGTGAGTATATGCTACTCATCAGGAGATTCGTCACTTAACGATCAATGCTATAAACCAAGTAGGTGTCGAGAAAGGTGTCAGCGGGGCTACGCCCCCAGAGAAAAGAGCTTATTTAATTAAGGAACTTCGCGAAAGCGTTGGAAAACCTCCCTCGAAGTATCGACACTGGCCTGGCTGAACTGTTAAGCAAGTATTGTACGGTGAGAATAGTCCTGGCTAGTTCTTCCTTTTTAGTTTGAGGCGGGATTCGAGAAACAGTGGGAGCCATCCAGTTTAGATAAACTAAAAAACCACTCTAAACTTGCAAGAGCATCATGCTAAAGTGTTTCTTCTCTCTCTCCTACTTGCAGCGACCCTGAAAATGACAGGACTTAAGTTACTTTTAGAAAAAAATATACTGACAGGGCCAAACTATAAAGATTGGCTGCAGAATGTCAAAATCGCTTTGACCTATGACAGATTGGGGTATGTCCTCACGACTAAGGCACCTGCAGTCCCAGGTCCCAAATCCAGTAATGCGGATAAGGAAATCCGCAAAACCTGGGAGTTAGATCGCGCGAACGCCAAGTGCATCGTGCTTGCCTCGATGAACAATGAACATCAGAGGAGGCACGAGGATATTGATCTTGATGCCATATTTCTCCATACAAAGGAACTTTATGGAGAGCAATCTCGTATAGCAAGATACGAGACCTCAATGAACTTGTTTCGAGCGAGGTTGGCTGTCGGATCATCGGTAGGAGAACATGTCCTAAAGATGATAGGCTATATTGAAGAGCTCGCTGACCTTGGGACGACTTTGGATAATGAACTCTATACAGACTTGATTCTCCAGTCCCTTCCTTCCACCTACGTCTAGTTTATTCTGAATTTCAATATTCAAAGAAAAAAAGTTGAACTTCCAGAACTCCTTAACATGTTGAGGAGTGCAGAGGGCACCTTGCAGAAGGCAAGGGAAACACCCGCTATGTTTGTTAGCGGTGCTTCTTCTTCTAGGTCCAAGGCTAGGGCCAAAGAAAAGAAGAAGAAGGCCGCCACCAAACCTAGAGGAGGTGTTAGTAAGGTGGGAGCGGAGGGAAAGAAAAAGATTGCGGTGCCAGTAGTGGCCCAGGATGAGTGCTTCCTTCGTCAATGGAAAGGGCAATGGAAGAAAGACTGCAAGGCGTGGAACGCCAAGAACCAGGAACCGAAGCAAGTTGTGGCTTCGACTTCAGGTGTGTTTATAATTGAGAATTGTCTATCAATCAACACTACTTCCTGGGTATTGGATACCGGATCAGGATCTCATATATGCAATTCATTGCAGGCACTGAGAAACCGTAGGGTGCTGAAGGAAGGTGATATGACCCTAAAGGTTGCTAACGGAGCTAGCGTTGGAGCTGTGTCCGTCGGGGATTATCACCTGGGATTGACAAGTGGACACATTTTGGTTTTACATAACTGTTTTTGTGTACCTAGCTTAACGTGTAATATCATATCAGTTTTCTTGTTATCAAATAAAGGTTATGATTTCACGTTTGTAAGTGATGTTGTTAACATCCACCTTAATCATAGTTTGATTGGCTCCGGTACACTGGATAACGGTATATATGTCTTAAACCAACTACAGATTTTCAATGTCCAGAACACACTAAAAAGAAAGTCTCTAGATTTAAATTAGGCTTTCTTATGGCATTGTAGACTGGGTCACATCAATGAGACAAGGTTAACTAAGTTACATAGAGAAGGATATTTGGATCCGTTCGAATATCAAACTTATGACACTTGTCAATCATGTCTCAAAGGAAAGATGACAAAGACTCTATTCACTGGACATGGAGTAAGAGCGAGCGAGCTCTTAGTACTTATACACAGCGATGTATGTGGTCCAATATCTACACATGCAAAAGGTGGTTTTTCCTATTTCATTACTTTTACGGATGATTACTCTAGGTACGGATTCATTTATCTGATGAAACATAAATCCGAGGCTTTTGAGAAATTCCAGGAGTATAAGAATGAAGTAGAAAACCAAACCGGCAAAAGTATCAAGACACTGAGATCTGATCGAGGTGGTGTATACTTAAGTGCCGAGTTCCTAGGTTACCTAAAAGAGAAAGGAATTCTCTCTGAGCTTACTCCTCCATACACTCCACGGCATAACGGTGTATCGGAGAGACGGAATCGAACCCTATTGGATATGGTACGTTCCATGATGAGTAATGCTGAGTTACCGTGATCTTTCTGGGGATATGCGCAAGAATCAGCGGCATATATTTTGAACATGGTTCCTACCAAGACTGTGCCTACCACTCCATATCAGATGTGGAGTGGGAAGAAACCCCATCTTCAGTACATGAAGATATGGGGATGTCCAACTTTTGTTAAAAAGCAGCATGTGGACAAGCTCGAAGCACGATCAGTACTATGTAAGTTTTTGGGATATCCAAAGAACTCCAGGGGTATCTATTCTATTACACAGAGGAACAAAAGGTTTTTGTTTCTCGTAATGCCCATTTTCTAGAACATCAGTTTTTAGAAAAGGAAACAAGTGGGAGCGAAATAAAACGGGAAGAAATTCCAGAACCACAAATTACTATTGAAAGTTTGGTAGAACCAGTAGATCAAGAAGAACAGGACATTACCGCACCCCTCCACAGGAGTAGTAGGCCATCTCATCCGCCTGAGAGATACTACGGTTTTCTCATAGATGGGGATAGAGAGGATTGCGTCATTGATGATGATGAACCTACTAGCTTCCAGCAGGCCATCCAGAGCGGCGACTCGGTACGATGGCTAGATGCAATGCGGACCGAAATAGAGTCCATGTACACCAACAAAGTATGGACTTTGGACTTTGCTCCAGATGGGGTAAAACCCATAGGATGCAAATGGATCTTCAAGAAAAAAATTGGTGTAGATGGACAGGTGGAAACCTATAAGGCTAGACTTGTTGCAAAGGGTATTCGTCAAAGACCTGGTTTGGACTATGACGAAACTTTTTCTCCAGTGGCTATGCTCAAATCCATTCGGGTCCTTCTTGCTATTGCTTCCTTCCATGCTTATGAAATCTGGCAGATAGATATAGAGACGGCTTTTCTGAATGGTAATTTAGAATAGTGCGTCTATATGGATCTGCCAGAAGGTTTCAATCAGAGTAGGAGCAGCAGGAAAGTGTACAAGTTTCTTAAGTCCATTTATGGACTAAAGCAGGCATCACGGAGTTGGAACATCTGTTTTGATGAAACAGTCAAAGAATATGACTTTATCAAAAATCCAGATGAACCATGTATATATAGTAAAGTTGTAGCATGAAGTGTCGTGTTCCTCGTCTTGTACGTGGATGAAAATTTATAGATAGGAAATGACATTCCTATGCTACGATCTGTCAAGGGATTCTTGTCACACAGGTTCTCCATGAAAGACCTAGGTGATTCCTCTTGCATTCTGGAGATCCGGATCTATCGTGATAGATCCAAGAGGATGTTGGGACTTTCACAGTCTGGGTAAAGATTCTAAGCGCGGTAATCTACCGGCTTGTCACGGAATCACCCTATCCAAAAAGATGTCTCCCGAGACTGATTTGGAAAGGGATCGCATGTCCATTATTCCCTACGCTTCTGCGGTAGGCTCTATAATGTATGCGATGTTGTGCACCAGACCAGATGTAGCTTACACACTCAGCATAGTAAGCCGGTATCAGTGAGACCCAGGGGAGAATCACTGGATAGCAGTAAAGAACATTCTCAAGTACCTGAGAAGGACTAAGGAGATGTTATTGGTTTACGGCGGAAAAGACCTCAAGATCGAGGCCTTTGTTGATTCCGGCTTCCAGAGTGATAACGACGATTCCAAGTCCATGTCTGGTTATGTCTTTACCCTCAATGGAGGGGCGGTGTGCTGGAAGAGTTCCAAGCAGGACACCGTTGCTGACTCGACTATGGAAGCGGAGTATATTGCTACTTGCGATGCCGCAAAAGAAGCGGTCTAAATGAAGAAGTTCCTAACAGAACTTCAGGTGGTTCCTACCATAGTTGATCCAATACCTCTGTATTGCGACAACAACGGAGCTATAGCTTTAGCGAAGGAACCAAGGTCCCATCAGAAGTCCAGACACATCTTAAGGCGGTATCACCTGATCAGGGAGATCATAGATCGCCGGGAGAACGAGGTCCGGAGAGTTGCTACTGAAGAGAACATTGCTGATCCATTCACAAAGGCCCTACCTCAGATTCAGTTCGAGAGGCTACTCGAGATCATCGGTCTTCGATATGCCAGGAAATGGCCCTAGTGCAAGTAGGAGATTATTAGTGTATATGCCCTAGGGGCCATTATTGTATCATACTAGTTTGTATATTACTTAATTGAAGCTTGGGATATTCACAGTTATATAACAGTCTTGCTAAACTTGGTAGTATGCTACTTGGTTTTATCTATCTTAATATGTATGTTCGTATTGATAGAGCCCTTAGGATCTTGCTTGACTACCAGCGTTGTGATGGCAGTCACACTAGTGGGGGCTGGGTAGTCTACAAGCACATCCTTTTCCAGGTCCCTAGTCGTAGGATTATCGAGACAGGGTATCGATACTCCGGAGTAGACTAGTGTGTACGCTTCTCATCCCAGTTGGGGAGATGGTCTGTCCCATAGCCATCAGTACGTCGTACTGGAGATAGTATACAGGTGCTCGTTGGGTTACGGGTACACCGGACAGGACTCGCAGGGAACTGTTGGTTGGTATTATACCCGTCGTCAGTTTGCAGTTCCCAGGTGACATGAGTATAGCATAGTCCGCAGACTTGACACTGCTACTTCGCCTCGAGTGTGACCCATTGTTCTTAGATTGCTACCCTACCACGGCTCAAAGGGGTCGTGCAAACAGGTAGCAGTTGGTTGCAGTCCCGAGCACCTGGAGGCAGTGGCGGTTAGACAGGATTCGTCACTCCCGGTATTGGGAGTTGATATCGCGCTATGTCAGAGAGCCATTACGCAAAGTCCCTGGCCAGGGCAACCGAGATTTACTGGTAGGTTCTAGTAGTTTCTCAAGGTGTAATGGGCTACGCTCCGACACGACTTATACCGCTATTAGGGGACTGACGCTTGCCGCCCCCTAGGCCCGATATGCGATAGTCTTAGACGAACAGACCGGACTGTACGGAGATTGTCACATCAGGCTCAGTAGGAGTCAGGATGGGTTTCCTCATCGGTCTTCTTATCGACATCTACCTGGGGACAGTTACGTACAGCTTGTGCCGCTTGCGGTCTGTGGTTAAACCTACTGCCAGCGTAGTAATCGAGTCTTTAGAGTCCCACACAGAGAGTTTCCCTGCTCCAGGCGAAACGATATAGAGGTCGTATAGTTTTACGACAAGGGTTCGGACGCATACGTGTGTTTACGCACGTACGACATTCAGACAGTTTTTACTAGCCGACTTTGGTTTAAGCCAGATTCTAGTATCGGATTATTGGATTTATACAGTCTAAAGTTTTTTCGTGTTTTCATGGATAGGAGGGGCGTTCTCGTAATTTCGCGAGAAGCTTCTAGAAGGATGGTGACTTGGGGGTTTAGGTGGCATTTGCATTTATTGATTTAGTGACTCATTTGTGTGATTCATCCATGGAGTTAATGCATCATTTATTGATCTAATGACTCATGAGATGAATCACTCATTTGAATCAATGAAGCATGGTTGTTAAATGATTTATTTTTTTTATTTCATAAAACATTATGCTTCATATATTCAAATGTGTTCATTATTTCTTCTCATTCTCATGCTCACCTTCTCTCTCCTCAAGCTCACTCTCTCTTCAAACCCTAATCCTACCACTCATGTGTTGAGACCAAGGATTAGAATAGACTAATTAATCCATAACCCTTCTCTATATCATCTAGGTACTTTGATTAGCAACTAAAGAAACCTAGTTACCTCAAGTTTAGAGGTGAAGCTTGGAGTAAAGCTCTCGGGTGGATCATCTACTACATAGAGAAGGCCGGAGAGGAGTTGGAGAACGAAAAGACGAAGGACACGGTTTATTAGGTATAATCACTTCTCATAGTAGTTAACAACTTCTATATTTCATGTTAGTTATAGTTTAGCAAAGATTTTTCGGTTAGTCGATGTTTACGCAAAGAACAAGATCGTTTTTCATTTTTCCGCCTCCCCGCAAGTCGTGGGGTATAGTACATCGACTTACAACAAGTTGGGGTATGTCCTCACCACTAAGGCACCTGAAGTCCCAGGTCCAAATCCATTAATGCGAATAAAGAAATCCGCAAAACCTGGGAGTTAGATTGCGCGAAGGCCAAGTGCATCGTGCTTGTCTCGATGAACAATGAACATCAGAGGAGGCACGAGGATATGGATCTTGAATCCATATTTCTCTATACAAAAGATCTGTATGGAGAGCAATCTCGTATAGCAAGATACGAGACCTCAAAGAAGCTGTTTCAGGCGAGGTTGGCCATCGGATCATCGGTAGGAGAACATGTCCTAAAGATGATTGGCTATATTGAAGAGCTCGCAGACCTTGGGACGACTTTGGATAATGAGCTCTATACAGATCTTATTCTCCAGTCCCTCCCTTCCACCTACGCCCAGTTTATTCTGAACTTCAACATTCAAAGAAAAGAAGTTGAACTTTCAGAACTCCTTAACATGTTGAGGAGTGCAGAGGGCACCTTGCAGAAGGCATGGGAAACACCCGCTATGTTTGTTAGCGGTACTTCTTCTTCCAGGTCCAAGGCTAGGGCCAAAAGAAAGAAGAAGAAGGCCGCCACCAAACCTAGAGGAGGTGTTAGAAATGTGGGAGCGAAGGGAAAGAAAAAGATTGCGGTGCCAGTAGTGGCCCAGGATCAGTGCTTCCATTGTCATAGGAAAGGGCACTGGAAGAAAGACTGCAAGGCGTGGAACGCCAAGAACCAAGAACCGAAGCAAGCTGTGGCTTCGACTTCAGGTGTATTTATAATTGAGAATTGTCTATCAATCAACTCTACTTCCAGGGAATTGGATACCGGATCAGGATCTCATATATGCAATTCATTGCAGGCACTGAGAAACCATAGGGTGCTGAAGGAAGGTGATATGACCCTAAAGGTTGCTAACGGAGCTAGCGTTGGAGCTGTGTCCGTCGGGGATTATCACCAGGGATTGACAAGTGGACACATTTTGGTTTTACATAACTATTTTTGTGTACCTAGCTTAACGTGTAATATCATATCAGTTTCCTTGTTATCAAATAAAGGTTATGATTTCACGTTTGTAAGTGATGTTGTTAACATCCACCTTAATCATAGTTTGATTGGCTCCGGTACACTAGATAACGGTATATATGTCTTAAACCAACTACAGATTTTCAATGTCCAGAACACACTAAAAAGAAAGTCTCTAGATTTAAATTAGGCTTTCTTATGGCATTGTAGATTGGGTCACATCAATGAGACAAGGTTAACTAAGTTACATAGAGAAGGATATTTGGATCCGTTCGAATATCAAACTTATGACACTTGTCAATCATGTCTCAAAGGAAAGATGACAAAGACTCCATTCACCGGACATGGAGTAAGAGCGAGCGAGCTCTTAGTACTGATACACAGCGATGTATGTGGTCCAATAGCTACACATGCAAAAGGTGGTTTTTCCTATTTCATTACTTTTACGGATGATTACTCTAGGTACGGATTCATTTATCTGATGAAACATAAATCCGAGGCTTTTGAGAAATTCCAGGAGTATAAGAATGAAGTAGAAAACCAAACCGGCAAAAGTATCAAGACACTAAGATCTGATCGAGGTGGTGAATACTTAAATGCCGAGTTCCTAGGTTACCTAAAAGAGAAAGGAATTCTCTCTCAGTTTACTCCTCCGTACACTCCACAGCATAACGGTATATCGGAGAGACGGAATCGAACCCTATTGGATATGGTACGTTCCATGAAGAGTAATGCTGAGTTACCGCGATCTTTCTGTGGTTATGCGCTAGAATTAGCGGCATAACTTCTGAACAGGGTTCCTACCAAGACTGTGCCTACCACGCCATATCAGATGTGGAGTCGGAAGAAACCCTATCTTCAGTATCTGAGGATATGGGGATGTCCAGCTTTTGTTAAAAAGCAGCATGTGGACAAGCTCGAGACACGATCAGTACAGTGTAAGTTTGCAGGATATCAAAAGAACTCCAAGTGGTATCCATTCTATTACGCAGAGGAACAAAAGGTTTTTGTTTCTCGTAATGCCCATTTTCTAGAACAGCAGGTTTTAGAAAAGGATATAAGTGGGAGCGAAATAGAACTGGAAGAAATTCCAGAACCACAAACTACTACTGAAAGTTTGGTAGAACCAGTAGTTCAAGAAGAATAGGACATTCCCGCCCACTGCCGCAGGAGTAGTAGGCCGTCTCATCCGCCTGAGAGATACTACGGTTTTCTCATAGCTGGGGATAGAGAGGATTGCATCATCGATGATGATGAACATACTAGCTTCCAGCAGGCCATCCAGAGCGGCGACTCGGTACGATGGCTAGATGCAATGCGGACCGAGATGGAGTCCATGTACACCAACAAAGTATGGAATTTGGACTTTGCTCCAGATGGGGTAAAACCCATAGGATGCAAATGGATCTTCAAGAAATAGATTGGTTTAGATGGACAGGTAGAAACCTATAAGGCAAGACTTGTTGCAAAAGGTTTTCGTCAAAGACCTGGTTTGGACTATGACGAAACTTTTTCTCCAGTGGCTATGCTCAAATCCATTCGGGTCCTTCTTGCTATTGCTGCCTACCATGATTATGAAATCTGGCAGATGGACGTAAAGACGGCTTTTCTGATTGGTAATTTAGAAGAGTGCGTCTATATGGATCAGCCAAAAGGTTTCAATCAGAGTGGGAGCAGCGGGAAAGTGTGCAAGTTGCTTAAGTCCATTTATGGACTAAAGCAGGCATTGCGGAGTTGGAACATCTATTTTGATGAAACTGTCCAAGAATATGACTTTATCAATAATCCAGATGAACCATGTATATATAGTAAAGTTGTAGCATAAACTGTCGTATTCCTTGTCTTGTACGTGGATGACATTCTATTGATAGGAAATGGCATTCCTATGCAACAATCTGTCAAAGGATTCTTGTCACACAGGTTCTCCATGAAAGACCTGGGTGATGCCTCTTACATTCTGAGGATCCGGATCTATCGTGATAGATCCAAGAGGATATTGGGACTTTCGCAGTCCAGGTATATCAACACTATACTGAAAAGATTCAGTATGGAAGATTCTAAGCGCGGTAATCTACCGGCTTGTCACGGAATCACCCTATCCAAAGAGATATCTCCCAAGACTGATTTGGAAAGGGATCGCTTGTCGATTATACCCTACGCTTCTGCGGTAGGCTCTATAATGTATGCGATGCTGTGCACCAGAACAGATGTAGCTTACGCACTGAGCGTGGTAAGCCGGTATCAGTCAGACCCAGGGGAGAAGCACTGGATCGCAGTAAAGAACATTCTCAAGTACCTGAAAAGGACTAAGGAGATGTTCTTGGTTTACGGCGGAAAATACCTCAAGATGGAGGCCTTTGCTGATTTCGGCTTCCAGAGTGATAAGGACGATTGCAAGTCCATGTCTGGTTATGTCTTTACCCTCAATGGAGGGGCGGTGTGCTGGAAGAGTTCCAAGCAGGACACCGTTGCTGACTCGACTATGGAAGCGGAGTATATTGTTGCTTGCAATGCCGCAAAAGAAGCGGATCTGGACGAAGAAGTTCCTAACAGAACTTCAGGTGGTTCCTACCATAGTTGATCTAATACCTCTGTATTGCGACAACAACGGAGCTATAGCTTTAGCGAAGGAACCAAGGTCCCATCAGAAGTCCAGACACATCTTAAGGCGGTATCACCTGATCAGGGAGATCATAGATCGCCAGGAGATCGAGGTCCGGAGAGTTGGTACTGAAGATAACATTGATGATCCATTCACAAAGGCCCTACCTCAGATTCAGTTTGAGAGGTTACTCGAGATCATCGGTCTTCGATATGCTAGTACATGGCCCTAGTGCAAGTGGGAGATTGTTAGTGTATATGCCCTAGGTGCCATTATTGTATCATACTAGCTTGTATATTACTTAATGGAAGCTTGGGATATTCACAGTTTTATAAAAGTCTTGCTAAAAATGGTAGTTTGCTACTTGGTTTTATCTATCTTAATATATGAGTATACGTATTGATAGAGCCCTTAGGATCTTGCTTGACTACCAGCGTTGTGATGGCAATCACACTAGTGAGGGCTGGGTAGCATACAAGCACATCCTTTTCCAGGTCCCTAGTCGTAGGATTATCGAGACAGGGCATCGATACTCCGGAGTAGACTAGTGTGTACGCTTCTCGTCCCAGTTGGGGAGATGGTCTATCCCACAGCCGTCAGTACGCCGTACTGGAGATAGTATACAGGTGCTCGTTTGGTTACGGGTACACCGGACAGGACTTGCAGGGAACTGTTGGTTGGTATTATACCCGTCGTCAGTTAACAGTTCCCAGGTGACATGAGTACAGCATAGTCCGCAGACTAGACACTGCAACTTCGCCTCGAGTGTGTCCCACTGTTCTTAGATTGCTACCCTACCACGGCTCAAAGGAGTCGTGCAAACAGGTAGCAGTTGGGTGCAGTCCCGGATTCATCTCTTCCGGTTTTGGGAGTTGGTATCGCGCTGTGTCAGAGAGTCATTACGCAAAGTCCCTGGCCAGGGCAAGTGAGATTTAGTGGTAGGTTCCAGTAGTTTCTCAGGGTGTAATGGGCTTCACTCCGACACGACTTATACCGCTATTAGGGGACTGACGCTTGCCGCCCCCTAGGCCCGATATCCGATAGTCATAGACGAACAGACCGGACTGTACGGAGATTGTCACATCAGGCTCAGTAGGAGTTCGGATGGGTTTCTTCATCGGCATTCTTATCGACATCTACCTGGGGACCGTTATGTACAGCTAGTGTCGCTTGCTGTCTGTGGTTAAACCCACTGCCAGCGTAGTAGTCGAGTCTTTAGAGTCCCATACAGAGAGTTTCCCTGCTCCAGGGGAAACGATATAGAGGTCGTATGGTTTTACGACAAGGGTTCGGACGCATACTTGTGTTTATGCACGTACGACATTCGGACAGTTTTTACTAGCCGGCTTTGGTTTAAGCCAGATTCTACAATCGTATTATTGGATTTATATAGTTTAAAGTTTTTCCGTGTTTTCACGGATAGGAGGGGCGTTCTCGTAATTTCGCGGGAAGCTTCTAGAGGGATGGTGACATGAGGGTTTAGGTGGCATTTGCATTTATTGTTTTAATGACTCATTTGTGTGATTCATCCATGGAGTTAATGCATCATTTATTGATCTAATGACTTATGAGATGAATCACTCATATGAATAAATGAAGCATGGTTGTTAAATGATTTTATTTATTTATTTCATAAAAGATAATGCTTCATATATTCAAATGAGTTCATTATCTCTTCTCATTCTCGTGCTCATCTTCTCTCTCCTCAAGCTCACTCTCTCTTCAAACCCTAATCCTACCACTCATGTGTTGAGACCAAGGATTAGAATAGACTAATTAATCCATAACCCTTCTCTATATCATCTAGGTAATTTGATTTGCAACTAAAGAAACCTAGTTACCTCAAGTTTAGAGGTGAAGCATGGAGTAAAGCTTTCGGGTGGACCATCTACTACATAGAGAAGGCCGGAGAGGAGGTGGAGAACGAAAAGATGAAGGACACGGTTCATTAGGTATAATCACTTCTCATAGTAGTTAACAACTTCTATGTTTCATGTTAGTTATAGTTTAGCAAAGATACTTCGGTTAGTCGATGTTTACGCAAAGAACAAGATCGTTTTTCATTTTTCCGCCTCCCCGCAAGTCGTGGGGTGTAGTACATCGACTTACACTCGGATGCCTGAGGTTATCCACCATATCTGCGGAGTGGCTAATGTAATGTCAGATCCAATTTAATGTTTAGGTCCTACTAAATTTTCAGTAATCGTTTGTTGTTCTGGAATCACTTCCGGTTCTACCATACTCCCACTAATGTTTTCTGAAAAGAATCCATTTTACTAAAACTTGTGGCGAGTAAAGAACAATATAACTATTGATCTTCCTGATGGTAGAAAGTTAACCCTCGTCAAAGCCCGGGATAACCCACAAACTGCCATTACTGAAACGTGCCTTGAGTTTGTCCAGATTCTGGTTTTATGCATCAACCGGACAACTCCCTATATCTTAACATCGTTAAGATACAAATTGATTCTATATACCATATAGAAAAAAAGCACTAATTTAATTGGATCCAAATTCAAAATCATGCAGCTGTCTCCAGTGCATATCAACCATATGGAATGAGGTTAATCAGCATTACTCAACTAGGAGTGCATCCAAATATGAGTAAACTGAAAGAGAAGCAAGTTCTCAAAACCATTACTATCAACGGAATACCATATAAAAGTATTTACATCTTCGATCATCTTGAAGAACCCTGATGCTTATTACATATGGTTCTCTACTTTATTCTTATACCTATAACTTCTTAATATCTGGACCTTGCATTTTAATGAAATACGTGTCTAGAACTGGAGAAATCATGAGTAAACAGAATATAGTACGAGTACCAACCCTTTTGTCCTAATGGACACCGGACAACATACAATACTTTGTATAAGTCCACTAAGTTTAATAACTCAAACCCTGTGCGTCGTAAGTTGAAAACTGTACTATGGCTAAGAATAATTACACCGCTGTTGAATGCACCTTACCTAATCACCAACTGATATAGGTAAATGTCATCGATTTAATTTCAAAAAGTTATATCTCACTTTATAAAATAAACGAACAGATATATCAGTTTAAAATTGGTCCATAACAATGGATATTCAAAACCAAATATTTGCCGTCAGGCAAAAACCAAGGTGATTTCCTCAAATATCACAAATTACAACGAATTCCGATATAATCACCTATTTCCCAATATCTTACTCCTACTAACCATCTGTAATACTATAAAGATGTGAGAAACGAATCTGGTAAATAAATACCTTGGAGTTAGAATCCAATTGGGAAAGCAGTTTTCAATTAACATTGCACAGTAAAAATGAAAATGTTTCGAAGGGGTAATCTGGTATTCCTAGTAACGCCTCTTCCACTATCCAGATTTATGACAGTAACCATATACTTACCTTCCCTCTCTGCAATCCCTTTATTATATGTTTACTCATTACCTTCTATACACCTTCTTTAGGCTAATTGGTTTTCATCCTTCCGTACCCTTCGGCACCAGCCTAAGTTTTGCAAGAAGACTATCCAAAAAGTGTAATAAGTGTACACTCTTTATGCCAGGAGCCTTTGCAACCTGAGAGAAGGTAATGGGAAAAGACATCTGAATAATCTTATTCTATTTCTCCTGAACCGGAAACCATACTCGAATCTGGAACGAATTCCTACGAGTTCGTATGTAACTATACGATGGTATGTCCAAGCATTATGGACGTTCATAGTGATATGAAATGTTCTGGAGTAATCCAAAGTGGATGTGGGAGTGGCATGGGTATTTACGGTTTTGTCGTAAATGATAGCAGTCGCAATTTTCTTTACCGTTATTCTAATCCCTTTATGTGTCTTTACTTATTACCTTTTGTACACCACACTTAGGCTTATTGGTTTTCTTCCTTCCCTACCTTTCGGCAACTGCCTATGGTTTGGAGGAAGACTATCCAATAAGCTCAATAGGTGTACCCTCTCCTAATCTTAGGAGCCCTAACAACCAGAGAGAAGGTAAAGAGAAAAGACAACCGAATAATCCTATTCAATCTCTCAAAAACCAGAATCCATCCTCGAATCTGGAACAAGTTCCTTCGAGTTCTTATGTAACTTTACGATGGATTTATCCAATAAGAGTGGATGTTCGTAGTGATACGGGATGTTCTGGAGAAATGCAAAGGTGATATAGAAGTGGCAATGATATTTGCGACTCCGTGACATTACAAAATCCAAAGTGTTATAAGAAGGTTCGGTTAATTAGGTTCATGAGTTTTATTCAAGGGTCGGGCCATGGTCGCAGCCAAAGAGAGAGAGAAAATAAACACTCAGCATGCACTCTAACCTAGATCAAAATGGTTAATTATTTATCTAATCAGGATGGCTCCCACTGTTTCCTCGAATTCTCCTCTAAACCCAAAAGGAGAATTAGTCGGGATCATCTAAAATCACCCGAGGAGTAATCCTACTCATTAGTGGGAATCGGGATCCAACTATCATCGCATGATCTCTTGATGGAATCCACTCAAGTTATCACACTTCAGAAGGTATGCTCATGCCTGGCAAGTTTCCTGTATGTTTGAAACTTCCGATGTGATTTTCACCCATAGGACCCAAGTGACCTTGACGGAGTCAACAAATCAAAAAGTCCTAGTCAAGTTCAACCCGTCATTTTCTTGATTGCATTAAACCCACCCGCACGAGCCCTTGACGGAGTCAACAAGGCCGTACGACTGTCCTAACCAATCGCATATCCAAGTTACAAAACAAGCACCACTCAGCTACCGTACACTACGTCTTGACGGAGTCAACAAACATAGCACGAATACTTAGTACTACTTGTAGGAAATGACGGAGGGCTATGTTGGATATAGTGCCCTCAAAGTCAATTATTGGATCACAGGCACGTGATTGCAATGATTGAGGGAGGACCTATACCGGCAGGACAGTCTTACTCGAGATGATAGTATGCTATCTTGTTTGTCTTTATCATCACAATTACATGTTGATATAGCACATAGGATTCTTGCTTGACTTCCAGCAGTATGATGGCGATCATATACGTGGGAGCTGGGGTTTATAAGCAAATCCTTAAATGTCCCTAGTCGTGGGAGTATCGAGATTGGGCATCAATACTCCAGAGTAGACTAGTGTATACTGATCGAGACCCCGACAAGGGGCGGTGGCCAGGTCTCACAAGCCATTAGTGTTAGTTTATTCACCTAAGATAGTGTTGGATATAGTGCCCAAAAAGTCAATTATTGGATTGCAGGTACGTGATTGCAATGATTGAGGAAGACCTATACCAGTAGCACTGTCTTACTCGAGATGATAGTATGCTATCTGGTTTGCCTTTATCAGTCGTGTATAGGTTCAGGTGACTGATCACGATTACACGTTGATAGAGCCCTTAGGATCTTGCTTGACTACCAACAGTATGATGGCGATCATATACATGAGGGTAGTCTATAAGCTCATCCTTAAAAGTGGTCCCTAGTCGTAGGAGTTTCGAGACAGGGCATCGATACTTCGGAGTAGACTAGTGGATACAGTCGAGACCCCGACGAGGGACAGTGGCCGGTCTCATAAGCCACTGGTGTCAGTTGGATCACCTAAGATGTATGCAGGTGCTCATTGGGTTATGAGTACACCGGACAGGATTCGCCGGGAACCTGCTAGTTGGTGTTATACCTATCATCACATAGCAGTTCCCTGGTGACATGTGTACATGATAGTTCATCGACCTGAGGTCGTCATTTGTTTCGTGTCAGTTCCTACTGTGCTTTGAATTCTACCCTACCACGGCTCAAAGGAGTCGTGCAAACAAGTATTTTTTGGGTACAGTCCCGAGCCACATGGAGGCAAGTGAGCGGATCGGCAGGGGATTCGTCTCTCCCGGTATTGGGGGTGAGATCGCGCTGTGTCTAGGAAAGCCATTACACCAACTCCTTGGCCAAGGCAGGTGAGAATTACTGGTAAGTATTCCAGTAGTTTCTCAGGGTGTTCTGGGCTTGTCTCCGACACGACTTATACCGCTATTGGGGGTCTGACGTTACTAACCCCCTAGGCCCGATATGCGATACTCATAGACGAACGGACCGGACTGTATGTATATTGTCATTGTTAGGCTCAGTAGGGTTTCAAGATGAGTTCGCTCATCGGCTACCCTTGAGGTCAATACATGGGCAGCCGTTACGCACTGCTAGTGCTGCTGACGGCTTGTGGTTAAACCCACTGCCAGGGTACTAACGAGTCATTAGAGTCCCCCACAGATAGTTTCCTAAGTTCGGGCGAAGCGTTGTAGAGGCCGTATGGTTTTATGGCAGGGTTCGAAAAATGCACGTGCGTTTACGCACGAGTCATATTTTGGGCAGATAAATACTGGTGGGCTTTGGTTTAAGCCGGATCTATGTATTATACAGAGTAGATATAATATCTTTAGCTCAGTTGCATTTTTATTCGGTCGTAATACAAATGCGGGTATACTTATACAGTTACGGGGTTATCCTGAAATTCGTTTCGGGATCGCTTTTGGAAGTTGCCAGTTTTTCTATCACCCATCTTAAACGTTCGGTTTAATGCGGATTTATCTTTTCTTCATGAGGGTGAGTCATTGTTAGTGTATATGCCCTAGAGGCCATTACTGTATCATACTAGTTTGTATATTACTTAATGGAAGCTTGGGATATTCACCTTGTATATACAATCTTGCTCAAAATAGTAGTATGCTACTTGGTTTGTTTCTACTTCAATGTGTACATGTGTTTATTTTAGTATATCGCCTATACACATTAATGGAGCACTTGGGATCTTTGCTTGATTACCAGCGTTGTGACGGCAGTCACACTAGTGGGGCTGGGTAATCTATAAGTACATCCTTTTGCAGGTCCCTGGTCGCAGGACTATCGAGACAGGGCATCGATACTCCGGAGTAGACTAGCGCATGCGCTTCTCATCCCAGTGTGGGAGACGGTCTGTCCCACAGCCGTCGGTACGTCGTACTTGAGATAGTTTGCGGGTGCTCGTTGGGTTACGAGTACACTTGACAGGACTCGTCGGGAACTGACTAGTTGGTATTATGCCTATCGTCAGTTATCAGTTCCCAGGTGACATGAGTACAGCTTAGTCCGCTGACTTGACACTGTCACTTCGCCTCGAGTGTGTTCCCACTGTACTTTGATTACTACCCTACCACGGCTCAAAGGAGTCGTGCAAACATGTGGTAGTTGGGTGCAGTCCCGAAGCACTTGGAGGCAGTGATGGTTAGACAGGATTCGTCTCTCCCGGTATTGAGGGTTGACAACGCGCTGTGTCTAGGGGAGCCATTACACGAGTAGTCCCTGGCCAGGGCAAACGAGATATACTGGTAGGCTTCCAGTGTTATCTCAGGGTGTTTTGGGCTTCACTCCGACACGACTTGTACCGCTATTGGGGGACTGACGTTTACCGCCCCCTAGGCCCGCCATGCGATGTATCAGACGAACAGACCGGACTGTACGGAGAATGTCACATTCAGGCTCGGTAGGAATTCAGATGGGTTTCGCCTCGTCGGTCTTCTTGTCGGCACTACCTGGGGACCGTTACGCACAGCTAGTGCCGCTTGCGGTCTGTGGTTAAACCCACTGCCAGCGTAGTGTCGAGTCTTTAGAGTCCCACACAGAAAGCTTTTCGCCTTTAGGCAAAAGAGTAGTGGTCGCATGGTTTTGCGACATGTCGCATGGTTTTGCGACAGGGTTCGGTCACATCCGTGCACTTGTGCACGTAGAGTGTCCGGACAGTTTACACTAGCGGTCTTTGGTTTAAGCCAGATCCTAGTGTACCTTTTGGGATTGGATTTATCTAGTATGTATTCGTGTTCCTCGGAACGCGGATGCGGGTGTGTATGCACAGTTGACGGGGAGACAGAGGCAGGGTTGTTGACAGTTGACCGTTGACTATTGACTTTTTGCTCAACCCTAATGAGAATATGATATGTGATTAACAATTATATTAATTAAGTATTATGGTGACATGGTTGTTGACTTGTTGACTTTGTTGACTTGTTGACTTTTGTTGACTTGTTGACTTTGTTGACCGGTTGACTAGGCTTGACTAGTTGACCATCATGATAACCATAGCTATCATTTCATGGCAAAGACTTTTGCTTGCTTGCTCTTTTGTGCAAAATGAGTGCATGAAATGATATGGCTATGGTTGCTTAAACCATAACATAACACTTGATTGATATGATATGTTATCATTGTTTTGGATTATGAGAGGGTGAAAGAAAAAAGAGAGGCTCATTCTCACTTGCTCATTCTCTCTCTTGTTCTTGAGCTCTCATACTCTTGCTCTCACCCTCTTCCTCTTGCTCCCTCTCTTGACTCTATGGTTCACTTATCTCATGAGTTGAGAACCAAGAACCATAGATAAAATCCCATACAAACTCTTCTCTACTCACTCTAGTTCACAAGGTTTAGCAAACTGAGTGAACTAGTTTCTTCAAAGTTCGAAGAAGAAGCCAAAGGTTGGAGCTTTCAGGTGGATCTATCTTCGGCGTAAGGAGACGACGGGAAGAAGCCGATCCGGCCCACCATCGGAGCTTGAAGGCGAAGAAGTTCAAGACAAGCAAGGTATAAACCCCCTAACCGAGTAGTTAACGACTCCTAGTTAGGTTGTTAGTTAGATGTTTAACAAAGATCCGGGTTTTAAGTCCATGTTACCACCTCTATAAAAATCGTTTTTTATCAAATTCCGCATGCCCGAAAGTACCGGGAGAGGTAGCATGGACTTACAGTGGTATCAGAGCCTAGTTAAACTCTATCTAACATGTTAGCAAGTAACTAGAAGATCGATCAAAGAAAAAGTCACGAAAATGAACCCGAGAATTTCAAGTTTCTGTCGATTTTTATTCTGTTCAAAAGTTGATAATTTTCATCTTAAAAATTGGCTCAGGCTTTTGTGTGAACACCCACCAAATTTGGTCCAACGATCGAGTCAAAGAGCCGCGGAAACGCGGCGGGAGCACGCTCCCGCCGCGGTTCCGCGGCCGAGTTGACTCGGCCGAGGTCCATCTTTGGTGCAGTGTGTTTCTGGGGTTGTTTTGGGATTTTTAGAATATGTGTTTTCTGCCCAGATTTTCCAGAACGAAAATTTTATTTTTGGGGTCCCGAAAATCCGTATTTTTGATCGAACTTCTAAAAGTCTTAAGCTGACGGGTTTTTCTGTGATGTGATATTTGTATTGAACGTCTATTAATTGCTATATGTCGATTAGTGAGGGTTATACAAATCTGTGATCTGTATGTTGCTGGAATGTGTATATGAATATGTTGGATTGTCGCGGGTGAATAGCCGGGGGTTGTGAGACGAGAGTTTTTCTTCTCTTTCAATTCATGTAAATTTGTAAATTGATGTAATAATTATTTGTATGGCCGCACAACCGGGTCGGGGTTGTAGCCGTCATTGTATAATTTCTTTTTACTGTTTTTGCTCCTAGGATAGACCCATGGAGGGGGTGCACAAACTACCGGGTATGCCGAAGTGCCGAGTGGTCTACTCATGAGGATGAGGGAGGTTGCTTCGCTTCGGGTACTTGGCGGGTAGTTTGCCGCACCCGTAGGGGTCTTGGGTGGGGTCTTGGCTATTCACCGCGACCGTGTAATCTGCTTTTCGTTACAGGCTCGTACGAATTGCAGCTTCCTAGTATATCCAATGTGTTCATCTGTGATCTGAAATGGCTATCATTGCAATATATCTATATATGATATTATTTAGGCGTTGCTTATGTTTTACAGCCGCGCTAGCCCAGCCCCCGCTCTGTCGTTAGTTAAGTAACCTAACGGGTAATGACGGGGCCCCGTGGCGAATGCGAATGGCATAAGCGTACGTCATATTTTGGTTGTTTTCTGCAATGGTAGGATTAAATGATGGGACGCATTAAAAGAACTAATGCAAGAATATCACGCATTAAAAGAACTAATGCAAGAAAATAAACCAAGTTAAAAGTCGTTGGAACACTTTCGAAAAACCACTCGGTTCTTTTCAAAACTAACTTTTAAATGCGGAGCTTGAGCCACTCCTTTTAAAAGCTATCTCGTTCCATCGATTATATCAAGTTCACTACGTTCACGGTTTAGCCAAAACCATTCGTAGCCCTCCGTCGTTTCACATGGATGGTCAATAGTATTCAAGCTATGTTTGTTGGCTAAAGTCAAGGCATAGTGATTGGTAGCTATTGGGTATTCATGTGCAGCATAGATAGATGCGTTGGTTTGGAACAGTCGTACTGCCTTGTTGGCCAAAGTCAAGGGTAGGTACGGGTGGATTCAATTTAACCTGGAGAACGACGGGAAGAACTTGACATGTGACTTATGATTTGTTGGCCAAAGTCAAGGTCATAAGAGCATGGGGCAAAAATCCACATCGGGAGTTTCAAAAGAACTGAAACTTGCTAGATTTGCATACCACTTGGAGTGTGATGATTCTGGTAGGATTCCTTCAGTTTCGTCACGCGATGATATTTGGATCCCGATCCTACTGTGAGTATATGCTACTCCTCGGGAAATTTCTCACTAAACGATCAATGCTATAAACCTAGTAGGTGCCTAGAAAGGTGTTAGCGGGGCTACGCCCCCAGGGAAAAGAGGTTCTTGAATTAAGGAACTTCGCGAAAGCGTTGGAAAACCTCCCTCGAAGTACCGACACTGGCCTGGCTGAACGGTTAAGCAAGTATTGTGCGGTGGGATTGATCCCGACTAATTCTTCCTTTTTGGTTTGAGGAGGGATTCGAGAAACAGTGGGAGCCATCCTGTTTAGACAAACTAAAAACCATTCTAAACTTGCAAGAGCATCAAGCTGAGTGTTTCTTCTCTCTCCTAATTGCAGCGACCAATCGACATGACTGGACTTAAGTTACTTCTAGATAAAAACATACTGACAGGGCCAAACTACAAAGATTGGCTCAGGAATGTCAAGATGGCAATCACTTACGACAAGCTAGGGTATCTTCTTACCACCAAAGCTCCCCCTGTCCCTTGTCCCACTTCCAGCGTCGCGGATAAGGAAATCCGTAAGACTTGGGAGATTGATAGCGCGAAGGCCAAATGCCTCGTACTTGCCTCTATGGACAATGAACATCAGAGGAGGCACGAGAATATGGACTTGGAATCCATATTTCTTCATACAAAAGAACTGTATGGAGAGCAATCTCGTATCGCAAGATACGAAGCGTCGAAAAAGTTATTTTCGGCAAGGATGGCCGTCGGATCATCAGTAGCAGAGCACGTGCTTAAGATGATCAGCTACACTGAGGAGCTCACGGACCCAGGGACCACATTGGAGAGTGAGCTCTATACGGACTTAGTTCTCCAGTCCCTTCCTTCCACTTACGCCCAGTTTATCCTGAACTTCAACTTACAAGAAAAGGAAGTTGAACTTTCAGAGCTCCTCAACATGCTGAGGAGCGCAGAGGGCACCCTACAGAAAAGTAGGGAAACATCCACTTTGTTTGTAGGAGGATCATCTTCTTCTAGGTCCAAGGCGAAAGCCAAGGGAAAGAAGAAGAAAGCCCCCGCCAAACCAAGAGACGGTGTTAGTAAAGTGGATACGAAGGGAAAAGCAAAAGCAACAAAGAAAGCGGGGAAGCTTATGGATAAGGAAGAATGCTTCTATTGTCATAAGAAAGGACACTGGAAGAATGATTGCAGGGCTTGGAAAGCCAGGACACAGGAATTGAAGCAGGTTGCAGCTTCAGCTTCAGGTGTGTATGTTATTGAAAACTGTCTTTCAATAAACTCTACTTCCTGGGTACTGGATACCGGATCTGGATCTCATATCTATAATTTATTGCAGGCGTTGAGAAACCGTAGGGTTTTAAAGGCAGGTGACATGACCCTCAGAGTTGCGAATGGAGCTAGCATGGATGCTAAAGCCGTGGGGGACTATCACCTGGGAATGTCAGATGGACATGTTTTGGTTTTGCGTAATTGCTTTTTTGTACCCAACGCAACTTGAAATATCATTTCTGTATCTTTAGTTTCTAAAGAAGGTTATGAATTTGCGTTTGTAAGTAATGTTGTAAACATTCACCTTAATCAAGTTTTGATTAGGTCAGGTACATTGAGTAATGGTATATACGTATTAAACCAACCACAGATTTTCAACGTCCAGAATTCACACAAAAGAAAGTCTCCGGAAATAAATCAGACTTTCTTGTGGCATTGTAGACTGGGTCACATCAATGAGAGAAGGTTGACGAAGTTACATACAGAAGGATATTTGAATCCGTTCGAATATCAATCGTATGCCACTTGTCAATCCTGTCTCAAAGGAAAGATGACAAAGACTCCGTTTACTGGACACGGAGTAAGGGCGAGCGAGCGCTTCGGACTCGTACACAGCGACGTGTGCGGTCCAATTTCTACACATGCGCGAAGCGGTTATTCTTACTTCATCACTTTTACGGATGACTTTTCAAGGTACGGTTATGTCTTCTTAATGAAACATAAGTCCGAAGCCTTTGGAAAATTCCAGGATTATAAGAATGAAGTAGAAAAACAAACCGGCAAAAGTATCAAGATCCTAAGATCGGATCGAGGTGGTGAATACTTGAGTGCCGAATTCCTGGACTATTTAAAAGAGAGCGGAATTCTCTCTCAGCTTACTCCTCCATACACTCCGCAACATAACGGTGTATCGGAGAGACGGAACCGAACCCTATTAGATATGGTACGGTCCATGATGAGTAACGCTGAGTTACCGCGATCATTCTGGGGGTATGCGCTAGAATCAGCTGCATACCTTTTGAACCGAGTTCCAACTAAAACTGTGCCTACTACACCATATGAGATGTGGTGTGGGAAGAGACCCTATCTTAAGCACATTAAGACATGGGGATGCCCAGCTTTTGTTAAAAAGCAGCATGCGGACAAGCTCGAGGTACGCTCAGTACAGTGTAAGTTCGTAGGATATCCAAAGAACTCCAAGGGATATTTATTCTACTGCGAAGAGGAACAAAAAGTTCTTGTTTCTCGTCATGCCTACTTCTTGGAAACTGAGTTTTTAGAAACCCAGATAAGTGGGAGCACAGTAGAACTGGAAGAAATTCCAGAACCTCGAGCTATTACTGAAAGCTTAGTGGAACCAGAGGGTTCAAAAGAACAGGACATTCCTACGCCGCTCCGCAGGAGTAGTCGGCAGTCTCATCCACCCGAGAGATACTACGGTTTTCTCATAGACGGGGATAGAGAGGATTGCATCAAAGATTATGATGAGCCTACTAGCTTCCAGCAGGCCATTCAGAGCGTTGACTCAGTAAAATGGTTGGATGCAATGCGGACTGAAATGGAGTCCATGTACACCAACAAAGTATGGACGTTGGACATTGCTCCAGAAGGGGTAAAAACCGTAGGATGCAAGTGGATCTTCAAAAGGAAGATTGGTGTAGATGGACAGGTTGAGACCTATAAAGCTAGACTTGTAGCAAAGGGTTTTCGTCAAAGACCTGGTTTGGACTATGACGAAACCTTTTCTCCAGTGGCTATGCTGAAATCCATTCGGATCCTTCTTGCCATTGCTGCCTTCCACGATTATGAGATTTGGCAGATGGACGTAAAGACAGCTTTTCTAAATGGAAATTTAGAGGAGTGTGTCTATATGGACCAGCCAGAGGGTTTCATTCAGAGTGGGAGCAGCGGAAAGGTGTGCAAGTTGCTTAAGTCCATCTATGGACTAAAGCAGGCATCGCGGAGTTGGAACATCTGCTTTGATGAGACGGTCAAAGAGTTTGGCTTTATCAAAAATCCAGATGAACCATGCATCTATAGTAGATTTGTAGCGAGAACTGTAGTATTCCTCGTTTTATACGTGGATGACATTCTCTTAATAGGAAATGACATTCCTATGCTACAATCTGTCAAGGGGTTCTTGTCGTACAGGTTCTCCATGAAAGACCTGGGTGATGCCTCATACATCCTGGGGATCCAGATCCATCGTGGTAGATCCAAGAGGATATTAGGACTTTCACAGTCCAGGTAGATCGACACTATACTGAAGAGATTCAGTATGGAAGATTCCAAGCGCGGTAACCTGCCGGCTTGTCACGGGATCACCCTCTCTAAAGAGATGTCTCCCAAGAATGATTTAGAGAGGGATCGCATGTCTATTATACCCTACACTTCTGCGGTAGGCTCTATAATGTATGCGATGCTGTGTACGAGACCGGATGTAGCTTATGCACTGAGTGTCGTAAGCCGGTATCAGTCAAACCCTGGGGAGAAACACTGGATAGCGGTAAAGAACATTCTCAAGTACCTGAGAAGGACTAAGGAGATGTTCTTGGTGTATGGCGGAAAATACCTCCAGATCGAGGCCTTTGCTGACTCCAGCTTCCAGAGTGACAAGGATGATTCCAAGTCCATGTCGGGGTTTGTCTTTACCCTCAATGGAGGGGCGGTGTGATGGAAGAGTTCCAAACAGGAAACCGTTGCAGACTCGACGATGGAAGCGGAATACATCGCTGCATCTGATGCCGCAAAAGAAGCCATCTGGATGAGGAAGTTCTTGAAAGAACTTCAGGTGGTTCCGTCCATTGTTGATCCAATACCTCTGTATTACGACAACAACGGGGCTATAGCTTTAGCGAAGGAACCCAGGTCCCATCAGAGATCCAGACACATCTTGAGGCGGTATCACCTGATCAGGGAGATCGTGGATCGCCAGGAGATCGAGGTTCCGAGAGTCACTTCAGAAGATAACACTGCAGATCCATTCACCAAGGCCTTGCCCCAAACTCAGTTCGAGCGGCTGATCGAGATGATAGGTCTTCGATACGCCAGTACACGGCCTTAGTGCAAGTGGGAGATTGTTAGTGTATATTCCCTAGAGGCCATTACTGTATCATACTAGTTTGTATATTACTTAATGGAAGCTTGGGATATTCACCTTGTATATACAATCTTGCTCAAAATAGTAGTATGCTACTTGGTTTGTTTCTACTTCAATGTGTACATGTGTTTATTTTAGTATATCGCCTATACACATTAGTGGAGCCCTTGGGATCTTTTCTTGATTACCAGTGTTGTGATGGCAGTCACACTAGTGGGGCTGGGTAATCTATAAGCACATCCTTTTGCAGGTCCCTGGTCGCAGGACTATCGAGACAGGGCATCGATACTCCGGAGTAGACTAGCGCATGCGCTTCTCATCCCAGTGTGGGAGACGGTCTGTCCCACAGCCGTCGGTACATCATACTTGAGATAGTATGCGGGTGCTCGTTGGGTTACGAGTACACTGGACAGGACTCGTCGGGAACTGACTAGTTGGTATTATGCCTATCGTCAGTTATCAGTTCCCAGGTGACATGAGTATAGCTTTGTCCGCTGACTTGACACTGTCACTTCGCCTCGAGTGTGTTCCCACTGTACTTTGATTACTACCCTACCACGGCTCAAAGGAGTCGTGCAAACAGGTGGTAGTTGGGTGCAGTCCCGAAGCACTTGGAGGCAGTGACGGTTACACAGGATTCATCTCTCCCGGTATTGGGGGTTGACATCGCGCTGTGTCTAGGAGAGCCATTATACGAGTAGTCCCTGGCCAGGGCAAACGAGATATACTGGTAGGCTTCCAGTGTTATCTCAGGGTGTTTTGGGCTTCACTCCGACACGACTTGTACCGCTATTGGGGGACTGACATTTACCGCCCCCTAGGCCCGCCATGCGATGTATCAGACGAACAGACCGGACTGTACGGAGAATGTCACATTCAGGCTCAGTAGGAGTTCAGATGGGTTTCGCCTCGTCAGTCTTCTTATCGACACTACCTGGGGACCGTTACGCACAGCTAGTGCCGCTTGCGGTCTGTGGTTAAACCCACTGCCAGCGTAGTGTCGAGTCTTTAGAGTCCCACACAGAAAGCTTTTCGCCTTTAGGCAAAAGAGTAGAGGTCGCATAGTTTTGCGACAGGTCGCATGGTTTTGCGACAGGGTTCGGTCACATCCGTGCACTTGTGCACGTACAGTGTCCGGAACGTTTACACTAGCGGGCTTTAGTTTAAGCCAGATCCTAGTGTACCTTTTGGGATTGGATTTATCCAGTATGTATTCGTGTTCCTCGGAACGCGGATGGGGTGTGTATGCACAGTTGACAGGGAGACAGAGGCATAGGATTCTGATTAGGGTTGTTTACAGTTGACCGTTGACTATTGACTTTTTGCTCAACCCTAATGAGAATATGATATGTGATTAACAATTATATTAATTAAGTATTATGGTGACATGGTTGTTGACTTGTTGACTTGTTGACTTTTGTTGACTTGTTGACTTTGTTGACCGGTTGACTAGGCTTGACTAGTTGACCATCATGATAACCATAGCTATCATTTCATGGCAAAGACTTTTGCTTGCTTGCTCTTTTGTGCAAAATGAGTGCATGAAATGATATGGCTATGCTTGCTTAAACCATAACATAACACTTGATTGATATGATATGTTATCATTGTTTTGGATTATGAGAGGGTGAAAGAAAAAAGAGAGGCTCATTCTCACTTGCTCATTCTCTCTCTTGTTCTTGAGCTCTCATACTCTTGCTCTCACCCTCTTCCTCTTGCTCCCTCTCTTGACTCTATGGTTCACTTGTCTCATGAGTTGAGAACCAAGAACCATAGATAAATTCCCATACAAACTCTTCTCTACTCACTCTAGTTCACAAGGTTTAGCAAACCGAGTGAACTAGTTTCTTCAAAGTTCGAAGAAGGAGCCAAAGGTTGGAGCTTTCAGGTGGATCTATCTTCGGCGTAAGGAGACGACGGGAAGAAGCCGATCCGGACCACCATCGGAGCTTGAAGACGAAGGAGTTCAAGACAAGCAAGGTATAAACCCCCTAACCGAGTAGTTAACGACTCCTAGTTAGGTTGTTAGTTAGATGTTTAACAAAGATCCGGGTTTTAATTCCATGTTACCACCTCTATAAAAATCGTTTTTTATCAAATTCCGCATGCCCGAAAGTACCGGGAGAGGTAGCATGGACTTACAGTCATGAGGTGAGTCATGAGTGGAAGCTTCTTGTTTTGGTGACTAGGTTCATGAATCATTGTTTGCATTAAATGAATGGATGACTAGGTTTAGTGAGTCATTCATTGCAATAATGTGGTTTTGTTCATGCTTAGATATTTCTTCATGATCTTTTATCTTATGGTCACCTCTTCTACTCCTACACTCACATCCCTCCTGCTATTTAGTGGCCGGCCATTCTATGGAGGCAAATAATGGTTGTTGATTAAAAAGATTAGGAATTTGATTCCTGGAAATTTCATATTCACATTTCTCATTTACTCGATCCAAAAGGCAACTTCATTAACCGTTCGTCTATGGCTTTGGACGAAATGAGACAAAGTGTTCTACTCATTCTCTACATCAATCTTGGTCATATCTTTTAGCAAACTTGATGACCGAGTTGCCTCGGGTCAGAGGCGGAAGCCCGTTTAATGATCTGTAGATATGGTGCCACCTCGACGAGGAGCCAGGAGATCGGAGCAGCCGCAACGGAGTATGGGATGATGGTTAAAGAACGAAGGACTCGGATCGTTCGGTATAACCTTTCTACCCAATTTGTAGTTTGTTAGTTTAGCGTTAATGGCAGATCCGAGTTATAGTATGCGATAGCGCCAGTTATAAAAGTTTTTGTTCCGCATTTGGCGTCAGTTTGACGGCCGGTGCGCTACCGTAGACTTACAGTGGTATCAGAGCCTCACCATTAAGCTTTACTAATTTGTGCTAACGTGTTTAAAACATCGATCGAACGGAATTTCGCGAAACTATAATTTTCTGTTCAAAATTTCTGTTGATTTTTAATCAAGTCTAAAAATTATTTTGCATATCACAGAAAATTGAGTAGGCTTTTATAAGAAAACTGGTGAAATTTGGTGGCCCAACTCCACAGTACCGCCGCGGATCCGCGGCCCAAACAAGTGTTTAGCCGCAATTCCGCCGCCGTTTTGTGAGATTGGTACTCCAATTTCCTACAGTAAGTTCTACACAGAAAATTTTGGTTTTTGGTATATTTCTTTTGGGCCCAGATTTTGTTACTGTACAGCAGATGTACAGGGGCCCACTTCGGTAAGTTTTGTCGATCGTAATTTTAAACCTGTTAGTTTGCAGTACTTACATTATATCTCCGACCGGGAATGTCATTTGAGCGGTAAATTGCGTCTAATTGCTATAGTTCTTTCAGACGGATTAGCGAACATGACATTCGCGTTGATGTTCTGTGTTGTGCTGCGATGTTGCGGATTTGTCGTGGTGGATAGCAGTATGCAATGGTAGTGCAGTTTGGATTTATTTGTACATTTGATATTGCGGGACGAGCGTCCAACATGTGGACTGCCGTCACTGCCTGTCTGTATAATATTCTTTTGGGGCACGACCGGGCTGAGGTCGATGTACCCGTTGTACATATTTTTCATTTCTGTACTAGGTTTTACCCCCACGACGGAGTGCACGGATAGCCAGGTTCTGGAGGGCAACGGGTCCGCATCTCATGGCTTTGAGAGGCAGAGGGGCCTCACTCTAGAATTGCTAGACTATTCACCGCACTCGTAGGGTGTACAGGTTGACCCAAGGAGGGGTGCCCAAGTTACCGGATTCCGTGAAGTGAAGGGTTGTCCATTCACTATGCTGTAAGGGGGCTGCCTCGCTTCAGGTTTTGGCGGGTGACTTGCCACACCCGTAGGGGTCTAGGTTTCATTGCACAGGCTATCCACACGACCATGGGAACGTCGGGTTTTAGTAGAGGCTCTGTGAAACCCGAGGATCCCAGATTATCTGTATTGTTCTGTGATGCTTATTACTTTTCTGTAATGTTGCATATTATCACGCCTGGTGCGATTATTGTATATTGGTATATATACTAGTATATTTTGTATATGTTTTGCTCCTGCGCTAGTCCACTCCCCGCTCTGTCGTTATTTAAGTAACCTAACGGGTGATGACGGGACCCAGTGACGAATGCGGATGGCATATACGTACATTTTATTTTTGTTCTTTTCTGGTGTGGTTAATTGATGGAACTGCGTTGATTCTGATCAATGCAAAGGAAAACAAACCTATTTGGTAGTTGTTGGAACAGTTTTAAAAAGTGTTATTTCAAAGACGTTTCCTTTTTTTTTGCATAGTGGTATTCGGTTGGAATATCCTGTACCTCATTCGACGGGGCAAGGGCCGAGATCCCTTCATCGGGAGTGACCCCTTGGGCAGAAGTTTGCGTCAGGGTAATAACTTCACTATAGTCGATTACATGTTGCTTTGCATCGCGGTATTCAGTTGGAATATCCTGCACCTCATTCCACGGGGAAAGAGCCGAGATCCCTTCGCCGGGAGTGACCTCTTTAGCAACGATATTTGCCACTATATTTTTATAAAAAGCTATCAGGTTCCTTCAGCGATATCAAGTTCAGTACGTTAAAGGTTTTTCGCCAAAAACCAGCCGTAGCCCTCCATCATTTCTTTTGGGTATTCAGTAGTATTCAAGCTATGTATTTTGACCAACGCCAAGGCATAGTGTTTGGTAGCTGCTGGGTATTCATTTGTTGCATAGATAGATGAGTTGGTTTGGGACAGTCGTTCTGCCATTTTGGCCAACGTCAAGGGCATGTGCGGGTGGGTTCAAATTGACAAGATAGTGACGGGTAGAAATTGGCATGTGACTTATGACATTTTGACCAATGCCAAGGTCATTAGAGCATGGGGCAAAAATCATATCGGGAGTTTCTAAAGAAACTGAAACTTTCCAGGTATGCGCATACCTTCTGGAGTGTGATAACGTGAGTGGATTCCGTCATGTTATCATGCGATGAGAGTTGGATCCCGATTCCCACAGATGAGTTGGTTTACTCTTCGGGTTATCCCGATTGATTCTTCTTTCAGGTTTGGAGAAGAATTTGACAGTACAGAGGGAGGTTTCCGGATTAGATAAAGTGATAACCATTCTGATCTAGGTTAGAGTGCACGTAGAGTGTTTCTTTTCTCTCTATCTTTGGCAGCGACCATTGACCGACCCTAGACTATGACTCAATGACCAAGTGACCAAACCTTCTTAAAATACTGGCTTTTGGATTGTCCGAGTTGCATAAGTCATTGCCACTCTTTCTTTTACCTTTTGCATTTCTCAGAACACCTCGTATCACTATGAGTATCCACTTCCATTGGATAGATCCATCGTATGGTTATATACGAACTCGAAGGGACTTCTTCGAGGATGGATCCAGGTTCAGGAGAAATAGAATTGGTTTATTCAGTTATCTTTTATTATCACCTTCTCTCAGGTTCTGAGGGCTCCTTGGTTTAGGAGAGTACACCTATTACGCTTATTGGATAGTCTTCTTCCAAACCATAGACAGGTGCCGAAAGGTAGGGAATGAAGAAAACCAATTAGCCTAAGTAGGGTGTACAGAAGGTAATATGTAAAGACAAAATAAAGGGATTAGAAAGAGGGCAAAGTAAATTGCGACTGCTATCATTCACAATCAAACCGAGTGCTTCATCGCCACTCCTATTTCACCTTTGCTTTTTTTTTCCAGTTCGGGAGAAATAGAATAAGGTATTATTCAGTTGTCTTTTATCATCACCTTCTCTCAGGATACGAGTACTCCTTGGCTTAGGAGGGTACACCTATTACGCTTATTGGACAGTCTTCTTCCAAACCATAGGCTGGTGCCGAACGGTAGGGAAGGAAGAAAACCACTTAACCTAAAGGGGGTGTACAGAAGGAAATAAATAAAGACAAATAAAGGGATTTGGAGAGATGGCAATGAAATATACGGTTATAGTCATGAATTGGATTATGGAAGAGGCATTACTAGGAATACCAAGATACCCCTACGAAATATTTTCATGTTTCAGTGCATTGTTAAAGGAAAAATGATTTCCCGATTAGATACTTACTCAAGGGTATGTATTTACCAGGTATGATTCTCACATCCGTATGGTTTTACAGATGATGAGTGGGAGTAAGTTATTGGGAATATGGTGATCATCCTCATTATATCGGAATTCGTTGTAATTGGTGATATTAGAGGAAATCGCCTGGGTTATTGCCGGACGACATATATTTAGTTTTGAGTATCCGTTGTTATGCACCAATTTCAAAATGATATATTTGTACGTTTATTTTTATAAACTGAGATATAACTTTTTGATATTATGTCGATGACATTTACCTATATCAGTTGGCGATTGGGTAAGGAGCACTGAACAGCGGAGTAGTTCTTAACCATAAGTACAGTTTTCAACCTACGATACACAGATTTTGAGTTATTCAACTCAACGGACTTATACAGAGTATTGTAAGTTGTCGAGTGTCCATCAGGACAAAGGGGTTGGTGCTCGTACTATGTTCTGTTTACTTATGACTTCTCTAGTTTTTAGACAAGTGTTTCATACAAATACAGGGTCTAAGTTTTGAGAAGTTGTGGGTATAGGAATAAAGTAGAGAACTAGATATCGCAAATATCGGGATTCTTCAAAAAGATCAATGATGTAGATACTTGTGATTGGTATTAAGATGATAGTAATAGTTTTTGAGAAACTTGTTTCTCTTACAGGTTACTCATAATTGGATGGATTCCTAATTTGAGTAATGCTGATTAGCCTCTCTCCATTAAGTTGATATGCACTGGAGACAGCTGCATAATTAGAATCTGGTTCCAATTAAATAAGTACCAAAGTTTCTATATTGGATATAGAATGGTTCATATCTTAACAACGTTAAGGTACGGGGAGTTGTCCGGCTTATGCTTAACCAGACTCTGGATAAATCAAGGCACGTTTCTATAATGGCAGTTTGTGGGTTGGCCCGGGCTATGTCGAGGGTTGATTTTCTACCATCTGGAAGATCAATAGTGATATTGTTCTTGAATCGCCACAGTTTTAGTAAAATGGATTTTTTTCAGAAAACAGTAGTGGGAGTATGGTAGAACTGGAAGTGATTCCAGAACCTCAAACGATTACGGAAAATTTAATAGTATCTAAAAATTCAATCAAGTAAGACATTCCAATAGCCACTCCGCAGATATGGTGGGTAACCTCAGACACCCGAGAGGTACTTCGGTAGCCTCAAGGACGGTGACATGGAGGTTCTTATCTACCCAGACTTGACACTACTGTTGTTCCAGGCTATGAGACCCGGCAGGAGGATAAGTATAGCATCGTTCTAAACTAGCTTTAGAAGTGCACGTATATATTATTCTTCCAGAGGGTAGTTGTGGTCAGTGGGAGCAGCGGAAGCATAGTGGGCAAGTAGCTTATGTCTATTTATAGACTTGAGCAGATAGAGTGGAGATAGATCATCTAGTTTTGATGTGACAGTCATGGCTTTGACTTCATCAGAATAGGGGATGGATCTGTTAAGAAGGTAGTAGGGTTTGATGTCCTGGTATTTGGATGACATACACAGAGTAGGAAGTAAAATTCCTATACTACGATCGGTTGTACTGTGGTCGTCACACAGTTGTTTCTCCAGACAGGATATGGATATAATATCAAACATTCTGGTTTCTAGATCTATGGTTTTAGATCTAGATTTTGGTAGTTTCCCAATATGGGTACTTTGACAGTATTCTAATAGGCTTTAGAATAGATGACTCCTGGCATGGTGGTGTACCTGCAGGTGATGGAGTCACCCTCTCTAAAGGTGTCTTACAGACTAAAAGGGAGAGGGATGTGCATGATTGGCAGATCACTTGCTTAAGCAATTGAGTCGATCATGATAAGTCAAGTACCACAGCAGATGTTGTTTTTGAACTAGATGCAATAAGTTTGTATTAATCCAATCCAGGAGAAACATAAGGAAGCAGTTTTAGAACATAAGTGAATGTTCTACGGATTAGATGACGGCAGCCTCCTTCGGGAGACAGTTAACATTCAAGACTTCAAAGGTGACATGGATGACAGAGATTGTCAGAGTTATAGTTTTCCCTCTGACGAAGGGGGCGGTATTATGGACAGGTGGTCCAAGAGGATACTGTGGGAGGCATGCTGCAGGATACTGATTAGGTTCAGTTATCGATACAGTCTAAGAAGTTTGGATTTAGAGTTCATTTATGAACTAGGTCCCATCAGATATCCAGACATATTCTAAGACAGGTATTACTCAATTCGGGAGATGGCTTTCTCCGCGAACTTGAGATTAAGAGAGACATAGAAAGAAACATCAGGGCGGATCCACTCACTGAAGCTATTTCTCGAACACAATAGTTTTACAAACGTGCTTTGTGAAATTGATTAATAGAGGAGTTGGGTGTTCGGTATCACACGGGCTGTGAGTATGCGACATCGCAATAATTAGCCTTAAGTGCAAGTAGGAGATTGTTGGATATAGTGCCCTCAAAGTCAATTATTGGATCGCAGGTACGTGATTGTATTGATTGAGGAGGACCAATACCGGTAGCACAGTCTTACTCGAGATGATAGTATGCTATCTGGTTTGCCTTTATCAGTCGTGTATAGGTTCAGGTGACTGATCACGATTACACGTTGATAGAGCCCTTAGGATCTTGCTTGACTACCAACAGTATGGTGGCGATCATATACGTGAGAGTTGGGTAGTCTATAAGATCATCCTTAAAAGTGGTCCCTAGTCGTGGGAGTTTCGAGACAGGGCATCGATACTCCGGAGTAGATTAGTGTATGTAGTCGAGACCCGGACGAGGGGCGGTGGCCGGTCTCACAAGCCACTGGTGTCAGTTGGATCACCTAAGATGTATACATGTGCTCATTGGGTTATGAATACACCGGACAGGACTCGCCGGGAACCTGCTAGTTGGTATTATACCAATCGTCAGATAGCAGTTCCCTGATGATATGTGTACAGGTTAGTTCATCGACCTGAGGTCATCATTTGTCTCGTGTGAGTTCCTACTGTTCTTTGATTTCTACCCTACCACGGCTCAAAGGAGTCGTCCAAACAGGTATTTTTTTGGTACAGTCCCGAGCCACATGGAGGCAAGTGAGCGGATCGGTAGGGGATTCGTCTCTCCCGGTATTGGGGGAGAGATCGCGATGTGTCTAGGATAGCCATTACACCAAGTCCTTGGCCAAGGCAGGTGAGAATTACTGGTAAGTATTCCAGTAGTTTCTCAGGGTATTCAGGGCTTGTCTCCGACATGACTTATACCGCTATTGGGGGTCTGACGTTACCAGCCCCCTAGGCCCAATATGCGGTACTCATAAACGAATGGATCGGACTGCATGTATATTATCACTGTTAGGCTCAGTAGGGTTTCAGGATGAGTTCGCTCATCGCCTACCCTTGAGGTCAGTACATGGACAGCCGTTACGCACCGCTAGTGCCGCTGACGGCTTGTGGTTAAACCCACTGCCAGGGTACTGACGAGTCATTAGAGTTCCCCAAAGATAGTTTCCCAAGTTCGGGCGAAACGTTGTAGAGGCCGTATGGTTTTATGGCAGGGTTCGAAAAATGCACGTGCGTTTACGCACGTATCATATTTCGGGCAGATAATACTGGTGGGCTTTGGTTTAAGCCGGATCCATGTATTATACAGAGAAGATATAATATCTTTGTCTTAGTTGCATTTGTATTCGGCCGTAATACAAATGCGGGTATATTTATACAGTTACGGGATTATCCTGAAATTTGTTTTGGGATCGCTTTTGGAACTTGCCAGTTTTCTATCACCCGTCTTAAACCTTCGGTTTAATGCGGATTTATCTTTTCTTCATGAGGGTGAGTCATGAGGTGAGTCATGAGTGGAAGCTTCTTGTTTTGGTGACAAGGTTCATGAATCATTGTTTGCATTAAATGTATGGATGACTAGGTTTAGTGAGTCATTCATTGCATTAATGTGGTTTTGTTCTTGCTTAGATATTTCTTCATGATCTTTTATCTTATGGTCACCGCTTCTACTCCTACACTCACCTCCCTCCTCCTATTTAGTGTCCGGCCATTCTATGGAGGCAAAGAATGGTTGTTGATTAAAAAGATTAGGAATTTGATTCATGGAAATTTCATATTCACATTTCTCATTTACTCGATCCAAAAGGCAACTTCATTAGCCGTTCGTCCATGGCTTTGGACGAAGTGATACAAAGTGTTCTACTCATTCTCTACATCAATCTTGGTCATCTCTTTTAGCAAACTTGATGACCGAGTTGCCTCGGGTCAGAGGTGGGAGCCCGTGTAATGATCCGTAGATGTGGTGCCACCTCAACGAGAAGCCAGGAGATCGGAGCAGCCGCAACGGAGCGTGGGATGATGGTTAAAGAACGAAGGACTCGAATCGTTCGGTATAACCTTTCTACCCACTTTGTAGTTTGTTAGTTTAGCGTTAATGGCAGATCCGGGTTATAGTATGCGATAGCGCCAGTTATAAAAGTTTTTGTTCCGCATTTGGCGTCAGTTTGACTGCCGGGGCGCTACCGTAGACTTACAGATAGTATACAGGTGCTCATTAGATTATGAGGACACTGGACGGACTCGCCGGGAACCAGCTAGTTGGTATTATACCTATTGTCAGATTGCAGTTCCCAGGTGACATTTGTACAGGTTAATCTATCGACCTGAGATTGCCATTTGTCTCGTGTGAGTTCCCACTTTGCTTTGATTACTACCCAACCACGGCTCAAAGGAGTTGTGCAAATAGGTTTTAGTTGGGTACAGTCCCGAGCCACATGGAAGCGGTGTGCGGATCGTCGGCGATTCGCCTCTCCCGGTATTGGGGGTTGATATCGCACAGTGCACGGGTGGCCATCACCAGAAAACCTTGGCCAAGGTAGTCGAGAATTACCGATCTTGGATCGGTAGTTTCTCTGGTGGTGATGGGCCGTTAGTTGTATATATGCCCTAGAGGCCAGTATTGTACAGATGATGTATATTATATTGGATGCTTGGACATATATAGAGATGACTTTCTTTCTCGATATGATAGTATGCTATCTGGTTGCTCTTTATCTTAACATGTATACTTATCTCTTTATACTGTTTTAGAGTTACATGTTGGTAAAGCCCTTAGGATGTGTACTTGACTACCTGGACTATGATGCGGATCATACTAGTGGAGACATGGTAGTCCAGAAGTACATCCTTCAATGTCCCTTGTCGTGGGTGTATCGAGACGAGGCATCGATACACCAGTGTAGACTAGCGTATACGCTTCTCGACCCATGAGATGGGCGATGGATGATCCCATATCCATTGGTGTTTGATATCAGAGATGGTATACGGGTGCTCACTGGAGACTGGGTACACTGGACGGACTCGCCGAGAACTCCCAGTTGGTATTATACCTCACATCAGATTGCAGTTCTCTGGTGACACTTGTACAGGTTAGTCTGTAGACCCGAGATCGTCATAGAGTCTTGTGTGATTCCCACCGAACTTTGATTTCCACCTTACCACGTCCATGAGGTCATGCAAAACGGTGGTTTTTGGGTACAGTCCCGAGTCACATGGAGGCAATGAGAGATAGGAGGGGTTTCGTCTCTCCCGGTATTGGGGGTTGATGTTGCGCTGTGCTCGATTGGCTGTAACAGGTAAGTCCCTGGCCAGGGCTGATTCAGAGAGATTTGCTGGTAAGTGTTATCAGTAGTTTCTCGACCCGTTATGAGCATCACATCGGCATGACTTAACAGTTATTGGGGTCTGACGTTTACCACCCCTAGAATTGATATGCGACATATCAGACGAGGAGACCGGACTTTACGGGAAGTGTTGCCGATTGGCTCGACGGGAGTTGTAGCAGGTTCGCTTGTTTTCTTCTAATCGCTCAATACCCAGGTGGCCGTTACGTTTAGCTGACCGCTTGCGGCTTGGGGGTGCTTGATATGATCATCACCCACTGCCGGCGTATTGACGTGTCTTAGAGTCCCACAAAGGAGTTACCTAGTCCAGGCGAAACGTTGTGGTGCGCGTATGCGATATGCGCATGAACCCGATTAAAATGCGCGTATAGGATACCGTATATTGATCAGGCGGCTTGCTTTTGGTGGGGTCATATGTGATATGGCCGGATTGATAAATCAAGTGTTGATTTATCATTTAACCATTAGTTTTCTCACTTGAAATCTTTTCTTGTACATGATGGATGTATGCATGCATGTATGCTTTATTTCTTTTAGTTTCATGCACATATGGATGTGTATACATACATACATACATACATACATACATCATCCTTCATGGTTGATTACACATAGAAAATGATGGCAATACAAGACTCACACCATGGTATAAATATATGAGTTATTATTTAATTTTTGTTAAAACAAAAGAAATAAAGAAAAGGATAATTCATGGTGAGTTTCTACACTCTTCTTTAACCTAACCATGCTCACCTACTTCTAACCATGGGTTAACCTTCTCTTTGTGATTTAACTCAAATTAAATAATATCTTAAACTTTTAACCATGGTTTAAGATGAGAAGGAATAAATATATATACATATATTTTCATTTTTTCTTTAAAAGAGTTATCTTTTTACTCTTGTTAAAAGAAAGACATCATCTTCTTCCTCCTTCACCATTTGCTCTCTAGACTTTTGTAGTGAGCAATATACTCATCAAGTTAGGTTTTTGAAGTGAGAAAAGCCACCACAACATCATTCTACAAAAGTTTAGCCCACTTGTTTAGAGTGTTATCTTCATTTCTTCTCTTGAAAAGTGAAGTTGCAAGCTTGGACTAGGAGCTTCGGGTGGATCGTCGTGGACACTAGGAGACTTCAAGCGAACCCTCCTCCAACCCTCATGTGGCCAAGGAGTCTAGCGTAGGGAGCTACAAAGGTTGTACTCTCAAAACCCTAGCATTTCTTTCAAGTGATGATGTGTAGTTTAAGTAACCCTAATTTTTCTAGGAACGATCCGATGTTTGTTAACTTAGCACCCTAAAAATTCCATCTTTGGTACATGTGATGCTTCCAATCCCTTCATGAGGTGCTAGGTAAACCCAACATTGGTATCAGAGCCGACCTAGAACATTAGGCGACACTTTAACGAAGTAAAAACTCCGGTCGAACCGAAATACGACTTCTATAACCCTCTCTGGACATTTTTCCGAAACTGGTTATTTTCATAATTAAAAATATGTAAAAAATAAAGCAGGGAATTCTAAGAAATACTGTGAAAAATGAAACCCTAATTCGCCAATTCCACCGCGGAACCACGGCCATAGCTTGCTTAGGTCGCGGCTCCGCGGCCGTACAGAGCCTTTAAGGCTTCATTTTTCGTACAGTGTGTTCTTGTCTGCTTGTAGATGGTTTTAGGTATTTTTAATCTGAATTTAGTACTATATATTATGGAGATGGTTTTGGACTCGTCGATTCGATCGGAATTTTCATTTCGTGCCTTTTCCGGATAAATTAGAAAGTATTGAAGTGTTTGAACGAGTATCATTTGCTCACTTTTCACGGGGTTTAAATATTTTGGAGATACATGCAAGTTTTGTGGTGGACCCTCTAGAAGACAACAAACCTTAACTCGATTATGTGACCGTCTTGAACTGCCCTTTGAACCTTAGGGTTTGGGGCAGTACGGCGTGCCACATGTGAGGCGTTGGCTTGACCCTTCTACGGCTGGACCGCTACTACTGCGTCACACTCCGGGTTTTTGAACTCCGCTCAAGTGTTGAGCTTTAGCGAATCTTGGGTATTTGATCGTTCGTTCGAAAAATTTAATACTGTCTATTTATCTGGAATTTGATGCAATGTGTGGAATTCATATTACTAGACATGAAATACGAAGTATGTGATATTTCGCATTTACGATGTCTAAAGAGAATGTGGATTCCAGATATTGTAGTTTTACACTTTCTTTTCTGTGACCGTAAGTGTAGTATGTAGTGGTATTGCCGATTGTCGTTGCTATACGTCGACGACAATTGGTAAATGCATACTTACTTACGTTGATGATATGAGATATTATGTGTTGCTGAGATATGATGTTCAGGATTGTCGCGATTGAATAGCCGGGGGGTTTTATGTGAGATGAGAGTTTTATATTTTCATTGATGTAAATTCAAATGTAATGTAATATTCTTTTTTTTTGGGCCACTTCCGGGTTGAGGTTGATGCCACCAGTGTTGTATATTATTTACTTTTCCGCATTAGGATGGACCCAAGGAGGGGAGCACGGGTGACCGGGTTCGGGGTTCAGTGGGAAGCCATCTCAAGGAGTCGAGATCGGGTCTCTTAAACTCCAGAATTGGTAGGGTCGCTTGCCGCTCTCGTAGAGGTCCAGGGTGTGGGCGTGGCTATTCATCGCGACTATGGAATCCGTATTTTCTATTGTTAGCTAAATACTAAATACGGACGTCCTAGTATATCCCACATTATATCTATTTTTCTGCTGCAATATCTGTGATGTGATCATGTGATGTGCTATGATGGATACAGTATATAGTGTATATGATATATTATATAGACGTTACTTATGTTTTGCACCCGCACTAGCCCTGCCCTGCTCTGTCGTTAGTTACCTAACCTAACGGTGCACGAGGGGACATCGAGCCAAATGCGGATGGCATAAGTGTACGTCGTATTTATCTGTGATGTTTAGGTGACTTAAATGATGGGACTTCATTAATGTGATTAATGAAAGAAAAGAAACCTAAAAGATGTTGTAGAATCAAATTTTCAAATAAAAGGGTAGCTACAGTTATGCTTTGCATAGCGATATATATGATATATCCCGCACCTTATTCGATGAGGAAAGAGCCGAGATCCCTTCACCGGGAATGACCTCTTTAGCAAAACTGGCAGATGCTACAACACTCGGTTTGACTTTTGATTGCTTTTGGAGTTTTGCTTTGCATAGCGATATATATGATATATCCCGCACCTTATTCGATGAGGAAAGAGCCGAGATCTCTTCATCGGGAGTGACCTCTTTAGCAAAACTGGCAGATGCTACAACACTCGGTTTTACTTTTGATTGCTTTTGGAGTTTTGCTTTGCATAGTGATATATATGATATATCCCGCACCTTATTCGATGAGGAAAGAGCCAAGATCCCTTCACCGGGAGTGACCTTTTTAACAAAACTAATAAAAGCCTCAAAATCACTCCATTTCAAAATTTCATTTGATTCTACAACGATATCGAGTTCATTACGCAATAGGTTTTCAGAAAAACCTGTCGTAGCCCTCCGTCATTTCAGATAAGTCCTACTTAGTATTCGTGCTACGTTTGTTGGCCTGCGTCAAGGCGTAGTGTGCGGTAGCTAACTATTATTTATCTGTTTATGCATATGATGCAGATTGGATTAGGGTAGTCGTGCGACTTTGTTGGCCTGCGTCAAGGGTCGTGCGGGTGGGTTTAATTCAATCAAGAAATAACGGGTTGAACTTGACTAGCAGACTATGATTTGTTGGCTTGCGTCAAGGTCATAGGACGCTAGGGGCAAAATTTTATCAGGAATTTCAAGTGTTGAAATTTGCAATGAGATTGCATACCTTCTATGAGATAGTTGGATCCTGATACCCACCGCGAGTAAGAGTTACTCCTGGGAGAGTTTTACACATTACAATTAGCCGATCAAGTAGATGTCTAGAATGGTGTTAACGAGGTTACGCCTCTAGGAAAATGAGGTTTACTTTAATTAGGTCCGTGCGAAAGCACGGGGAACCTCCCTCGAAGTACTGACACTGGCCTGGCTGAAAGATCGATGAAATTGTAGGGTGTAATTAATCACGGCTAGTCTTTCCTTTTAGGGTTTGAAGGAAGATTTGATAAAAATAGTGGGAGCCATCCTGATTAGATAAAATAATAACAAATCTGATCTTGCAAGAGCATACGCTAAAGTGTTTTCTTCTCTCTCTTTCCAGGAAGCGACCATGTCATGCCTTAATAAAGATAATAATATGGATGTATTGACTGAACCCGCTTGTTATACTGTCCTGGGGAACGTTGGTTCCGTTCTTTCTTATAAGAGTTATAAGCCTGAACAGGATATAGGGGAATACCAGGATTCCCATGCCACCCGAATGAAGAAAGTACATGTTGATGCATTTTCTTCGGGTGTGTTCGTTACAGAGAATTGTTTCTCCATTTGCCCTATGTCCTGGGTATTAGATACCGGGTCAGGATCCCATATATGTAATCAGTTACATGGGCTTAGAAAAGGTAAAGAACTTGGGGAAGGTGATAAAGTCATAAGGGTTGGAAATGGTGCAATTGTTGCAGCTAAAACCGTCGGGGAATATCACCTTGTATTGCAAACTAGTAATACATTGATTCTGAACGAATGCTATTACATGCCGAACCTGATATTCAACATTATATCGGTTTCTTTGTTGAGTAAAGAGGGATATAATTTTGTATTACAGGATAATGTTATGAACATTTTCCGTAACCAAAATTTGGTTGGATCAGGCACGTTGTGCAATGGCATTTATGTTCTAAATCAATCAACAGTTCTGAGTATAACAAACACACACAAGTGGAAGAGTTCAGAAATGAACGAATCCTTCCTGTGGCATTGTAGACTGGGTCACATCAATGCGACACGACTAGCTAAGTTGCATAAAGATGGATATTTGAATCCGTTTGAATTATCATCTTATGACACTTGCCAGTCATGTCTCAAAGGAAAGATGACCAAAACTCCGTTTACGGGACACGGAGAAAGAGTTGCGGAACTCTTGGGACTGGTGCATGGTGATGTATGCGGTCCAATGTCTACACATGCCAGGAATGGTTCTGCATACTTCATTACATTCACTGACGATCTCTCTAGATTCGGATATGTGTTCCTGATGAAACACAAATCAGAAGCTTTTGAGAAATTTAGAGAATATAAACAAGAAGTCGAGAACCAAACCGGAAAAAGTATTAAAATCCTTCGATCCGATCGAGGAGGTGAATACTTGAGCAATGAATTCCTGGACTTCCTAAAAGAGAATGGGATTCTCTCTCAGCTGACTCCTCCATATACACCATAGCACAACGGTGTATCAGAACGGAGGAACCGCACCCTATTAGATATGGTGCGCTCTATGATTAGCACAGCTGAGTTACCTATTTCCTTCTGGGGGTATGCACTAGAAACAGCTGCAGACCTATTGAATATGGTGTAATATTTCAAAATAATAAAATATTATTTTTGGAAATTTTTATAATTTAATATTATTTTAATGAATATTTTAATATTTCGGTATAATTAAATACAAATAAATGGGGAAAATTTTGGAAAAAATTATGGAAAATTCCAAAATAGGGTATTCTATGGGATTATGCCATTTTAAAGTTTTTGTGATTAGTTTGATACTAATTTAGTGCTAATCGCGATTAAAAATCGCTAATCGGTTTTTTGGCATTTTTGTGCAAAACATGCACATATCTTTTTCTACACTTGCGTTACATTTTTCTTGCCATGGTTGTTCATTTGGGTTCACTATTTGAGTGAGAAGGAAATTGAGGAAAAATAAAATGGAAAAGTAATATAATATGAGGGTTGGTGCGAGAGAGAGAGGTATGGGTTATTTTGACCAAAGACTTAGCCATTCTCTTCATTCTTTCCCTCATTTCTCTCCCTCTTTCTCCATTGCTGCTGCTGCTCCTGCTCCTCATTCTCCCCCTCTTCAAAGCCCCAAATCATCTTTAAAACTACACCAAAACCCTAATTCCATTTCACTAGAAAGGTGCACGAGCCCAAGATCTACACATTGGACCAAGAAAGCAAGGATTTTGGCCACTAGAGGCAACTCAAGAATTTTCTTGAGTTGCAAATAAGGTAAATTTCTGGATCTTTAGCTTGGTTTATGCATTACTTATACCCCATGTTTAGTTTAGAACCGATTATTACGTGTTTTGGTGGACTTAAGGAAACCTAGTTAGGGTTTGAGGGAATTGTGAGTTGTAGTGTGAGATTGAGCTTAGTGGAGGCTGCACAAACACCCTAGTGATGGAATTGAGACCCAAAACTGAGATTTGAAACCCGGAATATGGATTTAGAAACCGATATCGGAGATATTGTGAAATCTGGGTGTGTATTTAGGAATCTGCTATCACCCCGAGACCCCTAAAATAAAATTGAGCTAACAGTGAGTTGTGCAGGCACCTAGGAAGCTACCACCAAGACCCGAGCCTCTAATTCAAATCCCAGGCCGCAGATTTAATCATTCTGGCCGCAATTTGCGGCCAGAGTAGAGGGGAATGGGTCCATTTTTGTTCCAGGGCTCATTTTGCACTAAATTAGACCCCTCCTATATGCAGTTTTGGCTAATTGTCACCTGGGGAAAATCTGGGAGCATTTTGGTGTGTTTTAGGCGATGTTTTCCGTATTTTAAAATGCACTTTCTTGATATTTGGATTTGTATTTGGTTGTTGGGTGTTCGTACATCGACAACAGGGATTGGTTGATTGATTTGCACGTTTAGGCCATAGGTTCCAACCTATGAGCATACTGTGCGCTGTATCGGTTTTCTGCCTCGATGTTAATACATATTGCGACTGTTTATTATTGTAGGTACCCTTGCAAGGATTCCGAGGCGAAGAAGCATGGCATCATCGATTTCGGTGAGCGAAGACCAGGTGAGTAGATTATATCTACGGGGGAAGTCGGGTCGATGGCGTATAGCACCCCCGCAGTCCGTGGTGATGTATACGAATACGTATACACACATATAATTATTATATGTTCTTTGAAATTATTGATGATAGGATGGATTGATTTAGTGTATTGCGAAACCTTAGAGTGGGGGTTGCTCCCATACACACACGCACGCACGCACTTGCATACATACCTTCTTTCGCATGTGTATATGGGAATCTTATATTTGTAAGTGTTCACATGGGTATGGGACTATGTGTACATATACTGGATTATGAGGATAGTACTTGGGATGTGAGTTGAGTCGATGAGATTCGATTTGAGGCCGTAAGATCGGCGATATGACAGGATTCGTATGGGAGATACGACGGAATGCTTTGGCGGGCTTTGGGACGTGTGTTTACACACGCATTTATATAGATGGTATCGATCGTACTAGACTTAGATCTGTACCCTAGATTATGTGATATGATGGTAGTGATACCTGATACGTGATGAGATAATGTGATATTGACCCGTACCCAGCTATTGGGATGCCGTACGACAATTTACCGTATGAGCCTATATTGATGATAGATCCGCGCTCATGACTCGAGGATGTTATATCGTTTGTGATACCATTGAGGCGGGATTTTGACTATTATATTTATTTATATATCGACTCAGATGTAGGTGGTTTCCATACCCCTCACGATGGACTTGATAGTTGGGTCCGTAGTTCGCATAGTAGGCGATAGACTAGACCCGAGTCATACCTATTTCAAAACTAACGAATCGGGGATATTTTAAGGATTGGCAAATAGGGATTCTACGGATATTTTCAAACGACACATCTTTTCTTAAAACACCGTAGCCCTTATTTTACCAAAAACCTTGATTTGTCTTATTTCAAAAGGCAAGGCTGCATGATATATTTATTGTGGTAGATTCATTACTATTGCGTTGATTATTTGATTCCGCGTATTCATGCTATTTGCATTGCATTGCTTGTGTTTATTGATATATTACAATCATGCTGCTAGGACACCAGCACCATTACCGATGATGCGTATGTACCACGTACACTTACTTGCCGGCTCACACACATCTTCATCGGTAATTGTCATGTCACTACACAGTAATATTACTGCATCAGGATATGACCCTTGTATGTGCATACTATTATTCCATGCTGCATGATACACTTGCACTTCATTTATATGTCACATACATCATGCTTTCTGATTATGCGCATTGAAATATGTTGTTTCCATGATATTTCTGGATTTGGGAACCACGGGTATTTCAAAAGAGAATATGTAATCGTTTTAAAAACCCGGTTACCCTTGATATGATATTTCAGTACGTCCACCATGTGTTTTCTCGGTGCTGAGAGCGACATGTGAAACCCGATTCGAAGAGGCGGATGAGGCCGATTGCGGGTACATGGTGGACCCGATATGGTACCCCGGGGCGAGAACGGTTTCGCTGTGTAGTAGACGGTGAGCCTGGCAGTGGGACCACTACCTACCGGTGATTGATTGGACCTGGCGGTTATCCAGAGGATACTGACCAGAGTTGATAGATGGATATGGGCGTACTGCCGGGACTGAGGGCCGATACCGCCGACAGAGCCGTGGGCTGATCCGGACTGACGGAGCCCGATATATGAGGATTTACGTGCCGGTGCTGGGCACAGTTTTCATGATGTTTTCGAGTGTCGATGCTGGACACTCCGGTTCCATGATTTTGACGTGTCGCGAGGGACACAGGTGGCTTATATCCTCATATTTCCATGCATATGCTGATGATATTTACATACATGATGGTTATTGTCATTGGGTGACGAGTGGACGGGATCCACGTACATGCAGATTTGATTACCTTGATCATACCTCACATTCATGGTATGCTATTACCTGAGGCACTGGCACGAGCACTTGGCACTGCACTCATGTATAGAGATTACATTGCCAGTTTAGCATGCTTCAGCTTTATTCATATTGAGGTTTATATATATCTGATCGTATTGACCTAGGATGGGTCATACATTCGATATCTGCTTGTAGATATTTTCTATTCACGAGTTGGCAATTCACCCCCGTTGTGCCACAGTTCTTGCAGGTTTTTGCCGTACAGTTTCCATAGCAGCTTTTCGGGCACACTGCTTCCATATGGGTGACTTGCTTTGGTAGGTGGGTTCTTTGTATCAGAACCGCCATTGTACATATATTATTCATTGTAACTAGAAATTCCATCAACCAAAACTTGTATATTGTTTCAGACTTAGAAAACAGTGATGTATTATTTCGACCTTAGAGTCGCGCTTGTAGTATTACGGTTTTCAGGCTGTTTGAGTTTCTTTTGAGTTTTGATCCTCGCCCTTTGGCGTTGTATATTGTTATTGCTTGCGTGGTTGTGACCGTCGAGTGACGAAGAGCTAGCTCCCGCTTGGGGATGCCTTTTATCACTGCATTTATATATTATTCTTGTTGTACCCCGTTCGGGGCCAGTTTTTACAAAGGAAACTCTGCCGAATTTTTCAGAAAAGACTACACATTTTAAAAATGCATATTCGGCTTAGTTATTTAAAAAGTTTGACTTCAAAACATGTTTCTTTACTCCTTAAAATGGTTTTAGATTTCTGGGCTTTTGGCTTACTTGGGTCAGATGGAGTCCTATAGACTTCATATGGTTCAAGGGCCAGTCACGTGTTCTTTCGGGTCATGACATATGGTTCCCACCAAATCCGTGCCAACCACTCCATATGAGATATGGAAAGGAAAGAGACCATGTCTTAATTATGTTAAGATATGGGGTTTTCCGGCATATGTAAAAACGCAGAATCCGGACAAACTCACGGCAAGGTCTATTCTGTGTAAGTTTATTGCATATCCCAAACATTCGCGCGGGTATATCTTCTACCACACCGAGGAACAAAAGGTGTTTGTTTCTCGACATGCCACCTTTTTAGAAAAGGAATTTCTTGAAAAAGAGATTAGTGGCAAGGAGGTAGAACTGGAAGAGGTTCCAGCAATACAAACTACGGCAGAAGATTTGGTTGAACCAGAGGATTCGGTAGTTTCCAACGAACCTCAGCCTCTCCGCCGATCTAGTAGGGTTCCTCGCCAACCTGAGAGATACTACGGTTTTCTCATGGATGGTGGTAGCGAGGATTGCATCATGGAGGATGATGACCCAACTAGCTTCGAGCAGGCTATCACGAGTGGGGACTCAGTGAAATGGCTGGATGCTATGCGGTCCGAGATGGAATCCATGTACACCAACAAAGTATGGACTTTGGAAGATGCTCTTGAAGGGGTAAAACCCATTGGGAGCAAGTGGATCTTCAAGAAAAAACTTGGTGTAGATGGGAAAGTGGAGACTTTCAAAGCTAGACTTGTTGCAAAGTGTTTTCGTCAAAGACCAGGTATGGACTATGACGAGACCTTTTCTCCAGTGGCTATGCTTAAATCCATCCGGATCATGCTTTCCATCGCTCATGATTACGAAATCTGGCAAATGGATGTTAAGACCACCTTTCTAAACGGTGATTTAGAAGAGTGCGTGTGCATGACTCAGCCAGAGGGCTTCGTAGATAGTGGGAGCAGCGGGAAGGTGTGCAAGTTGCTTAAATCCATTTATGGATTAAAGCAAGCATCGCGGAGTTGGAACATCTGCTTTGACGTCGTTATCAAAGAGTTTGATTTCATCAAAAACGTAGATGAACCTTGTATTTACAAGAAAGTAGCAGAGAGTAAGGTTGTCTTCCTCGTATTGTACGTAGACGACATACTCTTGATAGGAAATGATATTCCTATGCTGCAATCGGTCAAGCTCTTCTTATCACAAAGATTCTCAATGAAAGATCTTGGTGATGCCTCCTGCATATTGGGAATAAGGATCTATAGAGATAGATCCAAACGGATATTGGGATTGTCCCAATCCAGGTACATTGACACCATACTAAAGAGGTTTAGTATGGAAGAATCCAAGCGTGGGAACTTACCCACAATCTCTGGAGTCACTCTCTCCAAAGAGATGTCTCCCAAGACTGATTTGGAGAGAGCTCGCATGCAAGGGATACCCTATGCTTCGGCTGTAGGCTCTATCATGTACGCGATGCTATGTACCAAACCCGATGTAGCATACTCACTAAGTGTAGTGAGCAGGTATCAAGCTGATCCTGGAGAGAGTCACTGGACAGCTGTGAAGAGCATTCTCAAGTACTTGCGAAGGACTAAAGAGATGCTCTTAATGTATGGTGACGGAGAACTCCAAGTGGAGTCCTTTACCGATTCGAGCTTCCAGAGTGATAAGCACGACTCTAAGTCGCAGTCGGGATTTGTCTTTACCCTTTTACGGAGGGGCGGTTAGCTGGAAGTGTTCCAAGCAGGAAACCGTGGCAGACTCGACGATGGAGGCTAAATACATCGCTGCCAACGATGCTGCCAAAGAGGCTGTCTGGATCAAGAAGTTCATCACTGAACTTGGAGTGGTTCCATCCATTGAGCATCCAATACCTTTGTATTGCGATAACAATGGAGCGGTAGCTTTGGCCAAGGAACCCAGGTCCCATCAGCGATCCAGGTATATTCTGAGGCGGTATCACCTGATCCGGGAGATAGTTGATCGCCGGGAGATCGAGGTCAGGAGGGTTGACACGAGGAATAACACAGCGGATCCACTCACGAAGGCCATTCCCCAAACACAGTTTGAGAGACTCTTCGGGATGCTCGGTATGCGATACTACAGCAGCTGGCCCTAGTGCAAGTGGGAGATTGTTAGTTGTATGTATGCCATAGAGGCCAGTATTGTACAGATGATGTATATTATATTGGATGTTTGGACATATATAGAGATGACTTTCTTGCTCGATATGATAGTATGCTATCTGGCTGCTCTTTATCTTAACATGTATACTTGTCTCTTTATACTGTCTTAGATTTACATCTTGGTAAAGCCCTTAGGATGTGTACTTGACTACCTGGACTATGATGCGGATCATACTAGTGGGGACATGGTAGTCTATAAGTACATCCTTCAAGGTCCCTAGTCATGGGTGTATCGAGACGGGGCATTGATATACCAGTGTAGACTAGCGTATACGCTTCTCGACCCATGAGATGGGCGATGGATGATCCCATATCCATTGGTGTTTGACATTAGAGATGGTATACGGGTGCTCAGTGAAGACTGGGTGCACTGGACGGACTCGCCGAGAACTCCCAGTTGGTATTATACCTCATCAGATGGCAATTCTCTGGTGACACTTGTACAGGTTAGTCTGTAGACCCGAGATCATCATAGAGTCTTGTGTGATTCCCACTGAACTTTGATTTCCACCTTACCAAGTCCATGAGGGCGTGCAAAACGGTGGTTTTTGGGTACATTCCCGAGTCACATGGAGGCAATGAGCGATAGGAGGAGTTTCTTCTCTCCCGGTATTGGGGGTTGATGTTGCGCTGTGCTCGATTGGCCGTAACAGGTAAGTCCCTGGCCAGGGCTGATTCAGAGATTTGCTGGTAAGTGTTATCAGTAGTTTCTCGACCCGTTATGAGCCTCACATCGGCACGACTTATCAGTTATTGGGGTCTGACGTTTACCACCCCTAGACTTGATATGCGACATATCAGACGAGGAGACCGGACTGTATGGGAAGTGTTGCCGATTGGCTCGACGGGAGTTGTAGCAGGTTCGCTTGTTTTCTTCTAATCGCTCAATACCTGGGTGGCTGTTACGTTTAGCGGACCGCTTGCGACTTGGGGGTGCTTGATATGATCATCACCCACTGCCGGCGTATTGACGAGTCTTAGAGTCCCACAAAGGAGTTATCTAGTCCAGGCGAAACGTTGTGGTGCGCGTATGCGATATGCGCATGGACCCGATTAAAATGGGCGTATAGGATACCGTATATTGATCGGGCGGCTTGCTTTTGGTTGGGTCATATGTGATATGGCCGGATTGATAAATCAAGTGTTGATTTATCATTTAACCATTAGTTTTCTCACTTGAAATCTTTTCTTATACATGATGGATGTATGCATGCATGTATGCTTTCTTTCTTTTAGTTTCATGCACATATGGATGTGCATACATACATACATACATACATACATCATCCTTCATGGTTGATTACACATAGGAAATGATGGCAATACAAGACTCACACCATGGTTTAAATATATGAGTTATTATTTAATTTTTGTTAAAACAAAAGAAATAAAGAAAAGGATAATTCATGGTGAGTTTCTACACTCTTCTTTAACCTAACCATGCTCACCTACTTCTAACCATGGGTTAACCTTCTCTTTGTGATTTAACTCAAATTAAGTAATATCTTAAACTTTTAACCATGGTTTGAGATGAGAAGGAATAAATATATATACATATATTTTCATTTTTTCTTTAAAAGAGTTATCTTTTTACTCTTGTTAAAAGAAAGCCATCATCTTCTTCCTCCTTCACCATTTGCTCTCTAGTCTTTTGTAGTGAGCAATATACTCATCAAGTTAGGTTTTTGAAGTGAGAAAAGCCACCACAACATCATTCTACACAATTTTAGCCCACTTGTTTAGAGTGTTATCTTCATTTCTTCTCTTGAAAAGTGAAGTTGCAAGCTTGGACTAGGAGCTTCGGGTGGATCGTCGTGGACACTAGGAGACTTCAAGCGAACCCTCCTCCAACCCTCAACTGGCCAAAGAGTCTAGCGTAGGGAGCTACAAAGGTTGTACTCTCAAAACCCTAGTATTTCTTTCATGTGATGATGTGTAGTTTAAGTAACCCTAATTTTTCTAGGAACGATCCGATGTTTGTTAACTTAGCACCCTAAAAATTCCATCTTTGGTACATGTGATGCTTCCAATCCCTTCATGAGGTGCTAGGTAAACCCAACATGGGATTCATAACGACACTAAATATCGCGTTATTTGGGATCTGACTTTATCCACCCCTAGACCCGATATGCGATACACTTAGACGAACTGACCGAACTGTATGGATATTGTCATTGATAGGCTCAGTAGGGTTTCAGGATGAGTTCACTCGTCAGCTTCCCTTTCGCTCAATACATGGGCAGCCGTTACGTACAGCTAGTACCACTAACGTGCTTGTGGTTAAATCCACTACCAGCGTATTGATGAGTTATTAGAGTCCCCCATAGACAGTTTCCCAAGTTTCGGGCAAAACGTTGCAGAGGCCGTATGGTATTATTGTAGGGATGGCTTAGCACCTTGTGAAGGTTTAGGAAGGCATCACACATGCCATATTGAAATTTTTAGGGTGCTAAACAAAACCTAACCAAGATCTTAACAAGAGTATTAGGATAAACAAGCATGTAAACAACTTTACATCAAAGAGTTAAGGATTACAACCTTTGTAGTCCGTTCCTTCACTTCTAAGGCTCCGTGTTGAGGTCCCTTCGCTGCGATGAATGAGTACCCGGATTCAAGAGAGGCTCCATAAAGAGAAAGATGCAAACTTGCTTCCAATCATCAACTACTAAGATGATCCACCTTGAAGAATCTCAAACCCAAGCTCTTGCTTTTCTAATCAAGTATTAGCAAAGCAAACACCCTAATCTAAGTGGCTATAATAGATGAGGATGATGAAGTAGGAATTTAACTCCCATTTGTTTTCAATTTCTCACTCAAAATCATCACATAAGAAAAAGCAAGAAAGCTTTTCTCCAAGGAAGAAGAAGAAGAAATTACTTTGTGATGAATAATGAAATCATTGTATGGTTAGAAATACAACCATGGGTTAAGAATGAAGACATAACCCATGTAGAGAATTAACTATGGTAAAGGGTTTGGGTTTGGTTAAGAAATATGCACAAAATATCTTTACAAAATATCATAGTCAAAATCAAAGCTTCAAGAACCTTTTTGAAAGCTTCATCCAAGTTTAACCCTAATCCAAACCCTAACCATATTTAAACTCCACAAAGCAAGTTGCATTTGTAAACCTAACATGTTACAATATTATATATCACATATACAATATTTATTGTAACAAAATAAAATAATACAATTAACATATATCACATATATATCAATGTATTATCCAAGTGAGAAAATGAATCTTTAAGTGAGCAAATATTAGTTAATGCAGTTTAATATATCAAATATATAATTATACATTAAATTATCGAATCAACACTAGATCCGATAATCCGGCTATTTCACAAATAACCGAATAATATAATATGTATCAGTTTATCGAATCAACACTTGATCTGATAACCCGGCTATATCACATATACCCGGCCGATATCACATATCGCGAGAATCTAATACGGTATCACATACACGTATTGTTCTCGGTCCCACACATATCACATATGTGCTCCTACTCCGTTTTGCCTGAGCCAGGAAACCTCTGTGTAGGACTCTAAAGAATCGTCAATACGCCGGCAGTAGGTGATGATCATATCAAACACCCACAAGCTGCAAACGGTCAGCTAAACATACCAGCCACGCAGGTATTGAGCAATCAAAAGATCAACAAGAAAGCCTGTACATTATCCCGTGAATCCAACCAGTAACAGTCTGGTCTCTTCGTCTAATATGTCGCATATCTTGCCTAGGGGTGGTAAACGTCAGACACCAGTAACTTGATAAGTCGTGTCGATATGAGGTCTTTAATAGTTCGAGATACTACTGATAACACATACCAGTAAATCTCAGCAACCCTGGCCAAGGATTTCCAGTTATAGCCAACCGATCACAGCGCAACATCAACTTCCTATACCGGGAGAGACGAAACCCCTCCTATCGCTCATTGCCTCCATGTGATTCGGGACTGTACCCAAAAGCCACCATTTTTCACGCCCTCTTGGATGTGGTATGATGGAAATCAAAGCACAGTGGGAATCACTCAAGACTCTATGACGATCTCGGGTCTACAGACTAACTTGTACCAGTGTCACCAGAGAACTGCCATCTGACGTGAGGTATAATACCATCTGGGAGTTCTCGGTGAGTCCGTCCAGTGTACCCAGTCTCCACTGAGCACCCGTATACCTTTTCTGATGTCAAACGCCAATGGATATGGGATCATCCATCGTCCATCATATGGGTCAAGAAGCTCATACGCTATTCTACTCTGGAGTATCGATGCCCTGTCTCGGTACTCCCATGACCTGGAACATTTGAAGGATGTACTTAGCGACTACTCTGTCCCCACTAGTATGATCCGCATCATAGTCCTGATAGTTAAGTACTCATCCTAAGGGCTTTATCAACATGTGACATAGAAACAATCAGAGTACATGTTAAGATAAAGAGTAACCAGATAGCATACTATCATGTCGAGCAAGAAACTCCTCCCTATATGTCTAAGCATCCACTACAATGTACAACATATGTACAGTAATGGCCTCTAAGGCATACATATAACTAACAATCTCCCACTTGCACTAGGGCCATCTATTATAGTATCTCATACCCAACAATAAGCTGTGGTTGAAGTATCTCATACTCAACCATCCCATAAAAGTCTCTACTGGAAAATAGGCCTTTGTGAGTGGATCCGCACTGTTGTCATCTGAGTCTACTCTCCTAACCTCGATCTACCTGGAGATCAACCATCTCCATGATCAGGCGATACTCCCTAAGAATATGTCTGGATCTCTGATGGGACGGGGGTTCCTAGGCATAAGCTATAACTCCATTGTCACACAATGGCAGGAACAAAATTCATCTCATGAACTCATATATATATTAAGACTGCCTATTTGGTAGCATCCTTTGTAATGATGTATCTTGCCTTTAGTCGTCTAGTAAGTCACGGTATCTAGCTTGGAACTCTTCCAACATACCGTCCCTCCACTGAGGGTAAAGACAATGCCTGTGACTGACATTCAGTCATCCTTATCACCCGAGAACCTTTCCAGTAATTCTCCCCAGGATCGAATGATACCATCTCACTACAACTAGTGAGAATCCTAACATCCAATTAGATCTATCTCATAGATCCATAACCCAGGATTTAGGAGGTATCACCTTGATACTATAGAGAATCTTTGTGATAAGAGGAGATTGACCGAGCGTAGCATAGGAAACTCCTTCCTTATCAAGAGTATGTCATCCACGCACTATACGAGGATCACCACCATACTCTCTACTACCTTTTTGTATATACAAGGTTCATCTACCATTTTGATGAAGTCAAACTCTTCGACTACCATCAAAACAGACGTTCCAACTCCGCGATGCCTGGTTTATCGCATAAAACAATTTGCACACGTTTCCGCTGCACCCACTGTCTACGAAGGCCTCTGGCTGTGTACTTATAGACGCTCTCGTCCAAATCATAATTTAGAAAAGCAGTCATGACACCCAACCGCCAAATATTGTAGTCATGGCATGTAGCAGTGGCAAGTAGGATCTGGTTGGACTTAAGCATAGCTTTGAAAGTTTCAACTTTTCCATGTACACCAAGTAATCTTCTAAAGATATACTTGCTTCTGATGTGGATTTATCCCTTCAGATAAAGCAATCAAAGTCCATACTTTGTTGGTGTATAAGAATTCCATCTCAGATTGGTAAGTATCCAGCCATTCTCACAGAGTCATCACTCCTGATGGCCTACTCGAAACTTGTTGGGTCATCTTCTCATGATGCAATCCTTGCTCCCACTGTCATAGAGAAACCGAAGAATCTCTCTGGTGGATGAGGAACCCTACTAGATCGGCGGAGAGGCTGAGGTTCGTTGGGATCTATTGAATCCTCCGGTTCTACCAAATCATCAGCTGCAGTTTGTATAGCTAGAACTCCTTCCAGTTCTACCTCATAACCACCAATTTCTTCACAAGAAATTCCCTTTTTCTTAAAAAGTGGTTTGCCGAGAAATAAAACATCTTTTGTTTCTCAGTTTGGTAGAAGATATTTCCTTGCGAATGCTTGGGATATCCAACAAACTTCTACAGAACTGACTTTGCCTCGAGCTTGTCCGGATTTTGCTTTTGACATAGGCCGGATAACCCCAAATCATAACTTCCTTAAGAGATGGGCTCTTCCCATACCATATCACATATGGAGTGGTAGGCATCTGATTTGGTTGGAACCCAATTCAATATGTATGCAACTTCTCAAGTGCATAACCACAAAAGAAAATAGGCAACTCAGTAGTACTCATCATAGAGCACACCATATCATATAGGGTGAGATTACTCTGCCCCGATACACCGACATGCTGTGGTGTATACGGAGGAGTAATGCTGAGAAAGAATCTCATTCTCCTTTAGAATAGTCCAGGAATTCCATGCTTAAGTATTCTCCTCCTTGATCACATCAAAAGACATAATACTTATACCCGATTTTTGGTTCTCTACTTCTAACTTATATTCTGTGATTATCTCAAAAGTTTCGGACTTGTGTTTCAACAGGAACATATGTCTTAATCTTAAGATCATCAGTGAATGTAATGAAGTACAAAGAACTGGTCCTGGCATATGTTGACATGGGACTTTCATACATCATCATGTATCAATCCCAAGAGTTCACTAACTATTTCTCTGTTTCCAATTAACGGAGCTATGGTCATCTTATCTTTGTGACATAACCGGCAAGTTTCATAAGATGTAAAGTCAAACTGTTTTAAATATGCATCTTTATGCAACTTTAGCTAGTCTGGTCGCATCGATATGACCTAGTCTACAATTCCTCAAGAAGGATTCGTTCATTTCTGAACTCTTCCTCTTGCGTGTGTTCTGTATATTAAAAACTGTAGTTTGATTTAGAACGTCTATGCTTTTAGATAACGTGCCTGAACCGATCAACTCTTGATATAGGAAATGTTCAAAACATTATCCAACAATACAAAATTATATCCTTCTTTACTAATAAAGAGACTGATATGATGCTGTATATCAGGTTCGGTATCTAATAACATTCGTTCAAAATCAAAGTATTCTTGTAATACATGGTGATAACTGCCAACGGACTTGGCTGCAACACTTGCATTATTTCAAACTCTTGAAACTTATCACCCGTTCTCAGTTCTCTACCTTTCTGTAGCCCATGTAACAAATTACCTTTGCGGGATCCTGATCCAGTATCTCATACCCAGGACGTATAGGATACTGAGAAACAGTTCTCGGTAATGAACACACCTGAAGAAGATGCATCAGCATGCACTTTCTTCGTTCGGGTGGCACGGGAATTCTGGTAATCCCCTATTTCCTGCTCTGTCTTATAACAATTATAAGTTGGAGCGGGACCAAAGTTCCCTAGTGCAGTATAACAAGCGGGTTCGGTCAATACATCCGTATTATTATTTTGATTAAGGCGTGACATGGTCGCTACCTGGAGAGAGATAGAAGAAAACACTCAGCGTATGCTCTTGCAAGATTAGATTGGTTATTAATATATCTAATGAGGATGTCTCCCACTGTTTTAGTTAAATCTTCCTTCAAAGCCTAGAAGGAAAGACTAGCCGGGATTAATTACACCCAACAAGTTCGCCAATCTTTCAGCCAGGCCAGTGCCGGTACTTTGAGGGAGGTTCCCCGTGCTTTCGCACGGACCTAATTAAAGTAAACCTCGTTTTCCTAGGGGCATAACCCCGTTGACACCTTTCTAGACACCTACTTGATCGGCAAATTGTAATGTGTAAAACTCTCCCAAGAGTAACTCTTACTCGCAGCGGGTATCGGGATCCAACTATCTCATAGAAGGTATGCAATCTCATTGCAAATTTCAACACTTGAAATTCCCAATAATATTTTACCCCTAGCAGCTATATGACCTAAATATAGTCAACAAATCATAAGTGCTAGTCAAGTTCAACCTGTCATTTCCCGATAGAATTAAATCCACCTGCACGACCCTTAAGATAGTCAACAAAGTCGCACGACTACCCTAATCCAATCGCATCATATGCTTATACAGTTAAGCACTAATCAGCTACCGCACACAACGCCTTAACATAGTCAACAAACGTAGCACGAATACTAACTAGTACTTATCTGAAATGACGGAGGGCTACGACAGGTTTTTAAGAAAACCCTTTGCGTAATGAACTTGATATCGTTGTAGAATCAAGTGATTTTAAATGGAATGTTTTTGTGGCCTTTTCTAGTTTTTCTAAAGAGGTCACTCGCGGTGAAGGGATCTCGGATCTTTCCTCATCGAATAAGGTGCAGGATATTTCACAAATATCACTATGCAAAGAAAAAACTATAGAAACAATCAAAAGGCAAACCGAGTTTGTAGCATCTGCTAGTTTCGATAAACAGGTCACTCCCGGTGAAGGGATCTCGGCTCTTTCCTTATCGAATAAGGTGCTGGATATTCTTCAAGGAATACCGCTATGCAAAGCAAGAAGAACTAGAGCTACCTGTTTTTGAGACAAGTTTTACAACATCTTTAGGTTGCTTTTAGTTTCATTAATCTCATTAATGAAGTCCCATTTTATTATGCTTCACAAGCATCACATTTGAAACGAAATCAACAATATACAATATATGTCTCATATATATAATATATACATTCGTCTCAGGCAGTAATATGATCTCATCAAAGAACATTGTAGCAGAAGAACATATATGAAATATTGGATATACTAGGACATCCGTGTTTTAATACGAGCCTGTATAAAACACGGATTCCACGGTCGCGATGAATAGACAAACCCACATCCCTAGACCCCTACGAGAGCGGCAAGTAACACTGCCAATTCTAGGGTTAAGAGACCCTGTCTCGACTCCTCGAGATGGTCTCTTAACGGACCCTAGAACCCGGTTACTTGTGCTCCCCGCCTTGGGTCTATCCTAATGCGGAAAAGTAAATAATATACAATGGTGACATCATCCTCAACCCGAAAGTGTCCCAATAAAAGAATATTACATACAATGAATTTTCCATGAATGAAAATGAAAAACTCACATCTCACATAAAACCCCCGGCTATTCAAAACACGACGATCCAATATAACATATCACAGCAATACATAATATCACATATCATCAACGTAAGTAAATATGCGTATCCCAATTGTCGTTGATGTATAGCAACGAAACCGGCGATACACCATATATTACACTTACGGTCACAGAAAAGAAATGTAAAACTACAACAGTTGGAATCCGCAACCTCCTTAGACATCTCATGCCTAACCAAATGAATTCCTTAGACATCGCATGCCTAACAATTATTGTAACACCCGGCTCTTTTTATACCAAGTCCGTATTTTGTTATTTTAAAATTCCATTTTTATTTTATTTATAATTTTAAGTGTTTTATTTAAGAAATTATTTGTTTAGTATAACCCTTCTTTAAACCCCAAACTCTATTTCTCTTCTAATTATACCAAACTCCCTTACTAATTTATAAGCGAGCCCATCAGCTATTCTATTTTTCCTAATAACTATTTTTCCCCTGGCCCACTTCCTTCCCATCAAATTGTTTTTAATAATCACTCAACCCAAATCCTTCAGCCCATTAGTTTTGATAAAAACCCTTAAAATATTCCATTCACTCAGCCCAACCCTCATCTCTTTTATTTTGTTGTTTTCCTTTTAATTTTCTTCAGACCAGCCCAGTCCCTCTTCTTCAACCAATTTCCTTTTAATTTTATCAAGCCCAACTCCGGCCCACTCTTTTCTTTTTCCCTTATTAATCTCTTTTCCTTTTATATTTGTCCTTCTCCTTAGCCCAACCCCCGAGCTCAGCCCACTTGATTTTAATAAAACCCTCTAAAATAAATTGCTGCAGCCATCTCTTTTCCTCCAATTTCCTTTTTATTTCTCTGAGCCGGCCCGTACCTCCTTTTTCCTTTTAAATTCTTTACTTGCCTTGGCCCGGCCCACTTCCCCCATCACCGAGCCCACACTCCCAGCCTTCAGCACCCGCACCCGCGCGCCTACCCGACCCGACCCGCTCCTATTCATTCATCCCCTTCAAATCTCCAACGGCTCCTTCCCCCACGTGCGCGCGCGACCCGCCTCCTCCGCCGTCGCCCACGCCCACGATCGCGAGCCGTTACCTCCAACGACGCGCGCGTTTTCCCTTCCCTACGACCCACTCGCCCCCTCCCTCGTTCTCCCTTCTTCCTCCTTGCAACCGTCTTCGGCCAACTCCTCCACTCGCCCCACCGCCGACGTCGACGACTGCTGACACCCCACCTTTTCTCGACTCGCCTCCAGTCTCTCCATTTCGTCTCCTCGCCTCCACCCACCAAACCCCGACCACGACCACACTTGGTCGCCTCCATCACCATTTCTCTCCCCATCACCCTGCACACCAACTCGGCCACCCCACGCCGACGACCGGCGAACCCCATCATCATCATCGTCGTCCTCATCACTCTTGTCTCACCATACCCCTCTCTCTCTCTAGCTCCCTCAGTCGCCCTATCTCTCTCACTCGCTCTGTCTCTCTCTCTCTCTCAGTCTCCATTCCCTCTCTCTCTCTCTCCCTCACTGTCTCTCTCACTCTCTCTCTCTCACTTTCTCTCTCTCTGTCTCTCTATTCTCCCCCCTCACTCTCCATACATCTCACTGCTCTCTCACTCCCTCAGTTCTCCCTCTCTCCCAGTCTTCTCTCTCTCTCTCTCACTCATCTCTCTCTGCCTATGCACACACTCTCTCTCTCCATCTCATTTCTCTTTCTCTCTCTAACTCTATCTCTCTCTAAATTCTCCCTCTCCTCCTCGGCAATCTCTCCACCGGCTTCGACAGCATCAGTGGCCCCCAGCCGCAACATCGCCTGAACACATAGCGAGCCCCAACTTTCTCGAGCCTCGACTGCATCCTAGTCGAGCCCAAGCTTGTGGTCACCGTGTCGCGTTAGTGGCGTTACCGTCAGCGTACAACCCCTAGACTTTCTCAGGCAAGTTTTTACTTGCTTTCATGCTATTCTATATATGTTACAAATCAATATCGTATATAAATTATGCTTCTCTTTTCCGTAAGACTATTCAACACAACTGTTCGATACTTGTCCTCTTAGGAAATCTTTATCAAATTTGACGGAACAAGATAGATTATATTGGCCCTGGTAGAGATGGTTAATATGTGCGAATTTCATCAGAAAATATGACCGTTAACGACTAAAACAACTACCCCCAAGTTTGATCGCAAAACTGTAATTCTGTTGCACCTGAAAATAGTTAAATTCGTCATAAATCATATACATATTAGAATGGTGCGTTCGAGGGCTCAAATCGAAGCTAACTCGACGAAATTTAACCCTATTCTAGTTTCCAGACATTCCTGTACTTAAATTATGATGATAATTGTATCGGAGTGCGACTCTGGACTGCAGTCCAGAGCGACTCAAATTGTGCTTGCTGTTCCGCAATGGATACCATAGGATTTCCTTAACTCGTAGGCTGAGGAACTACGCTTTTTATTGTAGGTAACTCTGCTAGCTAGACAACACAATTGGTCTCATTCTGTTTCTTTACCGTTTGATATTTAAACTGTAATTTGGAAGATCGGGACGCATAACAGTCCCAGCAGAATCAGAATTGACATGTTAATATTAAACAGATTATAACTCCTAAAGTACAGATGCGATTGAAGATACGTTTGTTGCGTTGAAAACTTTACTGAAAACTCTAGAATTCATCCAACTGTAACGTCGCTAAAATCCGATCCCAACTGGGATTAAAATGCGTTGCGAAATGGATTTCTGATTCTGAAACCGGATTTTCAGCCGCGTGCGCTTAAAATGAAACAGTTATAATTATTAATCCTGGAACCCGATTGGCTCGAAACAAAATTCTATGGATGGATAACTGAACATATTAATTACTACCTGTTTATCATTTCGCTAAATTATATACATATGTTGCATGATAAATCGTGCAAGTGATAGATTGTTGTTTTATGATACCTTAGTGGTGCATCTTATACTGTTCATGCAACATATCATACTTATATCATTGTAGTGATAACCTAGTGACATCGTGCATTTACCCAGTGTTAGATTTTAGTGGTGATTGTGGCAAGTACGTCAGTGTTCGTGTATCCGTGATTAAGTGAAAGTGATACGTACTTGTGCACAATCAGTGTCCATTTTATTCTATTGCATTGTCGACGTCTGTGGGATGCGTGTACGTGTGACTATAAGTGGTATGGGATACTTATGGAAGCGCTTGCACGGATGTCACAGATAAGGCATCCGACACTGCCATTTATCTTAGGTATTAGTCGGGACGTGCTTGATGGAGGTCCTGCCTCCAGTTCTCGCGCTGACTTGTCACGGATCGATTAGTATTTAGGGTTATGGTTAGCGTTTGATGTAGACCACGGGATGTGGGGTAGTTTAAGTGTGAGTTCAACAGAATCTCGGGAGTCCCATGCCGGCTTATATATTTAGGGAGTTATATGGAGATTTACAGGGTACGTGATATATACACCGTGATATTCTTGTTACATGTTGGGCCCGTGGTCCCTTGCCCTTGGGTTCTACCCTTGGGTGGAGGACACTCGCGAGTGGTTGACTCTCACACTTAGACTGACGATAGCCTTAGTGACCTGTGTAGTGAGACTTAGAGACTGATAGGGATACTGGCATTTACATTCCTTTTGTACTGTGTTGGCATACGTGACATATTGTTATACTGCTTTACTATTCCGCTGCATTGATTACTGCACATGCGTATTCATGATGTCATTTATTTACTGCTTCACATACCTATTATCACTGTTAGAACTGTCACATGATTTCATACATATTATATTGCTATTGTGTCGCTCTGACGACCTGAGTGTGCATGCTCAGTGTGAGGAGAAGATTTAGTCTGGACCAGTGCATCACAGTCTTCTTGACTCGCCATTCCGAGTTGCAGTCGTTTGTTCCACTTCAGGTCAGTTCTTTACTTTGTTCCTTTCAGTTACTGCATTTCTCATTACCTGCGCATTATTTACTGTTTACCATGATAAACTAGAAGCCGAAGTGTGACTACGGCAGGACATTTCCTTGATCGTAGGAGCATGGCTGGCCTTGTCTACCCCTCGTATTCCGTATTTTGGGAAGCGGGGCGTGACATGGTTTAGTTGGTATCAGAGCCAGGTTTTGCATCAATTGGGATTGCAGTCTTCTGTGTACAGTTTTGGCAATCTAAGACGTCTTTCGGTCTAGGTTGTAAACTGTCATTCTTGATCCATATTCACATCGTGTGTTCAGCTATCCATTCACTATGGTTTCGGATGACTTGACAAGGGTACGTGGTGGCAATTGCACTACCGTACTCTATTCAAGTGACTTAAAGTGATACAGTTGATTCCCCACTTGTAATGATATTCATCATCTCTGATATTCTTGAATCCTTGTTCTATCCATATTATATTTTGATTCATTTAGCTTGTGACTTGTATCATCCTCAAATTGTTGTTTCAGGATCATGTCTTCCAACGACTCTTCATCTTTGTCCGCTCCCCAGAATCAGACTGTTGAGATCCTTAGTGTACTACTTGGTTTAAAGGAAGCCCAGGAGCGAACAAACGACCTATTAGCTGAAGGGCTGAGAAGACAGGTGAGTCAGACCCCAGCGAGAGTCTCCTATCATACAGGGATCTCTATTGGACGAGGAAAAGAGAAGAAGATGAAACGCCAATTTGTTTCCCCGCAACAGAAGTACCAGAAGAACCCCTGCTGTGGATATTGTAAGAGGCCAGGACACCTTCAGAGGGATTGTCGCCGTGCTCACTGGAAATGTCTGATATGCGGTTCCGACAAACATCTTATCAACGGTTGCCCAGAAAGGAAAGAACTACAAGGAGGAAACTCGTCCACACTCCCCACTTCAGCCAAGTGAGGATTATCGCGTAATTTTAACTTCGACCATAAGGCGGATCTAACTCAGAATTCAACTAGCGTAACGATGATGCAGCGTTCTGGCAATCGAAGAAGAATTTTATGATTTTCCAATTTCAATAATAATGTGGTCATCTTCTTATGAATATTTCTTTCAGTTGAAATCTTGTATCCGCTGAACTCTTGATTGAATGCAATAAAACTTGAATCATAAAATATGTATCATTCTCTTGTCATTTCCCTTGTTTTTACTGTTCATTAGCAAAATATTTTAATCTTAATTTTTCAGTTTCCTGCCACCGCATATCTTTCTATGCTTCGTACACTTAGCTATTCTTCTTGATGTATTCCACTGCCTAATCATGATTCTTTCTTTCAGGCTATGGCTCATCCTGGAGCAGCGCCGCATCTAGATGAGGATGCACAGTCTTGCGTTTCCTTAGACCACGCGCTGATGAGTTCTGACGACGAGATCAACGGTCCCCAAGTCAACTTCGGAAACAACGATTCAGAGGATGAAGGAGTGGCCGCCCCAGAGTTTAACGTGATAGCTGATTCCGACGAAGAAGAAGAAGATCTTGAAGAGAACCCTATAGAAGAAGACCCGATAGAGGAAGATCCCGAGGAAGATCCAATAGAAGAAAATCCAGTGGAGGAGGATCCCGTGGAAGAAAATCCAGAAGAAGAGAATCACATGGAATCGGACCTCGATGAAGAAGCTCCATCTGAGGAAGAAAGACCAGAAGATCAAGACCCTGCTGTGGAAGAACTTCCAATGGCGATGCCCGCGAGGCGATATGGAAATGGACGCCCCTACCTGAGTGCGCGAGCCTACCGCAACCTACTGAATCTCCACAACCGCGACTGACGGAATTTCTTTTGATGATGTCTTCTGGCCAAATAAAATGTGTATAGTTAGGGCCACTTTTCGCCTTTGGGAATGCCTTGTTTCAAATTTTCTTGAATGAAATGAATCTTCTGTATTCGTAAACTTTTTGATTATTGGTTCGCTTTATACTTGTTTATTACCCATATCTATTTATTTTTCTACTGAGATCCCTGACTGTCCCTATCTACTCATTGTATAGTTTTCACCCTCGAAAGTACCGCACCCTGATCCTTGGAATGAGCCGCCATGCATCTTTTGTCTGTGCCTCGATTGAGATCCTTCTGAGAGAAGAAGTTCATAGTGAAACCCTTGAGTTAGCTAACCCTTCAAATTCTTGATTCATACGACGTACCGAGAGTTATCCTCCCCATACTGTTTCCCTTGTAGCCTTTTGTGGCTCACCTTTACTTTTGTGTTGACCCGATCCCAATTTCCTTGATCTTCAGCCTAAAGCCGTCATCCTTTGACCTTTTGTATCAGCCACATTCCATTGTAATCTCTACCCTACCTAAGCTTGGACACACTTATGCTTTTCCGTGTTACCCCAACTATATTTAGGGGCACAATTATTTTAAAATGTAGTTTTAGTATTTTGCATTTGTCAAAGAGTACGTGATATTGATTACACTGTTTTACGTATTTTAAGTGCATTATTATTATTCTTTTAGTAGCGCAAGCTTAAACCGCGCATATTTTGTTCCATGTTTCTTATTTTCAATATATGAGTTTTCTAAGCTATTTTGAAATTATTTGACCGATGCATTATCCTAAAAAGTTTTAACCTACCGACTAGATTTCCACTACTTTATTCTTGTTATTTTATTTTCGGGTTTCGTGTCTATGATTACTATTATAAATGATTGTACCTTATATGTATTTTTATGTCGTACTACCTTTAATACACTTGTATGTATCCCTGTTTGGGTTTCATTTTTATTCAATACGCTTTGATCATTATTGTTCGTTATTGTTACCTATATTCTCGTATACTCGTAGTTGCTCTTATAGTGTTCCTACATTATACTTATTAAATCTATCTTTCGTATATGGTTCTTATATATATATAAGTATCTTCAGATTTTGTTTAACCATTTAAATAAATCAACATGTATTAGTGTTCGATATGATAACTCTTCGCTTATTATATTGTTTCTTTTAAATTTCGAGGACGAAATTTTTGTAAGGGTGGTATGATGTAACACCCGGCTCTTTTTATACCAAGTCCGTATTTTGTTATTTTAAAATTCCATTTTTATTTTATTTATAATTTTAAGTGTTTTATTTAAGAAATTATTTGTTTAGTATAACCCTTCTTTAAACCCCAAACTCTATTTCTCTTCTAATTATACCAAACTCCCTTACTAATTTATAAGCGAGCCCATCAGCTATTCTATTTTTCCTAATAACTATTTTTCCCCTGGCCCACTTCCTTCCCATCAAATTGTTTTTAATAATCACTCAACCCAAATCCCTCAGCCCATTAGTTTTGATAAAAACCCTTAAAATATTCCATTCACTCAGCCCAGCCCTCATCTCTTTTATTTTGTTATTTTCCTTTTAATTTTCTTCAGACCAGCCCAGTCCCTCTTCTTCAACCAATTTCCTTTTAATTTTATCAAGCCCAACTCCGGCCCACTCTTTTCTTTTTCCCTTATTAATCTCTTTTCCTTTTATATTTGTCCTTCTCCTTAGCCCAACCCCCGAGCTCAGCCCACTTGATTTTAATAAAACCCTCTAAAATAATTGCTGCAGCCATCTCTTTTCCTCCAATTTCCTTTTTATTTCTCTAAGCCGGCCCGTACCTCCTTTTTCCTTTTAAATTCTTTACTTGCCTCGGCCCGGCCCACTTCCCCCATCACCGAGCCCACACGCCCAGCCTTCAGCACCCGCACATGCGCGCCTACCCGACCCGACCCGCTCCTATTCATTCATCCCCTTCAAATCTCCAACGGCTCCTTCCCCCTCGTGCGTGCGCGACCCGCCTCCTCCGCCGTCGCCCACGCCCACGATCGCGAGCCGTTACCTCCAACGACGCGCGCGTTTTCCCTTCCCTACGACCCACTCGCCCCCTCCCTCGTTCTTCCTTCTTCCTCCTTGCAACCGTCTTCGGCCAACTCCTCCACTCGCCCCACCGCCGACGTCGACGACTGCTGACACCCCACCTTTTCTCGACTCGCCTCCAGTCTCTCCATTTCGTCTCCTCGCCTCCACCCACCAAACCCCGACCACGACCACACTTGGTCGCCTCCATCACCATTTCTCTCCCCATCACCCTGCACACCAACTCGGCCTCCCCACGCCGACGACCGGCGAACCCCATCATCATCATCGTCGTCCTCATCACTCTTGTCTCACCATACCCCTCTCTCTCTCTAGCTCCCTCAGTCGCCCTATCTCTCTCACTCGCTCTGTCTCTCTCTCTCTCTCAGTCCCCATTCCCTCTCTCTCTCTCTCCCTCACTATCTCTCTCACTCTTTCTCTCTCACTTTCTCTCTCTCTGTCTCTCTCTATTCTCCCCCCTCACTCTCCATACATCTCACTGCTCTCTCACTCCCTCAGTTCTCCCTCTCTCCCAGTCTTCTCTCACTCTCTCTCTCACTCATCTCTCTCTGCCTATGCACACACTCTCTCTCTCCATCTCATTTCTCTTTCTCTCTTTCTCTCTCTAACACTATCTCTCTCTAAATTCTCCCTCTCCTCCTCGGCAATCTCTCCACCGGCTTCGACAGCATCAGTGGCCCCCAGCCGCAACATCGCCTGAACACATAGCGAGCCCCAACTTTCTCGAGCCTCGACTGCATCCTAGTCGAGCCCAAGCTTGTGGTCACCGTGTCGCGTTAGTGGCGTTACCGTCAGCGTACAACCCCTAGACTTTCTCAGGCAAGTTTTTACTTGCTTTCATGCTATTCTATATATGTTACAAATCAATATCGTATATAAATTATGCTTCTCTTTTCCGTAAGACTATTCAACACAACTGTTCGATACTTGTACTCTTAGGAAATCTTTATCAAATTTGACGGAACAAGATAGATTATATTGGCCCTGGTAGAGATGGTTAATATGTGCGAATTTCATCAGAAAATATGACCGTTAACGACTAAAACAACTACCCCCAAGTTTGATCGCAAAACTGTAATTCTGTTGCACCTGAAAATAGTTAAATTCATCATAAATCATATACATATTAGAATGGTGCGTTCGTGGGCTCAAATCGAAGCTAACTCGACGAACTTTAACCCTATGCTAGTTTCCAGACATTCCTGTACTTAAATTATGATGATAATTGTATCGGAGTGCAACTCTGGACTGCAGTCCAGAGCGACTCAAATTGTGCTTGCTGTTCCGCAATGGATACCATAGGATTTCCTTAACTCGTAGGCTGCAGAACTATGCTGTTTATTGTAGGTAACTCTGCTAGCTAGACAACACAATTGGTCTCATTCTGTTTCGTTACCGTTTGATATTTAAACTGTAATTTGGAAGATCGGGACGCATAACAGTCCCAGCAGAATCAGAATTGACATGTTAATATTAAACAGATTATAACTCCTAACGTACAGATGCGATTGAAGATCCGTTTGTTGAGTTGAAAACTTTACTGAAAACTCTAGAATTCATCCAACTGTAACGTCGCTAAAATCCGATCCCAACTGGGATTAAAATGCGTTGCGAAATGGATTTCTGATTCTGAAACCGGATTTTCAGCCGCGTGCGCTTAAAATGAAACAGTTATAATTATTAATCCTGGAACCCGATTGGCTCGAAACAAAATTCTATGGATGGATAACTGAACATATTAATTACTACCTGTTTATCATTTCGCTAAATTATATACATATGTTGCATGATAAATCGTGCAAGTGATAGATTGTTGTTTTATGATACCTTAGTGGTGCATCTTATACTGTTCATGCAACATATCATACTTATATCATTGTAGTGATAACCTAGTGACATCGTACATTTACCCAGTGTTAGATTTTAGTGGTGATTGTGGCAAGTACGTCAGTGTTCGTGTATCCGTGATTAAGTGAAAGTGATACGTACTTGTGCACAATCAGTGTCCCTTTTATTCTATTGCATTGTCGACGTCTGTGGGATGCGTGTACGTGTGACTATAAGTGGTATGGGACACTTATGGAAGCGCTTGCACGGATGTCACAGATAAGGCATCCGACACTGCCATTTATCTTAGGTATTAGTCGGGACGTGCTTGATGGAGGTCCTGCCTCCAGTTCTCGCGCAGACTTGTCACGGATCGATTAGTATTTAGGGTTATGGTTAGCGTTTGATGTAGACAACGGGGTGTGGGGTAGTTTAAGTGTGAGTTCAACAGAATCTCGGGAGTCCCATGCCGGCTTATATATTTAGGGAGTTATATGGAGATTTACAGGGTACGTGATATATACACCGTGATATTCTTGTTACATGTTGGGCCCGTGGTCCCTTGCCCTTGGGTTCTACCCTTGGGTGGAGGACACTCGCGAGTGGTTGACTCTCACACTTGGACTGACGATAGCCTTAGTGACCTGTGTAGTAAGACTTAGAGACTGATAAGGATACTGGCATTTACATTCCTTTTGTACTGTGTTGGCATACATGACATATTGTTATACTGCTTTACTATTCCGCTGCATTGATTACTGCACATGCGTATTCATGATGTCATTTATTTACTGCTTCACATACCTATTATCACTGTTAGAACTGTCACTTGATTTCATACATATTATATTGCTATTGTGTCGCTCTGACGACCTGAGTGTGCATGCTCAGTGTGAGGAGAAGATTTAGTCTGGACCAGTGCATCACAGTCTTCTTGACTCGCCATTCCGAGTTGCAGTCGTTTGTTCCACTTCAGGTCAGTTCTTTACTTTGTTCCTTTCAGTTACTGCATTTCTCATTACCTGCGCATTATTTACTGTTTACCATCATAAACTAGAAGCCGAAGTGTGACTACGGCAGGACATTTCCTTGACCGTAGGAGCATGGCTGGCCTTGTCTACCCCTCGTATTCCGTATTTTGGGAAGCGGGGCGTGACAATTATGAACCCCGCATTTTAGTCTCAATATCGAAAACACTTTTGAATATCAAGTTGGGCAATTCAACAAGATTCCCGACATCCTGATCGAATGCTCGTCGCAAACTTTAGTAGACAGCCGCACCCCCGGATGCCGTCAACGAAGTGCACTAAGGCGGAACACCGCTGCCGCGAGCACCCGAACGGATGCTTTTGGAGACGGGGTTCTCCTACAGTCACTTGGTCTGGGCTATAGGACGTGGCTATCTATTAAGTTTACCCAGCGAGTATCCGCGTACGCTACGTGATTACGACGGAATTTTGATCACATCAAAATCCCGTGGCAACCGATCAAATGAGACTAAACTGCTAGATTTATAACATTCAAATTAGTTATCTCATAAAAACTTGTGGATTCCAAATACTGTATAACATTCTAGATAAATAGACAATGTTAAAATTTCCAATCGAATAAACAAACACCCAAAATTTCCCTTTTTGCTCAACACCTGAACTTAGTTTAAAAGCATCCATCACATGCCACAATACCAATGGTCCAGCCATAGAAGGGTCAAACCAATGCCTCACATGTGGCAACGCCGTACTGCCCCAAACCCTAAGGTTTAGAGGCGGTTCAGACGGTCACATAATCGAGTTATGGTTTGTGTTCTTCTGGAGGGTCCACCGCGTTACTTGCACGACTGTGAATGTTCTTTAACCAAGGAAAAAATGCAACACTTGGAAATTTTCCGACAGGGGAAAAAGTGAGTTATTGATATCCGTTCAAACTTTTTAACACGTTCTAAATTACCCGGAAAACTTAAACGAAGTTAAATTATCCGATCGAATCAATGAGTTCCCAATATATCCCAGAAGGCTGAACACTTGAGTAGAACTAAAAATTCCCAGAAGTATGAAAAATACCCAAGAATATAACCATGAAGTATTAGCCCCCAACTCCCAAAGTTGGCCGCGGAACCGCCGCGAAACGCATGGTTTGGCCGCGGTTCCGCTGTCCTTTGATGGAGTTAGGGCTTCGTACTTCACAATAATTCTTAAAATTCCCTGCATGATTTTCTGAGTATTTTTAATGTGAAAAATTTCAACTTTTGAAAAATTTCCAGAAACTATGTTTTTACGGGGTTTCGGAGTTCGATCGGACTTCAAACTTCGTCTACACATCGCCTAATGCTCTAGCTTGGCTCTGATACCACTGTAGGGATGGCTTAGCACCTTGTGAAGGTTTAGGAAGGCATCACACATGCCATATTGAAATTTTTAGGGTTCTAAACAAAACCTAACCAAGATCATAACTAGAGTATTAGGATAAACAAGCATGTAAACAACTTTACATCTAAGAGGAGGGCCAAATAGAGAATGAAATGCAGAAATAGGGGGATGGTCGCGCCTTTGATTTTGTTTAGTCCGTTCCTTCACTTCTAAAGCTCTGTGTTGACGTCCCTTCGCTGCGATCATCAAGTACCAGGACTCAAGAGAGGCTCCATGAAGAGAAAGATGCAAACTTGCTTCCAATCTTCAACTACTAAGATGATCTACATTGAAGAATCTCAAACCCAAACACTTGCTTTACTAATCAAGTATTACCAAAGCAAACACCCTAATCTAAGTGTCTAGAATAGATGAGGATGATGAAGTAGGAATTTAGCTCTCATTTGTTTTCAATTTCTCACTCAAAATCATCACATAAGAAAAAGCTAGAAAGCTTTTCTCTAAGGAAGAAGGAGAAGAAATTACTTTGTGATGAATAATGAAACCATTGTATGGTTAGAAATGCAACCATGGGTTAAGAATGAAGACTTAACCCATGTAGAGAATTAACTATGGTAAAAGGTTTGGGTTTGGTTAAGAAATATCCACAAAATATCTTTACAAAATATCATAGTCAAAGTCAAAGCTTCATGAAGCTTCTTGAAAGCTTCATCCAAGATTGACCCTAATCCAAACCCTAACCATATTTAGACTCCACAAAGCATGTTGCATTTGTAACCCTAACATGTTATAATATTATATATCACATATACAATATTTATTGTAACAAAATAAAATAATACAATTAAAATATATCATATATATAATAATGTATTATCCAAGTGAGAAAAAGAATCTTTAAGTGAGCTAATATTAGTTAATGTAATATAATATATCAAATATATATCTATATATTAAATTATCGAATCAACACTTGATCCGATAATCCGGCTATTTCACAAATAACCGACTAATATAATCTGTATCAGTTTATCGAATCAACACTTGATCCGATGACCCGGCTATATCACATATACCCGGCCGATATCACATATCACGAGAATCTAATATGGTATCACATACACGTATTGTTCTCGGTCGCGCACATATCACATATGTGCTCCTACTCCGTTTTTCCTAAGCCAGGAAACCTCTGTGTAGGACTCTAAAGAATCGTCAATACGCCGGCAGTAGGTGATGATCAAATCAAACACCCACAAGCTGCAAGCGGTCAGCTAAACATAACACCCACCCAGGTATTGAGCAATCCGAAGATCAACAAGCAAGCCTTTACATTCTGCCGTGAATCCAACCAGCAACATTCCCGTCCAGTCCGGTCTCTTCGTCTGATATGCCGCATATCTCGCTTAGGGGTGGTAAACGTCAGAACCCAGTAGCTTGATAAGTCGTGTCGATATGAGGTCTATAACAGTTCGAAAAACTACTGATAACACTTACCAGTAAATCTCAACAACCCTAGCCAGGGATTTCCAGTTATACCAAATCGATCACAGCGCAACATCAACTCTCTATACCGGGAGAGACGAAACCCCTCCTATCGCTCATTGCTACCATATGATTCGGGACTGTACCCAAAAGCCACCTTTTTGCACGCCCTCTTGGACGTGGTATGATGGAAATCAAAGCACAGTGCGAATCACCCAAGACTCTATGAGGATCTCGGGTCTACAAACTAACCTGTACCTGTGTCACCAGAGAACTGCCATCTGACGTGAGCTATAATACCATATTGGAGTTCTCGGCGAGTCCATCCAGTTTATCCAGTATCCACTGAGCACCCGTATACCGCCTCTGATGTCAAACACCAATGGATATGAGATCATCCATCTCCCATCATATGGGTTAAGAAGCGCATACGCTAGTCTACTCTGGAGTATCGATGCCCTGTCTCGGTACTCCCACGACTAGGAACATTTAAAGGATGTACTTGGCGACTACTCGTCCCCATTAGTATGATCTGCATCATAGTCCTGGTAGTCAAGTACTCATCCTAAGGGATTTATCAACATGTGACATAGAGACAATCAGAGTACATGTTAAGATAAAGAGTAACCAGATAGCATACTATCATATCGAGCAAGAAAGTTCTCCCTATATATGTCCAAGATCCACTACAATGTACAACATATGTACAGTAATGGGCTCTAGGGCATACATATAAGTAACAATTATGGCAGGGTTCGATCATATACGTGCACTTATGCACGGATCATGATTGGACGGATCATACTAGCAGGCTTTGTTTTAAGCCGGATCCTAGTATTGGATTTGTTGGATTACTTTCGTCTCATTGCATTCGCATTCAGTCGGAATGCGGATACAGGTATGTATATACAGGTGAGGGGTATCCTTGTGATACGTCACAAGCTTAATTTAGATGTTGCCATTCTATTTTTGGGTTAAACATTTGGATTAATGTTTATTAGTGGTAATTATGAGCTCAAGTCATCATAAGGAGCATTATGGCATGTGCATGGGTGATGACTCATGGTTTTTTTATTTGTGCAAATGTCACCTTTTTGATTGATTAGTGTGTTGAAATGATATGAGGAGAGAGAGAGGGCAGCCATGAGGCTAAGGGGCTGGTCTTGAGATTAATATAGCTCTCTCACATTATCATTCTAACATAATAACAAAAGAAAGCTCTTCTTCTTCCTCTTTCTTCTTGAGCTCACAATCTCCATTAATGGCTTCATCTTCAACCTCCATCCATACAATCTCATGTGTTTAGAATCAATGGATGTTTAGAGACAAAGTTATCACACACATTCTCTACTTCACCTTGGACATGTCGGCTTGTAAACTTCCTGTACGAGTTGCTTCAGTTTGAAGCAGGAGCCCGTAAAAGTCTTCTTGATGTGATGCCCTTTTCGATGAGGAGACCGGAGATCGAGCAAGGTTGGAGATGCCGCGTAGAGCTAAAGATGGTGGCTAAAGACCGAAGGACACGGATCGATCGATATAGCCATTCTAACTTCTTTGTAGTTGCTAGTATATGGTTAATGGAACGATCTGGGAATCGGGTTGCGTTAGCGCCGGTTTCATAAAAGTTTTTGTTCCGCATTTGGCCTCGGATTGACGGCCGGGGCGCTACCGTAACCCTACATGGTATCAGAGCCAGGACATTAACCTTTTACTAGCTTGTTTTAACATGTTTAAAACATCGATCGAACGAAATTTCCAAAACTGCGATTCCATTTGTGCAGTTTCTGTCGAAATTTTTTTGCCGTCTAAAAATTATTTTGGGTATGTCAGAAAATCGTGCAGGATTTTTTAAGACTATTGGCTATAGTACCCTCAAAGCAATTATCATAGTCGTGGACTTGTGATTATGATGATTGAGCGAGGACCTATACCCATAGAACAGTCTTCCTCAAGATGATAGTATGCTATCTGGTTTGTCTTTATCATCATGTATGTGTTGATAGAGCCCATAGGATTCATGCTTGACTGCCAGCATTATGATGGCGATCATATATGTGGGAGTTGGGGTCTATAAGCACATCGTTAAATGTCCCTAGTCGTAGGAGTATCGAGACTGGGCATCGATACTCCACTGTAGACTAGTGTATACTGATTGAGACCCCGACGAGGGGCGGTGGACAGGTTTCACAAGCCATTGGTGTTAGTTTGTTCACCTAAGATAGTATACAGGTGCTCATTGGGCTATGAGTACACTGGACGGACTCGCCGGGAACCTGCTCGTTGGTATTATACGTATTGTCAGATAGCAGTTCCCAGGTGACATGTGTACAGGTTAGTCTGTCGACCTGAGATCGTCATTTGTCTTGTGTGAGTTCCCACTGTGCTTTGATTACTACCCTACCACGGCTCAAAGGAGTCGTACAAACAGGTTTTAGTTGGGTACAGTCCCGAGCCAAATGGAGGCAGTGATCGGATCGTCAGGGATTCGTCTCTCCCGGTATTGGGGGTTGATGTCGTGTTGTGTACAGATGGCCATCACCATAAATCCGTGGCCATGGTGGACGAGAATTATCAATCCAGGATCGATAGTTTCTCATGTGGTGATAGGGTTTCATACCGACACTAAATATCGCATTGTTGGGGGTCTGACTTTATCCACCCCCCTAGACTCGATATGCGATACTCTTAGACGAACAGACCGGACTGTACGGATATTGTCACTGTTAGGCTCAGTAGGGGTTCTGCATGAGTTTGCTCGTCGGCCTCTCTTTCGCTCAATACCCGGGTAGCCGTTATGTATAGCTAGTGCCGCTGATGTGCTTGTGGTTAAACCCACTGCCAGCGTATTGACGAGTCTTTAGAGTCCCACACAGAGGGTTTTCATGGTTCAGGCGATATGGTGTACATGAGGTATGTTGATACATACATGTGTCCGATTAAATATGTGCATATGCTGCGCAGACTTTAATCGGACGGTTGATAATACTAGCGGCTTAGGATTAAGCCGGATTATTTAATCGGGTTTTGATTTAATAATTTATATATGTATTTGTATATACGTATTCTAGTATTATTGTTCACTATTCATTTTCTCTCTCGGCTATTCGTATTTTGGTATGAATACGCGTATATGTATTTCGGTACATGTACCGGGAAGTATTCCGTATTTTGTACGGAATAGCTACTATTAGAAGATGCCGCCTCATTTATATGATTTTCCATTTTGGAAAATCATTTGTTTTATAAATGAGGTGGTATGGATAATGTGGCAAAAGCATGGGTCAAAGCATGTTGCAAAGCATGTCTTTGATTTGTTTAATGGTTAAATTGGAAATGATATTTTTTTGGGGAGAATGAGAGAAAGGGGGCCGGCCACTCTTTGATGGGGGGTTGATTTTCATTTGGTTTTTTTATTACTTTTGCTATATTACTCCCACTCTCTCATTCACTCAAAAAAAGAAAGAAAAGAAAAGAAAAAGCTTCATCACTTCTTTCATCTTCTTCTTGCATTGCTCATTGAGCATATGAGTTGAGAGAAAATTGTAGTGACACTTTCATACACCCCCACTCTCTATAGCTAGCAACTTTAGGGCATCGGTTGCCTCGTTTGTCGAGACTGGAGCTTGCACCGTTTCCCTCAAGTGGATCATCGGAGATGGAGGAAGACCGGCAACCAAACATCATCAAAGGACCGCTAGGAGCTTGGAATGAAGACCGAAGGACTCGGATCAACTCGGTATAATGATTCTAACTCTTAGTTAGTTTGCAAGTTTAGGGTTTAAGGTCGATCCGTAAATCGGGTAGCGGTAGCGCCAGTTTAGAAAATTTTTGTTTCGCATTTTGGCCGCGTTTCGACGGCCGGGGCGCTGCCGGAGCCCTTCATGGTATCAGAGCCACCCTTTAAACCCTTTACTTGCTTGTTTAAACGTGCTTAAAAGATCGATCAATGGAATTTACCAAAATCGCGATTTCATATTTGGGTTTGCTGTCGATTTTCAAAAGTGGTCAAAAAATTATTTCGGCTATCTTAAAAATCCGTGCAGGAAATTTTATGGGTACACAAAAAGTTTGGGCTCATGATTCCTCTAAAGTTCCGCGGATCCGCCACACTTAGCTCCTATTGGCGGCGGTTCCGCGGCTATTTAGTGGCAACGGGTGCCCAAAATTTTTCTGTAGCTCATTTACTTGGAATTGTGATTTTTGTGATATTCCGGTTTGTCCCGGTTTTCTGTACAGTGCTGGCTTTGCTATTGGGGCCAATTTGGAACTTAGTCGATCGATATTTTAAGTGTTCATTGAACAGTACATACATTTCTATCTGCGACTGTGAATGTCATTTGGTCGGTAAACTCGTCTAATTGCTATATGTCTTTTAGACGGGTTTGCGAACGTGACATTCACGATGATGTTCTGTGATGTGTTGTGATGTTGGTTGGATTGTCGTGGTGGATAGCTATGGTGCAATGTTAGTACAGTTTAATTTCATTTGTATATTTGATATTGCGGGACGAGCGTCCGACATGTGGACTGGCATCACTGCCAGTTTGTATATTATTCTTTTGGGGCATGACCGAGATGAGGTTGATGTCACCCTTGTATATTATTTTATTTTCTGTACTAGGATTACCCCGCGGTGGGGTGCACGAATAGCAGGATTATAGAAGGCAACGGGTCCGCATCTCATGCCGATGGGACGGAGGGGACCATAATCTAGAATTGGTGGGCTATTCGCCGCACTGGTAGGGGGTATAGGTGACCCGGGAGGGGTGCTCAAGTTACCGGATTCCGTGAAGTGCTTGGTGGTCCATTCACGTTGCTGAAGGGGGTTGGCTCACTTCTGGTTTTGGTGGGTAACTTGACGTACTCATAGGGGTCTAGGTTTCATTGCACTTTCTATCCACACGACAGGGAACGTCGGGTCTCACTTGCGGCTCAAGTGAAACCCGGGGTTTCAGATTATCGACCATTCTGTATTGCTTCTGTGATGTTTCTGTGATGTTGCTTTATATCATGCCTGGGACGAATGTTATATATAAATTTATATATACTAGTAGATGTTTTATATGTTTTGCACCCGCGCTAGCCTAGTCCCTGCTCTGTCGTTAGTTAAGTAACCTAACGAGTGATGACGGGACCTAGTGGCGAATGTGGATCGCATATACGTACATTTTATTTTCGTTCTTTTCTGGCGTGATTAATTGATGTGACTGCATCAATTCTTATAAATGCAAGGATAAAACAAACCTATATATTATGTTGTTGGAACCAAGTTTTTTTATAAAAAAACTGACGTTACAGACGTTCTCTTTTACTTTGCACAGTGGTATTCAGTTTAGAATATCCTGCACCTTCGACGAGGCAAGGGCCGAGATCCCATCATCGGGAGTGACCCCTTGAGTAAAAGTTTTCATCAACGTAATAACTTAACTATAGTCGATTACTTTTTCTTTGCATCGTGGTATTCAGTTTGGGATATCCTGCACCCCATTCGACGGGGAAAGAGCCGAGATCCCTTCACCGGGAGTGACCTCTTTAGCAGACGTTTTCGCCACTGTATATTTATAAAACCACCTTGATCCCTTCAACGATATCAAGTTCATTACGTTAAAGGTTTTTCGCTAAAAACCAGTCGTAGCCCTCCGTCATTTCAGACGAGTATTGCTTAGTATTCGTGCTACGTATGTTGACCTAGTCAAGGCGTAGTGTTCGGTGGCTCTGTAATACTTTTCTATTGCATGGATATGCGATTGGTTAGGACAGTCGTATGGTCATGTTGACCTAGTCAAGGGCTCGTACGGGTGGGTCTAATTAATCCAGGATATTGACGGGTTGAACTTGACTTGTGACTTATAATATATTGACCTAGTCAAGGTCATAAGACGCTTGGGGTAAAAATCAAATCGGGAGTTTAAAACATACAGGAAACTTGCCAGGCTTGCGCATACCTTCTGGAGTGTGGTGACTTGAGTGGCTTCCGTCAAGTTATCATGCGATGATAGTCGGATCCCGATTCCCACTGATGAGTAGGATTACTCCTCGGGTAATTCCGACTAATTCTCCCTTTGGGTTTGGAGGAGAATTCGAGGAAACAGTAGGAGATATCCAGATTAGATAAAATAATTAACCATTCTGATCTAGGTTAGAGTGCACGCTGAGTATTTCTTCTCTCTCTCTCTCTCTCTGGCTGCGACTATGACCCGACCCTAAACTAAAACTCATGAACCAAGTTAACCGAACCTTTCTTAAAACACTTTGACTTTTGGAATGTCACGGTGTCGCATACATCATTGCCACTTCTATATCACCTTTACATTTCTCCAGAACACCTCGTATCACTACGAACATCCACTTCCATTTGATAAATCCATTGTATAGTTACATACGAACTCGAAGGAACTTTTTCGAGGATGGATTCTGGCTCTGGAGAGATAGAATAGGATTATTCGGTTGTCTTTTCTCTTTACCTTCTCTCAGGTTGTGAGGGCTCCTAGGATTAGGAGAGGGTACACCTTTTGAGCTTATTGGATAGTCTTCCTCCAGACCATAGGCAGGTGCCGAACGGTAGGTAAGGAAGAAAACCAACAAGCTTAACTGTGGTGTACAGAAGAAAATAAGTAAAGACATATAAAGGGATTAGAATAATGGCAAAGGAAATTGCGATCACCATCATTCACGACAAAGACCGTGTATACCCCTGCCACTCCTACATCTACTTTGCTTTTCTCTAGAACACTCCATATCACTACGGATATCCACTTCCATTGGATATGCCATCGAATAGTTACATACAAACTCGAAGGAATTCGTTCCAGATTCAGGGATGGTTTCCGGTTCAAAAGAAATTAGATAGGATTATTCAGATGTCTTTTCTTTTTACCTTCTCTCAGTTTGCGAGGGCTCCTAGGATTAGGAGAGTACACCTGTTACGCTTATTGGATAGTCTTTTTCCAAACCTTACGCTGGTGCCGAAAGGTAGGGAATGAAGAAAACCAATTAGGGTAAAAGAGGTGTACAGAAGGTAATAAGTAAAGACAAAATAAAGGAATTGCAGAGAGGGCAGGAAAGTATATGGTTACTGTCGTGAATCAGGATAGTGGAAAAGGCGTTACTAGGAATACCAGTTAACCCCTTTTTGAAACATTTTCATGTTTAAGTTTCACTTTGCGATGTTAATTGAATTTTTTTTCCCAATTGGAATCTAACTCTAGGGTATGTATTTACCAGATCAGTTTCTTACATCTGCATGTTATTACGGATGGTGAGTGGGAGTAAGGTATTGGGAATTGGGTGATTAGTGTAAGGTTACGGCGGCGCCCCGGCCGTCAATCCGAGGCCAAAATGCGGGAAAAAAACTTTTCAAAAACTTGGCGCTTCCTTAACCTTTACCCGGATAGAACAATTAACCTACAACTAGCAACTAGAGAAAGGGTTGGAAAGCTATGCCGATTGATCCGTGTCCTTCGGTCTTTGGCCACCATCCCAAGCTTCTCGCGGCATCTCCATTCTCGATCTCCTCATCGGAAAGGTCACCACATCTTCGAGTCTTTTTACGGGCTTCCGCTTCATCCGAAGTAACTCGGGCATGAAGTTCGCTAGCCGACGTGTCCAAGGCGAAGTAGAGAATGTCTGTGACAACTTTGTCTCTTGCATCCATTGTATGGATGGAGGTTGAAGGTGATGCCATCCATGGAAATGGTGAGATAGAGGAAGAAGAAGAAGAAGAAACATTTTCTTTTCTTTTTGTTTTGCTATGATCAAAATGAGAGAGAGAGAGTTAGAACGAAATAATACAAAAGCAAACATATCTATCATGGCTGCCCTTCTCTCTCTTCCTCTCATTTTATCACTCAAATCCATCACTTAATGTGACATTAGCACAATAAAAGAGACCATGAGTCACTAATAAAGTCTATGTCACATTAAATGCACAAAATGATGATTTCTAGCTCATAATTTCCATATGCAAACATTAATCCAAATGTTTGCAACAATAAAAAGTTACGGCAACATCTAAAGTAAACTCGTGACGGATCACAAGGATACCCCTCACCTGTATATACATACCTGCATCCCCATTCCGACTGAATGCGAATGCGATGAGACTAAAGTAATCCAACAAATCTAATACTGGGATCCGGATTAAACCAAAGCCCACTAGTATGATCCGCCCGATCATGATCCGTGCACTACTGCATGTATATGATCGGACCCTGCCATATATCAAACGGCCTCTACAACGTTTCGCCCGAAACATGAAAACTATCTGTAAGGGACTCTAAAGACTCGTCAATACTTCGGCTGTGGATTTAACCACTAGCACGTCAGAGGTACTAGCCGTACGTAACGGGCTACTAAGTAAAGGGAGGTCGATGAGCGAACTCATCCTGACATCCTAGTGAGCCTGTCAGTGACAATATCCGTACAGTCCGGTCCGTTCGTCTATGAGCAACGCGTGGCGGGCCTAGGGGTTTGGTAAAAGTCAGACCCCCAAAAGTGGTACTAGTCGTGTCGGAGTATAGCCCAAAACACCATGAGATACTACTGGAATACCTACCAGTAAATCTCCTGCCTTGGCCAAGGACTTCGTGTAATGGCTCTCCTAGACACAGCGTGATCTCACCCCCAATACCTGGAGAGATGAAACCCCTGCCGATCCGCTCACTGCCTCTATATGGCTCAAGACTGTACCCAACTAAAACCTATTTTCACGACTCTTTTGAGCCGTGGTAGGGTAGTAATCAAAGCACAGTGGGAACTCACATGAGACAAATGACGATCTCAGGTCGATGAACTAACCTGTACACATGTCACCAGGGAACTGCTATCTGACGTCAGGTATAATACCAACTAGCATGTTCCCGGCGAGTCCTGTCCGGTGTACTCATAACCCAATGAGTACCTGTATACATCTTAGGTGATCCAACTGACACCAATGGCATGTGAGACTGGCCACCGCCCCTCGTCGGGGTCTCGATTGTATACACTCGTCTACTAATAGAGTATCGATGCCTAATCTCGAAACTCCCACGACTAGGGAATATTTTAAGGATGTGCCTATAGACCCCAGCTCCCACGTATATGATCGCCATCATACTGCTGGTGGTCAAGCAAGAATCCTAAGGGCTCTATCAATGTGTAATAGCGACTTATAAGGTTACTTAAAGCAGTACACGATGATAAAGATAAACCAGATAGCATACTATCATCTCGAGTAGGACTGTACTTCTGGCATAGATCCTCCCTCAATCATTGCAATCACGTGCCTGTGATCCAATAATTGACTCTGAGGGCACTATATCCAACAATATCCCACTTGCACTTAAGGCTAATTACTGCGATGTCACATACTCACAGCCCGTGTAATACCAAACACCCAACACCTCTCCTAATCAGTCTCACAAAGCCCGTTTGCGAAACTAATGCGTTCGAGGAATAACCTGAGTGAGTGGATCCGCCCTGATGTTTCTTTCTATGTCTCTCTTTATCTTAAGTTCGCGGAGAAAGCCATCTCCCGAAATGAGCAATACCTGTCTTAGAATATGTTTGGATGTCTGATGGGACCTAGTTCATAGATGAACTCCAAATCCAAACTTCTTAGACTGTATCATCAACTGAATTTAATCAGTATCCTGCGTCATGCCTCCCTCAGTATCCGCTTGGACCACCTGTCCAAAATACTGCCCCCCGTCAGAGGGAAAACTATAACTCTGACAGCCACTCTGTCATCCAGGTCACCTTGGAAGCCTTGAATGATAAATGTCTCCGGAAGGAGGCTGCCGTTATCATTTCCCTAGAACATCCACTTATGTTCTAAAACTGTTTCCAAACGTTTCTCCAGGATAGGATTAATATCACAACTTATCTTGTGCAAAAACAACATCTGGTGTGGTACTTGACATCTCATGATTGACTCAATTGCCTAAGCAAGTGATCTGCCAATCATGCACATCCCTCTCCCCTTTAGTCTATAAGACACCTTTAGAGAGGGTGACTCCATCACCTGTAGGTGTTGGATATGTATGCCCTAGAGGCCATTATTGTATAGTACTAGTTTGTATAATATATTTTGGAGGCTTGGGATATATATACGGGTTTACGACAGTCTTGCTCGATATAGTAGTATGCTACTTGGTTTGTTTTTATCTTAGTATGTGTATATGTTTCTTTTAACATATCGCTAAAAACATATTGATGGAGCCCTTAGGATTTTTGCTTGACTACCGGCATTGTGATGGCGATCACACTAGTGGGGGCTGGGTAGTCTATAAGCACATCCTTATTTTGGTCCCTAGTCGTAGGATTATCGAGACAGGGCATTGATACTCCAGAGTAGACTGGTGCATACGCTTCTCGTCCCAGCAGGGGAGATGGTCCTGTCCCACAGCCATCAGTACGTCGTACTGGAGATAGTATGCAGGTGCTCGTTAGGTTACGAGTAACTGGACAGGACTCGTCGGGAACTGTTGGTTGGTATTATACCTATCGTCTGTTAACAGTTCCCAGGTGACATGAGTACAGCTTAGTCTGCTGACTTGATACTGTCACTTCGCCTCGAGTGTGTTCCAACTGTTCTTAGATTACTACCCTACCACGGCTCTATTGAGTCGTGCAAATAGGTAGTAGTTGGGTGCAGTCCTGAAGCACATGGAGGCAGTGACGGTTAGACAGGATTCGTCTCTCCCGGTATTGTAACGTTTCTGAAATCGTTTTGTGAATTTTCCCGTTTTAGGGTAAAATTGTCGGTTTTTCCCGTTTTAACACGATTTCGATCAAACGACCGTATAAGCTTACCGACACCTAATTTGGCCAAAATAAAGCTTGTGCGCGAACTTTGGGAGTATTTGGGAGATTTTGGTTCAGATAGATTTTTTCCCGAATAAAATATTATTTTAAGCGGTATTTTCTGCACGTAAATCGGGAAAATTTTTATTTTGTGAATAAATTAATTTTGTCACTAGAATTATTTTATAAGGTTCTTTTTAAATATCTAGATTTTTTTTGGTGACTAATGGTTTGGATTTTAAAAAGAAAAGAAAAGAGTGAAAGGTGGCAAAATAGCATTTTTTTTATTATTTACACTCTTTCCTAGCTATTTCCTCATAAATTATTCACAAAAATACCCCCCATCCCTTCTTGGCCTAGCTCAACCCCCGCATTTCTATCCTTAACAATTCCAAACTCATTTCTCACTCATTTTCTATCAAAAACACAAAAGGAATTCCAAAAATAAATGCAAAAATTCCTATATAAATATTAAACCATTTTTCCTTCACTAATCCTTCATGGATCTTCATCAAAGCTTGATTTTGGAGGATAAAATGATGGATCAAATTTCTTTTTGGTGTTCTTGAGGAGGTATAATTTCTTACCTTAATCTATAATTAATTTCTTTAATCTTTAACTAGCTAATTTAGATAGCTATTTAAGTGCTTAATTTAGCTTTTAATATTCATGATTAATTCATTATATTTGATTTTAAAAAAAATTCATGTTAGGGTTAAATTTTGATTAAGTGATTAGTGTTTAATTCAAGTGTTAAATTTTGTTTTGGAAAAGATTAATCTAGTAGAAAGTGTTAAATTTTGCAAATAAGCATTTTGTTTAATTAAGCAAAATTGCTTACTAGATTTTTGCTAAAACGTAATTAGCGAGTGTTAAAAATATAGGATTGGTTTAGATAGCTTAGTTAAGCTATTTTAAGGTATTTGTAATTGTTAGATTTGTGTTATCTTGAATCTAGTGCAATATATTGCGTTAGGTTGCTTACTAGATTTCGGGGTTTTTCCGACGTAGGGTTCGTTTGGTAGTTGCGAGGTCATATCTAGTGTATACCTCGTATTTGTTGTGTTGTGTTGCGCGATCGGGACAATCGGGGTCCAGAATTGGTGTTTTGTAGTTTAGCGACCCCAATTAGGGTTTTGGCCGGTATCGTGCGCGAAAGATGCGCTAAGCGCGCAGTGTAATTTTCCGGGCGTTTTCGTCGCGTTTCGTTGTCTTTTCGTCATTTTAGGATATTTAGCTTATGTGTTGTGTTTGTGAAATTTTAGGTTCGGAAGCGGGGACTTCGGACGCTACGACAAGGGGATACTGGTGGTAGGCTTCACCTAGCTTGGAGCGTTGGTGAGTAGATTTAACATCTACAGGGAAATCGCCCGCATGGCGTTATGCGTCTGGGCTAGAAATATTTACATTGTCGCATATTCTATGTCATGTTTAGAATTGCGCATTTACCCTAATAGTTAGATTGTAGTGTGCCTGGACAAGTAGTAGTAGGACACTGCACATATTATTGACGATTTATGTTGCACTAACACTGTTTTTATGCTACACACACCGTCAATAATTACCATGTCACACACATAACCACTTATAGATGTTATATTGCTTGGTTAGGGACATTGTGACACTGATTCATATTTCTTATCACATTGACATACAGTTATCTGTTTACCTATAAGGTATTGTACCATTAGTGATAGGTACAAACACACCTAAGGACATAGCTACAGGTGTACTTGCATTTTATACTTTACTTATACCTGATAGGTATATCACATCATCATATAGGTAGATACCTATATTTCTGCTATACCATTCATGTGTTCATTTATATCTGGTGAATGCTATGCTTTTCTTTTATACGCTTTCATTACAGTTTTTATATTGCGTATACTTTATTCATGGATTATCGCATTGTTATATGGATTTTTCATGATGTTTTCTGGATTTGGGAACCGTGGTTGTTCATGAAATTATGCATACATTGAAAAACCCGGTTTCCTTGATATGATATTTTAGCACCCACCATGAGATTTATCGGTGCTGATATATATACCCTACGCGAGGAAAGGAGGGATCCGTGTATGGGTACATGGTAGGACCCGGAGGTACCCTGAAGCAAGAACGTTGTCGCTGTGTGAGTCGACATCGCGGTGCTAGGCGATGAGGCTTAGGGGAACCATACTTTCCGGTGACAGGACCATTGACTCATCGGCTATCGAGTGGATACCGGCGGGAGTCATGTGCGTATGGATACGTCGAGAGGCGAGGGTCAGAGCTAGGCACTCGAGCTCTCGGTATAGCGTATGATACGTACCCATCTGGGGGGCCAGTCATGGAGACAGCACCTGATGGATCCGCATTTCTGTGTCGATGCTTGGCACATTGGTTTCATGATATTTCTAATTACTCCTTTGTATATATAACAGGGGATTGAGCCGCTGTTATATATACCCTTACACCAATATTAGTGGAATGGGACGCTAATATATGTGTATTGCCCTCATCATATTTATTTATGACATTATATTAGGATGTTAGAACTGTGCTGGAGATTTGATTTGGGACTTAAGAGATTCATTGGGATTGGATACTGATATTGTACATACGAGATATGTGAGATCCACTTGCTGTTGTACATTTGATATATGTGAGATATACTGATATTATACATACAAGATATGTGAGATCCACTTGCTGTTGTACATTTGATATATGTGAGATATACTGATATTGTACATACGAGATATGTGAGATCCACTTGATGTTGTACATTTGATATATGTGAGATATACCTGATATTGTACATACTAGATAGGTGAGATCTACTTGATGTTGTACATTCGATACATATGCGAGATATACTTGATATTGTGCAGTTGAGGAGATGTGACACTTAGATGATATGGGAGCCAATTTGGGGGCTGATTTGAGGAATTGGGATTTTGATTTGTCTTGCTGGATTGTGATCCTACCACGATGTCAGGATTCTCGTGGAAATGACATATTTCACTCCATACCTCATCTTTATATACTAGTGCAATGTTCCATGTATTAGGAGTACCTATGAGTGTACCTTTCATGAGTGTTGCACATTTACTTTCTCATATCGCCAGTGCATGATTATTGCATACTGTTGACATATCATTATTGCTTTATATATTGGTGGTACTTGTTAGTGCACTTTCCATTATTTCGTACTCATGACCTGTTATTACTGCAATTGTCATATATTAGATTCATGCTGTACGTACATTCTTGCGATTACCTGCATATGTTCTTTACTATTCACGAGTTGGCAACTCACCCCCGTTGTGCCACAGGTGTTACAGAGTGTTCTCCAGAGTAGTCGAGGTTGGCTATTCATCTATCATCTTTTGCTACGGATACCGCATCAGCTCACAGTGTGCAGTTTGCTTAGGTGGGTTTTGTGCTTATTCGTTGTATTGTATATTCGTTGTATCCCTGTACTCTCCATCTACTATTTTCATATTGACTCAGAGACTTGGTGAGGACGATATTGTATATTATGTTGGATTTGTTGTCTTTTATACAGTTTCCTTTCTTTTGTCTCTTATTTCTTCGCTACGGCGTCGTATATCTGTTGTGGTGTTGTTTTCCGCCGTTGGGCGTGGATTTTGCTCCCGTTTGGGGATGCTTTACTTTATATTTATGTTGTACCCATTTTTGGGGCTAGCTTTTACAAAGGAGGTGCTGCCAAAATTTTAAAGAAAAAGTGGACTCTTTTAAAGAATTTGGGTTGTGATTTCAAATGTTTCAAAAACTTTTTATTATCTTTTCCGTATTTTTATGGTTTAGATTTCTGGGTTTTGGCTTTCTTTTACTGCGTTACGTCTGGAGGCGTTGCGTAGTATTAGGGCCGTCACGTGCCAATTTCGGGTCGTGACAAAGTTGGTATCAGAGCGCGGTTTTACCTTTCGGAGTGTAGGATGACCTTGGTATGATGGAGTAGGTAACCTAAGCGGAGTAACGTAGTGTGTGTATGTCTGCAGCATACTCACGATGCAGTATTTCGCTTAAAGTGCCTAAGTACAAATTGCTTGAAGTTCCTTCCTTGATGATTCATATCCTTGTGATTCGATTTCCTTGTTCTTATCGAATCCTATCTCTATTTATAGCCTTGCCGCCGATGACTATGGGGACTCAGAGTGGTACAGTGAGGGCCGCGGTCAGAGTTAGCTCTGGTGAGACGAGCACTGACCAGGATGGCACTTTTGTTGCACAGGTGCAGACGGTTCATCCTTCGACAGATCAGCTCGCTAGGCTTGTGACAGAGATGCAGGACTTGCGCCAGACGATGAGATCATTGGTTGATGCCATTCGAGCGCAGCGACAGGAGGTTGACACCCCTGTTACTCAGTTGTTCCTTGGGATCAGCATGCAGCAGTCTGTCACCTACGTAGCACCAGTGGATGTAGCCCCAGTCGACAAGACACGTATTCTAGAGACTTTGCGAGTTCTAGGACAGTGGAGGACCCGTACAGGTGTGCAAGTCCAGGGACAGAGGCCTAGTCGTCGAGATAGATTTCGTGACCGTCGCGGGAGCAGCAGAGGCATAGGACGTGGACAGACGTTCAGCTCTTATCTCCAGGAGGGTCAGCAGCGTTATATTGGATGCTATCGATGTGGGAGCCTTCACCACTTCATCAGGGGTTGTTCCTTAGCGCCGCGTCAGAGTCGTGTTCTAAGAGGTCGTGGGCGTGGAAGGTTTGCTCAGAGGGGTCAGTCTGGCAGAGGAAGAGTTTTGACAGTTCCGGGTAGAAGGCAGACACGAGAGATTGTTTCTACTCATCCGGACGCACAGGCGTCCAATGCAGAGTTTTCAGGTATCCTTGTTCATGTTCTTTGATGTACTAGTTGGTTTTTCGCACTTTGTGCCGTGGTTGGGACGAGAATCGTGTTAGTTAGATCAGCCGTTTTTTTGTGTTAACTTCTGTCAGCGATTCTTTTGTTGCGCGACACGTATTTCAGTCGTATGCCAATCGGTAAGGAGATTTTGCCGTCATTGTGATCCTTCTAGAGATGTTGGATTTGACGTTCTCCTGGGCATAGATTGGTTAGCTACGTGTTAGATGTCTGTGGGCTACCGTGTGGAAACAGTCAGGAATTATTTTCCCGGCGAGTCAGTTCTTGTTGTGCAGGTGGATAGTTGTGCCGCCTCTCACAGCTTGAATTCAGCCTTTTTCGCTAGTCAGCTTTGGAGGAGATGTCGTGGATTCTTGGCGTTCATTCGAGATACCGGAGCCACAGTGGGATTGTTGGACCGGGTACTTATCGTGCAAGAGTTTTCCGACGATGTTCCAGAGGAGCTAGCGAAACTCAGGGAACTTAAGGATCTGCTGCAGAGTTGTTGTTGGGAGGTTTGTGTGTCTGTGTGTTTCGCTTTTGGGAGCTCCTATTTCTGTTCGCCAGATAGAAAGACGACAGATTGCGGTTGTGGATTGATGGATCGTCAATTGAACCGGCTTACGGTGCGGTTAAGTATCATTTACCTTGCTTTGATGATTTCTTCGATCAGCTCCAGAGCGCGAGACTTTTTCTAAGTTTGTTTGGGATCAGGTCATCATTGTTGCAGGTTCGGAGTGGTGGCATTCCGAATACTGTTTTTGTGCGTGCTACGGGCAGTTTGTGTGTTTTGGTGGTGTCATTAGACCCGCCAATGCCCTAACAGCATTCGTAGACATGATACACCAGATTTCTTCCGGCCGTTCCTCGACCAGTTATTGTTGTGTTATTGACGACATTCTGGTGTATCCTAATGTGTCTTGAGGAACAGGAGCAGCACTTGAGGATTTGTTTTGCAGACATTGGGAGAGCCCCAGCTGTTTGCTAGATTCTCGGAGTGTTCCTTCAGGCTTGTTTGTGTTGACTCCTAGGTCTTGTAGTTACGGGAGACGGTTTCGTATGGTTTCGAGGGAGATCGAGACCGTACAGCTTAGGCCCGGACTTGTGTGCCGGACGGAGGTCCTTTGATTTTGGGCTTAGCAGGTTTTTACCGCCGTTTCGTGCAGGATTACTAGCGTATTGTTGCACCGTTGACTGTACAGACCTGAAAGTAGGTTCTTTTCTTTGGACTGAGGCATGTGTACAGAGTTTTCGGCAGTTGAAGATTCAGTTAGCAACTGCATCAGTTCTTGCTTTTGATTCGGTGTCTGTGATTGTGACAAGGTTGTGCTAAGTTAGGAATGTGTTTGTGTACCTGATGTTATCGGGTAGAGACGTGAAATCCTAGAGCAAGCACATCAATTAACTCTCTATGTTCATTCAAGTTCCGCCAATATTGACATCACTGGTGAGATAGTTACGGGTGGACAGGAATGTAAAGAGAAATTTCAGGTTTCGTTTCAAGGTGTTTGTCTTGTTGTGGGTTTGTGTTAATTGTTTGCGGCAGTTGGGATCGTCACTCGCCATTGTTAGGATACTTCTTGATAGCTGTTATCAGGAGACATTCCAATTGGGAACCTTTAAGTTTTGTTTGTTAGGTGGTGTCGATCTCCAGTCTGTTTTTCTGACTCTGCATAGTAGGATTTTTGGACCCCAGCTAGTCTAGACACTTCGGAACTGATCCAGCTATTTCAGGTAAGGATGATGACAGTCCTGTGCGGACAGAGGTCTTATGCCGACCATGGTGATCGCATGCTCGAGTTCGCAATGGGAGATCATGTATTCCTACGGATTTTTCCGATGGAGGACGTGTTGAGTTTTGGGAAGCTTACCTAGAATTGTAGGTCCTTTCCAGATCCTTAAAGTGAGTTAGTTCTGTTGCCTTTAATTTGGCACTTCCGCCCAGATTATTGAGTATTCACCCCGTATTCCTTGTGTCGATACTTTGCAATTAACTTCATGACCTTTCTCACATGATTCAGCACCAGACCATTTAGCTTGGACGCGATCTTTCGTTCACCAGCAGCCAATTGTGTTAATGGCTAGGCGGGTGGAGAAACTTCGGTCAAGGGTCTTGCCATCTGTGAAGGGTTTTCTTGGACGTAGCCGCATAGTGAGGTGATCACTTTATAGACTGCGAGCGAGAATTGAGAGTTTTATACTCTTCTCTTTGAAGGTACGCTTAGTGAAAATTTTAAATTCAGGGACGAATTTTTATAAGGGGGGGATTGTAACGTTTCTGAAATCGTTTTGTGAATTTTCCCGTTTTAGGGTAAAATTGTCGGTTTTTCCCGTTTTAACCCGATTTCGATCAAACGACCGTATAAGCTTACCGACACCTAATTTGGCCAAAATAAAGCTTGTGCGCGAACTTTGGGAGTATTTGGGAGGTTTTGGTTCAGATAGATTTTTTCCCGAATAAAATATTATTTTAAGCGGTATTTTGTGCACGTAAATCGGGATTTTTTTTTTTTTGTGAATAAATTAATTTTGTCACTAGAATTATTTTAGAAGGTTCTTTTTAAATATCTAGAATTTTTTTGGTGACTAATGGTTTGGATTTTAAAAAGAAAAGAAAAGAAAAGAGTGAAAGGTGGCAAAATAGCATTTTTTATATTATTTACACTCTTTCCTAGCTATTTCCTCACAAATTATTCACAAAAATACCCCCATCCCTTCTTGGCCGAGCTCACCCCCCCCCCATTTCTGTCCTTAACAATTCCAAACTCATTTCTCACTCATTTTCTATCAAAAACACAAAAGAAATTCCAAAAATAAATCCAAAAATTCCTATATAAATATTAAACCATTTTTCCTTCACTAATCCTTCATGGATCTTCATCAAAGCTTGATTTTGGAGGATAAAATGATGGATCGAATTTCTTTTTGGTGTTCTTGAGGAGGTATAATTTCTTACCTTAATCTATAATTAATTTCTTTAATCTTTAACTAGTTAATTTAGATAGCTATTTAAGTGCTTAATTTAGCTTTTAATTCATGATTAATTCATTATATTTGGTTTTTAAAAAAAAATTCATGTTAGGGTTAAATTTTGATTAAGTGATTAGTGTTTAATTCAAGTGTTAAATTGTGTTTTGGAAAAGATTAATCTAGTAGAAAGTGTTAAATTTTGCTAATAAGCATTTTGTTTAATTAAGCAAAATTGCTTACTAGATTTTTGCTAAAACGTAATTAGCGAGTGTTAAAAATATAGGATTGGTTTAGATAGCTTAGTTAAGCTATTTTAAGGTATTTGTAATTGTTAGATTTGTGTTATCTTGAATCTAGTGCGATATATTGCGATAGATTGCTTAATAGATTTCGGGGGTTTTCCGACGTAGGGTTCGTTTGGTAGTTGCGAGGTTATATCTAGTGTATACCTCGTATTTGTTGTGTTGTGTTGCGTGATCGGGACGATCGGGGTCCAGAATTGGTGTTTTGTAGTTTAGCGACCCCAATTAGGGTTTTGGCCGGTATCGTGCGCGATAGATGCGCTAAGCGTGCAGTGTAATTTTCCGGGCGTTTTCGTCGCGTTTCGTTGTCTTTTCATCATTTTAGGATATTTAGCTTATGTGTTGTGTTTGTGAAATTTTAGGTTCGCAAGCGGGAACTTCGGACGCTACGACAAGGGGATACTGGTGGTAGGCTTCACCTAGCTTGGAGCGTTGGTGAGTAGATTTAACATCTACAGGGGAATCGCCCGCATGGCGTTATGCGTCTGGGCTAGAAATATTTACATTGTCGCATATTCTATGTCATGTTTAGAATTGCGCATTTACCCTAATAGTTAGATTGTAGTGTGCTTGGACTAGTAGTAGTAGGACACTGCACATATTATTGACGATTTATGTTGCACTAACACTGTTTTTATGCTACACACACCGTCAATAATTACCATGTCACACACATAACCACTTATAGATGTTATATTGCTTGGTTAGGGACATTGTGACATTGATTCATATTTCTTATCACATTGACATACAGTTATCTGTTTACCTATAGGGTATTGTACCATTAGTGATAGGTACATACACACCTAAGGACATAGCTACAGGTGTACTTGCATTTTATACTTTACTTATACCTGATAGGTATATCACATCATCATATAGGTAGATACCTATATTTCTGCTATACCATTCATGTGTTCATTTATATCTGGTGAATGCTATGCTTTTCTTTTATACGCTTTCATTACAGTTTTTATATTGCGTATACTTTATTCATGGATTATCGCATTGTTATATGGATTTTTAATGATGTTTTCTGGATTTGGGAACCGTGGTTGTTCATGAAATTATGCATACATTGAAAAACCCGGTTTCCTTGATATGATATTTTAGCAGCCACCATGAGATTTATCGGTGCTGATATATATACCCTACGCGAGGAAAGGAGGGATCCGTGTATGGGTACATGGTGGGGCCCGGAGGTACCCTGAAGCAAGAACGTTGTCGCTGTGTGAGTCGACATTGCGGTGCTAGGCGATGAGGCTTAGGGGAACCATACTTTCCGGTGACAGGACCATTGACTCATCGGCTATCGAGTGGATAACGGCGGGAGTCATGTGCGTATGGATACGTCGAGAGGCGAGGGTCAGAGCTAGGCACTCGAGCTCTCGGGATAGCGTATGATACGTACCCATCAGGGGGGCCAGTCATGGAGACAGCACCTGATGGATCAGCATTTCTGTGTCGATGCTTGGCACATTGGTTTCATGATATTTCTAATTACTCCTTTGTATATATAACAAGGGATTGAGCCGCTGTTATATATACCCTTACACCAATATTAGTGGAATGGGACGCTAATATATGTGTATTGCCCTCATCATATTTATTTATGACATTATATTAGGATGTTAGAACTGTGCTGGAGATTTGATTTGGGACTTAAGAGATTCATTGGGATTGGATACTGATATTGTACATACGAGATATGTGAGATCCACTTGCTGTTGTACATTTGATATATGTGAGATATACTGATATTGTACATACGAGATATGTAAGATCCACTTGCTGTTGTACATTTGATATATGTGAAATATACTGATATTGTACATACGAGATATGTGAGATCCACTTGATGTTGTACATTTGATATATGTGAGATATACCTGATATTGTACATACTAGATAGGTGAGATCTACTTGATGTTGTACATTCGATACATATGCGAGATAAACTTGATATTGTGCAGTTGAGGAGATGTGACACTTAGATGATATGGGAGCCAATTTGGGGGCTGATTTGAGGAATTGGGATTTTGATTTGTCTTGCTGGATTGTGATCCTACCACGATGTCAGGATTCCGTGGAAATGACATATTTCACTCCATACCTCATCTTTATATACTTGTGCACTGTTCCATGTATTAGGAGTACCTATGAGTGTACCTTTCATGAGTGTTGCACATTTACTTTCTCATATCCCCAGTGCATGATTATTGCATACTGTTGTCATATCATTATTTCTTTATATATTGGTGGTACTTGTTAGTGTACTTTCCATTATTTCGTACTCATGACCTGTTATTACTGCAATTGTCATATATTAGATTCATGCTGTACGTACATTCTTACAATTCCCTGCATATGTTATTTACTATTCACGAGTTGGCAACTCACCCCCATTGTGCCACAGGTGTTACAGAGTGTTCCCCAAAGTAGTCGAGGTTGGCTATTCATTTATCATCTTTTGCTACGGATACCGCATCAGCTCACAGTGTGCAGTTTGCTTAGGTGGGTTTTGTGCTTATTCATTGTATTGTATATTCGTTGTATCCATGTACTCTCCATCTACTATTTTCATATTGACTTAGAGACTTGGTGAGGACGATGTTGTATATTATGTTGGATTTGTTGTCTTTTATACAGTTTCCTTTCTTTTGTCTCTTATTTCTTCGCTACGGCGTCGTATATCTGTTGTGGTGTTGTTTTCCGCCGTTGGGCGTGGATTTTGCTCCCATTTGGGGATGCTTTACTTTATATTTATGTTGTACCCATTTTTGGGGCTAGCTTTTACAAAGGAGGTGCTGCCAAAATTTTAAAGAAAAAGTGGACTCTTTTAAAGAATTTAGGTTGTGATTTCAAATGTTTCAAAAACTTTTTATTATCTTTTCCGTATTTTTATGGTTTAGATTTCTGGGTTTTGGCTTTCTTTTGCTGCGTTACGTCTGGAGGCGTTGCGTAGTATTAGGGCCGTCACGTGCCAATTTCGGGTCGTGACATGTATTGGGAGTTGATATCGCGTTGTGTTTAGGAGAGCCATTACACATAGTCGTCCCTGGCCAGGGCAAGTGATAATTACTGGTAGTGTTTCCAGTAGTTTCTCAGGGTGTTCTGGGCTACACTTCGACACGTCTTGTACCGCTATTAGAGGACTGACATTTACCGCCCCCCTAGGCCCGCCATGTGATACTCTCAGACGAACAGACCGGACTGTACAGAGATTGTCACATTCAGGCTCAGTAGGAGTTCGGATGGGTTCACCTCATCGGTCTTCTAATCGGCATCTACCTGGGGACCGTTACATACAGCTAATACAGCTTGCTGCCTGTGGTTAAATCCACTGCCAGCGTAGTGTCGAGCTTTTAGAGTCCCACACAGAGGGTTATTCGCCTTTGGGCAAAACAGAGTAGAGGTCGCATGGTTTTGCGACGGGGTTCGTTCACATCCGCCCACTTGTGCACGTTTGTTGTCTGGGCAATTATTACTAGCGGGCTTTGGCTTAAGCCAGATGCTACTATTTGTTTTGGGATTGGTTTTGTCTCATTGTATTCATGTTCCTCTGAACACGGATGCGGGTGTGTATGCACAGTTGACATAGGCAGAGTATTCTTATTAGGGTTATTGACCGTTGACTTTTTCCAAACCCTAATCAGAATGAGAGATATGGTTAATGATATTAATTAAGGATAATTGTGCCATGGTTAGGTTGACCATTTGACTTTTGTTGACCTCTTGACTTTGGTTGACCGGTTGACTATTGTTGACATTTTGACAATCATCATTTCACATGAATGATGCTTCTTGATTCTTGCAAATTTCATTTAATGTGAAATGATAATGGTCATTTTAAAACTAACCATCACATTTTCCCTTAATTATTATTATTATTATTATTATTATTATTATTATTATTATTATTATTTCTATCATATGAGAGATGGTTGTATTATTCTTATGATTCTCTCTTGCTCTTTCTCTCTCATGTTTTTGAGCTCTCCCTCTTCCTCCCAAAGCTGTCATCTCTCATGTGTTGAGAACCATGAGCTTGTGAGATAAAAACCCTCAAAATTTCACTCTACTAATTCTAGGCTTCTAGGTTTAGCAAGCTAAGCACTTTAGTTACCTCTTGGTTGAGCTTGGAGCTCAAGATAGAGGCCTTCGGGTGGATCTTTCTTCGGCAAAGAGAAGACGATGAGGAGGAGCTGTTCACACCACTCCAAGGAGCAAGAAGAGAAGGAGTTCAAGACCTAGGTACAACCATTCTACAAAGTAGCTAGAACTTGTAGTTAATATGTTAGTTTTTATTTAGCAAAGATCCTTCATGGATGGTCCATGTTAGCTTGGGAGAAAATTTTGATTTTTACCCATTCCGCCTCCCCGAAAGAACCGGGGTGGGTAACGTCGACCTAACAGTGGTATTAGAGCCTAGCTAAACAACAACTAACTGTTAGCAAATGTCACGACCCGAAAGGTACGGAACATGACCGGCACTTAAATTACGAAACGTCTCGAAGCGTACGTAATCTAAGTAAGCCAAAACCCAGAAATCAAAACCAAAGAAGCAGTAGAGTGAAGGGAAAACCAACTTAAAACAAGTAGTTTTAATAGCATAAGCCGAAATATGCGCTTTAAGAACATCAAGTATTTACTGAAAATTTCGGCAGAGTCTCCTTTGTAAATACTGGCCCCCAAACGGGATACAACATGAATAGTATACGAAATCAATAAAAAAGCATCCCCAAGCGGGAGCTAGCTCTTCGTCAATCGACGGTCACAACCACGCAAGCAATATAATATACAGCGCCAAGGGCGAGGATCAAAACTCAAAAGGAAACTCAAAACAGCAAGAAATCCATAGAAATACTACGCGCGACTCTAAGGTCGAAAGAATAAACACCACTGGTCTCTATCTCTGAAATAAATACATGTTTGGTTGATGGAACTTCTAGATACAACAGAATAATAATATACAAAGTATAGTGATGGGTACGATACAAATAAACCCACCTACTAGCAAGTCACCCGAAAAGAAGCAGTGCCAGCAAAGGCGTAAAGAATCCTGTACGGCAAAAACCTGCAAGAAACTGTGGCACAACGGGGGTGAGTTGCCAAATCGTGAGTAGAAAAACATCTACGAACGGAAATCGCATGAACAACGCAATCCTAGGTCAACGATCATAATATATCCTCAAATATATAACCAGCAGCCTATAACAATGGCTAGAGTAAATGTCTAACCCAAGTGTAATCCCATGTGCCCATGTCAGTGCATCAGGTAGCAATATATCATATGGATGATGTATGAATGAATGAAACAGAATGCATGTACTGAAGAAAACTGCTTTCATAAATTAGTGAGATTTCTGTACCCTTTTTAAAAACGAGGTATCATAAATGAAATCAGCATAAACAGTGCCTAGCATCGACACAAAACAAGTATCCAAATCTCTCGATATCTCTGTGTCGCAATCTATGTACCTCAATATCTCAAAATCTCTATATGTCAATCTCACTATCTAGGGCGCCGTCAGTCCAGACCGGCCCCTACCATCAATCTCAAGACAATGGCGGTATCCTCCGGATATCCGACGCGTCGGGTAAAATCACCTGTCGGTAGTCTTCCCCTGCCAGGCTCATCGTCATCACCACGAGCTTCTTGCCTCGGGATACCTTACCGGGTCCACCATGTACCCAAAACGGTTCATCCGTCTCCTCGAATCGGGTCTCGAAATCCATCAGCAAACTCATGGTGGACGATTCATACATCATGGGAAAACCGCGCTTTTTATTTAAAAAAGAGAGAGAAAAGAAGTTTACAAATGTTTATGCGGTTTTCCCCCAAATCCAGGAAATCTCATGAAAATCCGAATCCAAATCATCAATAGCATGTAAACAGTGAATAATAACATGCATGAAGTAGTGAGTAATAACTACAATGTCTAAACTAGCATATAAGGCAAGTACACTAATATCATGTCTAAACTATTAGCTAACAACCAATGTCAATGAAATAGTATTTTCTAAAGTGTTCGTGACATGGCAATTACCGATGAAGATGTGTGTGAGCCGGCAAGTAAGTGTACGTGGTACATATGCATCATCGGTAATGGTGCTGGTGTCCTAACAGCATGATATCAACAATAGAATATGAATCATAATATAAGCATGCGATGCGGAGCGAACAATAATAATGAGCGGGAGCTAAATACTAGACACAACGATAACTAATATGGTCTAACAACTACACTAAACTATATGGCTAAGCTATCAAGCTAAATGGAAGGTAAGGAAACCGCCTAACACCTGAGTCGATACATATGTATATATAAATATTAGTCGGTGATCGCGCCTCGATAATGTCACATCTGATACCATATCTATAATCAATATTCCCAAGTCAAGAGTGCTGATCAAACATCAATATATAGCTCGTACGTAAATTCGTCGTACGGCATCACAAATCTAGGTACGGTCAATATCACATTCTTCATATTATTCATTTGGTATCCTCTTTATCAATATCATAATACGGGTACTGATCTATGTCTACTACAATACTAATATCATCAATATAATCATGATCTGACTACTGATCGACAATCTCGTACAAACCGATATCATCAGCACATATCATCATAAGGAAGTATACATCGCCCAATGCGGCCTATCATAAACATCCTAACATATCATATCTCATAACACGATCACATGTCGATCATTTTATTGATATCACTATTCACATAGTATCGTCATCCAACAATCCGCTATAATATCATGACGTATCTCAAATACAAATTCTGCCAAAACACCGATCTCCTGGTCTCAAATCAAATCTCATCGACTCACCTCAAATCCCAAACACTATCCTCAAATCCAGTATCTGAACACATAGTCTCATACCCATGTGAACACATAAACACATATCCCCGTATACGCACCGGTAATAACATAGATGTATGCATGCGTGTGTGTGCGTGTGTGGGTGTAACAGCTACTCTAGGGTTTCGCAACTAACACTAAACTAATCCATGAACACCTAGAATCTACCTTTATCATCAATGTCTCATATCAACATAATATATATATAAGTGTATACGTATTTGTATACATCACTGCGAACTCCGGGGGTGCTATACGCTATCAACCCGACTTCTCCCCGTAGATATAAATCTACTCAGCTGGTCCTCGCTCGCCGGTGCCGACGTCGCCACGCGCTTGCTTGTCGTCTCGAAGTCCACATGGGGTACCTACATATCATAACGCACCGTATCGCATTAAAATCCGACTCATGACCAAAACGACACACGAATCCCACATAGGTCAAAACCTATGGTTGCTTTCACAAATCAACCCAAAAACCCTCAACGTCGGCGTACAAACACCAAACCATCGAGAAAAACCGAAACACACCCATTTTCACAATCACAAACACTAAACATATATATGGAATAGGTTAAAATTCACAAAAACCCCAAACTCACTTTAAAAGCTATTTTTCCGAAAACCTAGCAAGCAAGGTTTACCGTTTTTGTACAAAACATGATGTTTTAACAATTCTAGTGACCAAGATGATAACGTAATATCTTAATTATGCCATAGAAACCATTACGTAAATTTTAAACCCACAATTTAATTCAATTTCAAAAACCTAGTTTGCAATTTTAACCAATAGCGATCATTTTATAGCAAAAATGCACATACAACAATCTAGCTTGGATTTGCATGATCTAAAGTATTAAACTACATTTTATAATGCTAATGAAGTCATGAAAAACCTAATTACATTTTTCCCTTAATCCAATTCATGGTTTACAAAAACTTAGTTACCAATATAGCTTAATTATTACAATTCCAACCTAACAATTTGCAAACTATCAATTTGATTAGGTTTCTCATTTCACAAAATGATGAATTACACTTTCCAACCATAATCACACAACAAAAACCCTAACTATAATTTAATCCTTTTCTTGAAAACCCAAATCTTTCAATTAGAACCATAATTCATTTCCTAATTAAACTAGATTAAAGCAATAACCAACAATTTAACAAAAAGGTCAAGATTTTTATACCTCACAACCCATTGATCCAACTTGAAATCTAGCCTCTCAAATTGCCATCTTGTTCCCTAGATCCATACTAGAATGGTCAAGTAAAAATAGGTGGGGATTAGATTTTGATTTTAGCTTGATTTTTTTGTGGATTTGGAGGCATTTTATATGGATTTTTGAAGAGAAAAGAGAAGGAGAAATGGGGGGGGCTGCTGTTGCTGGAAAGGGGAGGGCTCGGCCAGGTGTGGGGGGTGAAGGAGGAGAGAGGGTGAGGTGGGAAAAGACCAAGTCAACTAAAGAAACAAAAGCACATACATCATTTCATTATAGATTCCTTATTTCTTTTCTTTTCTTTGTTTTTGTGAGATGAGGGGCCCAAGATGTTGGGCTGTCAAGGGGGGGAGGGCTCGGCCATGAGGAAAAATGGGTGTGTGTGTGAGTGCAAGTGGGGAAAACAAGAAGATAAATATTATACCGCCATTTCCATTAACACTAATTTCACTATTTATGCCTTTTTCTTCGATATTTTCTAAAACCGTTTGGCAGCATCATTTCATTTCAAAAACAACATGTTAAAATTTTGCTTAATGTGTTATGATGCACAAAATTTGTTTCAACCCATTCCAATTTGTAATTTTCCCTAATTAAATGTATTAGTGACGGCTTAAAATAATACTAAAATAATTAATTTCGGAAATTTTTTCAGAAAATTAGAAATTTTACCAGTGGCTCAATAAACACCAAATACTAGCAATTACATAGCTAGAATATGTATATTTAATTTTATAATAAGATATTTGTATTTTGACTTTTTACAGAAAACCCCCTTATTTTACCGATTTTCCGAAATTTCACCGAAACGATTTTCAAAACGTTACAGCAAAGTATTTAGAACTTTGATCCGAAAAAAAATCGTGAAACATGTAAAAATTTCATACTTTCTGCCGATTTTTAAAACAGCTCTAAAAATATTTCCACATGCCTTAAAAATCGGTGCAGGGTTTTTTTAGAAATAAGCAAAAAAAACGAGCCCACGACTCGGTCAAAGCGCCGCGGAAGTGCGGCGAAATCAGGCGTTTCGCCGCGGTTCCGCGGCCGGGTTGACTCAGCCGTGACTCGGATTTCTTGCAGATTGTTCAGAATGATATTTTGGGATTTTTAAGATGTTTTGTTTCTGTCCAGATTTTCCAGAGAACAATGTTGTGTTTGGGGTGGTTACAAATTGGTATTTTGATCGAAGTTCTACAAACTTTTGCTAAATGGTTATATCTGTAATGTGATATATGCACTGAACGTTGACCATTCGCTATACGTCGATTAGTAGGGATTGTGCATATCTGTGATTTGTAATGTTGTTAGATTGTGTATATGAACTTGTTGGATTGTCGTGGATGAATAGCCGGGGTTTTGTGAGATGAGAGTTTCTTTATCTTTCATTTGATGTAATATGTAAATTGATGTAATATTATTGTTAGGGTCAAAATTTGCACCCCGGTTGACCGAGTCAAAGTCAAGGTCAACCCCAAGCCAGGTGGGCCCAAGTCCAGGTCAAGCGGGCCCATGCCCAAGTCGAGCCCTCGGCCAGCCTCCCCATGCCAACAACAAAATCATGTAATAAATAATTTTTATGTAATTTTTTATACATGAATGTATGCAAAATGGGAATAAAGCCAATATTTTGTAAGCCCATGGCTTATGTGCAAAAATGAAATGGCACATGAGCCATGGGATAGGTAAAATGCCATTTTGTGAAACCCAAGGGGCTATATTTAAATATGTAAGCCTATATAAGGCAACATGATGATGAATAAAAAATAAATGCTTTTCATTCTCTCAAAAAAAAATTACTTTTCATTCTCTCAAAAACCTAGGGTTTGTACCTCTTTCACTTTTTTGAGGTTTCAAATCTTTTCTTTCTTTTGAATTAATTCAAGAGTTTTACTCTTCCTTTTTCAAAACTAAATAGTTTTTCACCACAAAACCCATAAAAGGGAACTCTGATCTTTCATTAGATCTTAAAATGAAGAGATCTTTAAAATCTCACATCTCTTGATCTTCAAGATCCAGCCAAACAAAGGAAGAAGAAGGAGACTCATCTCCAGAAACCCAACTTTGGGGAAGAACTAGGGCTCAAAGGGAGAAGCCCTTCATCAGCTTCAAAACATCCTAGAAGTTTAACTCCATATATATACATATATATATATATAATAAATATCTCCTTTCTGAAGCATAGCTTCTTGTTCCGGGACTAAAAGTCCCTTTTTTTCTCGACGGCGCCCCAGCGCCAAGCGCCCACGTGCCGACACGTGGCCCGCTGGCGCTCGAGTGCCCTGCGCTCAAGCGCAAAGAAACCACGTGCCGACACGCGGCGTGCTTGCGCTCCAGTGCCCTACGCTCCAACGTGAAGCGCCCATGTGCCGACACATGGCACGCTTGCGCTCCAGCGCCCTGCGCTCAAGCACAAAGCGCCCACGTGCCCCAGCGCCCAGCGCTCGAGCGCAAAGCGCCCACAAGCCGACACGTGGCGCTCTCGCGCTCCAGCGCCCTGCGCTCAAGCGCAAAGCGCCCACGTGCCGACATGTGGCGCGCTTGCACTCAAACACCCAGCGCTCAAGCACAAAGCGCCCACATGCCGACACGTGGCGCGCTAGCACTCTTGCGCTCAAAGCGCTGGCCCCACGCATCCTTTGGATGTCTTTTCCCCTCTTTTGTATATATATATATATACATATATCTCTCTCTCTATATATATATGTATACAAATGTACACACACACATACTCCACGACACTGTCCCTGTTAGAAAGAAAAATTTCTAACGGGGAGCTGCCCCGCTCCCCGCAAGGGGGCTGCTAGCCCCTTTTACCCCCAGCCCGCTATCCGGGTATCGGGACCCCCATAAAAACTCTGCATGGCTCCCGATATATCCATGCCCCCTCCAATACAAAACACACGTACTCTGCACATTGAGTTTGCTTGACCAGTTTAACCCGTCAATCGGAGGTTCCCTCGCGCCAATGGCGAGGGGTAATTAACGGCAGTTTAGTCCGCGGCTGTCGGAAATTCGGATCCCCCACAATCATTAAACATCGGCCTACCATAGTCAGGGGGAATCTGTAGTACTCCTGACAAGCGCGTGCGTATTCCCGTCTCAATGGGGTGACAAAAAACACCCTACAGATTCTGGCACGCCCGGTGGGACCATCTCTCCTCCCATATTTCGGGTTAAACGTTCATGCGAACTCAATCAATACATATATCCATATTTATACAAAAATAATGCTATTTCATGCAGGTTTTCAAGCAATCACTTCTTAATAATGTCTCCAAAGATGAACTCAGCTCTCAGCACGGCTCCCGTCTCCTACACGATGAAGATAGACTCGAGGACGGTCCTTCCGGCCAGTCTCGGGTGACAATAGGAAGAGCCGCCGCTACCATTCGGCTCTATCTTGTTCGTGTCAGCTAAGGCCATCCCAGCTCCTCAAGCCCCCATGGCAGAAAAGCCGGTCTCGAAAGGCAAGAGGCCGAATGTCATGGTCGCGAGGGTGCCCCAACTCAAACGCAAGTCGTTGTCCGAATGAATTTTCTCGGCCCCAGCTTGGGGCAAGACCATCAACACCAACAAAGTTGCAACGCGTCTTGGGCAAGCTCCGGCGGTGCCCCTAATAACTGCTCGATCGGGTGTCATCTCTAAGCTCCCCGCTAATCAACTCATAGTGGCTTCCAAGGAAACACATGGCCGCCGAGCCCTTAAAATTGAGAAGCTAAGGTAGAAAAGGCTGAGATATAGAGCCAACAAAAGGGCTAGGGCTCCTGCTAGGCTGAACCTCATGACGTTCGAAGAACAGGGTTACCCCGCTGAAGATGAGGAAATGGCTGGGTATGTGATCCATACAGTCTATATGGTGGGCACACGCTGCAAGAGCAAGGACGAGGCTACCACATCTCAAATCCGATCTGGCTTGAATATGGTTGCCGCTTGCCAAGAACAGCCGCCTCCGCTGGATGATGAAAACCCTCTCGATGAGGCTGATAGGCACAAAGAGCCCTCAATTCATGAGGAGTCGGGCTCGGAAAGTGAAGATGAGCCAACTTTCCGTCCTAAGACCGTAGAGCAGCAACTTCTCCAAGAGCTCCGAAAGCAGCTCAGAAGCAAAAGACAAGGAGATGGCCAAGCTCTACTCAAAAATTGACGACTTGACAAGCGTCGTCTTACAGCTCACGGCCCAACTTGCCTCTCAGCCGCCCAATCAGGCACATGGCTCTCATGAACCGGGAAACGGTGTCCCGAAACAGCCGACTCCCGTTCCCTCAAATCCAAAAGTGGGCGAACTCCATGAAAATCAGTCGCATCCTATCTCGGGAAATGTCTTGGCTACCGATGACAGTAGCCCGCTAACTCAAGATCAAATCATGGATTTGGTTGCCAGTAAAGTCAAAACATTGGTGGCCAAAGCCGAAGCGCAAAAAGATATCAGCAGTAGTGGGAGACCATATCTTGCTCAGTATGATCTGGTAGAATTTCATAGCGGTTATGTCATCCCCAAATTCGGAAGATTCGATGGGACGGGAAATGCGAATCAGCACATCGCCCACTTCAAAGCCTCATGCAGGAATACTGGGGGCAACGATGCGCTTCTCCTCCGCCAGTTCGTTAATAGCTTGACCGATATTTCTTTCGACTGGTACGCGAGCATACCGGAGGGCTCTGTTACTACTTTCATCCAAATGGAACCTTTGTTTCGACAAAGGTTCATGAGCGTCAGCGATAAGATCACCATTGCCGAGCTCATAAAGACCAAGCCAAAGAACAACAAAAGCATCACGGATTTTATAACCCGATGGCGCAATCTCTCCGTCAAATGTGAACCGCCGATAGAGCAGGACCAATCTGTCAGTCTTCTCGTCGGAAATCTCAACAATTGGATGGCCCCGTTTTTATGCACCGCCAGTCTCAAAACATTTCAAGAGCTGACCAGGAATGTTCAGATGCTGGAGCGCTCAAAGCAGGAGTCCTCCTCGGATTTCCAAAATAACAATAGGTCCTGGAGAAACCGAAAGGACGATAATCGCAAAGGCGGAGGTTCTGACGATACTGAATCTTTTAACACTTCGGCTAACCGAAATAAGCAAAGGATGAGTGGGCCTAATGCCAATGAGCTTCGGAAGCCAGTGTTCGGAGTGGTAGGAGAATCTCCACTGAAAGAGAAGTTGGATAAGGTCTATTCGTTCAGAAGGGACAAAATCTGTAAAATATTCAAAGAGGCCCTGAAGAACGGTCTGCAACTGCCAGAGTCAAAAAGACCGCAGGAAGCGAATATGACCGACGACCCCAAATACTGCCCCTATCAAAGAGTGATAGGTCATGCCATTGAGGACTGCTTCGTCTTCAAAGATTGGGTCGAAAAGCAATACAAGGCAGGAGAGATAGAACTGTCTAAAGGCGTGTTAACAAACAGTCCAGCTGCGACCGCCAATTTCATACAAACGGAGACCAAAGTTCTTCGTGAAACTCATTCTCTCAGACATCTGCCTTTCTCTGAAAACAGTCGACCACCACGTCATTAAACTGGGAACAATCGATCTCTAAGTCATTAAACTGGGAATGTAAAAAAAATGTAAATAAATAAAAAAAATGTGTAAATAAAAGAAAAATAAAGAAAAGCCGAAATGATGGGGCAACTCGTAATCAAAATCTGCGAGTGAAAAAAAAATGAAAATAAAGCCGAAATGATGGGGCAACCGTGAATAAATAGCCAAAATGATAGGGCAATCGCGATCTTCGCGATAAGAAAAGCTGAAATGATAGAGCAATCGTGGTAAAACAAAAATAAAACATAAAAAAACAAACAAAACAACGGCGAATGATGAGTCGCTCATGGTACCATATTCCAGTGCAGCGATGCAGACGCCAACCGAAATTCAAATTCCCAAAACTCTCCCAGCCTTACGGCTAGTCCCCAAATTGACTGCCGTATACAATCCACGGGCTCAAATAATTCTCTGCATACCCGTGCCCCACCGCAACCACCAGTTACGCGGCTGGTCTCCGCATTTGGAATTATACTCCATTGAGAATACCCACTCAGGTGTCCTCACGATACATGAGGAGAACAAACCTTTGTGGGATCCTTACGTGTCACGACCCGAAGTTTGGCCCGTTACCGGCACTTAACCACGTAACGTCTACAGGCGTAACGCGACTAAGTGAACCGAAAACCCAGAAATCAAACCAGTGAAAGTATAGAGTGTTATAAGTCTTAAATGAAAGCACTTACTAACATGATAAGAAATTTAAATAAACAATCACCAAGATAGTAATATACGACGCCGTAGCGAAGATCAAGATCCACAAGTGGGAACAATACAGATAGGATAAACTGCAAGTACAGTCGGCTCACAACGAGCTCGACACCAGAATACAAATAGAATACATCATCGTCCTCACACTGTCTCTAAGTCAATACATACATGGTAGATAGAGAATACTAGATACAACAATGTTCATACAGAAAGATAACAGATACCGCACAAAACCCACCTATCAGCAAAAGAGCTAGTACACCAACTATGGGGGTATCTGTGCCAAAAGATGCAACCGCAGCCGCCGCGACTACTCCGAAGGGCAACCTGCAAACACTGTGGCACAACGGGGGTGAGTTGCCAACTCATGAATAGAGATAACATATAAAGGTAATCGCGAGCATGCACGTACTACGCTACTCTATCATATGCCAACAGATGATATCAATGTGTGATAAGCAGAATGTGCAATAATCATGCAAATGCTCTATCAGGTAATGTAACTACAGGATGAGGTAGCAAATGTAAATGCCGAGCAGGGGCAATATAATATCTACACGGAATGTCAACGTGGAATATATAATCGGTGTCCCTCAATGCACCCAGATCCCCTAAATAGCTCAGGCACCGGCACTCTCATCGGCCCTCAAATCTTGTACATCTCTGAGAATCCCGAGTGCCCAACATCGGCACCCAAATATCATAAATACTCGTGTCCAGTATCGACACGCAAATCCTCATCTATCGGGCCCCGTCAGTCCGGGTCAGCCCACGGGCTCCGACTGCGGTATCGGCCCTCGGCCCCAGCAGTACGGATCACCCCGCATCCATCTATAGACTCTGATCAGTACCCTCCGGATAACTGTCAGGTCCAAACAATCACCGGTAGGTAGTAGTCCCTCTTCCAGGCTCACCGTCTACTGCACAGCGAAACCGTTCTCGCCCCGGGGTACCATACCGGGTCTACCATGTACCCGTAATCGGCCTCAACCAGCTCCTCGATTCGGGTTCACATATATCACTCTAGCACCGAGAAAACACATGGTGGACGCACCGAAATATCATATCAAGGGAACCGGGTTTTTAAATGATTATATATTTGCAATAGCCACGGTTCCCAAATCCAGAAATCACATGTAATCCAAACCAAAATACAAGTCAATGATCCGATATGATATGTGCGTCAAATATAAATAGCATGTCAAGTCACATATAGATGAGCTACAATGTAATGATCCGATGTGATATAGGCATCAAGTATGAATAGCATGTCAAGTCACATATAGATGAGCTACAATATGACGATCCGATGTGATATAGGCATCAAGTATGAATATCAAGTCATGTCACATATAGATGAGCTACAATGTAATGATCCGATGTGATATAGGCATCAAGTATGAATAGCATGTCAAGTCACATATAGATGAGCTACAATATGATGATCCGATGTGATATAGGCATCAAGTATAAATATCAAGTCATGTCACATATAGATGAGGTACAATGTGACGATCCGATGTGATATAGGCATCAAGTATGAATAGCATGTCAAGTCACATATAGACGAGCTACAATATGACGATCCGATGTGATATAGGCATCAAGTATGAATAGCATGTCAAGTCACATATAGATGAGCTACAATATGACGATCCGATGTGATATAGGCATCAAGTATGAATATCAAGTCATGTCACATATAGATGAGCTACAATATAATGATCCGATGTGATATATGCATCAAGTATGAATAGCATGTCAAGTCACATATAGATGAGCTACAATATGATGATCCGATGTGATATAGGCATCAAGTATGAATATCAAGTCATGTCACATATAGATGAGCTACAATGTAATGATCCGATGTGATATAGGCATCAAGTATGAATAGCATGTCAAGTCACATATAGATGAGATGCAATATGACGATCCGATGTGATATAGGCATCAAGTATGAATAGCATGTCAAGTCACATATAGATGAGCTACAATATGACGATCCGAAGTGACATTCTACAGTGTGAGTGTCATAGCAATTACTAACGGTATGTGTGTAACAGGCAGGATAGTGCTCGTGCAACATGGACCGTTAGTAATAGTGCGGTGTTCTATCAATTCTAGTTTATATCCAAATAGCAGGGAATGCAGCATGCACTAAATAGTAGCCATGAAAAGTCAATGTATACAAAGGAAATTATAAGGTCCTATCAGCCCTGACGTAGAACGCCATGCGGGTGATATCCCCGTAGATGTGAAATCTACTCACTGTAATCTCTCGCTAGGTATAGCCAACAACTTGTTTCCCCTTCTGCGCGGCGTCTGCCGTACTCGCCTGCGAACCTAGAATTTCACAATACATCATACATAAGCTTGAAGTCACACAAACGCGACATTAAGACCGAACTAGTAACTCGTGTCGCGAATCAAGCGCGCGTGTGCGCGATACGCTAAAACGTGTGGTTACGTGCCTGTTCATATCAGATTTTTGCATTTTCATACCGCCCAATTTTTATCACATTGCATATCCGTAAATACTCTTGAGCCGTGTTTGCTAGTCAATTGCAGGATACAGGTTCTCGGTTCTAAAACGGTGAAATTCATGGAAAACACGAAAAAAATCCGGGTTCCTGCCAACCACAGATAAAACACGGTCTCCGCCCTTCATCCGTATGTTGCCAGATACCCGTAGGAAGACAAAATGTCAAATCAATGTCATTCTCATGCACAAGGCTCAATGGTAGGAAAAAATCCAAGAGATCTACGCGGAGCTTGAGGCAATCATGACAAAATCTTGACAAAAAGTCCACCTTTCCCCCAACAGAAATTCTGGAGAAATCGTGGAGCCAAATTGAGAAAATATATGTACCAGAATACTTTACAGATCAAACCAGGGAACCACAGCAAATTGGGGGGCCCAACTCAACCAAACGGCCACGGATCCGCGGCCAAAGGAGGGTCTAGGCCGCGGATCCGCGGCCATTCTGGCGCCAAAGAAAAAGTTGTTTTGGGGGTAGAATGGTCTTTTCGTATGTGTTCTGAAGCTTGCCCTAGATTTCCATTCTCTAGCCTATAAATAGCCCAGAAGTTTGAGATGTGAAGGGTCCATTCTTGTATTTTCTTTTTCTAGGTTTTAGTTCACATGTTCTTCTTCTTCTCATCTCTTCTCCATTAAACTTGTAGTGAGCTTTGTGAGGGAGGAATGGTAAATAAAGAAGATCATTTTATTATCACGCTTGTCTTGCTCTTTATTTACTTGTTGTAATTTTAATTGTTAAGTAGTTGTTGTTATTTCCTTGTTGTTTCTTTCTTCTCTCTTTTTCTTTATCATTCATACGACAATGATACTTACGCTCGATCCTCGCCAAGGTGAGGTCGCAAATAGTTAGTCGTATTCTTCTAATCTCCTTCTTTCTATCTTCCTCTTTTGTTTTATTTTATTTTTCCTTATCATGATGTGTGAGTAGTTAATACTTGTTAGGGTAGGATAAGGGAAGTTTGAGAGAAGGAAATCTCTCTCACTCTTTCCTTGCCAAACAGCTTAAATCGACTCCCGTTAATTGAACCACAATCCGCTCCTTACGGCACCCTATCCTACATGATAGCGGTGATTCCGTAGTGAGACCGGTTGTGGTTGAATTAACCGGAGGTTATGGCTAAGAGCCAAGAACGGACGGACAAGCACCAAAAGGAAGACTTATGCGTTGGAAAGCCTAGCTTATACTCGCAAAGTCCTTCCTAGTCGTGCTAATCCCCGTTGTTGCCGATTACCGTAACACCGATATTAAGAGGGGCAACGAAAGATGTGGAGACTCCTAACTCAAACTAACCTAATCCTAACCCTAACATGCTCTCTTTAAATATCAACTCAACACTTAGATAACTACAAACAAAATCTGAAAAACCGGACTTAACTCGTTAAAGCACTTTGAAAAAGACTCCCATCTCCCTGCGGACGACCCGTACTCAACCGGCTAGCTACAAGCGAAACCGTCTTGATTGCGGTATTTAAACTAGAACTTGAACACGCACATACTCTGACAATCAAATGGCGCCGTTGCCGGGGAGACGGTAGTTTATTTCCTTGTGTAATTTCGGGTTAATTTGTAAGTATAAATATAACAAAAAAAAAACGAAAAAAAATACATACTTTGTAAAAAACCATCTTGTTGTTTTTTTGATTAGCTTTTGTGCAAGTGTGCAGGAAAATACAAGGTTCGAGTTCCGTGGCCAAGACGTTGAAAATACGGAGTTCAAGTACAGTGCCAAAGACGTGGGAAGATAGACCCACATTTCGCGGCTACACCGCGACGGACAAAAACGAAGCATCCGGTCTACTGTAAAATCTGGAGCAGATACAGTGAGCAACTCAGAATTCCACACATCCAGACAAGCAGAGGACACCCAACAGAGAACACCCAAATTTTTTCAGAGCCCCAATTCCTCTACATAGCCGCGGAACCGTGGCCTTAGGTGGTGTTTGGCCGCGGATCTGCGGCCACTTGGTTGCCTCAGGCTTCCAAATTCTCTCTGTAAGTTTGTCTTCTCCTCCCCACTCCTCTGGACTCCACTGAACTGTGTTTTCTGCAGATTTCTTTGCGTAAATTCTTCTCCCCCTTCCAATAAACTGTTCTTGTGCAGGATTCTTTGCGCCGCAAATAAAAATTGTTTGTGTTGCGCCACGGCAGCGCCCCGGCCTCGTACTCGAGGCCAAAAGGCGGAATCAAAAATTTTCCTTACTCGGAAACCGGCGCTACCACGGACAATGAAAAACCCGGATCGTTTACCATTAACCTAATGCTAGCAAACAAGAGATGGGAAGAGAAGTATACCGAGTGATCCGAGTCCTCCGGTCTTCTCGTCATCGTCCCGATCTCCCGCGGAAAGTCTTGTCTCCACATCGTCGCCTCCTCGCCGGAAGGGCACCACATCGCCTGCGTCTTTTACGGGCTCCCGCCTCAATACCGAGGCAACTCGGGCATGAAGCCGGCAACTCGACATACTCAAGATATGCTGTAGAATGTAGTGTAGAGGATGCTTGTCTCTTTGGGGTTATGTTGTTGCCATTGAGGATGATGGAGGAAACAAGGATTAGAAAAATGGTGCTTACATTTTTCTAGCATGAAAATGAGATCAAGAAAGAAACTCTCAAGAATGTAGTTCTCTTCTTCTTCTTCTCTCAACCATGAAAAACTTCTCTCCTTAGAAAAATGGTGGAGGAAAAGAATATGAATCCATCACCTTAGAAGGAAGGTGAGTGTAGGAAAAGGTGGAGGGTAACCACAAGCTAAACATCATCATCACAAAATCAAATCAACTCCAAATCACTTCTAATCAACCAAAAGCAAGTGATGAGAATGGTATCTAAAGATTCTATCATAATAAATACATTTGCAGGAAAAACCCTCCACAAAGTGTAATTTGCAAAACTGCAAATTACCCCCTCCATCAGAAAAGTCCGGCCGGGAAAGAACAAAGGAAAACCGGCCGGAACGGAATGCAAACTGGCAACTCCAGAAAACTGGTCCCGTAATAAATTACAGGAAAACCCCGATACTGTGCATACACACCCGCATCTGTATTCCGACCGGATACAAATGCAATGAGACAAAATCTACACTGTACTAAACTAGGACCGGCTTAAGCCAAAGCCGGCTAGTAATATCCGTCCGATCCTGATCCGTGCAATACCGCACGTATCTGATCGAACCCTGCCATATAACCATACGGCCACTAGTACAAACCGTCCGATCCTGATCCGTGCAATACCGCACGTATCTGATCGGACCCTGCCATATCTCCATACGGCCTCTACAGCGTTTCGCCCGAAAGCTGAGTAACTGAAAGTGTGGTGGACTCTAAAGACTCGTCAATACTATGGTTGTGGATTTAACCACCAGCACGTCAGAGGTATAAGCCAATACGTGACGTGCCACCAGCTATTGACCAAAAGGGACGTCGATGAGCGAACTCATCCTGACACCCTACTGAGCCTGTCAGTGACAATATCCGTACAGTCCGGTCCGTTCGTCTATGAGGATCGCATGTCGGGCCTAGGGGGTTGGTAAAAGTCAGACCCCCAAAGGCGGTACAAGTCGTGTCGGAGTGTAGCCCAGAACGCCCTGAGATACTACTGGAATACCTACCAGTAAATCTCCTGCCTCGGCCGAGGGCTTTGCGTAATGGCTCTCCTAGACACAGCGCGACCTCACCCCCAATACCGGGAGAGACGAACCCCTGCAGATCCGCTCACTGCCTCCATGTGGCTCGGGACTGTACCCAACTAAAACCTGTTTGCACGACTCCTTTGAGCCGTGGTAGGGTAGTAATCAAAGCACAGTGGGAACTCACACGAGACAAATGACGATCTCAGGTCGATGAACTAACCTGTACACATGTCACCAGGGAACTGCTATCTGGCATCTGGTATAAGACCAACTAGCAGGTTCCCGGCGAGTCCTGTCCGGTGTACTCATAACCCAATGAGCACCTGTATACATCTTAGGTGAACCAACTGACACCAGTGGCTTGTGAGACCGGCCACCGCCCCTCATCGGGGTCTCGACTGTATACACTAGTCTACTAATAGAGTATCGATGCCCTGTCTCGAAACTCCTACGACTAGGGACCTTTTAAGGATGTGCTTATAGACTACCAGCTCCCACGTATATGATCGCCATCATACTGCTGGTAGTCAAGCAAGAATCCTAGGGGCTCTATCAACGTGTAATAGCGACATGTCAGGTCAACTAAAGCAGTACACGATGATAAAGATAAACCAGATAGCATACTATCATCTCGAGTAAGACTGTCCTACCGGGATAGGTCCTCCCTCAATCATTGCAATCACGTGCCTGTGATCCAATAATTGACTCTGAGGGCACTATCTCCAACAATCTCCCACTTGCACTCAAGGCTAATTATTGCGATGTCGCATACTCACAGCCCGTGTGATACCGAACACCCAACTCCTCTACTAGTCAGTCGCACAAAGCCTGTTTGCGAAACTATTGCGTTCGAGGAAAAGCCTTAGTGAGTGGATCCGCCTAGATGTTTCTTTCTATGTCTCTCTATATCTCAAGTTCGCGGAGAAAGCCATCTCCCGAAATGAGCAATACCTGTCTTGGAATGTCTGGATGTCTGATGGGACCTAGTTCATAAATGAACTCCAAATCCAAACTTCTTAGACTGTATCGTCAACTGAACTTAATCAGTATCCTGCGCCATGCCTCCCTCAGTATCTGCCTGGATCACCTGTCTAGAATACTGTCCCTCGTCAGAGGGCGAACTATAACTCTGACAACCTCCTTGTCGTCCATGTCACCTTGGAAGCCTGGAGTGATAACCGTCTCCTATAGGAGGCAGCCGTTATCATATCCCTAGAACATTCACTTATGTTCTAAAACTGCTTCCGACTGTTCCTCCAGGATTGGATCAATATCTACTTATTGCATCTAGTGCAAGAACAACATCTGGTGTGGTGCTTGACATCTCATGATTGACTCAATTGCCTAAGCAAGTGATCTGCCAATCATGCACATCCCTCTCTACTTTAGTCTATAAGACACCTTTAGAGAGGGTGACTCCATTACCTGCAGGTACACTACCATGCTAGGAGTCGTCTATTCTAAATATTCTTAGAATGCTGTCAAAGTACCCTGATTGGGAAACCACCCAAATCTAGATCTAAAACCATAGATCTAGTAACCAGTATGTCTGATATAATGTCCAAGTCCCTTGTGGAGAAACCACTGTGTGACAACCAAAGTATAACCGATCGTAGTATAGGAATATCACTTCCTACTCTGTGTATGTCATCCAAATACCAGGACATCACACCCTACTACCTTCTTAACAGATCCATCCCCTATTCTGATGAAGTCAAACCTATGACTTCGCATTAGAAATAGATGATCTATCTCCGCTATATCTGCTTTAGTCTATAAATAGATATAAGCCAACTGTCCACCAATGCTTCCGCTGCTCCCACTGACTACGACAACCCTCTGGCAGAGTCATATAGACGTACACTTCTAAAGCTAGTTTAGAACGACGCTATACTCATCCTCCTGTCGGGTCTCACAGTCTGGAACAACAGCAATGGTAAGTCTGGGTAAACAAGAACCTCCCTGCCACCGTCCTTGAGCATACCGAAGTACCTCTCGAGTGCCTGAGTTTACCCACCATATCTGCGGAGTGGCCAATGGAATGTCAAACATTATAGAATCTTTAGGTTCCTGTGAAATCTTCAGTAATCGTTTGTGGTTCTGGAATCACTTCCAGTTCTACCATACTCCCACTATTGTTTTCTGAAAAAATCCATTTTTATTTAAAACTGTGGCGAGTCAAGAACAATATCTCTATTGATCTTCCAGATGGTAGAAAATCAACCCTCGTCATAGCCTGGGTCAACCCACAAACAGCCATTACAGAAACGTGCCTTGAGTTATCCAGAGTCTGGTTTTAATCATAAGCCGGACAACTCCCCGTACCTTAACTATGTCAAGATATGAACTGTTCTATATCCAATATAGGAACAGAGGCACTGATTTAATTTAACCAGATTCAAATCATGCAGCTGTCACCAGTGCATGTCAACTAAATAGAAGGAGGCTGATCAGCGTTACTCAACTTAGGAATGCTTCCAATTATGAGTAACCTGAAAGAGAAGCAAGTTCTCTTTATCATTACTATCAACTGAACACCATACACAAGTATCTACATCTTCGATCACTTTGAAGAATCCCGATACTTGCTACACCTGGTTCTCTACTCTATTCAAATACCTATAACTCCTCAAAACTTAGACCCTGTGTTCCTACGAAACACATGTCTAAGAACTAGAGAAGTTAAAAGTAAACAGAATATAGTATGAGGACCAACCCCTCTGTCCTAATGGACACTGGACAACATACAATACTCTGTATAAGTCCGCTGAGTCTAACAACTCTTTCACTGTGCGTCGTAGGTTGAAAACTGTACTTATGGTTAAGAAGAATTACACCGCTGTTTAATGCTCCTTACCTAACCATCCACTGATATAGGTAAATGTGATCGACATAATATCAAAAGGTACATCTCACTCTATGAAAATAGATGTACAGATATAACAATTTGAAATTGGTGCACAATAGCGGATATTCAAAACCAAATATTTGCCGACCGGCAAACAGCCCAGATGATCTCCTCAAATATCACCGATTACAACGAATCCCGATATAATGAGGATGATCACCCTATTCCCAATAACTTACTCCCACTCAGCATCTGTAAAACCATACAGATGTGAGAATCATACCTGGTAAATACATACCCTGGAGTAAGTGTCTAACTGGGAAATCGGTTTTCCATTAACAGTACACGGTGAAACTGAAACATTGAAATGTTTCGTCGGGGTATCCTGGTATTCTTAGTAATGCCTCTTCCATTATCCAGATTCACAACTGTAACCGTATATCTCTTTGCCATCTGTCCAAATCCCTTTATATGTCTTTAGTCATTACCGTCTGCACACCCCTTTAGGCCAATTGGTTTTCTTCCTTCCCTACCGTTCGGCACCAGCCTATGGTTTGGAAGAAGACTATCCAATAAGCATAAAGGGTGTACTGTCCTAATCCTAGGAGCACTCGCAAAGCGAGAGAAGGTGAAGATAAAAGACAACCGAATAAAACTTATTCCTATTTCTCCTGGACCAGAATCCATCCCCGAACTGGAACAAGTTCCTTTCGAGTTCGTGTATAAACATACGATGGAGTATCCAATAAACTGTGGATCTTCGTAGTGATACGGAGTGTCCTGGAGAAATACAAAGGTGATTTAGGATTGGCGAAGAAACACTTGGTTCGGTCGTGAATAGCAGTCGCAATTTACTTTGCCCTCTTACTAATCCCTTGCTTTGTCTTAACTTAATACCTTCTGCACACCATTGTTATGCTAATTGGTTTTCTTCATTCCCCACCGTTCGGCACCAGCCTAAGGTTTGGAAGAAGACTATCCAATTTGCGTAATAGGTGTACTATCTCCTAAACCAAGGAGTACTCACAACTTGAGAGAAGGTAAAAAGGAAAAGACAACTGAATAATCCTATCCGTTTTCTCCAGAACCAGAAACCATCCTCGAAGTCCTTCGAGTTCGTATATAACCATACGATGGTTTTGTCCAATGGAAGTGGACGTTCGCAGTAATGCGGGGTGTCGTGGAGAAAAGGGTAAAAGTAGGAGTGGCAATGAGGTCTGCAACTCTGACAATCCAAAAGCCAGTGTTAAGAAGGTTCGGTCAATCTTGGTCACTGAGTCATAGTCCAGGGTCGAGTCAATGGTCGCTGCCAAAGAGAGAGAGAAAAGAAACACTCAGCGTGCACTCTAACCTAGATCAGAATGGTTATCACTTTGTCTAATCTGGAAACCTCCCACTGTACCTCAAATTCTCCTCCAAACCTGAAAGAAGAATTAGTCGGGATCACCCGAGGAGTAAACCAACTCATCAGTGGAAATCGGGATCCAACTATCATCGCATGATAACTTGACGGAATCCACTCAAGTCACCACACTCCAGAAGGTATGCGCATGCCTGGCAAGTTTCAGTTCTTTTGAAACTCCCGATGTGATTTTTACCCCAAGCGGTTTATGACCTTGACTAGGTCAACAAACCATAAACCGCCAGTCAAGTTCAACCCGTCATTATTCTGGATTGCATTAAACCCACCCGCACGTGCCCTTGACTAGGTCAACAAGGCCGCACGACTGTCTCAACCAATCCCACTTATGCAACAAACAAGTACCACTTAGCTACCGAACACTACGTCTTGACTAGGTTAACAAACGCAGCACGAATACCAAATAATACCTGTAGGAAATGACGGAGGGCTACGACTGGTTTTTGGTGAAAAACCTTTAACGTAATGAACTTGATATCGTTGAAGGAACTGCATAGCCTTTTATAAAAATATAGTGACGAAAACCTTTACTAAAGAGGTCACTCCCGGTGAAGGGATCTCGGCTCTTTCCCCGTAGAATGAGGTGCAGGATATTCCAACTGAATACCACGATGCATAGCAAAAGTAATCGGCTATAGTGAAGTTAATGCCCTGACGCAAACTTCTGTCTAAGGGGTCACTCCCGGTGAAGGGATCTCGGCCTTTGCCTCGTCGACTGAGGAGCAGGATATTCCAAATGAATACCACGATGCAAAACAAAAGTGAACGTCCTTGCAATAACAGCTTTTTGAAAAATTGTTCCAACAACATTAGATTAGGTTTGTTTATCTTGCATTGATCCGAATCAATGCATTCCCATCAATTGATCACACCAAAAAGAACGAAAATATACTGACGTACGTATATGCCATCCGCATTCGCCACTGGGTCCCGTCATCACCCGTTAGGTTAGCTAACTAACGGCAGAGCGGGGACTGGACTAGCGCGGATGAAAAACATATACAACATCTACTAATATATATACCAATATATAGTATTTCGCTCAAGGCGTGAAAATGCAACATCACAGAAAAGTGTAGCATCACAGAACAATACAGATATCTGGAAGCCCCGGGTTTCACAGAGCCGCTGCTGAAACCCGACGTTCCCCTGGTCGTGTGGATAGCCTGTGCAATGAAATCCTAGACCCCTACGGGCGCGGCAAGTCACCCGCCAAAACCTGAAGCGAGGCAGCCCCCCTTCAGCTCCGTGAATGGACCACCCAGCACTTCACGGAATCCGGTAACTTGGGCACCCCTCCTGGGTCAACCTGTACCCCCTACGAGTGCGGCGAATAGCCCGCCAATTCCAGACTGAAGCCCCCTCCGTCTCAATGCCCTGAGATGCGGTCTTGTTGCCCTCCAGAACCCGGCTATCCGTGCACCCCACCGCGGGGCAACCCTAGTACAGAAAGTAAAATATACATACACCGGGTACATCGACCGCAACCAGGCCGTGCCCCAAAAGAATAATACAAACAGGCAGTGACGGCAGTCCACATGTCGGACGCTCGCCCCGCAAAATCAAATGTACATAATACAACAAAACTGTACTAGCATTGCATCCAGGCTATCCCCCACGACCGATCCGCAACAACACAGCATAAACATAGAACATCAACGTGAAAGTCACGTTCGCAAATCCGTCTAACCGGGCTATAGCAGTTAGACGGGATTTACCGATCAAGTGACATTCACGGTCGCAGATATAATGTAAATACTGTGAAATAATGTGTTTAAAAATATCCGATCGATCAAACAATTAACAAGTGGGCCCCCAAGTAATACTGTAGCAGTCACAGAAGATCTGGGCCCAAATTTAATATCCCAAAAGCCCTATTTTCAGCCCAGAAAGCAACTGAAGAAAAACGACCAAGTGAACTCACCATAGTGCGGCGGAACCGCGGCCCCAAGGGGGTTTTGGCCGCGGTTACGCGCTCCAACTAGTGAATCACTTTATCGTTTTTCTACAGTAGCCTTATATTTTCTAGCACATCAATTTTCTGCAACCTGAAAAATTTTTAGACACCAAAAAATTCCAACAGAAAACTGATGTGAACAAAAATGATGTTTTTGGAATTTTGGTCGATCAGATAAGCAAAACGCATTAGAACAAGCTAGGCAAGGTTAATGGCGTGGCTCTGATACCATGTTGCGCCACGGCAGCGCCCCGGCCTCGTACTCGAGGCCAAAAGGCGGAATCAAAAATTTTCCTTACTCGGAAACCGGCGCTACCGCGGACAATGAAAAACCCGGATCGTTTACCATTAACCTAATGCTAGCAAACAAGAGATGGGAAGAGAAGTATACCGAGTGATCCGAGTCCTCCGGTCTTCTCGTCATCGTCCCGATCTCCCGCGGAAAGTCTTGTCTCCACATCGTCGCCTCCTCGCCGGAAGGGCACCACATCGCCTGCGTCTTTTACGGGCTCCCGCCTCAATACCGAGGCAACTCGGGCATGAAGCCGGCAACTCAACATGCTCAAGATATGCTGTAGAATGTAGTGTAGAGGATGCTTGTCTCTTTGGGGTTATGTTGTTGCCATTGAGGATGATGGAGGAAACAAGGATTAGAAAAATGGTGCTTACATTTTTCTAGCATGAAAATGAGATCAAGAAAGAAACTCTCAAGAATGTAGCTCTCTTCTTCTTCTTCTCTCAACCATGAAAAACTTCTCTCCTTAGAAAAATGGTGGAGGAAAAGAATATGAATCCATCACCTTAGAAGGAAGGTGAGTGTAGGAAAAGGTGGAGGGTAACCACAAGCTAAATATCATCATCACAAAATCAAATCAACTCCAAATCACTTCTAATCAACCAAAAGCAAGTGATGAGAATGGTATCTAAAGATTCTATCATAATAAATACATTTGCAGGAAAAACCCTCCACAAAGTGTAATTTGCAAAACTGCAAATTACCCCCTCCATCAGAAAAGTCCGGCCGGGAAAGAACAAAGGAAAACCGGCCGGAACGGAATGCAAACTGGAAACTCCAGAAAACTAGTCCCGTAATAAATTACAGGAAAACCCCGATACTGTGCATACACACCCGCATCTGTATTCCGACCGGATACAACTGCAATGAGACAAAATCTACACTGTACTAAACTAGGACCGGCTTAAGCCAAAGCCGGCTAGTAATATCCGTCCGATCCTGATCCGTGCAATACCGCACGTATCTGATCGAACCCTGCCATATAACCATACGGCCACTAGTACAAACCGTCCGATCCTGATCCGTGCAATACCGCACGTATCTGATCGGACCCTGCCATATCTCCATACGGCCTCTACAGCGTTTCGCCCGAAAGCTGAGTAACTGAAAGTGTGGTGGACTCTAAAGACTCGTCAATACTATGGTTGTGGATTTAACCACCAGCACGTCAGAGGTATAAGCCAATACGTGACGGGCCACCAGCTATTGACCAAAAGGGACGTCGATGAGCGAACTCATCCTGACACCCTACTGAGCCTGTCAGTGACAATATCCGTACAGTCCGGTCCGTTCGTCTATGAGGATCGCATGTCGGGCCTAGGGGGTTGGTAAAAGTCAGACCCCCAAAGGCGGTACAAGTCGTGTCGGAGTGTAGCCCAGAACGCCCTGAGATACTACTGGAATACCTACCAGTAAATCTCCTGCCTCGGCCGAGGGCTTTGCATAATGGCTCTCCTAGACACAGCGCGACCTCACCCCCAATACCGGGAGAGACGAACCCCTGCAGATCCGCTCACTGCCTCCATGTGGCTCGGGACTGTACCCAACTAAAACCTGTTTGCACGACTCCTTTGAGCCGTGGTAGGGTAGTAATCAAAGCACAGTGGGAACTCACACGAGACAAATGACGATCTCAGGTCGATGAACTAACCTGTACACATGTCACCAGGGAACTGCTATCTGACATCTGGTATAAGACCAACTAGCAGGTTCCCGGCGAGTCCTGTCCGGTGTACTCATAACCCAATGAGCACCTGTATACATCTTAGGTGAACCAACTGACACCAGTGGCTTGTGAGACCGGCCACCGCCCCTCGTCGGGGTCTCGACTGTATACACTAGTCTACTAATGGAGTATTGATGCCCTGTCTCGAAACTCCTACGACTAGGGACCTTTTAAGGATGTGCTTATAGACTACCAGCTCCCACGTATATGATCGCCATCATACTGTTGGTAGTCAAGCAAGAATCCTAGGGGCTCTATCAACGTGTAATAGCGACATGTCAGGTCACCTAAAGCAGTACACGATGATAAAGATAAATCAGATAGCATACTATCATCTCGAGTAAGACTGTCCTACCGGGATAGGTCCTCCCTCAATCATTGCAATCACGTGCCTGTGATCCAATAATTGACTCTGAGGGCACTATCTCCAACAGTTTGCAGTTGAATTGTTACTGTTTTGCATTTCTTTAATGCGGACTTAAGGGGCTTGAAACCAATCCAGATTGGGTGGGGATTTCATCACCCTTCCCAGGACCCCAAAAATCACTAAAGCATATGCATTGTCCATTGTAAATTAAAAAATACTAGACTTCAGCCCTAAGAACTTCGCGCTCATTAGGAGAAGATAAACCGTGTTTAGAACCTCGCTTAACCGTATATTGTTTACGGGGTGTCTAGGAAAGTGTTAAAGGCGCAACCGCCGAAAGAGAAAGGGTTATTTAATTAAGGAACTTCGCGAAAGCGTTGGACAACCTCCCCTTATCTCTGCACTTACCTGGCCTCGTGATCAGTGTATTTTTAAGCCCGTTTCTCGACATTGTTTAACTTCGACAATCAAGTTCAGGAGCAGGTCTAGTAGACCTAGGTTACCCTAGATCTAGGTGTGATTGTGCATATCTTGTTTGTGATTGCTTAAGCCGTATTTCCGTACATACTTCTGTAAATCTCTTTCTAAAAACAAAAAAAACAAAAAAAAAATCAAAAACTTTTATAAAAAACTTGCCCTTTTGTCGCCAAATCCATTTTCACCCACCACCCATCGCCTTTCTCCATTGACGTTTTCTTACCCTCACCTTCTCCGCTTTGACTATACTAAACTCGTTTAGTGTATGTCCGCTTGGACCCGGGACACTAGCGCCCGTCTAGTCCGCGTTACGTTAGTCGCGACCGACTACGCGATCGACTCCGAAGTCGATACTCCGTCCACTCCTCTTTCACCCTTTCCTTTGCCGGCCAACTCCGACGTTGACCGGAATTCTGTTCATACATCTTCACCTTCACCTTCACCAACCTCGTCTTCCGCGATGTCGGGATTTAACCCGAACATCTCTTTGACCACCGCTGGATTGGCTCCACCTCCTACAGAGACCAATCTCCCACCACCTCCGCCTGTTGTAGCGCCACAGCGAGTTGCGCTCCAGGATCGTTTCTACCCCACCCGTTCTGCACTTCCCACCTGCCTTTCTCTTCCTCCGGCCAATGGGGACAACTTTGAAATTAAGCCCCATTTCATCAACATGCTTCCACGTTTTCATGGGCTTGAATCTGAAGATGCCTATATCTTCATCAACAAATTTCAAAATGTCTGTGCCATGATGAAAACCACCCAGCTGTCGGACGATGCTATACGTCTACGGGTCATTCCGTTCACTTTATGCGACCTCGCTGAAAAATGGCTGTATAGCACCGCTTCCCACTCAATCACCAGCTGGGACGAGTTTGTTAAAGCTTTTTTGAAAAAATTCTATCCTAATCATAAGACCGCAAGAATTCGAAATGAAATCAACCAATTCTCCCAGCTTCCTTCTGAACCCTTCTGGAAGTGCTTTGACCGGTACAAAGACCTTCTTGTTCAGTGTCCTCACCACGGTATAGAGAAATGGCAACTCTGCCAAACCTTATACGAGGGACTGAACCCAGCAACGAAGCAGTTGCTGGAAACCATCTGTCAGGGCCACTTCCTATCAAAATCTGATGAGGAAGCGTGGCAGTTCTTTGACGATCTTGCGGAGCAAACGCTACAGTGGGAGAGCACCAGACCGACTTCTTCTTCTTCTACCTCCACTTCTACCGGTCAGTCTAGGGTAGGAATCCACCAACTCGATGTCTCTATTGCGATGAAAGCTGAAATGGCTGCTATAACAAGAAAGCTTGAAGCGATAGAAAGCAAATTCTCTGCTCCTGCTCCTGCCCCTGTTCTCCCACTTCGTACCATCTGCGCTTGTTGTTCCGATCCTTCCCACTTGACCGAAGAGTGTCCTTACAATCCACCGTCGCAAGGACAGGATCAGGTTAATGCTGCCTTTCAGCAAAGACCGAGGAATGATCCATACTCTTCCACCTACAATCCCGGTTGGAGGAACCACCCCAATTTCGCCTGGAATCAGAATCAGAATCAATTCCAGTGCAACAATTTCCAAAGGGCCCCTCCACCGCAACAACAAGCGCAGCAACAAACTCAACACCAATATCAGCAGCCCTTCCAACCCCAACCTTTCCAAAATCAGACGAACAACTTTGCACCCAACAATTCTTTTCCACCAAACAACTTTGTTCCGTCAAACAACGATAAGGTTTCCTCGCTCGAGCGAAGTCTGGAGGCGTTTGTTAAACAATCGACTCAATCCACCGCCAACATCCAGTCTTCCATCCAATCTTTAGTGCAACACACTGCCGCACACGGGCAAAGCATCAAGACCATCGAAGCCCAGATTGCACAGCTGAACGCGGCCTTAAGCGAGCGAGAGAAGGGGAAGCTCCCGTCCCAGCCACTTCCAAATCCCGGTCACCCACATAATGCACATGTTGCTCTTGAACAACAAAACCATAATGTGAGTGCCGTGACCACACTGAGATCGGGAAGGATGCTGCAAAACATCATTGGCAAACGACTCAACGATGACGCCCCGGCCGCCGCTTCTTCTTCTTCTTCTTTTTCTTCTTCGTCTTCTGAGCCTATTCTCCGTTCTTCACAAGGCACCCCTCCCTCTTCTTCTGCTCTGAACGGACCCACTTCTCACTCCATGAAGACAACTATTCTGGGATCCGTTCCAACTCCACAATCTCCTCCTCCAGCTTTAGACTCAACCAATTTTCAAAATGTTCCATTTCCAAACCGGTTGAGGTCTAACAAACAAAATCCACAAATGGAGAAGATTCTGGAGTTATTTAAGCAAGTTAACATTAATATTCCTCTTTTAGATGCTGTCCAACAAGTCCCGTCTTACACGAAAATCTTAAAGGACTTGTGCACGAAAAAGAGGAAGTCTCAGGTACCCAAGAAAGTTTTCTTGGCTAGTGCTGTGAGTGATGCCCTTACCCAATCTTTACCATAAAAACGGAAGGACCCTGGCTGTCCTACGATTTCTATTACTATTGGGGATAAGAACATCAACCGCGCACTATTAGATCTTGGTGCCAGTGTTAACTTGCTTCCGTATTCAGTATACGAGCAATTAGGCGTCGGAGAGTTGAAACCCACACACTGCACTCTCCAAATGGCTGACCGATCGATCACCCATCCTAGGGGTGAGCTAGAGGATGTGTTGATAAGAGTCGGGGACTTCATATTCCCCGTTGACTTCATTGTATTAGATACACAGCCTGTAGCTAACCCCCGGAATCAAATTCCGGTGATACTTGGTCGCCCATTTCTCGCAACCTCAAATGTTGTGATCAATTTTCGCAATGGTTCGATGAACCTCTCTTTTGGAAATATGACGATTGAACTCAACATTTTTAGGTTGGGGAATTTGCCCGCCGAACCTAATGCTCATATGCTGGACGTCTGCTCAATCCAGGAGATCACCCCAGAAGAGTGTGAATTCGAGGAGTTTCTGTTTGATCACGATAATCTTGACGCCACTAGTGCGTTTCTCTTCGAACCTGCTGCTGTTTCTGCGCCCGACAATGACTACGAGTGTTTCACGTTCTCAAACGATCTTAGCTGCGCACAACCCGAGTTTGAATCCTTCGACTTTCCGGATGAGTTATCTGAACCATCCGACTCGGTCGCCTACACTCGTTTCGAACCTTTGCTGGAGTCCTTTGAGTTCGAGACCTTTGCACCAATCTTGCCTTCCATCGTTTCACCTCCAACGCTCGAACTCAAGCCTTTGCCGTCTCATCTTAAGTACGCTTACTTAGGTGAGAACGAGACCCTCCCTGTCATCATCTCGGCTTCTCTAGCTCCCGAGCAAGAGAAAGCCCTTCTCGCGGTCTTGCACAGCAACAGGCAAGCTTTTGGCTGGTCCATGGCGGACATCAAGGGGATTAGTCCCCTGATCGTTGAGCATCACATTCATCTGATGGATGATGCCAAACCAGCCCGGGATCCACAAAGACGTCTTAATCCAGTCATGAAGGAGGCTGTGAAGAAGGAGATCGTCAAATATCTAGATAGTGGTATCATTTACCCTATCTCTGATAGCCAGTGGGTTAGCCCTATTCATGTTGTCCCCAAGAAGTCGGGCATCACGGTCATAACAAACGAGGCGAATGAGTTAATCCCTACTCGCACCCAAACTGGGTGGCGAGTTTGCATTGATTACAGAAAACTCAACGCCGCAACGCGGAAAGACCACTTTCCGCTACCTTTCATTGACCAAATGCTTGAACGATTGGCCGGACACGAGTACTATTGCTTTCTTGATGGCTACTCCGGCTATAATCAAATTCCCATCGCCGAAAAAGACCAGGACAAGACCACTTTCAATTGTCCTTTCGGCACATTTGCATATCGTCGCATGCCCTTTGGGTTATGCAATGCGCCCGCTACCTTCCAGCGGTGTATGATGGGAATTTTCTCAGACATGGTGGAAAAATTTCTGGAGATTTTCATGGATGACTTCTCCATCTTCGGCGATTCCTTCAACGAGTGTTTGCTGCATCTTGACGCTGTCCTTACCCGATGTAAGGACAAGAATCTCACTTTGAACTGGGAGAAATGCCACTTCATGGTGCGCGAAGGTATTGTCTTAGGACATATCATCTCGCAAAATGGCATAGAGGTTGACAAAGCAAAGATTGAGGTCATTTCCAATCTGCCTCCTCCCCGATGCGTCAGAGATATCCGAGCCTTCCTTGGCCATGCCGGTTTCTATAGACGGTTTATCAAGGACTTTAGCAAGATTGCTAGGCCCTTGACTCTTTTGCTGGCCAAGAAAACACCATTCGACTTCAACTCAAGCTGTGTGACTGCCTTCGAGCCACTGAAACGCTCACTCACTTCTGCTCCCGTTCTTTCTTCACCTGACTGGACGCACCCATTCGAGATTATGTGCGATGCATCCGACTTTGCCATCGGTGCTGTCCTTGGACAGCACATCAACAAGATGCCGCACGTAATCTACTACGCGAGCCGAACCCTGAACGACGCCCAACTCAATTATACAACAACTGAGAAGGAATTCTTGGCTGTTGTATTTGCTTTAGAAAAGTTCAGGCCCTACCTCATCGGCTCTCCAGTCATTGTCTACACGGACCATTCAGCTCTGCGCCATCTTTTTGCGAAGAAAGATGCAAAATCTCGGTTAATACGTTGGATCCTCTTGCTTCAAGAGTTTGACCTTGTCATTAAGGACAAACGAGGATGTGAAAACGTAGTTGCCGACCATCTCTCACGACTTCCTTCTTCGCCTTCGCTTCCAATTCCGATTAACGACGTTTTCCCGGATGAACAACTCATGACAGTATCATGCGAACCCTGGTTCGCAGATATTGTGAACTATTTGGCCACGGGATTACTACCGACCGAATGGTCAGGTCAGGACAGACTTCGCTTCTTATCCCAAGTAAAACACTTTTACTGGGACGAACCCTACTTGTTCAAGTACTGTCCCGACCAGATTATTCGTCGGTGTGTCCCTGATGAAGAATTCAAGAGTGTGCTGTCATTTTGCCACGATCAAGCGTGTGGCGGGCATTTTGGGCCCAGAAAGACAGCTGAGAAGATCTTGCAATGTGGTTTCTACTGGCCACAACTCTTCAAAGACGCTCATGACTATTGCAAGACTTGCACCCGGTGCCAACACATGGGCCGGATATCCCGGAGGAATGAGATGCCGCTCTAACCGATCTTGGTTGTGGAGATTTTCGATGTTTGGGGGATAGACTTCATGGGGCCGTTTTCCAGCTCTTTTGGGAACTTGTACATTCTTCTAGCTGTTGATTACGTCTCTAAATGGGTCGAGGCTGTGCCCAGCCGGACTAATGACAACAAGGTTGTCGTTAGGTTCCTTAAAGAAAACATTTTTTCCCGGTTTGGGCACCCCCGAGCGATCATTAGCGACAATGGAAGTCATTTTTGCAATAAAACTTTCGAAGCCTTGATGCGGAAATACTCCATTAATCATAAGCTCTCTACGCCCTACCACCCCCAAACCTGCGGGCAGGCCGAAGTTTCAAATCAGCAAATCAAGCAGATACTGGAGAAGACGGTTTCCAAGAACCGTAAGGATTGGTCGCTGAAACTCACTGATGCCCTTTGGGCATTTAGAACCGCTTATATGACCGACCTTGGCATGTCTCCCTATCGGCTTGTGTACGGAAAAGCCTGCCACCTTCCTGTCGAAATAGAGCATCGCGCATTTTGGGCGATAAAGGAGCTGAATCTGTGTCTTGAGGATGCGGGCAGCCATCGGAAGCTGCAGTTGAACGAACTGAACGAGCTTAGGGATGAGGCTTACGATAACGCGGTTGTCGTTAAGAATCGAACGAAGGTGTTTCACGATAAACACCTTTTGCGCAAAACCTTCGTACCTGGTCAGCAGGTACTGCTTTAAGACACCCGACTTCACTTCCATCCAGGAAAGCTCAGATCTCGCTGGAAAGGGCCGTATTTTGTGCGGAATGTGTATCCGCAGGGCGCTGTGGATTTGGAGAATCCAAAGGACGGTTCACTTTTCAAAGTAAACGGACACCGATGCAAACCGTACCTTAGCGCCGAACCAACAGAGGAGCTCCTGTTCTTGCAGGAGCCGGTTTACCCTGAATGATCTTCCTCTGCCTACCTCCAAACTTCGGTTATCCAGCCAAGAACAGTGGACACTGTTCCAAATAAGTTTGGGGGTATGTACAAACCATTTTGTATATATTTGTGTATATTCTTTTTCCTTTTAAAAAAAAATAAAAAAATAAAAAAAAATTTAAAAAAATAAAAATTTGTCTTTCGCTAACCGACAATTTTGACCCTTCCAACTGCTCTCTTCATGCTACTACAGTGAGGACACTGTCCAGTTTAAGTTTGGGGGTACGCTCGGTACGCATTTCTTCCCTTTGCATTCATATGTATATTTTTGCATCTGCATATTAAAATCCATAAAATCCATAAAAATTTGAAAATTTTCTTAAAATATAAAAACTTTTTGTCAAGTTAGCTTGTGAAAGAACTCTGATTCAACATCTCGACGGTTTTTGTTTGAAAAAATAGGAATAACTAAATCTTATGTTTAGATTTTGAAAACCTGAAAGATAACTCTCCTTTGAAGTTAACTATAGCTGATATAAGTCTTTACATCACACTACACGTGTCGTGAGTTTTGGGAATTAGATGACAAGTCTTTTATGTTTAAAAACTTTTAAACAGGTAAATGATTTTCTGAGGATCAAATAGGTTTGTTCTGAAATAAGTAATGTCAAGAATAGTTTATGAAGTAAAGCGAATATGAAGGAATGTTATTGATGCCGTAATTGGAGCTAAGTCTGAAAAATAACCCATCTAAAACTTGATTGGAATGATTACACACCAAACCCACTAAACACGTCTTTTATCCAAAAAATAATTGAACTGCCGGTTATATCTCCGCTCGTATTAAATCATCTGATTTTCATGCCAAACTGTCTTTTGTTTTTGGACCTAGGTAACTTGAGTAATTAAGTCCGCTGGGGTGTTTCTATACCTAATGCCCTAAAACCAACTGGTTTGGGTGCATTGGCCCAAAGCTCGCTAAGAAGCCTAGAAAGTCCAGTTTTAAAACAAAGTCAAGCAAGTGTTCTCTCCGAGTTAAAATTCCTAACGGTTCTTTGTGTGAGAATAATCTTGATAAAAGACAGGCTTTTATAAAAATTTTAGCGGAGATATGAAGGTTTTATTCTATGATAAAGACTATTGCACGTTCACAGAGGTGTGTATGAAATGAAAACAAGAAAAAGGTGGAGTGAAAAATACGACTTAGTTTCCTGTTAAGGATGATAGAAATTCTGAAGTTGAAACCTTACTGGAAAACGAAACTTGAAAAATGCTTAACTCTTTATAAAACTTATGTGATCCTTTTAAAATTGTTATCTAGGCTTTACTGTGCGACATGATGACTTTATTCGACCTTTCAGGAACTTAACGACACTATTTGCACTGCACGTAAAGACATATAAAATCTGTAGTTAAATAAGAAGCGAGGTGTGAAAAATAAAGGTTCGATGGTCTAGACTTAGGATTATAGAATTGTTATTTTCTAAAACAAAACTTTAGGGTTTGATTCTTAGTCATTTTACAAACCAACTTGACCGGATTTTGTGGGTAGTATCCGCTGAAAACCCTCAGGAGACAACACTCCTCCTACTAAGGACACCTAGAGGTTTAACGGCTTGTTGCACATGCTCAGTGCAATCGCGTTCCCTGCGAAAGTGAGGTTAGGAATTTTTTTGTGAATAAATGGGCTTTGCTCGGGACGAGCAAATGATAAGTTTGGGGGTATTTGTTCATATCAGATTTTTGCATTTTCATACCGCCCAATTTTTATCACATTGCATATCCGTAGATACTCTTGAGCCGTGTTTGCTAGTCAATTGCAGGATACAGGTTCTCGGTTCTAAAACGGTGAAATTCATGGAAAACACGAAAAAAATCCGGGTTCCTGCCAACCACAGATAAAACACGGTCTCCGCCCATCATCCGTATGTTGCCAGATACCCGTAGGAAGACAAAATGTCAAATCAATGTCATTCTCATGCACAAGGCTCAATGGTAGCACAAAATCCAAGAGATCTACGCGGAGCTCGAGGCAATCATGACAAAATCTTGACAAAAAGTCCACCTTTCCCCCAACAGAAATTCTGGAGAAATCGTGGAGCCAAATTGAGAAAATATATGTACCAGAATACTTTACACATCAAACCAGGGAACCACAGCAAATTGGGGGGCCCAACTCAACCAAACGGCCGCGGATCCGCGGCCAAAGGAGGGTCTAGGCCGCGGATCCGCGGCCATTCTGGCGCCAAAGAAAAAGTTGTTTTGGGGGTAGAATGGTCTTTTCGTATGTGTTCTGAAGCTTGCCCAAGATTTCTATTCTCCAGCCTATAAATAGCCCAGAAGTTTGAGATGTGAAGGGTCCATTCTTGTAATTTCTTTTTCTAGGTTTTAGTTCACATGTTCTTCTTCTTCTCATCTCTTCTCCATTAAACTTGTAGTGAGCTTTGTGACGGAGGAATGGTAAATAAAGAAGATCATTTTATTATCACGCTTGTCTTGCTCTTTCTTTACTTGTTGTAATTTTAATTGTTAAGTAGTTGTTGTTATTTCCTTGTTGTTTCTTTCTTCTCTCTTTTTCTTTATCATTCATACGACAATGATACTTACGCTTGATCCTCGCCAAGGTGAGGTCGCAAATAGTTAGTCGTATTCTTCTAATCTCCTTCTTTCTATCTTCCTCTTTTGTTTTATTTTGTTTTTCCTTATCATGATGTGTGAGTAGTTAATACTTGTTAGGGTAGGATAAGGGAAGTTTGAGAGAAGGAAATCTCTCTCACTCTTTCCTTGCCCAACAGCTTAAATCGACTCCCGTTAATTGAACCACAATCCGCTCCTTACGGCACCCTATCCTACATGATAGCGGTGATTCCGTAGTGAGACCGGTTGTGGTTGAATTAACCGGAGGTTATGGCTAAGAGCCAAGAACGGATGGTCAAGCACGAAAAGGAAGACTTATGCGTTGGAAAGCCTAGCTTATACTCGCAAAGTCCTTCCTAGTCGTGCTAATCCCCGTTGTTGCCGATTACCGTAACACCGATATTAAGAGGGGCAACGAAAGATGTGGAGACTCCTAACTCAATCTAACCTAATCCTAACCCTAACATGCTCTCTTTAAATATCAACTCAACACTTAGATAACTACAAACAAAATCTGAAAAACCGGACTTAACTCGTTAAAACACTTTGAAAAAGACTCCCATCTCCCTGCGGACGACCCGTACTCAACCGGCTAGCTACAAGCGAAACCGTCTTGATTGCGGTATTTAAACTAGAACTTGAACACGCATATACTCTGACAATCAGCGCCTGAAACCACTCCGACGCGTCGCGATACGCAGAAACCCCAAACCCACACACACGTATCACGCGTGCCGCGAAAGATTGAAAATACGGGAAAACAGGTATTCTACCCCAGATTTTGATACAGGAAAGATATTGTAAAACTACATATACCAAAACAACACACACAGCAGCAGACACCCACACCCCAAACCCCAACCCACAACTCCCTCATCTGGCCGCAAATTGCGGCCAGAATGAATATTTGGGCGGCCTGGGTGGGGAATTGGGCTTCTAAATTTTGTGTGTGCACTATAAACCCAACATACATATTACAGTAACCACTAGTTTCACTCTGAAATGTCTCGGGTAGCAGCAGATCCTACAGGGCCTAATTTCTAGTTAAAATTCACACTTTGCACTAAAAATGGAACTTTAGGGTATTTTTGTGCAACCTGAAGTGCAACCTGATTAAAATAGCTCTAATAACACTCAAAAGAGTTAACTAAACTATAAGAACACCAATCTAACATATACTTCACAAATATCCTCTAATATCACAAAACAATGCACAAAATGAGATCTTTACTTAAGAATACAACAAGTTATGGAAAAAAGAGGTTAAGTCAAGAATTTATACCTTCTAAAAGACCCTAAAAACACCAAAGTTTCAGCTTCACTCTCAGTTTTGCAGATTAGCCTTCAAACACCTCACAAATTCATTTTTCCTAGGGTTTTGTGATGAAAATGTGTGGTTTTTGTGTAGGATTTGTTTTGGAGTCAAAGGGAAGTGAAGAGGAGAAGAAAAGATGAAGTAAATGGGGGTTTCTCTGCTGGAAATTCAGCAGGAAAACTAAAGTGAGGAGAAGAGAGAGAAAAGAGCAAGGAAATGGGTCAAAAAGTCAAAATCTTTACCTAACACCATGCTCATTTGTTTTATTAGGATTTGAAATTATAAAAAGAGTTTTGTGAAAGGATTAAATGGTGGGGAAAATAACTTTGCAACCATGCACAAAGAATGGTTAACAAGTCACAAGAAAAAGTCTAAGTATGCAAGTGTGCACAAACACAAGAAAATTCCCAATATGCTAACACTACTAAAAATAACTAATAATCCTAGAAACACATATCTATAATCACACGTACGATCACTAATTATCACGAAAGACATTCTAACGGAAATTCAAAGTGTTACAATCTACCCCCCTTAAAGAAATTCGGTCCCCGAATTTAAAAATCTAACTATACGCACCTTCAAAAAGATGGGGATACCTCTTCCTCATCTCGCTCTCGGTCTCCCAAGTAACCTCCTCACCGCGCTGGCCATGCCAAAGTACCTTGACGGACGGTATCTCTTTCGACCTCAATTTCTTCACTTGTCGATCCAAGATCATCACCGGCTGCTCTGCATAGGAAAGATCGCGCTCAAGCTGGATCGTCGGGTGCTGAATCGCATGCGAAGGATGATGAAGATATCTGCGGAGCATCGAAACATGAAATACGGGGTGCACATCTGGAAAACTGGGCGGAAGGGCTAATCGATACGCAACCGCGCCAAAACGCTCAAGGATCTCGAAGGGGCCCACGTATCTGGGACTAAGCTTCCCCTTCTTCCTAAACCTCATCACGCCTTTCATTGGGGAGACCCTCAAGAAAACATGATCACCAACGGAAAACACAAGTCTGCGCCAACGACGGTCCGCATAAGATCTCTGCCTACTCTGGGCTGCTCTCATCCTATCGCGAATCAACTGGATCTTCACGGTCGTCTCCTCTACAATCTACGGCCCTAATATACTGCTCTCACTGAGCTCCGTCCAACAGGTGGGCGATCTGCATCTCCTCCCATAAAGAGCCTCAAACGGTGCCATCTGAATGGTCTCCTGGTAGCTGTTGTTGTAGGAGAACTCTACTAAGGGCAAATGATGATCCCAGCTACCTCCGAAGTCTAAAACGCAGGCTCTAAGCATGTCCTCGAGAGTCTGAATGGTCCGCTCTGACTGTCCGTCGGTCTGCGGATGGAATGCTGTGCTGAAACTCAAGCGAGTGCCCAAAGCCTCCTGAAGCCTCTGCCATAGCCGGCTGGTAAACTGGGTGCCTCTATCGGACACGATGCATGTCGGCACTCCGTGCAGTCGTACAATCTCATCAATATAAATCTGGGCATACTGAGTAAATCTGAAAGTCGTCTTCACCGGTAGGAAGTGAGCCGCTTTCGTCAAATGATCCACGATCACCCAGATGGAGTCATACCTTCGACTAGTCCTGGGTAGACCCACAATGAAATCCATAGATATCTGTTCCCATTTCCACTCCGGAATGGGTAACGGCTGTAGCTCTCCCGCGGGCCTCTGGAGCTCAGCCTTGACTTGCTGACAAGTCAGGCATCTCGACACAAAATCTGCAATGTCCCTCTTCATGCCGTCACACCGGTAAACATCTCTCAGATCATGGTACATCTTGGTGGAACCGGGATGAACACTATATACCGACCGATGTGCCTCCCCAAGAATCTCGCGCCGCAATCCCTCAGCATCTGGTACGCACAGTCTAGCTCCAAATCGTAGTATCCCCTGATCATCAGTCACGAACTCGGAAAATCTGCCCTGTCCCATCTGTGTCCTGATCTCTGAACAGCGGTCATCACCGTGCTGTGCCTCGTATATACGGTCAAGGAATTGTGGGCGTGCACGAACATGCGACATCTGTCCTCCGATCGGCGTAAACTCGAACTGTATTCGACTGTCGCATAAGATCTGCCAATCCGCCGACGACTGCCTCTGCACTGCGATCAAACAGGATAGAGTACCCCCGGGCCTCCTGCTCAAAGAGTCCGCCACTACATTCGCCCTGCCCGGGTGATACAAGATCTCACAATCGTAGTCCTTCACTAACTCCATCCATCGGCGCTGTCTAAGGTTCAGGTCTCGCTGCTGAAATATATACTTTAAGCTCTTGTGGTCAGTGAATATCTGACACGACTCTCCATACAGATAATGTCGCCAGATCTTGAGTGCAAAGACCACCGCAGCCATCTCTAGATCATGAGTAGGGTAATTCTGTTCATGTTTCTTTAATTGCCGCGAAGCATACGCAATCACCCTGTCATGCTGCTTCAAAACGCACCCCAGCCCTACTCGTGAAGCATCGCAGTAGACCACAAATCCGCCTGATCCTTAATGCAATGATAGCACTTGTGTCGTAGTCAGTAGAGCCCGTAGTCGCTGGAAACTGTGCTCACACTCCTCCGTCCAATCGAAGCAAACTCCCTTCCGGGTCAACCCGGTCAAAGGTGTAGCAATGCGAGAGAAGTCATGCACGAATCGCCTGTAATAACCTGCCAGCCCTAGAAAGCTGCGAACCTCCTGTTGGAGATAGTGCCCTCAGAGTCAATTATTGGATCACAGGCACGTGATTGCAATGATTGAGGGAGGACCTATCCCGGTAGAACAGTCTTACTCGAGATGATAGTATGCTATCTGGTTTACCTTTATCATCGTGTACTGTTTCAGGTGACCTTACAGGTCGCTATTACACGTTGATAGAGCCCCTAGGATTCTTGCTTGACGACCAGCAGTATGATGGCGATCATATACGTGGGAGCTGGGGTCTATAAGCACATCCTTAAAAAGTCCCTAGTCGTGGGAGTTTCGAGACTGGGCATCGATACTCCATTAGTAGACTAGTGTATACAATCGAGACCCCGACGAGGGGCAGTGGCCGGTCTCACAAGCCACTGGTGTCAGTTGGTTCACCTAAGATGTATACAGGTGCTCATTGGGTTATGAGTACACCGGACAGGACTCGCCGGGAACCTGCTAGTTGGGATTATACCAGACGTCAGATAGCAGTTCCCAGGTGACATGTGTACAGGTTAGTTCATCGACCTGAGATCGTCATTTGTCTCGTGTGAGTTCCCACTGTGCTTTGATTACTACCCTACCACGGCTCAAAGGAGTCGTGCAAACAGGTTTTAGTTGGGTACAGTCCCGAGCCACATGGAGGCAGTGAGCGGATCTTCAGGGGTTCGTCTCTCCCGGTATTGGGGGTGAGGTCGCGCTGTGTCTAGGAGAGCCATTACGCAAAGCCCTCGGCCGAGGCAGGAGATTTACTGGTAGGTATTCCAGTAGTATCTCAGGGCGTTCTGGGCTACACTCCGACACGACTTGTACCGCTTTTGGGGGTCTGACTTTTACCAACCCCCTAGGCCCGACATGCGATGCTCATAGACGAACGGACCGGACTGTACGGATATTGTCACTGACAGGCTCAGTAGGGTGTCAGGATGAGTTCGCTCATCGACGTCCCTTTTGGTCAATAGCTGGTGGCCCGTTACGTATTGGCTTATACCTCTGACGTGCTAGTGGTTAAATCCACAGCCATAGTATTGACGAGTCTTTAGAGTCCACCACACTTTCAGTTACTCAAGCTTTCGGGCGAAACGCTGTAGAGGCCGTATGGAGATATGGCAGGGTCCGATCAGATACGTGCGGTATTGCACGGATCAGGATCGGACGGTTTGTACTAGAGGCCGTATAGTTATATGGCAGGGTTCGATCAGATACGTGCGGTATTGCACGGATCAGGATCGGACGGATATTACTAGCCGGCTTTGGTTTAAGCCGGATCCTAGTTTAGTACAGTGTAGATTTTGTCTCATTGCATTTGTATCCGGACGGAATACAGATGCGGGTGTGTATGCACAGTATCGGGGTTTTCCTGTAATTTATTACGGGACCAGTTTTCTGGAGTTGCCAGTTTGCATTCCGTTCCGGCCGGTTTTCCTTTGTTCTTTCCCGGCCGGACTTTTCCGATGGAGGGTGTTATTTGCAAGTTTGCAAATAACACATTGTGGAGGGTTTTCTTGCAAATGTATTTATTATGATAGCATCTTTTGATACCATTCTCATCACTTGCTTTTTGTTTATTAGAAGTGATTTGGAATTGATTTGATTTGGTTATGATGATGTTTGGTTGTGGTTACCCTCCACCTTTTCCTACACTCACCTTCCTTCTAAGGTTTTGCTTCATATTCTTTCCTCCACCATTTTTCTAAGATGATAAGTTTTTCATGGTTGAGAGAAAGAAAAAGATGAGAGTTTTCATTCTTGAGAGTTTCATTTTCTTGATCTCATTTTCATGCTAGAAAAATGCAAGCACCATTTTTCTAGTCTTGATTCCTCCATCATCTTCAAAGGCAACAAACCCCAAATGAGACATAGCCTCTACACTACACATTCTACAGCATATCTTGAGCATGTCGAGTTGCCGGCTTCATGCCCGAGTTGCCTAGGTATTGAGGCGGGAGCCCGTAAAAGACGCAGGCCATGTGGTGCCCTTCCGGCGAGGAGGCGACGATGTGGAGACAAGACTTTCCGCGGGAGATCGGGACGATGACGAGAAGACCGGAGGACTCGGATCACTCGTTATACTTCTCTTCCCATCTCTTGTTAGCTAGTATAGGTTAATGGTTAACGATCCGGGTTTTCATTGTCCGCGGTAGCGCCGGTTTCCAAGTAAGGAAAAATTTTGATTCCGCATTTTGGCCTCGGATAGACGGCCGTGGCGCTGCCGTGGCGCAACATGGTATCAGAGCCATGCCATTAACCTTTCCTAGCTTGTTCTAATGCGTTTTGCTTATCCGATCGACCAAAATTCCAAAAACCTCATTTTTATTCACATCAGTTTTCTGTTGGAATTTTTTGGTGTCAAAATTTTTTTCAGGTTGTAGAAAACTGCTGTACAAGACATTATAAGACCACCGTAAAAATTCGACAATTTCAGTCGACTTCTTTAGCACGGAACCGCGGCCAACCCCCCCTTGGGCCGCGGTTCCGCCGCACTCTGGAGTCTTCACTGGGTCAAAATTTTACAGTGGGCTTTTGGGCTAATTTTGTGGGTTTTGGAATATTAAATTTGGGCCCAGGTTTTCTGTGACTGCTACAGTATTGGTTGGGGGCCCACTTGTTAATTGTTTGATCGATCGGATATTTTTAAACACATTATTTCACAGTATTTACATTATATCTGCGACCGTGAATGTCACTTGATCGGTAAATCCCGTCTAACTGCTATAGCCCGGTTAGACGGATTTGCGAACGTGACTTTCACGTTGATGTTCTATGTTTATGCTGTGTTGTTGCGGATCGGTCGTGGGGGATAGCCTGGATGCAATGCTAGTACAGTTTTGTTGTATTATGCACATTTGATATTGCGGGGCGAGCGTCCGACATGTGGACTGCTGTCACTGCCTGTTTGTATTATTCTTTTGGGGTACGACCTGGTTGCGGTCGATGTACCCGGTGTATCTATATTTTACTTTCTGTACTAGGATTACCCCGCGGAGGGGTGCACGGATAGCCGGGTTCTAGAGGGCAACGGGCCCGCATCTCATGGCATTGAGACGGAGGGGGCTTCACTCTAGGATTGGCGGGCTATTCGCCGCACTCGTAGGGGGTACAGTTTGACCCAGGAGGGGTGCCCAAGTTACCGGATTCCATGAAGTGCTGGGTGGTCCATTCACGGAGCTGAAGGGGGCTGCCTCGCTTCAGGTTTTGGCGGGTGACTTGCCGCGCCCGTAGGGGTCTAGGATTTCATTGCACAGGCTATCCACACGACCAGGGGAATGTCGGGTTTCAGCAGCGGCTCTGTGAAACCCGGGGATCCCAGATATCTGTATTGTTCTGTGATGCTGTACATTTCTGTGATGTTGCATTCTATCACGCCTTGAGCGAATATAATATATTGGTATATATATTAGTAGATGTTGTATATGTTTTACATCCGCGCTAGTCCAGTCCCCGCTCTGCCGTTAGTTAGCTAACCTAACGGGTGATGACGGGACCCAGTGGCGAATGCGGATGGCATATACGTACATCAGTATATTTTCGTTCTTTGTGGTGTGATCATTTGATGGGACTGCGTTGATTCGGATCAATGCAAGATAAACAAACCTATTCTGATGTTGTTGGAACACTTTTCAAAAAGCTGTTATTGCAAGGACGTTCACTTTTGTTTTGCATCGTGGTATTCATTTGGAATATCCTGCTCCTCAGTCGACGAGGCAAAGGCCGAGATCCCTTCACCGGGAGTGACCCCTTGGACAGAAGTTTGCGTCAGGGCATTAACTTCACTATAGCCGATTACTTTTGCTTTGCATCGTGGTATTCAGTTGGAATATCCTGCACCTCATTCTACGGGGAAAGAGCCGAGATCCCTTCACCGGGAGTGACCTCTTTAGTAAAGGTTTTCGTCACTATATTTTTATAAAAAGTTATCATGTTCCTTCAACGATATCAAGTTCATTACGTTAAAGGTTTTTCGCCAAAAACCAGTCGTAGCCCTCCGTCATTTCAGATCAGTATTGCTTAGTATTCGCGCTGCGTTTGTCGTTGCTATTCGCCGAGGCGTAGTGTGCGGTAGCTTTGTTGTGCTATTCTGTCGCATGGATATGTGGATTGGTTAGGACAGTCGTACGACTTTGTTGATTATTCGTCAAGGGTCGTGCGGGTGGGTTTAACGCAATCAAGATAATGACGGGCTGAACTTGACTAGGACCTTTTGATTTGTTGATTATTCGTCAAGGTCACTTGGGTCCTAGGGGTAAAAATCACATCGGGAGTTTCAAAAGAACTGAAACTTGCCAGACATGCGCATACCTTCTGGAGTGTGGTGACGTGAGTGGATTCCGTCACGTTATCATGCGATGATAGTTGGATCCCGATTCCCACTGATGAGTTCGTTTACTCCTCGGGTGATCCCGACTATTTCTTCTTTCAGGTTTGGAGGGGAATTTGAGATACAGTGGAAGGTTTCCAGATTAGATAAAGTGATAACCATTCTAATCTAGGTTAGAGTGCACGCTGAGTGTTTCTTTTCTCTCTCTCTTTGGCAGCGACCATTGACCCGACCCTAGACTATGACTCAGTGACCAAGTTGACCGAACCTTCTTAACACTGGCTTTTGGATTATCAGAGTTGCAGACCTCTTTGCCACCCCTACTTTTACTCTTTTCTCCGGGACACCCCGTATTACTACGAACGTCCACTTCCATTGGACAAAACCATCGTATGGTTATATACGAACTCGAAGGACTTCGAGGATGGTTTCTGGTTCTGGAGAAAACGAATGGGATTATTCAGTTGTCTTTTCCCTTTTATCTTCTCTCAAGTTGTGAGTACTCCTTGGTTTAGGAGGTAGCACACCTATTACGCAAGTTGGATAGTCTTCTTCCAAACCTTAGGCTGGTGCCGACCGGTAGGGAATGAAGAAAACCAATTAGCCTAAACGGTGTGCAGAAGGTATTAAGATTAAGACAAAGCAAGGGATTAGTAAGAGGGCAAAGTAAATTGCAACTGCTATTCACGACCGAACCAAGTATTTCTTCGCCAATCCTAAATCACCTTTGTATTTCTCCAGGACACTCCGTATCACTACGAAGATCCACAGTTTATTTGGATACTCCATCGTATGGTTATATACGAACTCGAAAGGAACTTGTTCCAGTTCGGGGATGGATTCTGGTCCAGGAGAAATAGGAATAAGGTTTATTCGGTTGTCTTTTATCTTCACCTTCTCTCGCATTGCGAGTGCTCCTAGGATTAGGACAGTTCACCCATTATGCTTACTGGATAGTCTTCTTCCAAACCATAGGCTTGTGCCGAACGATAGGGAAGGAAGAAAACCAATTGGCCTAAAGGGGTGTGCAGAAGGTAATGACTAAAGACATATAAAGGGATTTGGACAGATGGCAAAGAGATATACGGTTACAGTTGTGAATCTGGATAATGGAAGAGGCATTACTAAGAATACTGGAATACCCCACCGAAACAATTCAATGTTTCAGTTTCACTATGTAATGTTAAAAGAAAACTGATTTCCCGATTAGATACTTACTCCAGGGTATGTATTTACCAGGTATGATTCTCACATCTGTATGGTTTTACAAATGATGAGTGGGCGTAAGTCATTGGGAATAGGGTGATCATCCTCATTATATCGGGATTCGTTGTAATCGGTGATATTTGAGGAGATCATCTGAGCTGTTTGCCGGTCGGCAAATATTTGGTTTTGAATATCCGCTGTTGTGCACCAATTTCAAATTGATATATCTGTACGTCTATTTTCATAGAGTGAGATATACCTTTTGATATTATGTCGATGACATTTACCTATATCAGTGGATGGTTAGGTAAGGAGCATTGAACAGCGGTGTAATTCTTCTTAACCATAAGTACAGTTATCAACCTACGACGCACAGTGAAAGAGTTGTTAGACTCAGCGGACTTATACAGAGTATTGTATATTGTCCAACGTCCATCAGGACAGAGGGGTTGGTCCTCGTACTATATTCGGTTTACTTATGACTTCTCTAGATTTTAGACAGCTGTTTCGTGGAAACACAGGGTCTAAGTTTTGAGGAGTTATAGGTATTTGAATAGAGTAGAGAACCAGGTGTAGCAAGTATCGGGATTCTTCAAGGTGATCGAAGATGTAGATACTTGTGTATGGTATTCAGTTGATAGTAATGATAAAGAGAAATTGCTTCTCTTTCAGGTTACTCATAATTGGAAGTACTCCTAAGTTGAGTAACGCTGATCGGCCTCCTTCCATTTAGTTGACATGCACTGGAGATAGCTGCATGATTTGAATCTGGTTCAATTGAATCAGTGCCTCTGGTTCTATATTGCATACAGAACAGTTCATATCTTAACGATGTTAAGGTACGGGGAGTTGTCCGGCTTATGCTTAAAACCAGACACTAGACAACTCAAGGCACGTTTCTGTAATGGCTGTTTGCGGGTTGACCCAGGCTATGACGAGGGTTGACTTTCTACCATCTGGAAGATCAATAGAAATATTGTTCTTGACTCGCCACATTTTTTAAAGGAAATGGTTATTTTTCAGAAAACAGTAGTGGGAGTATGGTAGAACTGGAAGCGATTCCAGAACCGCAAACGATTACTGAAGATTTGATAAGGAACCTAAAGATTCAATCTGATTTGACATTCCATTGGCAACTCCGCAGATAAGGTGGGTAACTTCAGGCACCCGAGAGGTACTCCGGTGGCCTCAAGGACGGTGACAAGGAAGTTCTTGTTTACCCATACTTGCCATTGTTGTTGTTCCAGGCTGCGAGACCCGGCAGGAGGATGAGTATAGCGTCGTTCTAAACTAGCTTTAGAAGTGCGCGTCTATATGACTCTGCCAGAGGGTTGTCGTAGTCAGTGGGAGCAGCGGAAACATTGGTGGACATCAGGCTTATGTCTATAGACTAAAGCAGATATAGAGGAGATAGATCATCTATTTCTGACGTGACAGTCATAGGTTTGACTTCATCAGAATAGGGGATGGATCTGTTGAGAAGGTGGTAGGGTGTGATGTCCTGGTTTTGGATGACATACACAGAGTAGGAAAGGAAATTCCTATACTACGATCGGTTATACTTTGGTTGTCACACAGTATTTTCTCCACACAGGTCTTGGATATTATATCAGACATTCTGGTTACTAGATCTATGGTTTTAGATCTAGATTTGGGTGGTTTCCCAATCAGGGTACCTTGACAGCATTCTAAGAGTATTTAGAATGGACGACTCCTGGCACGGTAGTGTACCTGCAGGTGATGGAGTCACCCTCTCTAAAGGTGTCTTACAGAATAAAGGGGAGAGGGTTGTGCATGATTGGCAGATCACTTGCTCAGGCAATTGAGTCAATCATGAGATGTCAAGTACCACACCAGATGTTGTTCTTGCACTAGATGCAATAAGTTGACATTGATCCAATCCTGGAGAAACAGTCGGAAGCATTTTTAGATCATAAGTGAATGTTCTAGGGATATGATAACGGCTGCCTCCTTTAGGAGACGGTTGTCATTCCAGGCTTCCAAGGTGACATGGACAACAAGGAGGTTGTCAGAGTTTTAGTTCTCCCTCTGACGAGGGACAGTATTTTGGACAGGTGATCCAAGGCAATACTGAGGGAGGCATGGCGCAGGATACTGATTAAGTTCAGTTGTCGATACAGTCTAAGAAGTTTGGATTTGGAGTTCATTTATGAACTAGGTCCCATCAGACATCCAGACATTCCAAGACAGGTATTGCTCATTTCGGGAGATGGTTTTCTCCGCGAACTTGAGATATAGAGAGATATAGAAAGAAACATCTTAGCGGATCCACTCACTGAGGCTTTTCCTCGAACGCAATAGTTTCGCAAACAGGCTTTGTGCGACTGACTAGTAGAGGAGTTGGGTGTTCGGTATCACACGGGCTGTGAGTATGCGACATCGCAATAATTAGCCTTGAGTGCAAGTGGGAGATTGTTGGAGATAGTGCCCTCAGAGTCAATTATTGGATCACAGGCACGTGATTGCAATGATTGAGGGAGGACCTATCCCGGTAGAACAGTCTTACTCGAGATGATAGTATGCTATCTGGTTTACCTTTATCATCGTGTACTGTTTCAGGTGACCTTACAGGTCGCTATTACACGTTGATAGAGCCCCTAGGATTCTTGCTTGACGACCAGCAGTATGATGGTGATCATATACGTGGGAGCTGGGGTCTATAAGCACATCCTTAAAAAGTCCCTAGTCGTGGGAGTTTCGAGACTGGGCATCGATACTCCATTAGTAGACTAGTGTATACAGTCGAGACCCCGACGAGGGGCGGTGGCCGGTCTCACAAGCCACTGGTGTCAGTTGGTTCACCTAAGATGTATACAGGTGCTCATTGGGTTATGAGTACACCGGACAGGACTCGCCGGGAACCTGCTAGTTGGGATTATACCAGACGTCAGATAGCAGTTCCCAGGTGACATGTGTACAGGTTAGTTCATCGACCTGAGATCGTCATTTGTCTCGTGTGAGTTCCCACTGTGCTTTGATTACTACCCTACCACGGCTCAAAGGAGTCGTGCAAACAGGTTTTAGTTGGGTACAGTCCCGAGCCACATGGAGGCAGTGAGCGGATCTTCAGGGGTTCGTCTCTCCCGGTATTGGGGGTGAGGTCGCGCTGTGTCTAGGAGAGCCATTACGCAAAGCCCTCGGCCGAGGCAGGAGATTTACTGGTAGGTATTCCAGTAGTATCTCAGGGCGTTCTGGGCTACACTCCGACACGACTTGTACCGCTTTTGGGGGTCTGACTTTTACCAACCCCCTAGGCCCGACATGCGATGCTCATAGACGAACGGACCGGACTGTACGGATATTGTCACTGACAGGCTCAGTAGGGTGTCAGGATGAGTTCGCTCATCGACGTCCCTTTTGGTCAATAGCTGGTGGCCCGTTACGTATTGGCTTATACCTCTGACGTGCTAGTGGTTAAATCCACAGCCATAGTATTGACGAGTCTTTAGAGTCCACCACACTTTCAGTTACTCAAGCTTTCGGGCGAAACGCTGTAGAGGCCGTATGGAGATATGGCAGGGTCCGATCAGATACGTGCGGTATTGCACGGATCAGGATCGGACGGTTTGTACTAGAGGCCGTATAGTTATATGGCAGGGTTCGATCAGATACGTGCGGTATTGCACGGATCAGGATCGGACGGATATTACTAGCCGGCTTTGGTTTAAGCCGGATCCTAGTTTAGTACAGTGTAGATTTTGTCTCATTGCATTTGTATCCGGACGGAATACAGATGCGGGTGTGTATGCACAGTATCGGGGTTTTCCTGTAATTTATTACGGGACCAGTTTTCTGGAGTTGCCAGTTTGCATTCCGTTCCGGCCGGTTTTCCTTTGTTCTTTTCCGGCCGGACTTTTCCGATGGAGGGTGTTATTTGCAAGTTTGCAAATAACACATTGTTGAGGGTTTTCTTGCAAATGTATTTATTATGATAGCATCTTTTGATACCATTCTCATCACTTGCTTTTTGTTGATTAGAAGTGATTTGGAATTGATTTGATTTGGTTATGATGATGTTTGGTTGTGGTTACCCTCCACCTTTTCCTACACTCACCTTCCTTCTAAGGTTTTGCTTCATATTCTTTCCTCCACCATTTTTCTAAGATGATAAGTTTTTCATGGTTGAGAGAAAGAAAAAGATGAGAGTTTTCATTCTTGAGAGTTTCATTTTCTTGATCTCATTTTCATGCTAGAAAAATGCAACCACCATTTTTCTAGTCTTGATTCCTCCATCATCTTCAAAGGCAACAAACCCCAAATGAGACATAGCCTCTACACTACACATTCTACAGCATATCTTGAGCATGTCGAGTTGCCGGCTTCATGCCCGAGTTGCCTCGGTATTGAGGCGGGAGCCCGTAAAAGACGCAGGCCATGTGGTGCCCTTCCGGCGAGGAGGCGACGATGTGGAGACAAGACTTTCCGCGGGAGATCGGGACGATGACGAGAAGACCGGAGGACTCGGATCACTCGGTATACTTCTCTTCCCATCTCTTGTTAGCTAGTATAGGTTAATGGTTAACGATCCGGGTTTTCATTGTCCGCGGTAGCGCCGGTTTCCAAGTAAGGAAAAATTTTGATTCCGCATTTTGGCCTCGGATAGACGGCCGGGGCGCTGCCGTGGCGCAACACCTCCGTCACTGACGTGGGTCTAGGCCAACTCCGAACTGACTCTATCTTCCTCGGGTCGACACATATACCATCTCGTGTAATCACGTGCCCCAAGAAGTCTACGCTGTCTAGCCAGAAGGCACACTTGGAGAATTTGCCGAAAAGCCGATGCTCCCTCAAGGTCTGCAGCGTAATCCGCAGGTGCTGCTCGTGCTCCTCTCTACTCCGAGAATACACCAAGATATCGTCCATAAACACTATAATGAACAGATCAAGATACGGCCGGAAAATACGGTTCATCAAATCCGTAAATGCTGCTGGCGCGTTGGTGAGTCCGAACGACATCACCAAAAGCTCATAATGGCCGTAACGTGTGCGGAAGGCTATCCTAGGAATGTCCTCCTGTCGAACCCGCAGCTGATGGTAGCCTGATCGCAAATCGATCCTCGAAAAGTATCCTGCACCCTGAAGCTGGTCGAACAAATCGTCGATGCGTGGCAAAGGAGACCTGTTCCGCACTGTCACCCTGTTCAGCTGGCGGTAGTCGATACACAAACGCATACTGCCGTCCTTCTTCTTGATGAACAGGACTGGAGCACCCCAAGAAGAAACACTGGGTCGAATAAGTCCCTTATCCAGCAGATCCTGCAACTGACCCTTCAATTCTCTAAGTTCCGCTGGGGCCATCCGATAAGCCGGTACAGAAATAGGCCCCGTGCCAGGAACCAAGTCAATGCAGAAAGAAATATCGCGCTCGGGCGGTAGCCCAGGAAGCTCGTCAGGGAACACATCAGGGAACTCGCTAACAACCGGAACCTGATCCAGAGGAACCTCTGTAGCTCTAATATCGCAAACATATGCGAGAAATCCCTGACATCCCTTCCGCAAAAGCTGTCCAGCGCGAAAAGAAGAAATCACTCTGTGAGGGGTGGCACCACGGTCCCCCAACACAACAACAACTGACTCGCCGGGAAAACAGAATCGAACTGTCTTCTCGCGGCAGTCAACAGAAGCATAGCACGTGGCTAACCAATCCATGCCCAAAAGAACGTCGAAGTCCAGCATCTCAAGAAGGATCAAATCAACCGGCAACTCTCTCTCGCCAATACGGACGATACAGGATCGGAACACGTACCTAGCAACAAACGACTCTCCCACAGGAGTAGTCACAACAAGCGGCTGGTCAAGCAAACCGGACTCTCTACCCAAACTCGGCACAAAGTGTGTGGATACGTACGAGTGCGTTGATCCGGGATCGAATAACACGTGTGCATCAACCGAACATACAGGAAGGATACCTGAGACCACCGCATTGGACGCCTGCACGTCCTGATGCGTCAAAGCAAAGACTCGCGCCTGTCCTCCACCTGCAACTAACTGCCCTCTGCCGGCCGCTGGCTGCCCTCTACCTCGGCCACCTCGTCCTCTATGAACAAATCCTCCGCGACCACGACCTCTCTGTGTATGCGTCTGACGCGGAGTAACAGTAGGTACTATCGGCAATGCCATCTGGGATGGTGAAGGTGGTAATGTAACAAGCGGTGCTGCCGCCCCACTCCGGGGTACCTCAGGACAATCTCGCACACGATGATAAGAGCTCCCGCAACGGTAACATCCCGATGACGGTCGCTGACCCTCCTGGGAATAGGAGCTAAACAATCGGCCTCGTCTCGAATCTCTGCCACCTGCATGGTGTCTGTCACGACGCCGGAATGGCCGTCTCTGCACTGACGTATCTGCACGAACTCTCTTCGGTCCTGGAACTGCCGAAGTCTCAGCAAGGCGCTCCTCAACTAATAATGCTGCATCTACTGCTGCTGCGTATGTCTCGTAATGCTGCGCGCTGATAGCAAGGAATAGTGTTGTAAGCAAGCCTCGGACAAATCTCTTGACTCGCAACTCCTCAGTAGCCACTAGATACGGAGCATAAACGGATAGCTCGATGAACAGCACATCGTACTCTGCCACTGACATCTCTGGCGTCTGGCGTAAGGACTCGAACCTGCGTGCTCTAGCATCTCTGACACTCAGGGGAAGAAAGCGGGCAAGGAATAGTGCCACAAACTCTGTCCAGGTCATAGGAGGAAGACCTGCTGCTCTACCCTTCTCGACTGATTCGCACCATTTCTGCGCAAGACCTTCCAAGCGAAAGCTCGTGAACTCAACCCATCTCGCATCTGCGCATCTAATGTGAACGACATATCTGCGCCATCCTATCAATGAAAGACTGTGGAACCTCGGCCACATCGGTGCCTGTGAAGATCGGAGGCTTCAGCCTCATAAACTCTGACAGCGATACTGTAATAACCTCTGTAGTCGCAGGTGCAACTGCCTAAACTGTGGGTACCACCGCGGTCTCCGCAACGGGTGGAACTACCTCTGGTCGCTGCGCTCGAAGTGTCTCAACTAGAGATCCCATCATCTGGCGCATCTCCTGCATACTGGATCCCATCGTCTGGCGTATCTCCTACACACCAGCCCCTAACATAGCAATCTGATCTGTCACGGCAGGAACAGCCTGCTCGGGCACAACCGGTGTACTACCCGGATCAGTCCTCGTCTCGGACGAGTCAACTCGAATCTCAGCCCTTGCGGCCGCTATCTGCGCCCTCATAGTCTTTGGCGGCATATTGGCTGGAAGGAACAATAGGATTCGATAAGGATACGGAAATCGAATCGCAAGAATGCATAGACTCAAGAAGGAATTTAAATCAACAAGTCCTAAGGTCGCGTAGACGGAGTACCGTGTCGTGAGTATGCCGCGGAACATACACACGCTACGCTACCCTGCTGCAGCTACCTACTCCATCATACCAGGGTTATCCTACACTCCGAAAGGTAAAACCTACGCTCTGATACCAACTTTGTCATGACCCGAAGTTTGGCCCGTGACCGGCACTTAACCACGTAACGTCTACAGGCGTAACGCGACTAAGTGAACCGAAAACCCAGAAATCAAACCAGTGAAAGTATAGAGTGTTATAAGTTTTAAATGAAAGCACTTACTAACATGATAAGAAATTTAAATAAACAATCACCAAGATAGTAATATACAACGCCGTAGCGAAGATCAAGATCCACAAGTGGGAACAATACAGATAGGATAAACTGCAAGTACAGTCGGCTCACAACGAGCTCGACACCAGAATACAAATAGAATACATCATCGTCCTCACACTGTCTCTAAGTCAATACATACATGGTAGATGGAGAATACTAGATACAACAATGTTCATACAGAAAGATAACAGATACCGCACAAAACCCACCTATCAGCAAAAGAGCTAGTACACCAACTATGGGGGTATCTGTGCCAAAAGATGCAACCGCAGCCTGCCGCGACTACTCCGAAGGGCAACCTGCAAACACTGTGGCACAACGGGGGTGAGTTGCCAACTCGTGAATAGAGATAACATATAAAGGTAATCGCGAGCATGCACGTACTACGCTACTCTATCATATGCCAACAGATGATATCATTGTGTGATAAGCAGTATGTGCAATAATCATGCAAATGCTCTATCAGGTAATGTAACTACAGGATGAGGTAGCAAATGTAAATGCCGAGCAGGGGCAATATAATATCTACACGGAATGTCAACGTGGAATATATAATCGGTGTCCCTCAATGCACCCAGATCCCCCAAATAGCTCAGGCGCCGGCACTCTCATCGGCCCTCAAATCCTGTACATCTCTGAGAATCCCGAGTGCCCAACATCGGCACCCAAATATCATAAATACTCGTGTCCAGCATCGACATGCAAATCCTTATCCATCGGGCCCCGTCTGTCCGGGTCAGCCCACGGGCTCCGTCTGCGGTATCGGCCCTCGGCCCCAGCAGTACGGATCACCCCGCATCCATCTATAGACTCTGATCAGTACCCTCCGGATAACTGTCAGGTCCAACCAATCACCGGTAGGTAGTAGTCCCTCTGCCAGGCTCACCGTCTACTCCACAGCGAAACCGTTCTCGCCCTGGGGTACCATACCGGGTCCATCATGTACCCATAATCGTCCTCAACCAGCTCCTCGATTCGGGTTCACACATATCACTCTAGCACCGAGAAAACACATGGTGGACGCACCGAAATATCATATCAAGGGAACCGGGTTTTTAAATGATTATATATTTGCAATAGCCACGGTTCCCAAATCCAGAAATCACATGTAATCCAAACCAAAATACAAGTCAATGATCCGATATAATATGTGCGTCAAATATAAATAGCATGTCAAGTCACATATAGATGAGCTACAATGTAATGATCCGATGTGATATAGGCATCAAGTATGAATAGCATGTAAAGTCACATATAGATGAGCTACAATATGACGATCCGATGTGATATAGGCATCAAGTATGAATATCAAGTCATGTCATATATAGATGAGCTACAATGTAATGATCCGATGTGATATAGGCATCAAGTATGAATAGCATGTCAAGTCACATATAGATGAGCTACAATATGATGATCCGATGTGATATAGGCATCAAGTATGAATATCAAGTCATGTCACATATAGATGAGCTACAATGTAATGATCCGATGTGATATAGGCATCAAGTATGAATAGCATGTCAAGTCACATATAGATGAGCTACAATATGACGATCCGATGTGATATAGGCATCAAGTATGAATAGCATGTCAAGTCACATATAGATGAGCTACAATATGACGATCCGATGTGATATTCTACAGTGTGAGTGTCATGGCAATTACTAACGGTGTGTGTGTAACATGCAGGATAGTGCTCGTACAACATGGACCGTTAGTAATGGTGCGGTGTTCTATCAATTCTAGTTTATATCCAAATAGCAGGGAATGCAGCATGCACTAAATAGTAGCCATGAAAAGTCAATGTATACAAAGGAAATTATAAGGTCCTATCAGCCCTGACGTAGAACGCCATGCGGGCGATATCCCCGTAGATGTGAAATCTACTCACTGTAATCTCTCGCTAGGTATAGCCAACAACTTGTTTCCCCTTCTGCGCGGCGTCCGCCGTACTCGCCTGCGAACCTAGAATTTCACAATACATCATACATAAGCTTGAAGTCACACAAACGCGACATTAAGACCGAACTAGTAACTCGTGTCGCAAACCAAGCGCGCGTGTGCGCGATACGCTAAAACGTGTGGTTACGCGCCTGAAACCACTCCGACGCGTCGCGATACGCAGAAACCCCAAACCCACACACTCGTATCACGCGTGTCGTGAAAGATTGAAAATACGGGAAAACAGGTATTCTACCCCAGATTTTGATACAGGAAAGATATTGTAAAACTACATATACCAAAACAACACACACAGCAGCAGACACCCACACCCCATACCCCAACCCACAACTCCCCCATCTGGCCGCAAATTGCGGCCAGAATGAATATTTTGGTGGCCTGGGTGGGGAATTGGGCTTCTAGATTTTGTGTGTGCACTATAAACCCTACATACATGTTACAGTAGCCACTAGTTTCACTCTGAAATGTCTCGGGTAGCAGCAGATCCTACAGGGCCTAATTTCTAGTTAAGATTCACACTTTGCACTAAAAATGGAACTTTAGGGTATTTTTATGCAACCTGAAGTGCAACATGGTAAAAATAGCTCTAATAACACTCAAAAGAGTTAACTAAACTATAAGAACACCAATCTAACATATACTTCACAAATATCCTCTAATATCACAAAACAATGCATAAAATGAGATCTTTACTTAAGAATACAACAAGTTATGGAAAAAAGAGGTTAAGTCAAGAATTTATACCTTCTAAAAGACCCTTAAAACACCAAAGTTTCAGCTTCACTCTCAGTTTTGCAGATTAGCCTTCAAACACCTCACAAATTCATTTTTCCTAGGGTTTTGTGATGAAAATGTGTGGTTTTTGTGTAGGATTTGTTTGGGAGTCAAAGGGAAGTGAAGAGGAGAAGAAAAGATGAAGTAAATGGGGATTTCTCTGCTGGAAATTCAGCAGCAAAACTGAAGTGAGGTGAAGAGAGAGAAAAGAGCAAGGAAATGGGTCAAAAAGTCAAAATCTTTACCTAACACCATGCTCATTTGTTTTATTAGGATTTGAAATTATAAAAAGAGTTTTGTGAAAGGATTAAATGGTGGGGAAAATAACTTTGCAACCATGCACAAAGAATGGTTAACAAGTCACAAGAAAAAGTCTAAGTATGCAAGTGTGCACAAACACAAGAAAATTCCCAATATGCTAACACTACTAAAAATAACTAATAATCCTAGAAACACATATCTATAATCACACGTACGATCACTAATTATCACGAAAGACATTCTAACGGAAATTCAAAGTGTTACATTACGACTCACAAAGGAAAAACACACTTGGGAGTCCTCACGACTCCTAAGGAGAAAATGCACCTGCGGGATCCTTATGACTCGTAGGGAGAAAATGGTTTTATAGGACCCTCACGGCCCATAAAATTGAAAAGACTTAGGTGACAGGGGTCTAAACCTGTCTCCTAAGCCATCGCTCCCCAATCCCCAAGTGGCGAATGATGAGTCGCTCCTGGTACCATATTCCAGTGCAGCGATACAGACGCCAACCAAATTCCAAACTCCAATCCCAAATGGCGAATGATGAGTCGCTCCTGATACCATATTCCAGTACAGCGATGCAGACGCCAGCCAAATTCCAACACCCATACACCAACAGCAAATGATGAGTCGCTCCTGGTACCATATTCCAGTGTAGCGATGCAGACGCCAACAAAGTCCCGAAATTTTTATGGCCCTACGGTCTGGATCATACATCCTGCAAAACCGTATACAATCCACGGGCGTAAAACAATCCCAATCTCTCCAAAAATAATAAAATAAAAATAAAAAAAAGGTATGTCCATAAGCAAAATGGGCATGGATGAAAACCCGAAAGAGCTCCATGAGTAAAAATAGCAGGATTGCCGGCGAGTTTGTGAAAACCCGAAAGGGCGCAAACTCGTGGGAAAGAGATGAAATGCACTCATAAGGTCCTCTCGACTTTGTGAGGAGAAAATTCCCGCGTGAGATCCTTACGACTCACAAAGGAGCAACACACTTGGGAGTCCCCACGACTCTTAAGGAGAAAATACACTTACGGGATCCTTACGACCAGCAGGGAGAAAATGCTTTGTGAGACCCTTACGGCTCACAAAATTGAAAAGTCTTAGGTGATAGGGACCTAAAACCTGTCTGCTAAGCCATCTTTCATAATAAGCAAACGCAAATGATGATTCGCTCTTGGTACCATATTTCAGTGTAGCGATGCTGATGCTAAATGAAAAAAACCAATTCCCAAATCCTCTCATGACAAATGATGATTCGCTCCCGGTACCATATTCCAGTGTAGCGATGCTGATGTCAACCCAAATCAAATCAAACCAACAACCTCTACGCCGGAATCATGCTCCATCCCAAAATTTACCCCGTGTCGAAATCATGCTTCGCCTCGGGATATCTACCTTCCCTGCCGGAATTTTTCTCCGCCTCGGAATCAAGTCAACCAGCAAGCTCTGCATTGGAATTATGCTTCGTCTCAGAATGCACCCCGTGTCCAAATGATGCTTCGCCTCGGTTTATCTGCCTTCCCTGTCGGAATTATGCTTCGGCTCGGAATCAACCAACGACCTCCTCGTCGGAATTATGCTCCGCCTCGGAATCAAGTCAACCAGCAAGCTCTGCGTCGGAGTTATGCCTCGTCTAAGAATGCACCCCGTGTCGAAATGATGCTTCGCCTCGGTGTACCTGCCTTCCCTGTCGAAAGTATGCTTCGTCTCAGAATCAAGTCAGCCAACAAGCTCTGCGCCGGAATCATGATCCGTCTCAGAATATACCCCGTGTCGAAATCAATGCTTCGCCTCGGAATATTTGCCTTTCTTGTCGGAATTATACTTCGCCTAGGAATCTACCTCCGCATCGAAATCATGCTTCGATCAGAATGTATGCCGCTCTTCGGAATGATGCTCTGACCTTCGAATTATGCTCCGCAAATAGGAATGATGCACCGATCCCCGGGAATCACGCTCCCCGAGGGATACTCCGACCTTGGAATTATGCTCCGCTCATCGGAATGATGCTCCGTTCCCTGGAATCATGCTCCGCTCTTCGGAATGATGCTCCGATTCTTGGAATCATGCCTCTACTCTTCGGAATTATGCTTCGACTCTTTGGAATAATGCTCCGACCTTGGAATTATGCTCCGCAAATCGGAACGATACTCCGATCCCCATGAATCACGCTCCCTGAGGGATACTCCGACCTTGGAATTATGCTCCGCGAATCAGGATGTTGCTCCAATCTTTGGAATCATGCTCCGCTCATTGGAATGATGCTCTGATCTCTGGAATTATGCTCCGTGAATCAGAATGATGCTCCGATCCCCGGGAATCATGCTCCCCGGGATGATGCTCCACCCCTGAAATGATGTTCCACCTCGAGGTCCAACTTCAAGAACCACCAATTTCATGCACACAACTCAAATGTGTGGTGTGCATTTATTGATAGGGGACACTTTGTTGGGGTCAAAATTTGCACCCCGGTTGACCGAGTCAAAGTCAAGGTCAACCCCAAGCCAGGTGGGCCCAAGCCCAGGTCAAGCGGGCCCATGCCCAAGTCGAGCCCGCGGCCAGCCTCCCCATGCCAACAAAAAATTCATGCAATAAATAATTTTTATGTAATTTTTTATACATGAATGTATGCAAAATGGGCATAAAGCCAATATTTTGTAAGCCCATGGCTTATGTGCTAAAATGAAATGGCACATGAGCCATGGGATAGGCAAAATGCCATTTTGTGAAGCCCAAGGGGCTATACGTAAATATGTAAGCCTATATAAGGCAGCATGATGATGAATAAAAAAAATACTTTTCATTCTTTCAAAAAAAAATACTTTTCATTCTCTCAAAAACCTAGAGTTTGTTCCTCTTTCCTTTTTCTGAAGGTTTCAAACCTTCTTATTTCTTTTGAATTAAATCAAGAGTTTTACTCTTCCTTTTTCAAAACTAAATAGTTTTTCACCACAAAACCCATAAAGGGGAACTCAGATCTTTCATTAGATCATAAAAATAAGAGATCTTTAAAATCTCACATCCCTTGATCTTCAAGATCCGGCCAAACAAAGGAAGAAGGAGACTCACCTCCAGAAACCCCACTTTAGGAAAGAACTAGGGCTCAAGGGGAGAAGCCCTTCATCAGCTTCAAAACATCCTAGGAGTTTAACTCCATCTGAAGCATAGCTTCTTGTTCCGGGACTAAAATTCCCTTTTTTTCTCGTCGGCGCCCAAGCACTCAAGCGCCAAGCACCCACGTGCCGACACGTGGCGTGCTGGCGCTCGAGCGCCCTGCGCTAAAGCGCAAAGCACCCACGTTCCAACACGTGTCGCACTTGCGCTCCAGCGCAAAGTGCCCACGTGCCGACATGTGGCGCATTTGCGCTCCAGCGCCCAGCGCTCAAGCGCAAAGCGCCCACGTGCCGACACATGGCACGCTTGCGCTCCAGCGCAAAGCGCCCACGTGCCGACACGTGGCGCGCTTACGATCCAGCACCCTGCTCTCAAGCGCAAAGTGCGCATGAACCGACACGTGGCGCGTTTTCTCTCAAGCGCCCAGCGCTCAAGCGCAAAGCGCCCACGTGTCGACATGTTGCGCGCTTGCGCTCCAGCGCCCAGCGCTCTAGCGCAAAGCGCCCACATGCCGACACGTGGCACGCTCGCACTCCAGCGCCCTGCGCTCAAGCACAAAGCGCCCACGTGCCGACACGTGGCGCGCTTGCGCTCAAGCGCAAAGCGCCCACATGCCGACACGTGGCGCGCTAGCACTCTTGCGCTCAAAGCACTGGCCCCACGCATCCTTTGAATGTCTTTTCCCCTCTTTTTTTTATATATATACACATACATATATATATATATATGTATACATATGTACACACACATACTCCACGACACTGTCCCTGTTAGAAAAAAAAATTCTAACGGGGCGCTGCCTCGCACCCTGCAAGGGGGCTGCTAGCCCCCTTGACCCCCAGCCCGCTATCCGGGTAGCGGGACCCCCGTAAAAACTCTGCGTGGCTCCCGATATATCCAAGCCCCCCTTCAATACAAAACACACGTAAACTGCACATTGAGTTCGCATGACCAGTTTAACCTGTCAATCGGAGGTTCCCTCGCGCCAACGGCGTGGGGTAATTAACGACAGTTTAGTCCACGGCTGCCGGAGATTCGGATCCCCCACGATCATTAAACCCCGGCCTACCCTGGGCAGGGGGAATCTGTAGTACGCCTGACAAGCGCGCGCCTATTCCCATCTCAATGGGGTGACGAAAAACACCCTACAATTATTTTTATGGCCGCACATCTGGGATGAGGTTGTTGCCGCCATTGTATATTATTTCTTTTACTGTTTTTGCTCCTAGGATAGACCCAAGGTGGGGTGCACAAACTACCGGGTACTTTGAACTGCCGAGTGGCCTACACACGTTGTTAAGGGAGATTGCTTCACTTCGGGAACTTGGCGGGTAGTTGGCCGCACTCCTAGGGGTCTAGGGTGGGTTTTGGCTATTCATCGCGACTGTGTAATCCGTCTTTCGTTGCAGGCTCGAACGAAACGCGGATTCCTAGCATATCCAATGTGTTCATCTGTGATCTGGAATGGCTATCATTGCATCTGTCGAATGTATACATCTATATATGATATCGAGTAGGCGTTGCTTATGTTTTGCATCCGCGCTAGTCCAGCCCCCACTCTGTCGTTAGTTAAGTAACCAAACGGGTGATGAGAGGGCCCCGTGGCGAATGCGGATAGCATCGTACGCCATATTTTCGTTGTTTTCTGCAATGGTAGGATTAACTGATGGGATGCATTATATTAATGCAAAGAAAAACAAACCTAAAATACGTTGTTGGAACAATTTTCAAAAAGCTGTTATTACAAGAACGTTCTCTTTTGTTTTGCACAGAGGTATTCGATTATGAATGCCCAGCACCTCATTCGACGAGGCAAGGGCCGGGATCCCTTCATCGTGAGTGACCCCTTGGACAAAAGTTTGCGTCAGGGTAATAACTTCACTATAGTCGATTATTCTTTCTTTCCGTCGAGGTATTCATTTTGGAATATCCTGCACCTCATTCGACGAGGAAAGAGCCGAGATCCCTTCACGGGGAGTGACCTCTTTAGCAAAAGTTTTCGCCACTATATTTTTAAAAAAAAGGGCAATCAGGTTTCTTCAACGATATCAAGTTCATTACGTTAACGGGTTTTTCTCTAAAAACCCAGCCATAGCCCTCCGTCATTTCGGATTGGTATTATTTAGTATTCGTGCTGCGTTTGTTGACCTACTCAAGGTGTAGTGAACGGTAGCTAAGTGATATTTTTCTGTGCATTGCAAATGTGATTGGTTAGGACAGTCGTGCGGCCTTGTTGACCTAGTCAAGGGCACGTACGGGTGGGTTTAATGCAATCAAGATAATGACGGATAGAACTTGACTAGCGGTTTATGGTTTCTTGACCTAGTCAAGGTCATAAACCGTTAGGGGCAAAAATCCACATCGGGAGTTTCTAAAGAAATTGAAACTTGCAGGTTTAGCATACCTTCTGGAGTGTGGTAACTAGAGTGGATGCCATCTAGGTCATCACACAATGATAGTTGGAACCCGATCCCACTGATGAGTTGGATTACTCTCGAGAGATTATTTAACTTAACAATCAATGCTATAAACCAAGTAGGTGTCTAGAGCGGTGTTAGCGGGGCTATGCCTCCAGGAAAAAGAGGTTATATAATTAAGGAACTTCGCGAAAGCGTTGGAAAACCTCCCTCGAAGTACCAACATTAGCCTGGCTGAAAGGTTAAGCAAGTATTGTGACGTGCGATTAATCCTGACTAGTTCTTATTTTAAAGGTTTGAAGAAGAATTTGAGGAAACAGTGGGAGCCATCCTGGTTAGATAAATTAATAAACCAATCTAATTGTCACGACCCAAAGTTCGGCCCGTGAACGGCACTTAACCACGTGACGTCTACAGGCATAACGCGACTAAGTAAGCCGAAACCCAGAAATCCAAACCATTAAAAGTATAGAGTGTTTAAAACATTTATTAGAATATTTGTTAAAACATTTAGAAAACTTTAAGTTGTTTAGTAGAATTCCTTAAAGTTCAAGTTATTATTTTAAAAATTTTGGCAGCATTTCCTTTGCAAAACTAGCCCCGAAATCGGGTACAAGGCAATATATGAGTAAAATGATACACAATAAGAAATAAACATCCCAAACGGGAGCAATCACGCCCAACGGCGGAAACAACACCACAATGATAATATACGACGCTGTACCAAAGAAAGGGTAAAAATAAGTGAATACAACATGAAATATAAAACTGCATAAATAAGGTCGGCTCACAACGAGCTCGACCCCAGAGTACAATAATATATATTGTCCACACAACTGGTCTCTAAGTCAATACATAAGTAGTAGATGGAGAATACTAGATACAATGATGTATACAACTTGGAAATAAACAGATACCGCACAAAAACCAACCTATCAGCAAAAGGGGTAGTATGCCAACCGCAGTGGTATCTGTGTCAAAAGATGTAAGAAAGCAACCTGCCGCGACTACTCCGGGGGGCAACCTGCAAACACTGTGGCACAACGGGGGTGAGTTGCCAACACTTGAATAGTAGATAACATATAAAGGTAATCGCGAGTATGCACGTACTGCGCTACTCTAACATATGCCAGCAGATAATATCTACATGATGAACTAGATGCTCCAAACATGCAACAAATGCGATCTAATAACATCTCTATGTGAGGAGCAGGGTATGCAATAGTCGTGCATGTCCTATGTAGTCTATCAGGTACTACAGATATAGGATAAGACGTGTAATACTAAATACTTAGCATGGGAATAAATAATATCTACACGGAATGTCAACGTGGAAAAATAGCCGGTGTCCAACAATACACCCAAATCCCAGTAAAACTCAGGCGCCGTCATCCTCATCGGCCCTCAAATCCTGTAAATCTCATGGAATCGTGAGTGCCCAACATCGGCACTCAAAATATCAAGAATTACTCGTGTCCAACATCGACACGTAAATCCTCATATATCGGGCTCTGTAAGTCCGGATCGGCCCACGGGCTCCGTCTGCGGAATCGGCCATCGGCCCCAGCAGTACGGGTCATCCCGTATCCATCTATTGACTCTGGTAAGTATCCTCCGGGTCACGCCGCAGTCCCTCAGCATCTGGTACGTACCGTCTAGTCCCAAATCCCAGTATCCCCTGATCATCGATCACGAACTCAGAAAATCTGCCCTGTCCAATCTGTGCCATGATCTCTGAACATCGGTCATCACTGTGTTGTGCTTCATGTATACGGTCAAGCAAATTTGAGCGTGCACGAACATGCGCAAGCTGTCCCTCTATCGGCGTGAACTCGAACTGTACTCGGCTGTCGCATAATATCTGCCAATCAGCCGACGACTGCCTCTGCACTGCGCTCAAACCAGATAGACTGCCCCCGGGCCTCCTGCTCAAAGCATTCGCCACTACATTTGCCTTGCCCGGGTGATACAAGATCTCGCAATCGTAGTCCTTCACTAGTTCCATCCAACGGCGCTGTCGGAGATTCAGGTCTCGCTGCTGAAATATATATTTTAAGCTCTTGTGATCAGTGAATATCTGGCACGACTCGCTGTATACGTAATGTCGCCAGATCTTAAGTGCAAAGACCACTGCAGCCATCTCCAAATCGTGAGTGGGGTAGTTCTGTTCATGATTCTTCAACTGCCGTGAAGTATACGCGATTACCCTGTCATGCTGCATCAATACGCACCCTAGCCCCACACGTGAAGCCTCACAATAGACCACAAATCCACCTGATCCTGAAGGCAATGATAACACTGGCGCCGTAGTCAAAAGAGTCCGTAGCTGCTGAAAGCTGTGCTCGCACACTTCCGTTCAATCGAAAGGAACTCCCTTCCATGTCAACCCGGTCAAAGATGCGGCAATACGGGAGAAGTCCTGCAAATTTCGCATGTAGTAATCGGCCAATCCTAGAAAGCTTTGGATCTCGGTAACTGATGCGGGTCTGGGCCAACTCTGAACGGTCTCGATCTTCTTCTGGTCCACACATATACCATCTCGTGTAATAACGTGACCCAAGAAGTCTACGCTGTCAAGCCAGAATGCGCACTTGGAGAATTTTGCGAAAAGCTGGTGCTCCCTCAAGGTCTGCAGTGTGATCCGCAGGTGCTACTCGTGCTCCTCTCGGCTCCAGGAATACACCAATATATCGTCAATGAATACGATGATGAACAAGTCAAGGTACGGCCTGAATATACAGTTCATCAAATCCATAAACACTGTGGGGCGTTGGTGAGCCCGAACGACACCACCAAAAACTCATAATGGCCGTAAAGCGTGCGGAAAACTGTCCTCGGTATATCCTCCTGTCGAACCCGCAGATGATGGTATCCTGATCGCATGTCGATCATCGAAAAATATCCTGCCCCGTGAAGCTGGTCGAACAAGTCGTCAATGCATGGCAACGGATATCTGTTCCGTACGGTAACCCTGTTCAGCTGGCTGTAGTCGATATACAAACGCAAACTGCCGTCCTTCTTCTTGACAAATAGGACTGGAGCACCCCAAGGAGAAACACTGGGTCGAATAAGTCCCTTATCCAGCAAATCTTGCAACTAAGCCTTCAACTCACTAAGCTCCGTCGGGGCCATCCGATAAGGCGGTACAGAAATAGGCCCCGTGCCTGGAATCAAATCAATACGGAAGGCAATGTCGCGCTCAGGCGGTAGCCCAGGAAGCTCTTCTGGGAACACATCAGGGAACTTACATACAATCAGAACATGATCCAATGGAACATCTGTAGCTCTAGTATCGCAAACATAGGCTAGAAATCCCTGACATCGCTTCCTCAACAGCTGTCCAGCGCGAAAAGAAGAAATCAAAATGTAAGGGGCGGCACCACGGTCCCCCTGCACAACAAAAGCCGACTCTCCGGGAAAACAAAATCTAACAGTCTTCTCACGGCAGTCCACAGACGCATAGCACGTGGCTAACCAATCCATGTCCAAAAGAACGTCGAAGTCCAACATCTCAAGAAAGATCAAGTCGACTGGCAACTCTCTCTCGCCAATACGGACAATGCAGGATCGAAACACGTGCCTAGCAACAAGCGACTCTCCCACAGGAGTGGCCACAATAAGCGGCTGATCAAGCAAACCGGATTCTCTACCCAAACTCGGCACGAAGTGTGTGGAAACATACGAGTGCGTGGATCCGGGATCAAACAACATGTGTGCGTCAACAGAACATACTGATAGGGTACCTGAGACCAAAGCATTGGACGCCTACGTGTCCTGATGCGTTAATGCGAAAACCCACGCATGTCCTCCACCTGCGACTGGCGGTCCCCTACTAGCAACTGCCTGCACTCTGCCGGTAGCTGGCTGTCCTCTGCCTCAGCCACCTTGTCTTCTAGGAACAAACCCTCCGCGACCATGGCCTCTCTGTGCATGAGTCTGATGTGGAGCAACAGTAGGTACAACAGACAACGCCCTCTGGGGTGGTGAAGGTAGTAATGTGACATGCGGTACGGCTGCCTCCCTCCAGGGTATCTCAGGAAAATCTCGAACACGATGATAAGAACTCCCGCAGCGAAAACATCCTGACGATGACCGCTGACCCTCCTAGGGATAAGAGCTGAACAACCGGCCTCGCCCCGAATCTCTGCCACCTTCAAGACGTATGTCACGGCGCAGAAAAGGCTGTCTCTGTGCTGATGTATCCGCACGAACTCTCTTCGGCTTTGGAACTACCGAAGTCTCAACAAGGCGCTCCTCGACTAATAAGGCTGCATCAACAACTGCTGCATACGTCTCGCAATGCTGGGCGCTGATCGCAAGGAACAATGGTGTAAGCAAGTCTCGGACAAATCTCTTGACTCGCATCTCCTCAGTAGCCACTAGGTATGGAGCGTAAACTGATCGCTCGGTAAATAGCACGTCATACTCTGCCATTGTCATCTCTGGCGTCTGGCGTAATGACTCGAATCTGCATGCTCGGGCATCCCTGACACTCTGGGGAAGGAAGCGGGCTAGAAATACCATCACAAACTCGGTCCAGGTCATAGGAGGAAGACCTTCTGCTCTGCCCTTCTCGACCGATTCACACCATTTCTGCGCAAGACCTTCCAGACGAAAGCTCGCAAACTCTACCAATCTCGCATCTGAGCGAACGACATATCCGGGCCATCCTATAAATGAAAGACTGTGGGTCCTCGGCTGCATCGGTGCCTGTGAAGACCGGAGGCTTTAGCCTCATGAACTCTGATAGAGATACTGTAATCACCTCCGTGGCTTCAGGGGCAACTGCCTGTACTGTAGGTACCATCGCGGTCCCCGTGACGGGTGGATCTACCTCGGGTCACTGTGCTCGAAGCATCTCTACTAGAGATCCTATCATCTGGCGCATCTCCTGCATACTGGATCCCATCATCTGGCGCATCTCCTGCATACCGGATCCCATCATCTGGTCTGTCGAAGGAGGAACAGTCTGCTCTGGTACAACAGGGATACTACCCGGATCATTCCTCGTCTCTGACGAGTCAACTCGAATCTCAGCTCTCGCGGCCGCTCTCTGCGCCCTCGTAATCTTTGGCGGCATAATGGCTCAAAAGGAAAGTAGGATTCGATAAGGATACGGAAATCGAATCGCAAGAATGTATACAATCATGAAGGAATTCCAATCAATAAGTCCTAAAGTCACTTAGGCGAAGTACCGTGTCGTGAGTATGCCATTGAACATACACACGCTACGCTACACTGCTTCAGCTACCTACTCCATCATACCAGGGTCATCCTACACTCCGAAAGGTAAAACCTACGCTCTGATACCAACTTTGTCATGACCCAAAGTTCGGCCCGTGACCTGCACTTAACCACGTGACGTCTACAGGCGTAACGCGACTAAGTAAGACGAAACCCAGAAATCCAAACCATTAAAAGTATAGAGTGTTTAAAACATTTATTAGAATATTTGTTAAAACATTTAGAAAACTTTAGGTTGTTTAGTAGAATTCCTTAATGTTCAAGTTATTATTTGAAAAATTTTGGCAGCGTTTCCTTTGTAAAACTAGCCCCGAAATCAGGTACAAGGCAATATATGAGTAAAATGATACACTATAAGAAATAAAGATCCCAAATGGGAGCAATCACGCCCAACGGTGGAAACAACACCACAATGATAATATACGACGCCGTAGCGAAGAAAGGGTAAAAATAAGTGAAGACAACATGAAATATAAAACTGCAAAAATAAAGTCGGCTCACAACGAGCTCGACCCTAGAGTACAATAATAAACATCGTCCTCACAACTGGTCTCTAAGTCAATACATAAGTAGTAGATGGAGAATACTAGATACAATGATGTATACAACTGGGAAATAAACAGATACCACACAAAAACCCACCTATCGGCAAAAAGGGTAGTATGCCAACCGCAGTGGTATCTGTGTCAAAAGATGTAAGAAAGCGGCCTGCCGCGACTACTCCGGGGGGCAACCTGTAAACACTGTGGCACAACGGGGGTGAGTTGCCCAATCGTGAATAGTAGATAATATATAAAGGTAATCGCGAGTATGCACGTATTGCGCTACTCTAACATATGCCAGCAGATAATATCTACATGATGAACTAGATACTCCAATCATGCAACAAATTCGATTTAATAACATCTCTCTGTGAGGAGCAGGGTATGCAATAGTCGTGCATGTCCTATGTAGTCTATCAGGTACTACATATACAAGATGAGACGTGTAATACTAAATACTGAGCATGGGAATAAAAAATATTTACAGGGAATGTCAACGTGGAAAAATAGCCGGTGTCCAACAATACACCCAAATCCCAGTAAAACTCAGGCACTGTCATCCTCATCGGCCCTCAAATCCTATAAATCTCATAGAATCGTGAGTGCCCAACATCGGCACTCAAAATATCAAGAAATACTCGTGTCCAACATCGACATGCAAATCCTCATATACGGGTCGGCCCACGGGCTCCATCTGTGGAATCGGCCATCGGCCCCAGCAGTACGGGTCATCCCGTATCCATCTATTGACTCTGGTCAGTATCCTCCGGATAACCGCCAGGTCTAACCAATCACCGGTAGGTAGTGGTCCCACTGCCAGGCTTATCGTCTACTGCACGACAGATCTGTTCTCGCCCCGGGGTACCATACTCGGTCCACCATGTACCCGGAATTCGCATTGTCCAGCTACTCGATTCGGGTCCACATGTCACATGTCTCAGAACCGAGAAAACACATGATGGACGCACTGAAATATCATATCAAGGAAAACCGGGTTTTTAAAACAGTGTGTATTTTCTTAAAATAATACTCCGGTTCCCAAATCCAGAAATCACATAAATCCAAACTCAATGCCTAAATCCATGCAATGTGTCGTATGACACTAAGAGTAAAGGAAAGGGAAAACCGCTCTTTTAATTGATCCAGTTTTGAAATATCCCATGCGGTCCCTTAGTTTTTAAATCATGCCAAGGTCATCCATGTATGCAACATATGTATGTGTATAGGTATGGATGTGCGAATGGATAGGTACGCAATGTGAGTATAGCAATGTACATGTGCACTAATATGGACATACGATGTATATGTGCCCAAGGGTAAATATATCAAGATATGTATGCACTAAGATGAATATAAGGGTGCATGTGCGCAGGTGGTGATATATCAATGAAGGTATGCACAAAAGAGAATATATAATGTGTTAGTTATATGTATGCCCTAGAGGCCATTACTGTACATTGGATGTATATTGTAGTGGATGCTGGGACATATATAGGTAGGACTTTCTTGCTCGACATGATAGTACGCTATCTGGTTGCTCTTTATCTTAACATGTATACTTGCTGTCTCTCTATTACGTGTTGATAAAGCCCTTAGGATATGTGCTCGACTTCCAGGACTATGATGCAGATCATACTAGTGGGGCCTGGGTAGTCAATGAGTACATCCTTCATTGTTCCTAGTCGTGGGAATATCGAGACGGGGCGTCGATATTCCAGAGTAGACTAGCGTATATCTTCTCGACCCATGTGATGGGCGATGGATGATCCCATATCCATTGGTGTTTGACATCGGAGATGGTATGTGGGTGCTCAGTGGAGACTGGGTACACTGAACGGACTCGCCGAGAACTCCCAGATGGTATTATACCTCACGTCAGATGGCAGTTCTTTAGTGACACTGGTACAGCTTAGTCTGTTGACCCGAGATCGTCATAGAGTCTTCTGTGTCTCCCACTGTGCTTTGATTTCCACCCTACCACGGCTCTACTGAGTTGTGCAAACAGGTGGTTTTTGGGTACAGTCCAGATTCACATGGAGGCAATGAGCGATAGGAGGAGATTCGTTTCTCCTGGTATTGGGGGTTAATGTTGCGCTATGCTCGACTGGCCATAACTGGAAATCCCTGGCCACGGTTGCCGTGATTTACTGGTAAGAGTTATCAGTAGTTTCACACTTGTTATGGACCTTACATCGGCATGACTTATCAAGCTACTGGGGTCTGACGTTTACCACCCCTAGGCGAGTTATGCGACATATCAGACGAACAGACCGGACTGTACGGTAAGTGTTACTGGTTGGATTCACAGGAGTGTGAGCGGGCTTGCTCGTTGATCTTCTGATCGCTCAATACCCGGGTGGCCGTTACGTTTAGCAGACCGCTTGCGGCTTGTGGGTGTTTGATATGATCATCACCTGCTGCCGGCGTATTGACGAGTCTTTAGAGTCCTACACAGAGGTTTCCTGGCTCAAGCGAAACGAAATAGGAGCGCATATGAGATATGTGCGGGACCGAGAATAATACCAGTATGTGATACTGTATTCTATTCTCACGATTTGTATCATTGGACGGTTATATATGATATAGCCGGGATACCGAATCAAGTGTTGATTCGATACATTGATACACTTGATATTAGTCGGTTATATGCGATATGACCGGATCATTAAATCAAGTGTTGATTTAATTATTTAATGTATAATTATATATTTTATATATTATTTTACATTAACTAGTATTTGTTCACTTAAGATGGATTTTCTCACTTGATGTGCACATTGTATATATGATATAGTTTTGTGCACTAGTTTGTATCATGTTTGATGATACATGCAAACTTGGGTATGTGTATGCATTGAACCATGTTTAGGTAAATGGTTAGGGTTTTAATTTATTTATTCATTTATTTATTTATTCTTTTTGGTAAGAATAAAATGGTGGCTAACTTTGTTTTGTTCTTGAAGCTTCATGAAGCTTTGTTAAGCTTTGACCATTTTGTTTCTTTCCTTAACCTAACCATTCACCAAAACCCTAGTTTAGTCTCTACACTAGTTACACTCACCCATGGTTGCTAAATGATAAGGATCACTTGATTTTCTATTATTCATAATTCTTTTCCATTCTTTTCTTCTTCATCTTCTTCAAGAGGTGAAGAAAGCTCACTAGAAATTTACAAGTAATGAATCCAAGTGAGAAATCCAAATCCAAAGTGAACCCACTTCCTATTTCTTCATCCTCTACCACTTGCCATGTAGTAGAGTTTGTTATCTTCATATGTTCTATGACCAAGTGAAGATGGAGCTTGATCTTGAGTTGCCTTGACGTAGATCATTTTCGGCATCGAAGTCGACGACCTAGCCCGATCATTTCACCGATGAAACCATCGCCAGTGTCCGGGATCCGATGATCGCAGCGGAGGGATGTCATCACGGAGCTAAAGAGGTGGGGGACCGGATCTACAAAGGTTGGAGTCACTTTCACTCAAAGCAAAGTTGTTTGCTTGCATTTCGTTTCGCCTTACCTCTAGGTACGATCTAGTTTAGGGTTCTTTGGCACATAGAAAAATTTTAAATTGGACATATTTGATCAGTTGTAGAACCTCATAGGTGTGCCAGGAACCCTACAGTGGTATCGGAGCCTAGCTAGAGCCTTAGGCGATGAGTAGACGAACTTAGAAAGCCGATCGAACCTAGAAACCCTAAGTTATACCCTTCTCTGGACAATTTTCAAAACTGTGGATTTTTGTGAATTAAAAATGCTCAGAAAATAGAGCAGGAAATTCTAAGAGTTACTGCAGAAAACGAACCCCTAACTCTACTAAATCGCCGCGTAACCGCGGCCTTACCCTGCTATTGGCGGCGAATCCGCGGCCGTATGTACTGATTAGGGATTCATTTTTATACAGTAATGACCGTATCTGTTTCCTCTGTTCTCTGTGAATTTTTAATCTGCACTCAAGAGTTGAGTTTTCTGGGTTGTATTGGGAGTTCGTAGATTCGATCGGATTGTCAAACTTTGTCTATGTTTTTTTCCGGATATTTTAGAACATGTTAAAAAGTTAGACCGGATATAAATACCCACTTTTTCCCCCTGCCGGGAAATTTACAATTGTTGGATTTTTCCTTAGTTTAATGACGTTCTAAGTAGTGCAAGTAACGCGATGGACCCTCTAGAAGACAACAAACCTTAACTCGATTATGTGACCGTCTTGAACTGCCCTTTGAACCTTAGGGTTTGGGGCAGTATGGCGTGCCACATGTGAGGCGTTGGCTTGACCCTTCTACGGCTGGACCGTTGCTACTGTGGCATGAAGTGGATGTTTTTAAACTTATTTCATGTGTTGAGCTGTTTCGGGAAAACTTGGGTGTTTGATTGTTCGATCGGAAAGTTTAACATTTTCTATTTATCAGGAATGTGATACAATATTTGGAATTCACAAATAGTTATGAGATAACTAATATGAATGTTATAAACATAGCACTTTAGTCTCACTTGATCGGTTGCCACGGAATTTTGATGCGATCAAAAGTCCGTCGCAATCACGTAGCGTACGCGGATATTCGCCGGGTAAACTTAATAGACAGACAAGCCCTATAGCCCCGACCAAGTGACTGTAGGAGAACCCCGTCGCCGAAAGCATCCGTTCGGGTGCTCGCGGCAGCGGTGTTCCGCCTTGGTCCACTTCATCGACGGCATCGGGGGTGCGGCCGCCTAATAAAGTTTGCGACGAGCATTCGATCAAAATGTCGGGAATCTTGTTGAATTGCCCGACTTGATATTGAAAAGAGTTTTCGATAATGAGACTAAAATGCGGGGTTTATAATTGTTAAGCATGCGATGTCTAAGGAATTCATTTGGTTAGGCATGCGATATCTAAAGAGTTTGCGGATTCCAACTGTTATAGTTTTACACTTTCTTTTCTGTGACCATAAGTGTAATATGTGATATCGCCGGTTTCGTTCCTATATGTCAACGACAGTTGGGATACGCATGTTTACTTACATTGATGACATGTGATATTGTAAGTCCATGCTACCGCTCCCGGTACTTACGGGCTTGCGGAAATGTCGAAAAACGATTTTTCTAGAGGGGATAACATGGACTCAAAACGGATCTTTGTTAAACTATCTACCTAACAACCTAACTAGGAGTTGGTAACTACTCGGTTAGGGGGTTATACCTTTCTTTTCTTGAACTCCTTCGTCTTCAGGCCTCGATGGTGTACGGATCGGCTTCACCCCGTCGTCTTCTTGCGCCGAAGATCGATCCACCCGAAAGCTTCTACCTTTGGCTTCTTCTTCGAACTTTGAAGAAACTAGTTCACTCGGTTTGCTAAACCTTATGAACGAGAGTGAATAGAGGAGAGTGTGTTGGGATTTTTCTCTATGGTTCTTTCTTCTCAACACATGAGACAAGTGAACCATAGACTAGAGAGAGAGGGAGAGCAAGAGGAAGAGGGTGAGAGCTCAAGCCAAGAGAGAGAAAGGAAAATGAGAGAATGAGCAAAACTTTTCTCTCTTGACTCTCGTAATCCAAAGCCATCATAACAAATCATAGCAATCAAGTATATATGATGGTTTAAGCTACAATAGCCATATCATTTCATTCACTCATTTTGCACAAGAGAAACAAGCAAGCAAAAGTCTTTGCCATGAAATGATAGCCATTGTCATCATGATGGTCAACTAGTCCAACCTAGTCAACCGGTCAACAAAGTCAACAAGTCAACAAAGTCAACCCCACAACAACCATATCACCATAATACTTAATTAATATTATTGTTAATCATATATCATATTCTCATTAGGGTTTAGCAAAAAGTCAAGGGTCAACAGTCAACAGTCAACAACCCTAATGAGAATCCTCTGCCTCTGTCTTTCCGTCAACTGAGCATACACACCCGCATCCGCGTTCCGAGGAACATGATTACATACTAGATAAAACCAATCCCAAAACGTACACTAGGATCTGGCTTAAACCAAAGCCCGCTAGTGTTAACTATCCGGACACTAAACGTGCACAAGTGCACGGATGTGACCGAACCCTGTCGCAAAACCATGCGACCTGTCGCAAAACCATGCGACCTCTACTCTTTTGCCTAAAGGCGAATAGCTTTCTGTGTGGGACTCTAAAGACTCGACACTATGCTGGCAGTGGGTTTAACCACAGACCGCAAGCGGCACTAGCTGTGTGTAACGGTCCCCAGGTAGATGCCGACAAGAAGACTGACGAGGTGAAACCCATCTGAACTCCTACTGAGCCTGAATGTGACAGTCTCCATACAGTCCGGTCTGTTCGTCTGATACATCGCATGGCAGGCCTAGGGGACGGTAAACGTCAGTCCCCTAATAGCTGTACAAGTCGTGTCGGAGTGAAGCCCAGAATACCCTGAGACAATATTAGAAACCTTCCAGTATATCTCGCTTGCCCTGGCCAGGGACTACTCGTGTAATGGCTCACCTAGACACAGCGCGATGTCAACCCCCAATACCGGGAGAGACGAATCCTGTCTAACCGTCACTGCCTCCAAGTGCTTCGGGACTGCACCCAAAAACTACCTGTTTGCACGACTCCTTTGACCCGTGGTAGGGTAGTAATCAAAGTATAGTGGGAACACACTCGAGGCGAAGTGACAGTGTCAAGTCAGCGGACTAAGCTGTACTCATGTCACCTGGGAACTGATAACTGATGATAGGTATAATACCAACCAATCAGTTCCCGACGAGTCCTGTCCAGTGTACTCGTAACCTAACGAGCACCCGCATACTATCTCAAGCACGACGTACTGACGGCTGTGGGACAGACCGTCTCCCACACTGGGATGAGAACCGCATACGCTAGTCTACTCCGGAGTATCGATGCCCTGTCTCGATAGTCCTGCGACTAGGGACCTGTATAAGGATGTGCTTATGGATTACCCAGCCCCCACGAGTGTGACTGCCATCACAACGCTGGTAATCAAGCAAAGATCCTAAGGGCTCCACTAATGCGTATAGGTGATATAATAAAATAAACACATGTACACATTAAAGTAGAAACAAACCAAGTAGCATACTACTATTTTGAGCAAGATTGTATATACAACTGTGAATATCCCAAGCTTCCATTAAGTAATATACAAACTAGTATGATACAGTAATGGCCTCTAGGGCATATACACTAACAATATCCCACTTGCACTAAGGCCATGTACTGGCGTATCGAAGACCTATCATCTCGATCAACCGCTCGAACTGGGTCTGGGGAAAGGCCTTTGTGAATGGATCTGCAGTGTTATCTTCGGAAGCAACCCTCCGAACCTCGATCTCCTGGCGATCTACGATCTCCCTGATCAGGTGATACCGCCTCAAGATGTGTCTGGATTTCTGATGGGACCTGGGTTCCTTCGCTAAAGCTATAGCCCCGTTGTTGTCGCAATACAGAGGTATTGGATCAACAATGGACGGAACCACTTAAAGTTCTTTCAAGAACTTCCTCATCCAGACGGCTTCTTTTGCGGCATCAGATGCAGCGATGTATTCCGCTTCCATAGTCGAGTCAGCAACGGTTTCTTGTTTGGAACTCTTCCAACACACCGCCCCTCCATTGAGGGTAAAGACAAAACCCGACATGGACTTGGAATCATCCTTCTCACTCTGGAAGCTGGAGTCAGCAAAGGCCTCGATCTGGAGGTCTTTTCCGCCATAAACCAAGAACATCTCCTTAGTTCTTCTCAGGTACTTGAGAATGTTCTTTACCGCTATCCAGTGTTTCTCCCCAGGGTTTGACTGATACCGGCTTACTACACTAAGTGCATAAGCTACATCCGGTCTGGTACACAACATCGCATACATTATAGAGCCTACCGCAGAAGCGTAGGGTATAATAGACATGCGATCCCTCTCCAAATCAGTCTTGGGAGACATCTCTTTGGAAAGGGTGATCCCGTGACAAACCGGTAGATTACCGCGCTTGGAATCTTCCATACTGAATCTTTTCAGTATGGTGTCGATGTACCTAGACTGTGAAAGTCCTAATATCCTCTTGGATCTATCACGATGGATCCGGATCCCCAGGATGTATGAGGCATCACCCAGGTCTTTTATGGAGAACCTGTGTGACAAGAACCCCTTGACAGATTGTAGCATAGGAATGTCATTTCCTATTAAGAGAATGTCATCCACATATAAAACGAGGAATACTACTGTTCTCGCTACAAATCTACTATAGATGCATGCTTCATCTGGATTTTTGATAAAGCCAAATTCTTTGACCATCTCATCAAAGCAGATGTTCCAACTCCGCGATGCCTCCTTTAGTCCATAGATGGACTTAAGCAACTTGCACACCTTTCCGCTGCTCCCACTCTGAATGAAACCCTCTGGCTGGTCCATATAGACACACTCCTCTAAATTTCCATTTAGAAAAGCGGTCTTTATGTCCATCTGCCAAATCTCATAATCGTGGAAGGCAGCAATGGCAAGAAGGATCCTAATGGATTTCAGCATAGCCACTGGAGAAAAGGTTTCGTCATAGTCCAAACCAGGTCTTTGACGAAAACCCTTTGCAACAAGTCTAGCTTTATAGGTCTTAACCTGTCCATCTACACCAATCTTCCTTTTGAAGATCCACTTGCATCCTACGGGTTTTACCCCGTATGGAGCAATGTCCAACGTCCATACGTTGTTGGTGTACATGGACTCCATTTCGGTCCGCATTGCATCCAGCCATTTTACCGAGTCAACGCTCTGAACGGCCTGCTGGAAGCCAGTAGGCTCATCATAATCTATGATGCAATCCTCTCTATCCCCGTCTATGAGAAAACCGTAGTATCTCTCGGGCGGATGAGACTGCCTACTACTCCTGCGGAGTGGCGTAGGAATGTCCTGTTCTTTTGAACCCTCTGGTTCCACTAAGCTTTCAGTAATAGTCTGTAGTTCTGGAATTTCTTCCAGTTCTACTGCGCTCCCACTAATTTCCTTTTCTAAGAACTGGTGTTCCAGAAAGTGGGCATGACGAGAAACAAAAATCTTTTGTTCCTCTTCGCAGTAGAAGAAATATCCCTTGGAGTTCTTTGGATATCCCACAAACTTGCACTGTACTGAGCGTGCCTCGAGTTTTTCTACATGCTGCTTTTTGACAAAAGCTGGACTTCCCCATGTCTTAATGTGATTAAGATGGGGCCTCTTACCACACCACATCTCATATGGTGTGGTAGGCACAGTCTTAGTGGGAACTCGGTTTAAAAGGTATGCAGCTGATTCTAGCGCATAACCCCAGAATGATCGCGGTAACTCAGCGTTACTCATCATGGACCGTACCATATCCAATAAGGTTCAGTTCTGTCTCTCCAATACACCTTTATGTTGCGGAGTGTATGGAGGAGTATGCTGAGAGAGAATTCCATTCTCTTTTAAGTAATCCAGGAACTCGGCACTCAAGTATTCACCACCTCGATCCGATCTTAGAATCTTGATACTTTTGCCGGTCTGTTTTTCTACTTCATTCTTATATTCCTGGAATTTTCCAAAGGCTTCGGACTTATGTATCATTAAGAAGACATAACCGTACCTTGAAAACTCATCCGTAAAAGTAATGAAGTAAGAATAACCGCTTCGCGCATGTGTAGACATTGGACCGCACACGTCGCTGTGTATGAGTCCCAAGAGCTCGCTCGCTCTTACTCCGTGTCCAGTGAACGGAGTCTTTGTTATCATTCCTTTGAGACAGGATTGACAAGTGGCATACGATTGATATTCGAACGGATCCAAATATCCTTCTGTATGTAACTTAGTCAACCTTCTCTCATTGATGTGACCCAGTCTACAATGCCATAAGAAAGTCTGATTGATTTCTGGAGACTTTCTTTTGTGTGTATTCTGGACATTGAAAATCTGTGGTTGGTTTAATACGTATATACCATTGCTCAATATACCTGACCCAATCAGAACTTGATTAAGGTGAATGTTTACAACATTGCTTACAAACGCAAATTCAAAACCTTCTTTAGAAACCAAATGTTAGTTATATGTATGCCCTAGAGGCCATTACTGTACATAGGATGTATATTGTAGTGGATGCTGAGACATATATAGGGAGGACTTTCTTGCTCGACATGATAGTATGCTATCTGGTTGAACTTTACCTTAACGTGTATGCTGATTGTCTCTCTGTTACATGTTGGTAAAGCCCTTAGGATCTGTACTTGACTACCTGGACTATGATGCGGATCATACTAGTGGGGACATGGTAGTCCATAAGTACATCCTTCAAAGTCCCTAGTCGTGGGTGTATCGAGACGGGGCATCGATATACCAGAGTAGACTAGCGTGTACCTTCTCGACCCATACAGATGGGCGATGGATGATCCCATATCCATTGGTGTTTGACATCAGAGATGATATACGGGTGCTCAGTAGAGACTGGGTACACTGGACGGACTCGCCGAGAACTCCCAGATGGTATTATACCTCACGTCAGATGGCAGTTCTCTGGTGACACTGGTACAGAGTAGTCTGTTGACCCGAGATCGTCATAGAGTCTCGTGTGGTTCCCACTGTGCTTTGATTTCCATCTTACCACGTCCAAGAGGGCGTGCAAAACGGTGGTTTTTGGGTACAGTCCCGAGTCACATGGAGGCAATGAGCGATAGGAGGGGATTCGTCTCTCCCGGTATAGGGGGTTGATGTTGCGCTGTGTTCGATTGGCTATAACAGGAAATCCCTGGCCAGGGTTGCTGAGATTTACTGGTAAGTGTTACCAGTAGTTTCTCGAACAGTTATAGACCTCATATCGACACGACTTATTGAGCTATTGGAGTCTGACGTTTTACCACCCCTAGGCGAGATATGCGACAAATCAGACGATCAGACCGGACTGTACGGTAGTGTTACTGGTCGGATTCACTGCAGTGTGAGCGGGCTTGCTCGTCGATCTTCAGATCGCTCAATACCCGGGTGGCCGTTACGTTTAGCAGACCGCTTGCGGCTTGTGGGTGTTTGATATGATCATCGCCTGCTGCCGGCGTATTGACGAGTCTTTAGAGTCCTACACAGAGGTTTCCTGGCTCAAGCGAAACGAAATAGGAGCGCATATGAGATATGTGCCGGACCGAGAATAATGCGTGTATGTGATACCGTATTCCATTCTCGCGATGAATGTATCGATTAGGTTATATGCGATATACCCTAGTTATCGAATCAAAGGTTGATTTGATAAGCCGATACATCATATACTAGTCGGCTGTGTGCAACATGACCGGGTCATTGAATCAAGTGTTGATTTAATGATTTAATGCATAAGTATATATTTGATATATTACTTTGCGTTAACTAGTATTGGTTCACTTTAAATGGATTTTCTCACTCGGGTGTGCGCATTACATATGCGATATGATTTTGTGCACTTGCTTGTATCATGTTTGATGATGCATGCTTTTTGGTTAAGTGTAAAGTATTAAACCTTGGTTAATGAAATGGTTAGGGTTTATCATTTAGTTATTCATTTATCTTATTTAGTTATCCATTTATTTTTTGATAAATGAATTAAAGAAAGAGAAAAGGATGGTGGCTTCTTTTGTTGTTTAGTTAAAGCTTCATGAAGCTTTGACTTAGTCCACTATTCTTATCTCATCCTTAACCCTAACCATACCACTCAACCATGATTAATTCTCTACACTAAACCATGGTTCTAAGATGATAAGAATTTATTATTCTTTTCATTTTAGAATTATCTTATCTTATCATTTTTTCTTCTTCTTCTTCGTCTTCTTCTTTGAAGAAGCTCAAGCTCCATCAATGGTGATTGTTGGAAAGGAGTGAGAAATCCAAAACTAAAGTCTACCCACTTCCTATTTCTTCATCCTCTACCTCTTGCCAAGTAGTAGAGTGTGTTTACTTCACAAGTTTCTTGACTTGGTGAAGTTGTGAGCTTGATCTAGCGATGCCTCGACGTAGATCATCTTCGGCATGGACATCGACGACCTAGCTTGCCCATTCTCCGACGAAGCCGACGCTAGAGCCCGGATTTGATTTGGACAGCGGAGAGGACCTCGTTGCGGAGCTATGGAGGTGGAGCACCGGATCTACAAAGGTTGTATTTCCGTATTCTCATTAGTTAATTTGTTAACTAGTTCTTTTTCGCCTAGACATCTAGCAAACGATCCGTAGTTTAGGGTTTGTAGGCACCATAATTTTTGAAATTGCCATGGTTGATGGCTTGGGAGACCTCACTAGAGTGCCTAGGAACCCTACAGTGGTATCAGAGCCTAGCTAGAGCCTTAGGCGAAGTCCAGACGCGATTTGAAGTCCGATCGAACCGAAACCCTACCCGGAAAATTGCTCTCTGTACTTTTTTCAAAAACAGTGATTTTTCATGATTAAAAATATGCAGAGAAATAAGCAGGAAAATATAAGAATTACGGTGCAAAATTGGGGCCATGAACAGTGAACCTTGGCGCGGATCCGCGGCATAATGCTGGTTTAGGCGGCGGTTTAGCGGCATGTTGGTGACGTCAGCCCTAAATTCTTACACTGTAATTCATTGTTTCAGCTTCTGAGTTCTCTGGATATTTTTAAATATTATTCAAGAGTTGAATTTTCTGCAGTTAATTTTGGGGATTCGGTGTTTCGATCGGAGTATCAAATTTTGTCTGTGTGGCTTTCCGGATAAATCTTAGAATATGTTAAAAAGTTCGACCGGATATAAATACCCAATTTTTCCCCTGTCGGGAAAATTCCAAGTGTTGGATTTTTCCGAAGTTTAACGACGTTCTAAGTAGTGCAAGTAACGCGATGGACCCTCTAGAAGACACAAACCTTAACTCGATTATGTGACCGTCTTGAACTGCCCTTTGAACCTTCGGGTTTGGGGCAGTACGGCGTGCCACATGTGAGGCGTTGGCTTGACCCTTCTACGGCTGGACCGTTGGTACTGAGGCACGAACGGAATGTTGTTAGACATATTTCATGTGTTGATCTATATTGGGAAAACTTGGGTGTTCGATTGTTCGATCGGAAAGTTTAACATTTTCTGTTTATCTGGAATGGGATACAATAATTGGAATTCACAAGTAGTTATGTGATAACTAAATGAATGTTATAAACGTAGCAGTTTAGTCTCACTTGATCGGTTGCCACGGAATTTTGATGTGATCAAAAGTCCGTCGCAATCACGTAGCGTACGCGGATACTCGCCGGGTAAACTTAATAGACAGCCTCACTCCATAGCCCCGACCAAGTGACTGTAGGAGAACCCCGTCGCCGAAAGCATCCGTTCGGGTGCTCGCGGTAGCGGTGTTCCGCCTTGGTGCACTTCGTCGACGGTATCGGGGGTGCGGCCGTCTACTGAAGTTTGCGATGAGCATTCGATCAGGATGTCGGGAATCTTGTTGAATTACCCGACTTGATATTGAAAAGTGTTTTCGATTTTGAGACTAAAATGCGGGGTTTATAATTGTTAGGCATGTGATGTCTAAGTAATTCATTTGGTCAGGCATGCGATGTCTGAGGTGGTTGCGGATTCCAACTGTTGTAGTTTTACAATTTCTTTTCTGTGACCGTAAGTGTAATATGTGATATCGCCGGTTTCGTTGCTATATGTCAACGACAATTGGGATGCGCATATTTACTTACGTTGATGACATGTGATGTTATGTGTTGCTGGACATGTTATATTGGATCGTCGTGTTTGAATAGCCGGGGGTTTTTATGTGAGATGAGTGTTTTTCATTTTCATTCATGTAAAAACTTGTATGTAATATTCTTTTATTGGGGCGCTTCCAGGTTGCGGAAGTTGTCACCGTTTGTATATTATTTACTTTTCCGCACTAGGATAGACCCAAGGAGGAGGGCACAAGTAACCGGGTTCTGGGGTCCAGTGGGAGACTAACTCGAGGAGTCGAGTCCGGGTCTCCTAACTCTAGAATTGGTAGGGTTGCTTGCCGCTCTCGTAGGGGTCTAGGGTTGTGGGTTTGGCTATTCATCGCGACCGTGGAATCCGTGTTTTATACTGGCTCGTATTGAAAACACGGACGTCCTAGTATATCCAATATTTCATATATTTCTTCTGCTGCGATATCTGTGATGAGATCATGTGATGTTTCTGTGATGGATACAGTATATAGTATATATGATATATTATATAGGCGTTACTTATGTTTTACACCCGCGCTAGCCCTGCCCTGCTCTGCCGTTAGTTACCTAACCTAACGGTGCACGAGGGGACATCGAGGCGAATGCGGATGGCATAAGTGTACGTCGTATTTATCTGTGATGATTAGGTACATAAATGATGGGACTTCATTAATGTGATTAATGAAATAAAAGAAACCTAAGATGTTGTAGAATCGATTTTCAAAATAAAATAGGTAGCTACAGTTCTTGCTTTGCACAGCGGTATATATGATATATCCTGCACCTTATTCGATAGGGAAAGGACCGAGATCCCTTCACCGGGAGTGACTCCTTTAGCAATAACTGGCAGATGCTACACACTCGGTTTGTCTTTTGATAGCTTTTAAGAGTCTTTGCTTTGCACAGTGATATATATGATATATCCCGCACCTCATTCGACGAGGAAAGGACCGACGATCCCTTCACCGGGAGTGACTCCTTTAGCAAAACTAGAAAAGCCTCAAAAACACTCCATTTTAAAAATCATTTGATTCTACAACGATATCAAGTTCATTACGCAATAGGTTTTCAGAAAAACCTGTCGTAGCCCTCCGTCATTTCAGATACGTACTAGTTAGTATTCGTGCTACGGTTGTTTGGCCTCCGTCAAGGCGTAGTGTACGGTAGCTAACTAGTGCTTATCTGCTAGCATATGATGTGATTGGATTAGGGTATTCGTACGGCGTTGTTTGGCCTCCGTCAAGGGTCGTGCGGGTGGGTTTAATTCAATCAGGAAATGACGGGTTGAACTTGACTAGCGGACTATGGGTTGTTTGGCCTCCGTCAAGGTCATAGCGAGCTAGGGGCAAAATATTATCGGGAATTTCAAGTGTTGAAATTTGCAATGAGATTGCATACCTTCTATGAGATAGTTGGATCCCGATACCCGCTGCGAGTAAGAGTTACTCCTGGGAGAGTTTTACACATTACAATTAGCCGATCAAGTAGGTGTCTAGAAAGGTGTTAACGAGGTTACGCCTCTGGGAAAACGAGGTTTACATTAATTAGGTTCGTGCGAAAGCACGGGGGACCTCCCTCAAAGTACCGACACTGGCCTGGCTGAAAGATTGGTGAACTTGTAGTGTGTAATTAATCCCGGCTAGTCTTTCCTTTTAGGGTTTGAAGGAAGATTTGATAAAAAGCAGTGGGAGCCATCCTGATTAGATAAAATAATAACCAATCTATTCTTGACAGAGCGCACGCTGAGTGTTTTCTTCTCTCTCTCTCCACGTAGCGACCATATCACGCCTTAATCAAGATAATAATACGGAATATTGACCGAACCCGCTTGTTATACTGAGCTGGGGAACGTTGGTCCCGCTCCAACTTATAATTGTTATAAGACAGAGCAGGAAATTGGGGAATACCAGATTTCCCATGCCGCCCAAACGAGGAGAGTGCATGATGATGCATCATCTTCGGGTATGTTCATTATACAGAACTGTTTCTCAGTATCCTTTACGTCCTGGGTATATGATACCGGATCAGGATCCCAGATATGTAATCTGTTACATAGGGCTACAGATAGGTAGAGAACTGAGAACGGGTGATAAGTTTCATGAGGCAGAAAACGGGGCAAATGTTGCAGCCAAGTCTGTTGGTCACTGTCACCCTGTATTACAATACATTGATTCTGAACGAATGTTATTAGATACCGAACCTGATATACAAAATCATATCTCTCTCTTTATTAGTAAAGAAAGGATATAATTTTGTATTGTTGGATAATGTTTTGAACATTTCCTATATCAAAAGTTGATCGGTTCAGGCACGTTATCTAAAAGCATTAATGTTCTAAATCAAATTACAGTTCTTAGTATACGGAACACACACAAGAGGAAGAGTTCAGAAATGAACGAATCCTTCTTGAGGTATTGTAGACTAGGTCAGATCAATGCGACCCGACTGGCTAGAGTTACATATAGATGTATTTTTAAATCAGTTTGAATTTACATCTTGTGAAACTCGCCAGTCATGTCACAAAGATAAGATGAACATAGCTCCGTTTATTGGAAACAGAGAAAGAGTTACTGAAATCTTGGGATGATACATGTTGATGTATGTAAGGTCCCCTGTCTACACATGCCAGGACTAGTTCTTTGTACTTCATTACATTCTCTAATAATCTCTCAAGATTCAGACATATGTTCCTGTTGAAACATGAGTCCGAGCCTTTTGAGATATTCACAGAATATAAGTTAGAAGTAGAGAACCAAAATACGGGTAAAAGTATTATGTCCTTTGATGAGATCGAGGAGGAGAATACTTGAGCACGAAAATCCTGGATTATTCTAAAGGAGAATGAGATTCTCTCTCAGCATTACTCCTTCGAATACACCATAGCACGATGGTATATCGGGGCGGAGCAGATACACCCTATATGATAAGGTGTGCTCTATGATGAGTACTACTGAGACACCTAATTCCTTTTGGGAGTTATGCACTTGAGAAGCTACATACCTATTGAATGTGGTTCCAATCAAATCAGTTGCCTACCATTCCATATGAGATATGGAAAGGGAAAAGCCCATGTCTTAAGCTTGTTAAGATTTGGGGTTGTCCGGCCTATGTCTAAAAGCAAAATCCGGACAAGCTCGAGGCAAGATCTGTAATGTAGAACTGGAAAGGTTCCAGCTATACAAACAGCAGCAGATGATTTGGTAGAACCGAAGGATTCAGTAGTAACCCACGAACCTCAGCCTCTCCGCCGATCTAGTAGGGTTCCTCACCCACCTGAGTGATACTTCTGTTTCTCTATGACAGTGGGAGTGAGGATTGCATCATGAGATGATGACCCAACTAGTTTCGAGCTGGCCATCAGGAGTAGGACTCTGTAAGAATGGCTGGATGTTTATCGATCTGAGATGGAATCCTTATACACCAACAAAGTATGGACTTTAGTTGCTATATCTGAAGGGTTAAATCCCCATCAGGAGAAAGTATATCTTGAGAAGATTACTTGGTGTACATGGAAAAGTTGAGACTTTCAAAGCTAGAATTGTTAAAGGTTTTCGTCATCGACCAGGCGTGGATAATGATGAAACCTTTTACAGTAGCTATGCTTAAGTCCATCCAGATCCTACTTGCCACGGCTACATACCATGACTGCGATATCTGGTGGTTGGGTGTCTTGACTGCTTTTCTAAATGATGATTTAGAAGAGAGCGTCTGTAAGTACACAGCCAGAGGGCTTCGTAGACAGTGGGAGCAGCGGAAACGTGTGCAAGATGCTTTATAGGATAAAGCAGGCATCGCGGAGTTGGAACATCTGTTTTGATGGATTAGTCAAAGAAGTTGACATCATCAAAATGGTAGATGAACCTTGTATAAACAAGAAGGTAGTAGGGAGTATGGTGACGATCCTCGTAGAGTACGTGGATGACATACTCTTGATAGGGAAGGAGTTTCCTATGCTACGCTCGATCAATCTCCGCTTATCACAATGATTCTCCATATAGGATCAAAGTGATACCTACTAAATCCTGGGTTTTGGATCTATGAGATAGATCTAAATGGATGTTAGGATACTCACTAGATGTAGTGAGATGGTGTCAATTGATCCTGAGGAGAATCACTGGAAGTGTTCCAGGGTGATAAAGACGACTGAGTGTCAGTCGCAGGCATTGTCTTTACCCTCAGTAAAGGGACGGTATGTTGGAAGAGTTCCAAGCTAGATACCGTGACATACTAGACGATAAAGGCAGGATACATCGCTACTTAAGATGCTACCAAAGAGGAAGTCTGGGTGTATATTGGTTCATGAGATGAACTATGTTCCTACCATTGTGAGACAATGGAGTTGTGGCTTATGCCAAGGAACGCCGGTCCCATCAGTGATCCAGACATATTCTAAGGCAGTGTCACTTGATCATGGAGATGGTTGATCTCCAGGGAGATCGAGGTTAGGAGAGTAGACTCAGAGGACAACACAGCGGATCCACTCACGAAAGGCCTTTTCCCAGAGAGAGACTTTTATGGGAGGGTTGAGTATGAGATACTGCAACCACTGCTACAGAAGGCCCTAGTGCAAGTGGGAGATTGTTAGTTATATGTATGCCCTAGAGGCCATTACTGTACATAGGATGTATATTGTAGTGGATGCTGGGACATATATAGGGAGGACTTTCTTGCTCGACATGATAGTATGCTATCTGGTTGAACTTTACCTTAACGTGTATGCTGATTGTCTCTCTGTTACATGTTGGTAAAGCCCTTAGGATCTGTACTTGACTACCTGGACTATGATGCGGATCATACTAGTGGGGACATGGTAGTCCATAAGTACATCCTTCAAAGTCCCTAGTCGTGGGTGTATCGAAACGGGGCATCGATATACCAGAGTAGACTAGCGTGTACCTTCTCGACCCATACAGATGGGCGATGGATGATCCCATATCCATTGGTGTTTGACATCAGAGATGATATACGGGTGCTCAGTAGAGACTGGGTACACTGGACGGACTCGCCGAGAACTCCCAGATAGTATTATACCTCACGTCAGATGGCAGTTCTCTGGTGACACTGGTACAGAGTAGTCTGTTGACCCGAGATCGTCATAGAGTCTCGTGTGGTTCCCACTGTGCTTTGATTTCCATCTTACCACGTCCAAGAGGGCGTGCAAAACGGTGGTTTTTGGGTACAGTCCCGAATCACATGGAGGCAATGAGCGATAGGAGGGGATTCGTCTCTCCCGGTATAGGGGGTTGATGTTGCGCTGTGTTCGATTGGCTATAACAGGAAATCCCTGGCCAGGGTTGCTGAGATTTACTGGTAAGTGTTACCAGTAGTTTCTCGAACAGTTATAGACCTCATATCGACACGACTTATTGAGCTATTGGGGTCTGACGTTTTACCACCCCTAGGCGAGATATGCAACAAATCAGACGATCAGACCGGACTGTACGGTAGTGTTACTGGTCGGATTCACTGGAGTGTGAGCGGGCTTGCTCGTCGATCTTCAGATCGCTCAATACCCGGGTGGCCGTTACGTTTAGCAGACCGCTTGCGGCTTGTGGGTGTTTGATATGATCATCGCCTGCTGCCGGCGTATTGACGAGTCTTTAGAGTCCTACACAGAGGTTTCCTGGCTCAAGCGAAACGAAATAGGAGCGCATATGAGATATGTGCGGGACCGAGAATAATGCGTGTATGTGATACCGTATTCCATTCTCGCGATGAATGTATCGATTAGGTTATATGCGATATACCCTAGTTATCGAATCAAAGGTTGATTTGATAAGCCGATACATCATATACTAGTCGGTTGTGTGCAACATGACCGGGTCATTGAATCAAGTGTTGATTTAATGATTTAATGCATAATTATATATTTGATATATTACTTTGCGTTAACTAGTATTGGTTCACTTTAAATGGATTTTCTCACTCGGGTGTGCGCATTACATATGCGATATGATTTTGTGCACTTGCTTGTATCATGTTTGATGATGCATGCTTTTTGGTTAAGTGTAAAGTATTAAACCTTGGTTAATGAAATGGTTAGGGTTTATCATTTAGTTATTCATTTATCTTATTTAGTTATCCATTTATTTTTTGATAAATGAATTAAAGAAAGAGAAAAGGATGGTGGCTTCTTTTGTTGTTTAGTTAAAGCTTCATGAAGCTTTGACTTAGTCCACTATTCTTATCTCATCCTTAACCCTAACCATACCACTCAACCATGATTAATTCTCTACACTAAACCATGGTTCTAAGATGATAAGAATGTATTATTCTTTTCATTTTAGAATTATCTTATCTTATCATTTTTTCTTCTTCTTCTTCATCTTCTTCTTTGAAGAAGCTCAAGCTCCATCAATGGTGATTGTTGGAAAGGAGTGAGAAATCCAAAACTAAAGTCTACCCACTTCCTATTTCTTCATCCTCTACCTCTTGCCAAGTAGTAGAGTGTGTTTACTTCACAAGTTTCTTGACTTGGTGAAGTTGTGAGCTTGATCTAGCGATGCCTCGACGTAGATCATCTTCGGCATGGACATCGACGACCTAGCTTGCCCATTCTCCGACGAAGCCGACGCTAGAGCCCAGATTTGATTTGGACAGCGGAGAGGACCTCGTTGCGGAGCTATGGAGGTGGAGCACCGGATCTACAAAGGTTGTATTTCCGTATTCTCATTAGTTAATTTGTTAACTAGTTCTTTTTCGCCTAGACATCTAGCAAACGATCCGTAGTTTAGGGTTTGTAGGCACCATAATTTTTGAAATTGCCATGGTTGATGGCTTGGGAGACCTCACTAGAGTGCCTAGGAACCCTACACCAAAGATACAGAAATGATATTACAAGTTGCGTTGGGTACAAAAAAGCAATTACGCAAAACCAAAACATGTCCATCTGACATTCCCAGGTGATAGTCCCCCACGGCCTTAGCATCCATGCTAGCTCCGTTTGCAACTTTGAGGGTCATGTCACCTGCCTTAAAAAACCTACGGTTTCTCAACGCCTGCAAAGAATTACAGATATGAGATCCTGATCCGGTATCCAATACCCAGGAAGTAGAGTTTATTGAAAGACAGTTTTTAATAACATACACACCTGAAGCTGAAGCCGCAACCTGCTTCAGATCCTGTGTTCTGGCCTTCCAAGCCCTGCAATTTTTCTTCCAGTGTCCACTCTTATGAAAATAGAAGCATTCTTCTTTATCCATAATCTTTCCCACTTTCTTTGTTGCTTTTGCCTTTCCCTTCGTATCCACTTTACTAACACCGCCCCTTGGTTTGGCGGGGGCTTTCTTCTTCTTTCCCTTGGCTTTCGCCTTGGACGTAGAAGAGGAAAATCCTCCTACAAACAAAGTGGATGTTTCCCTACCTTTCTGTAGGGTGCCCTCTGCGCTCCTCAGCATGTTGAGGAGTTCTGAAAGTTCAACTTCCTTTTCTTGTAAGTTGAAGTTCAGGATAAACTGGGCGTAAGTGGAAGGAAGGGACTGGAGAATCAAGTCTGTATAGAGCTCACTCTCCAACGTGGTCCCAAGGTTCGCGAGTTCCTCTATGTAGCCAATCATCTTAAGCACGTGTTCCGCTACCGATGATCCGACGGCCAACCTTACCGAAAATAACATCTTCGACACTTCGTACCTTGCGATACGAGACTGCTCTCCATACAGTTCTTTTTTATGAAGAAATATGGATTCGAGGTCTATATTCTCGTGCCTCCTCTGATGTTCGTTGTTGTCACGACCCGAAAGTACGGAACGTGACCGGCACTTAGATTACGAAGCGTCTAGATGCGCCACGTAACCTAAGTAAACCGAAGCCCAGAAATCTAAACCATGAAAAAGAAGAAGAAGCAGTAAAAGAAAACATGAAGGAACAAGATTAAAACATCAGCAAATTTTCCCAAAAATTTCGGCAGAGTCTCCTCTATAAAAACTGGCCCCCAAACGGGTACAACAAGTATAATATACATAAACAACAATAAAAAACATCCCCAAATGGGAGCTAACTCAACGCCAACAGGCGGAAACAACCACAACAAACACAATAATATACAACGCCAAAGGGCGAGGCTCAAAACTCAAAAGAAAACAAAACCACCAGATCAGAATAATACATGCGCGACTCTAAGGTCGAAATAAAAGACTGGTCCAATAAACTTATCAAGTAATACAAATATGGTTGATGGAGCTTACTAGATACAAATGAATGAATAAAAGTACAATGGTGGTTCGGATACAAGTGAACCAACCTACCGTGCAAATCACCCTGAAGAAAAGATGTGCCAACAAGCTGCCACGGAAACCTGTACATCGAACCTGTAATAAAATTTGGCACAACGGGGGCGAGTTGCCAACTCGTGAGTAGAAGACATCTACGAAAAGAAATCGAATGCACGACGCTATCCTAGGTCATAATAATAGACTATTATATCCCAATCATCTAGTAATAGCAGGGTAATACTACGTGTAAGTGCAGATACTCCGTGTCGTGTCAGTGCCTCATATAGTACTATGTCATATGAATGGATATGCATGCACCATTAATGTAAAATAAACAAATCCTGAAATCCAGGTATATCTGTATAAGAAATCTTTAGCAGTTATCATAGTAAAACGGGTATAGAAACCGGAAATATCAACAATGAAATCCATGGAAATCCGTGTCAAGCATCGACACAAACATGTAAATCTCAAGTCTCATAGTCTCAATATCTCGGGCTCCGTCAGTCCGGATCGGCCCATATCATCAAATCTCACAACAACGGTCGGTATCCTCCGGATATCCGCCGCGCCAGACATCACCGGTAGGTAGCCTTCCCCTGCCAGGCTCATCATCTACAACTCGATCTTCTTGCCCCGGGGTACCATACCGGGCCCACCATGTACCCGAGACGGTTCATCCACTCCTCGAATCGGGTCTCGAAATCCATCAGAAAACATGAAATCTCATGGTGGACGACACATACATCACGACAAAACCGCATCTTCTTTTGAAAAGAGAAGAGGAGAGAGAGAGAAGTTTTTATATATTTTTGCGGTTTTCCCCAAAAAATCCAGAAATCTCATAGAAATCCAAATCTCAAAATCATGAGTAAGTATATGATAAGTGTCGGCATATGCCCATAATACTGCGCGATAACATGAAAATATGAATGCATGAATGTCTAAGTAATAACTATAATGTCTTATACTAACATAAGAGAGAAATCACAATATTTTATCGGTTTAGTGGTTAACTGATTCTATCAATAAAAGATAATATGATCTAAAGTGTACGTGACATAGCAATTACCGATGATGATGTGTGTGAGCCGGCAAATAAGTGTGCGTGGAATATGCGCATCATCGGTAATGGTGCTGGTGTCCTAACAGGTAAGGTTTATACTGATTATAGCAACATATGTAAGAACATGCACCATGATGATTACAGTATGAATGTAATACAGGTGTGCATTATCCACTCCTCCGCGATATACGAGTACAACTACCACTATGTGAGTCGAACCTAAACTAGTGTCCATCCAATATCCTAAGGAACTAACCTAAGAAACTAGTCAATAAGAAACAAGCATCTACCTAAGGTCTGAACCAATATCTCTAATAGTCGGCGATCCCGCCTCAATAGCGTCACGTACGTAGTACGGCTTCCTCGAATCAAGAGTGCGGATCAATCATCATATCTAAGCCTCGTACGGTAAAATCCAACGTACGGCATCCCAATATCGGGATACGGGTCATGTATCTCCTAGTTGTCTCATTATTCGTAATGTGTCATCATCAAGACATCTCATGATCAAGGTGCTAAACTATAATCGCATACATAAATCATATATCATTGCCATCATGGAATAATCATTAGTTTATCCTCAGAAATATCATGTCACATGTATCATATTGTGATTAAGTCATACCGATATCTTATCGTCATCAAGTCATAAGCTACAGCCCAGGTACTATTTTAGCGTCCCATGTACCTCAATATCACCACCACCCTTCATAATTTATATATTCATGTTCATTATCTCATTCTCTAATGATCCGCTAACACTTTAATACGACTGTATAGTCAAGAATCACGGCATCAAGCCCAGTTATACTGTTTCATCATACCTCAGATATCATATCACATCAATGTATCCCATATACGTGTTGTATATATATATATATATACCTATACCTCGTCCTATATATATATATACACACGCACGTATACACCATGTCGTTTTTCAGTGTGTGCGTGTGTGTGTTTCTACCTGAAACCTACGAACCTCTTCCAAGGTATTCATCTTCTAATATGTCTTCCTAAATCAGTCTAGTCCAGCCTAGGGTCATTACTAGGGCCCTACTCATTAAGAATCTAAGGTCACATCTGGTTTCCTAATGTCAAAAAGTACTATTCCTATTCTACGTTGCTGGGGTGCTAAACGCCATCCACCCGACTTCCCCCCGTAGATATGCATCTACTCACCTGGTCCATGTCTGCCGAAGACAGTGTCGCCATCCTCCTCTTCATCGCCCGCAGTCCACGTGAGGGGTACCTAAACGCAAACATATAAATAGCATCGTAAACTGAATCACATACAAAAGTCAAAACGACGCAATGAACCGGCATAGGTTAAAACCTATGTCCCGTCCACGCAAAAGAACCAAATATCGCTCGATATCGGCGTACAAACTCCGATGGATCGAGATAACCATCAACAGATAACTCGTAGTTTTAAAACACATTACTTATATTGTAAAACATGATCAAATTCATCGAAACACTAAAATCGATCAAATCGTCCGTTTTCGAAAAACCTGAAAATGCCAATTTACCGTTTTTCATCAAAACTTGACATTTAAATGAAACCAAAGGTCATAAAACTCATTAAATAGCATAACTAGACTATACAAACTATTACTATATTTTTATTACACATATTTGTAGTAATTTGAAATTTCTAGTTTGCACCCTTTAACAATTTTCAACATTTTCCAAGCAAAATACCACAATTCCACCTCAAAACATGATTTTGCATAAATTAATGACTTAAACCACAATTTATGATGATAATGATATAATGAAACCATAATTATATTTTTAATCTCATTTATATAGGAATTTCTAAAATCTAGTTTACAAAATTAGCAATTTTTTATCACAATTTATCAATTAACCATAGAAACTAGCAATCAAACTAAGTTTTTCTTTCCATTAACATGCTAATATTTCCACTAAAACTATAATCCAATGATAACAACCCAAATTAGAATTTTATATTAACCACAACCACATTTTGCAAAAACCTAGTTAACTAAATTCCTAATTTAAAACAATTTTTGAATAACAATTTGTTAAACAATAACCATGCAAGATTTCCTAATACTAAAAGTGTTAAACTAACTACTATAACCCTAATTAATTATTAAAAATCATAACTTGAATTTAGAACCCTAGCTTGCATTTTAAAAAAAAGAACATAGAATTAATTCATTAAATCTAATTAAGCTTAATATGAACATCTAATAACAATAAGTCAAAAGAAAGAAAATTATACATTCAAAATGTGAAATCCAAACAAGAAATGAGCCTCCAAATGCATGCTTTCCATCTCCAAATTTCATATAAAAATGAGCAAGGAATAAAGAGTATGGAATAAATAGGATTTTGTGGAATTTTAATGGAATTTTTGATGTATTTTTAATGAATTTTGAATAAAAATGAGGTGGTAAAAGGGGGGGGCTGCCATGGGGGGTTTGTGGCCGGCCTAGAGGGAGGTGAGGGAGAGAAAGAAGAGAGTGTGATGTTGTGTAGAAGTTTCAAGAAGAGAAACAACACTAAAAGTCTTTTAATGCTTTATTTAATTATTTATTTATTTATTTACTATAGCAACTCAAGAAAGCTCTAGAAAATAGGAAAAATTTGCAAATAAATTTTGCATGATACACACTAATTTCTAATATGCCATGGTTCATTTTTACAAATTAAAACCATTTAAATTTGTAATTTACACTAATTTAGTGTAAAAATAAAGCTTATGTTAATATTTAAAATAATTAATTTAGAAAAAATATTTAATTAAACTAAATATTTATAAGTGGCTAAATAAACACCATTTACTAGTAATTACATAATTAAAATAGGTATTTTTGAAATTATAATGAAAAACAATCACGGTTTAATTTTACGAAAAATACATTTTACTTTACCGAAATTCATAAAATTCACTTAAACAATTTTATTCATTTAATTATTTTTAAAACGTTACAGTTGTCCATAGAGGCAAGCACGAGGCACCTGGCCTTCGCGTAATCGATCTCCCAAGTCTTACGGATTTCCTTATCCGCGACGCTGGAGGTGGGACCTGGGACAGGGGGAGCTTTGGTGGTAAGAAGATACCCCAGCTTGTCGTAAGTGATTGCTATCTTGACATTCCTGAGCCAATCTTTGTAGTTTAGCCCTGTCAGTATGTTTTTATCTAGAAGTAACTTATGTCCAGTCATGTCGATTGGTCGCTGCAATTAGGAGAGAGAGAAGAAACACTCAGCATGATGCTCTTGCAAGTTTAGAGTGGTTTTTAGTTTGTCTAAACAGGATGGCTCCCACTGTCTCTCGAATCCCTCCTCAAACCAAAAAGGAAGAATTAGTCAGGATCAATCTCACCGTACAATTCTTGCTTAACCGTTCGGCCAGGCTGGCGTCGGTACTTCGAGGGAGGTTTTCCAACGCTTTCGCAAAGTTCCTTAATTAAATAACCTCTTTTCCCTGTGGGTGTAGCCCCGCTAACACCTTTCTAGACACCTACTTAGTTTATGGCATTGATCGTTAAGTGAGAAATTTCCCGAGGAGTAGCATATACTCACAGTAGGATCGGGTTCCAAATATCATCGCGTGACAAAACTGAAGGAAGCCTACCAGAATCATCACACTCCAAATGGTATGCAGCGCTAGCAAGTTTCAGTACTTATGAAACTCCCGATGTGGATTTTTGCCCCATGCTCTTATGACCTTGACTTTGGCCAAAATATCATAAGTCACATGTCAAGTTCTACCCGTCATTCTCTAGGTTAATTTGAACCCACCCTCACCTACCCTTGACTATGGCCAAAATGGCAGTACGACTGTCCCAAACCAACGCATCTATCTATGCTGCACATGAATACCCAATAGCTACCAATCACTATGTCTTGACTTTGGCCAACATACATAGCTTGAATACTATTGACCATTCATATGAAACGACGGAGGGCTACGAATAGTTTTGGCGAAACCGTGAACGTAGTGAATTTGATATAATCGATGGAACGAGATAGCTTTTAAAAGGAGTGGCTCGAGCTCCGCATTTAAAAGTTGGTTTTGAAAAGAACCGAGTGGTTTTTCGAAAGTGTTCCAACGACTTTTACTTGGTTTATTTTCTTGCATTAGTTCTTTTAATGCATATTTTTCTTGCATTAGTTCTTTTAATGCGTCCCATCATTTAATCCTACCATTGCAGAAAACAACCAAAATATGACGTACGCTTATGCCATTCGCATTCGCCACGGGGCCCCGTCATTACCCGTTAGGTTACTTAACTAACGACAGAGCGGGGGCTGGGCTAGCGCGGCTGTAAAACATAAGCAACGCCTAAATAATATCATATACAGATATATTGCAATGATAGCCATTTCAGATCACAGATGAACACATTGGATATACTAGGAACCCGCAATTCGAATGAGCCTGTAACGAAAAGCAGATTACACGGTTGCGGTGAATAGCCAATACCCCACCCAAGACCCCTACGGGTGCGGCAAACTACCCGTCAAGTACCCGAAGCGAACCAACCTCCCTCAACTCCGTGAGTAGGCTACTCGGCACTTCGGGATACCCGGTAGTTTGTGCACCCCTCCATGGGTCTATCCTAGGAGCAAAAACAGTAAAAAGAAATTATACAATGACGGCTACAACCTCGACCCGGTTGTGCGGCCATACAAATAATTATTACATCAATTTAAAAATTTACATGAATTGAAAGAAAAAAAAACTCTCATCTCACAACCCCCGGCTATTCACCCGCGACAATCCAATGAATTCATATACACATACAAATAACATTACAGATCACAGATTTGTATAACCCCCACTAATCGACATATAGCGATTAGCAGACGTTCAATACAAATATCACATCACAGATAAATACCTGTCAGCTTAATTCTTTAGAAACTGGATCAAAATACGGTTTTTAAAAGCCCCAAAAACAAATTTTTCTTTCTGGAAAATCTGGGCTGAAAAAACAAATACCAAAATTCCCAAAATAATCCACTGAGTATACTACAGTAAAGAAGATCCAGAGAAGAGCTTAATCAGCCGCGGAACCGCGGCAATAGCAAGCTATTGCCGCGTTTCCACGGCGGTTTGATGGGTTCACAGGACCGTCTTTCTACAGTAGCCTCTAAAAACCCTGAGTCGATTTTTAAAGCATGATTTATTACTTTTACAGCACTTTGAAAATCGACAGCAAGTTTGATATCCGGGTGTATTTCGCGACTTTTTCTCCGATCGAATTTCTAGTTACTATGCTAACATGTTAGGTAGTGTTTAACTAGGCTCTGATACCACTGTAAGTCCATGCTACCGCTCCCGGTACTTACGGGCTTGCGGAAATGACGAAAAACGATTTTTCTAGAGGGGGTAACATGGACTCAAAACGGATCTTTGTTAAACTATCTACCTAACAACCTAACTAGGAGTTGTTAACTACTCGGTTAGGGGGTTATACCTTTCTTTTCTTGAACTCCTTCGTCTTCAAGCCTCGATGGTGTACGGATCGGCTTCACCCCGTCGTCTCCTTGCGCCGAAGATCGATCCACCCGAAAGCTTCTACCTTTGGCTTCTTCTTCAAACTTTGAAGAAACTAGTTCGCTCGGTTTGCTAAACCTTGTGAACTAGAGTGAGTAGAGGAGAGTGTGTTGGGATTTTTCTCTATGGTTCTTGCTTCTCAACACATGAGACAAGTGAACCATAGACTAGAGAGAGAGGGAGAGCAAGAGGAATAGGGTGAGAGCTCAAGCCAAGAGAGAGAAAGGAAAATGAGAGAATGAGCAAGACTTTTCTCTCTTGGCTCTCATAATCCAAAGCCATCATAACAAATCATAGCAATCAAGTATATGTGATGGTTTAAGCTACAATATCCATATCATTTCATGCACTCATTTTGCACAAGAGAAACAAGCAAGCAAAAGTCTTTGCCATGAAATGATAGCCACTGTCATCATGATGGTCAACTAGTCCAACCTAGTCAACCGGTCAACAAAGTCAACAAGTCAACAAAGTCAACCCCACAACAACCATATCACCATAATACTTAATTAATATTATTGTTAATCATGTATCATATTCTCATTAGGGTTTAGCAAAAAGTCAAGGGTCAACAGTCAACAGTCAACAACCCTAATGAGAATCCTCTGCCTCTGTCTTTCCGTCAACTGTGCATACACACCCGCATCCGCGTTCCGAGGAACATGAATACATACTAGATAAAACCAATCCCAAAATGTACACTAGGATCTGGTTTAAACCAAAGCCCGCTAGTGTTAACTTTCTGGACACTAAACGTGCACAAGTGCACGGATGTGACCAAACCCTGTCGCAAAACCATGCGACCTCTACTCTTTTGCCTAAAGGCGAATAACTTTCTGTGTGGGACTCTAAAGACTCGACACTACGCTAGCAGTGGGTTTAACCATAGACCGCAAGCGGCACTAGCTGTGTGTAACGGTCCCCAGGTAGATGCCGACAAGAAGACTGACGAGGTGAAACCCATCTGAACTCCTACTGAGCCTGAATGTGACAGTCTCCGTACAGTCCGGTCTGTTCGTCTGATACATCGCATGGCGGGCCTACGGGGCGGTAAACGTCAGTCCCCTAATAGCGGTACAAGTCGTGTCGGAGTGAAGCCCGGAACACCCCGAGACAATACTGGAAACCTACCAGTATATCTCGCTTGCCCTGGCCAGGGACTACTCGTGTAATGGCTCTCCTAGACACAGCGCGATGTCAACCCCCAATACCGGGAAAGACGAATCCTGTCAAACCGTCACTGCCTCCAAGTGCTTCGGGACTGCACCCAAAAACTACCTGTTTGCACGACTCCTTTGAGCCGTGGTAGAGCAGTAATCAAAGTATAGTGGGAACACACTCGAGGCAAAGTGACAGTGTCAAGTCAGCGGACTAAGCTGTACTCATGTCACCTGGGAACTGATAACTGACGATAGGTATAATACCAACCAATCAGTTCCCGACGAGTCCTGTCCAGTGTACTCGTAACCTAACGAGCACCCGCATACTATCTCAAGCACGACGTACTGACAGCTGTGGGACAGATCGTCTCCCACACTGGGATGAGAAGTGCATACGCTAGTCTACTCCGGAGTATCGATGCTCTGTCTCGATAGTCCTGCGACTAGGGACCTGTATAAGGATGTGCTTATGGATTACCCAGCCCCCACGAGTGTGACTGCCATCACAACGCTGGTAATCAAGCAAAGATCCTAAGGGCTCCACTAATGCGTATAGGTGATATAATAAAATAAACACATGTACACATTGAAGTAGAAACAAACCAAGTAGCATACTACTATTTTGAGCAAGACTGTATATACAACTGTGAATATCCCAAGCTTCCATTAAGTAATATACAAACTAGTATGATACAGTAATGGGCTCTAGGGCATATACACTAACAACGGGGTTCCGTCTGGAACTTCCCCTAACCAAAAGTTCACAATAAACACCCTATTTAGAACAAAAACTCACTTTTTATACTAATCGAAGCTATTTCTATGCAAACTAAGCAAACTAGAGAGTTAGGCTCAGAGATTATACCTCACTCGACCCTACGATGCAGGATAAGGAGAAGAAGAGGAAGGGAAGAAGGTGATGCAGTTGCTGGAGCTGCTGCTGTGCTGCTGAAGCTGTTGCTGTTGCTGTTGCTGTTGCTCACTGCTGCTGCCTGCTTGCTGTTGCTTCTTGTGCTGGGGCTGTGGCTACTGCTGAGGCTGCTGGGGCTGCTGCTGAAAGAGTGTGTGTGTGTGTATGAGTGAGTGAGAGGGAGAGAGATGTGAGAACAAATGAGAGGTAAGAAATGATAACACCCAAGCCAAACCCCCTCCTCTCTCTCTTCATTAAATGTAGGCATGGCAAGGCCACCATGCCATTTCTCTCTCTCTCTCTCTCCGTCCAAGTCAACCAAATTCAAAACAATTCAAACCATAAAAAAAACAATTAACCCCAAAACACTTAATAAGAACATTTAAATTAGCTTAAGGAAAATGGTTGATCCACCATGGTTGCTAATCATGGTTCAACCCCATTTTTTTTAACCCTAGTTTACATGCACAAGTGTGTGCAAGCCTAGGAAAATTCTAATAAAATATTAATTAAATTTGATAAAATATTTAAAAATCAATTTGGTAAACTTTTTATTAAAAACCATATATTAAAATATAATTAGCCACTAAACACATCCTAAGGTGTTACACTAATCTTCCAAGAGCGCACGCTGAGTGTTTCTTTTCTCTCTCTCTCTCCAGGTAGCAACCATTTCACGCCCTAATCAAGATACCCGCAGGGGAACATCGGTTCGGCTCTAACTTGTGACAACAGTCACAAGTATGAGCAAGGGAAAGAGAATTGTATGGATTCCAAGGATACCCGGTTGAAGAAGAAGCATAGTTTTGCATCTACTTCAGGTGTTCTTGTAATTGAGAACTGCTTTACGGTCAGCCCTACCTCCTGGGTACTTGATACCGGATCAGGATCTCATTTCTGTAATCTATTGCAGTGACTGAAAAAATGTAGGAAAGTTGTACCTGGTGATATGTCGCTCGGGGTAGCGAACGGAGCACAAGTTAATACTGCAGCCGTCGGTGAATATCACCTAGTGTTGCCAAATGGCAATACCATGATTTTGAACGATTACTACTATGTACCGTCTGTGGTTTGCAACATAATATTAGTATCTTTACATAATAAAGATGGATATAACTTTGTTCTTAATAGAAATATCATGAACATTTACCTTCATAAGGTACTGGTTGCAGAAGGTACACTGTGTAATGGTATCTATGTTCTAAATCAGAATACAGTTCTCAATGTACAAAACACACGCAAGAGGAAGAGTTCAGATACGAATGAATCCTACTTGTAGCATTGTAGACTTGGTCATATCGGAGAGAAAAGGTAAAGTAAGTTGCATAAAGATGGACTCTTGAATACGTTCGAGTTTTCATCTTAAGAAACTTGTCAGTCTTGTCTCAAAGGAATGAGGATCAAATCTCCGTTCACCGGACATGGAGAAAGAGCAACAGGGCTTTTGGGACTCACACATAGTGATGTATGTGGTCCGATGTCTATACATGCAAGAGGTGGGTTCTCATACCTCATCACTTTCACTGACGATCTCTCTAGGTTCGGATATGTGTATCTGATGAAACACAAATCTGAAGCTTTGGAGAAATTCAAGGAATTCAAAAACGAAGTAGAGAACCAGAATGGCAAAAGTATCAAGATCCTCCGATCGGATAGGGGAGGGGAGTACATAAGTACGGAATTCCTAGATTACTTAAAAGAGAATAGAATTCTCTCTCAGATTACTCCTCCTTATACACCACAGCACAACGGTGTATCGGAGCGGAGGAATCGTACCCTATTGGATATGGTTCGCTCCATGATGAGTAGTGCCGAGTTGCCTTTTTCATTTTGGGGACATGCGCTTTTAACAGCAGCATATCTATTGAATGATGTTCCGTCTAAATCAGTGCCTAAGACTCCATTAGAGATATGGAATGTAAAAAGGCCATATCTTAAAAGATTTAAGATATGGGGTTGTCCGGCTTATGTTAAAAAGCATAAACCAGATAAGCTAGAGGCACGGTCAGTTTTATATAAGTTTGTGGGATATCCAAAGAATGGTTATAGATATCTGTTCTACCACACCGAGGAACAGAAGGTGTTTGTTGCTCTGCATGCCGTTTTCTTAGAAACGGAGTTTCTTGCAAAAGAAATTAGTGCGAGCACAGTAGAATTGGAAGAAATTCAGCGACCACAAACTGAAACTGAAGATTTGACAGAACCAAAGGATTCAATAACCCCAGACGAATCTCAGCCACTCCGCAGATCTGGTGGGATTTCTCATCCGCCCGAGTGATACTACGGTTTTCTCATAGACGGGGATCGAGTGTAGGGTTCCTAGGCACTCTAATGGAGTCTCACAAGGCATCAAACATGGCTAATTTAAATTTTACAAGTGCCTACAAACCCTAATACGGATCGTTAACTAGATATATAGGCGATGCAAGCAAGTAAACGGAAATATAACTAAAGGGAAGGGGCTACAACCTTTGTAGATCCGGTCCTCCACCTCCTAGGCTCCGTGATGAAGTCCCCTCGCTGTCCAAATTGGATTCCGGACTCAAGCATCGGCTTCATCGAAGAAATGAACGGGCTTGGTCGTCGGCTTCGATGCCGAAGATGATCTACGTCGAGGCATCGCTAGATCAAGCTCCAACTTCACCAAGTCAAGAAAACTTATGAAGGAAACACCCTATACTACTTGGCAAGAGGTAGAGGATGAAGAAATAGGAAGTGTGTAGACTTTAGATTTAGATTTCTCACACTTTTTCATCAATCACCATTGATGTAGCAAGCTTTCTTCATGGAAGAAGAAGATGAAGAAGAAGAAGAAGATATGATAAGTGAATAAAACAAAACCCTAACCATTATCATGTAACCATGGTTTGATCTTTACACAAAAACCCTAGCAAACATGTATCATCAAACATGATACAATCAAGTGCACAAAAGTATATCACATATACAATGTGCACATCCGAGTGAGAATATCCATTTAAAGTGAACCAACACTAGTTAATGCAAAGTAATATATCAAATATATAATTATGCATTAAATCATTAAATCAACACTTGATACAATGATCCGGTCATGTCGCACACAACCGACTAGTATACAATGTATCGATTTATCGAATCAATCCTTGATTCGATAACTAGGTTATATCGCATACAACCATTCGATACATTCATCGCGAGAATGGAATACGGTATCACATACACGCATTATTCTCGGTCCCGCACATATCTTATATGCGCTCCTATCTCGTTTCGCTTGAGCCAGGAAACCTCTGTGTAGGACTCTAAAGACTCGTCAATACGCCGGCAGCGGATGATGATCATATCAAGCACCCACAAGCCGCAAGCGGTCTGCTAAACGTAACGGCCACCCGGGTATTGAGCGATCAGAAGATCGACGAGCAAGCCCGCTCACACTCCAGTGAATCCAACCAGTAACACTACCGTACAGTCCGGTCTGATCGTCTGATATGTCGCATATCTCGCCTAGGGGTTGTAAACGTCAGACCCCAATAGCTCGATAAGTCGTGTCGATATGAGGTCTATAACAGTTCGAGAAACTACTGGTAACACTTACCAGTAAATCTCAGCAACCCTGGCCAAGGATTTCCGGTTATAGCCAATCGAACACAGCGCAACATCAACTCCCTATACCGGGAGAGACGAATCCCCTCCTATCGCTCATTGCCTCCATGTGATTCGGGACTGTACCCAAAAACCACCGTTTTGCACACCCTCTTGGACGTGGTAAGATGGAAATCAAAGCACAGTGGGAACCACACAAGACTCTATGACGATCTCGGGTCAACAGACTACTCTGTACCAGTGTCACCAGAGAACTGCCATCTGACGTAAGGTATAATATCATCTGGGAGTTCTCGGCGATTCCGTCCGGTGTACCCAGTCTCCACTGAGCACCCGTATATCATCTCTGATGTCAAACACCAATGGATATAGGATCATCCATCGCCCATCTGTATGGGTCGAGAAGGTATACGCTAGTCTACACTGGTATATCGATGCCCCGTCTCAATACACCCACGACTAGGGACTTTGAAGGATGTACTTATGGACTACCATGTCCCCACTAGTATGATCCGCACCATAGTCGAGGTAGTCAAGTACACATCCTAAGGGCTTTACCAACATGTAACAGAGAGACAATCAGTATACACGTTAAGGTAAAGAGCAACCAGATAGCATACTATCATATCGAGCAAGAAAGTCCTCCCTATATATGTCCAAGCATCCACTACAATATACATCCTATGTATAGTAATGGCCTCTAGGGCATACATATAACTAACAATCTCCCACTTGCACTAGGGCCATCTGATAGCAGTGGTTGTAGTATCTCATACTCAACCATCCCATAAAAATCTCTCTCTGGGAACAGGCCTTTGTGAGTGGATCCGCTGTGTTGTCCTCTGAGTCTACTCTCCTAACCTCGATCCCTTGGAGATCAAGCATCTCCATGATCAGGTGACACTGCCTTAGAATATGTCTGGATCACTGATGGGACCGGCGTTCCTTGGCATAAGCCACAACTCCATTGTCTCACAATGGTAGGAACGTAGTTCATCTCATGAACCAATATACACCCAAACAGCCTCTTTGGTAGCATGTTAAGTAGCGATGTATCCAGCCTTTGTCGTCTAGTATGTCACGGTATCTAGCTTGGAACTCTTCCAACATACCATCCCTTTACTGAGGGTAAAGACAATGCCTGTGACTGACATTCAGTCGTCTTTATCACTCTGGAACACTTCCAGTGATTCTCCCTAGGATCAACTGATACCATCTCACTACAACTAGTGAGTGTCCTAATATCCAACTAGATCTATCTCATAGATCCAAATTCCAGGATTTAGTAGGTATCACTTTGATCTTATGTGGAGAATCAGTGTGATAAGCGGAGATTGATCGAGCGTAGCATAGGAAACTCCTTCCCTATCAAGAGTATGTCATCCACGTACTCTACGAAGATCATCACCATACTCCCTACTACCTTTTTTTATATACAAGGTTCATCTACCATTTTGATGATGTCAAACTGTTTGACTAACACATCAAAACAGATGTTCCAACTCCGCGATGTCTACTTTATCCTATAAAGCATCTTGCACACGTTTCCGCTGCTCCCACTGTCTACGAGGCCCTCTGGCTGTGTACTTATAGACTCTCTCTTCTAAAACATCATTTAGAAAAGCTGTCATGACACCCAACCACCAGATATCGTAGTCATGGTATGTAGCCGTGGTAAGTAGGATCTGGATGGACTTAAGCATAGATCCTTAGAAAAGGTTTCATCATAATCCACGCCTGGTCGATGACGAAAACCTTTAACAAGTCAAGCTTTGAAAGTCTCAACTTTTCAATCTACACCAAGTAATCTTCTCAAGATATACTTGCTCCTGATAGGGATTTAACCCTTCAGATATAGCAACCAAAGTCCATACTTTATTGGTGTATAAGGATTCCATCTCAGATCACTAAGCATCCAGCCATTCTTACAGAGTCCCACTACTGATGGCCAGCTCGAAACTAGTTGGGTCATCATCTCATGATGCAATCCTCGCTCCCACTGTCATCGAGAAACCGAAGTATCTCTCAAGCAGGTGAGGAACCCTGCTAGATGGGCGGAGAGGCTGAGCTTCGTCGGGAACAATTGAATCCTTTGGTTCTGTCAAATCATCTGCTGTAGTTTGTATAGCTGGAACCTTTCCAGTTCTACATTACAGACCTTGCCACGAGCTTGTCCGTATTTTGCTTTTAGACATAGGCCGGTCAACCCCAAATCTTAACTAGCTTAAGACATGGGCTCTTCCCTTTCCACATCACATATGAAGCGGTAGGCAACTGATTTGATTGGAACCCTATTCAATAGGTATGCAGCTTTTCAAGCGCATAACTCCCAAAAGGGAAAAAGGTAACTCAGTAGTACTCATCATAGAGCACACCTTATCATATAGGGTGTAATTGCTCCGCCCCGATACACCATCGTGCTATGGTGTATACGGAGGAGTAATGCTGAGAGAGAATCTCATTCTCCTTTAGAATAATCCAGGAATTCCGTACTCAAGTATTCTCCTCCTTGATCACATCAAAGGACATAATACTTATACCCGGTTGTTGGTTCTCTACTTCTAACTTATATTCTGTGAATATCTCAAAAGGTTCGGACTTGTGTTTCAACAGGAACATATGTCAGAATCTTGAGAGATCATCAGAGAACGTAATGAAGTATAAAGAACCAGTCCTGGCATGTGTAGACAGGAGACCTTACATACATCATAATGTATCAGTCCCAAGAGTTTACTAACTCTTTCTCTGTTTCCAACAAACAGAGCTATGGTCATCTAATCTTTGTGACATGACTGGCAAGTTTCATAAGATGTAAATTCAAACTGATTTAAATATGCATCTAAAATGTAACTTCAGCCAGTCGGGTCGCATTGATATGACCTAGTTTACAATGCCTGAAGAATGATTCGTTCATTTCTGAACTCTTTCTCTTGTGTGTGTTCTGCATACTAGCAACTGTAGTTTGATTTAGAACGTCAATGCTTTTAGATAACGTGCCTGAACCGATCAACTTTTGATATAGGAAATGTTCAAAACATTATCCATCAATACAAAATTTTATCGTTTCTTTACTAATAAAGAGACTGATATGATTTTGTATATCAGGTTCGGTATCTAATAGCATTTGTTCAGAATCAATGTATTGGTAATACAGGGTGACAGTGACCAACAGACTTGGCTGCAACACTTGCCCCGTTTTCTGTCTCATGAAACTTATCACCCTTTCTTTGTAGCCCTATGTAACAGATTACATATCTGGGATCCTGATCCGGTATCGAATACCCAGGATGCAGAGGATACTAAGAAACAGTTCTTTATAATGAACACACCCGAAGGAGGTGCATCATATGCACTTTCTTCGTTTGGGCGGCATAGGAGTTCTGGTATTCCCCTTATTTCCTGCTCTGTCTTATAACAATTATAAGTTGGAGCGGGACCAACGTTCCCTAGCTCAGTATAACAAGCGGGTTCGGTCAATACATCCATTTTATTATCTTGATTAAGGCGTGAAATGGTCGCTACCAGGAGAGAGAGAGAAGAAAACACTCAGCGTGCGCTCTTGCAAGATTAGATTGGTTATATATTTTATCTAATCAGGATGGCTCCCACTGTTTTTATCAAATCTTCCTTCAAACCCTAAAAGGAAAGACTAGTCGGGATTAATTACACTCTACAAGTTCGCCAATCTTTCAGCCAGGCCAGTGTCGGTACTTTGAGGGAGGTTTCCCGTGTTTTCGCACGGACCTAATTACAGTAAACCTCGTTTTCCCATAGGCGTAACCCCGTTGACACCTTTCTAGACACCTACTTGATCGGCTAATTGCAAAGTGCAAAACTCTCCCAGGAGTAACAATTACTCGCAGTGGGTATCGGGATCCAACTATCACATAGAATGTATGCAATCTCATTGCAAATTTCAACACTTGAAACTCCCGATAAAGATTTTTACCCCAAGCACTTATGACCTTAACTATGGTCAACAAATCATAAGTACTAGTCAAGTTCTACCCGTCATTTCATGATTAATTAGACCCACCCACATGACCCTTAACTAAGGTCAACAAAGTCATGCGACTGTCCTAACTAATCGCATCATATGCGGTGTAGGAAGACATCACTTAGCTACCGTACACTATGCCTTGACTATGGTCAACAAACACAGCACGAATACTAAGTACTCTACTTCCTAAAATGACGGAGGGTTGCGAATGGTTTTTATGAAAATCTTTAACGCTTTGAACTTGATCTCGTTGCAGAATCAAATGGTTTTTTAAATGGAATGTTTTTTAGGCTTTTCTAGTTTTGCTAAAGGGGTCACTCCCGGTGAAGGGGTCGTCGGCCCTTTCCTCGTCGAATGAGGTGCGGGATATATCATATATATCACTGTGCAAAGCAGAAACTATAGAAGCGATCAAAAGACAAACCGAGTGTGTAGCATCTGCCAGTTATTTGCTAAAGGAGTCACTCCCGGTGAAGGGATCTCGGTCATTTCCCCATCGAATAAGGTGCAAGATGTTCTACAATGAACACCGCGATGCAAAGCAAGAACTGTAGCTACCTTTTTTTATTTTGAAATTCGATTCCACAACATCAATTAGGTTTATTTTCTTTCATTAATCTCATTAATGAATATCCCATCATTTAAGTCCACCTAAACATCACAGATAAATATAACGTACGCTTATGCCATCCGCATTCGCCTCGATGTCCCGTCTGCACCGTTAGGTTAGGTGACTAACGGCAGAGCGGGGCAGGGCTAGCGCGGGTGTAAAACATAAGCAACGTTTATATAATATATCATATATACTATATATAATATCTGTCACAGAACATCACATGATCACATCACAGATAAATCACAGCAGAAGAAACATATGAAATATTGGATATACTAGGACGTCCGTGTTTTCAATACGAGCCAGTATAAAACACGGATTCCACGGTCGTGATGAATAGCCTATCCCACACCCCTAGACCCCTACGAGAGCGGCAAGCAACCCTACCAATTCTAGGGTTAGGAGACCCGGACTCGACTCCTCGAGATGGTCTCCCACTGGACCCTAGAACCCGGTTACTTGTGCTCCCCTCCTTGGGTCTATCCTAGTGCAGAAAAGTAAATAATATACATCAACGGTGACATCTTCCGCAACCTGGAAGTGCCCCAATAAAAGAATATTACATACAAGTTTTTACATGAATGAAAATGAAAAACACTCATCTCACATAAAAACCCCCGGCTATTCAAACACGACGATCCAATATAACATATCCAGCAACACATAACATCATATGTCATCAACGTAAGTAAATATGCGCATCCCAATTGTCGTTGACATATAGCAACGAAACCGGCGACATCACATATTACACTTACGGTCACAGAAAAGAAAGTGTAAAACTACAACAGTTGGAATCCGCAACCACCTCAGACATCGCATGCCTGATCAAATGAATTCTTTAGACATCGCATGCCTAACAATTATAAACCCCGCATTTTAGTCTCATTATCGAAAACACTTTTCAATATCAAGTCGGGCAATTCAACAAGATTCCCGACATTTTGATTGAATGCTCGTCGCAAACTTTAGTAGACGGTCGCACCCCCGATTCCGTCGACGAAGTGCACCAAGGCGGAACACCGCTACCGCGAGCACCCGAACGGATGCTTTCGGTGACGGGGTTCTCCTACAGTCACTTGGTCGGGGCTATGGAGTGAGGCTGTCTATTAAGTTTACCCGGCGAGCATCCGCGTACGCTACGTGATTGCGACGGACTTTTGATCACATCAAAATTCCGTGGCAACCGATCAAGTGAGACTAAAGTGCTATGTTTATAACATTCATTCAGTTATCACATAACTTTTGTGAATTCCAATTGTTGTATCACATTCCGGATAAACAGAAAATGTTAAACTTTCCGATTGAACATTCGAACACCCAAGTTTTCCCGAAACAGCTCAACACATGAAATAAGTCTAACAACATTCAGTTCGTGCCTCAGTACCAACGGTCCAGCCGTAGAAGGGTCAAGCCAACGCCTCACATGTGGCACGCCGTACTGCCCCAAACCCGTAGGTTCAAAGGGCAGTTCAAGACGGTCACATAATCGAGTTAAGGTTTGTTGTCTTCTAGAGGGTCCATCGCGTTACTTGCACTACTTAGAACGTCGTTAAACTACGGAAAAATCCAACAATTGGAAATTTCCCGGCAGGGGAAAAAGTGGGTATTTATATCCGGTCGAACTTTTTAACATATTCTAAAAATACCCGAAAAAACACACGAACAAAATTAGACAATCCGATCGATACACCGAGTCCCCAATACAACCCAGAAAATTCAACTCTTGAAAAATTATTAAAAATTCCCAGGGAAACCAGCACTGCAAACTAGGAATTACTGTGCAAAATTTATTGCAAGAGGAGACAAAAGGGCCGCGGAACCGCCGCATTAGCATGCTAATGCCGCGGTTCCGCCGCGCTTTAATGGATTAAGGGGCCCCGTTTTATACATTAATTCTTAGAATCTTCTACTGAGTTTTCTTCATATTTTTAATCTGGAAAAAACCACGATTTTCAAAATTGTCCAGAGAGCAAAATTTAGGTTAGGGTTTCGGTTCGATGGGACTTCTAATTCCGTCTACGCATCGCCTAAGGCTCTAGCTAGGCTCTGATACCACTGTAGGGTTCCTAGGCACTCTAATGGAGTCTCACAAGGCATCAAACATGGCTAATTCCAAATTTTACAAGTGCCTACAAACCCTAATACGGATCGTTAACTAGATATATAGGCGATGCAAGCAAGTAAACGGAAATATAGCTAAAGGGAAGGGGCTACAACCTTTGTAGATCCGGTCCTCCACCTCCTAGGCTCCGCGATGAAGTCCCCTCGCTGTCCAAATCGGATTCCGGACTCAAGCATCGGCTTCATCGAAGAAATGAACGGGCTTGGTCGTCGGCTTCGATGCCGAAGATGATCTACGTCGAGGCATCGCTAGATCAAGCTCCAACTTCACCAAGTCAAGAAAACTTGTGAAGGAAACACCCTATACTACTTGGCAAGAGGTAGAAGATGAAGAAATAGGAAGTGGGTAGACTTTAGATTTGGATTTCTCACACTTTTTCATCAATCACCATTGATGTAGCAAGCTTTCTTCATGGAAGAAGAAGATGAAGAAGAAGAAGAAGATATGATAAGTGAATAAAACAAAACCCTAACCATTATCATGTAACCATGGTTTGATCTTTACACAAAAACCCTAGCAAACATGTATCATCAAACATGATACAATCAAGTGCACAAAAGTATATCACATATACAATGTGCACATCCGAGTGAGAATATCCATTTAAAGTGAACCAACACTAGTTAATGCAAAGTAATATATCAAATATATAATTATGCATTAAATCATTAAATCAACACTTGATACAATGATCCGGTCATGTCGCACACAACCGACTAGTATACAATGTATCGATTTATCGAATCAATCCTTGATTCGATAACTAGGTTATATCGCATACAACCATTCGATACATTCATCGCGAGAATGGAATACGGTATCACATACACGCATTATTCTCGATCCCGCACATATCTCATATGCGCTCCTATCTCGTTTCGCTTGAGCCAGGAAACCTCTGTGTAGGACTCTAAAGACTCGTCAATACGCCGGCAGCAGATGATGATCATATCAAGCACCCACAAGCCGCAAGCGGTCTGCTAAATGTAACGGCCACCCGGGTATTGAGCGATCAGAAGATCGACGAGCAAGCCCGCTCACACTCCAGTGAATCCAACCAGTAACACTACCGTACAGTCCGGTCTGATCGTCTGATATGTCGCATATCTCGCCTAGGGGTGGTAAACGTCAGACCCCAATAGCTCGATAAGTCGTGTCGATATGAGGTCTATAACAGTTCGAGAAACTACTGGTAACACTTACCAGTAAATCTCAGCAACCCTGGCCAGGGATTTCCGGTTATAGCCAATCGAACACAGCGCAACATCAACTCCCTATACCGGGAGAGACGAATCCCCTCCTATCGCTCATTGCCTCCATGTGATTCGGGACTGTACCCAAAAACCACCGTTTTGCACGCCCTCTTGGACGTGGTAAGATGGAAATCAAAGCACAGTGGGAACCACACAAGACTCTATGACGATCTCGGGTCAACAGACTACTCTGTACCAGTGTCACCAGAGAACTGCCATCTGACGTAAGGTATAATACCATCTGGGAGTTCTCGGCGAGTCCGTCCGGTGTACCCAGTCTCCACTGATGTAACGTTTTAAAAATAATTAAATAAATAATTAAATGAATAAAAGTGTTTAAGTGAATTTTAGGATTTTCGGTAAAGTAAAATGTATTTTTCGTAAAACCAAACCATGATTGTTTTTCATTATAATTTAAAAAATATCCATTTTAATTATGAAATCACTAGTAAATGGTGTTTATTTAGCCACTTATAAATTTCTAGTTTAATAAAATATTTTTCCTAAATTAATTATTTTAAATATTAACATAAGCTTTATTTTTACACTAAATTAGTGTAAATTACAAATTTAAATGGTTTTAATTTGTAAAAATGAACCATGGCATGTTAGAATTTAGTATGTATCATGCAAAAATTATTTGCAAATTTTTCCTATTTTCTAGAGCTTTCTTGAGTTGCTATAGTAAACAAATAAATAAATAATTAAATAAACCATGAAAAGACCTTTAAGTGATATTTCTCCTCTTGAAACTTCTACACCTTTCCTTAATCATTTCTTTCTCTCCCTCACTCCCTCAAGGCCGGCCACAACTCATCCATGGCTTCCCCCCCCCCCCCATTTCCCACCTCATTTTTGCACAAAAATCCATCAAAATATATCAAAAATTCAACAAAAAATACACAAAATCATAATCTCTTCATACCCTTTATTCTCTACCTTTTTTTATATGGATTTTAGAGTGGGAAAGCATGTATTTTGAAGGCTCATTTCTTGTTTGGACTTCACATTTTGGAGGTATAATTTTCTTTCTTTTGATTTATTGTTATTAGATGATCATTTAAGCTTAATTAGATTTAATGAATTAATTCTATGTTTTTTAAAAAAAATGCAAGTTAGGGTTGTAAATTCAAGTTAGGGTTTTTAATAATTAATTAGGGTTATAATAGTTAGTTTAACACTTTTAGAATTGGAAAATATTGCATGGTTGTTAAATTGTAAAATTTTCATTTAAAATTGTTTTAAATAAGGAAATTAGCTAACTAGATTTTTCTAAAATGTGTTTGTGGGTAATATAAAATTCCAATTTAAGTTGCTATCATTAGATGGTAGTTTTAATGAGAATATTAGCACATTAATTGAATGAAAAACTTAGTTTGATCACTAGATTACTTTGATAATTGGAAAAATAGTAATAAAATGCTATTATTTTGTAAACTAGATTTTAGGAATTTCTAAATAAATGTGATTAAAAATATAATTTATGGTTTCATTAAATCATTATCATCATGAATTGTGGTTTAATACATTAATTCATGCAAAATCATGTTTTGTGGTGGAATTGTGGTATTTTGCTTGAAAAATGTTAAAATTGTTGAAAGTTGCAAACTAGAAATTTCAAATAAATGCTAAATTGTGTAATAAAAATATAGTAACGGTTTGTATAGTCTAGTTATGCTATATAATGAGTTTTATAACTATTGGTTTCATTTAAATGTCAAGTTTTGATGAAAAACGGTAAATTGGCAATTTCGGGTTTTACGAAATTGGACGGTTTGATGGATTTTAGGGTTTCGATGGATTTAATCGTGTTTTATGGTATAAGTAATGTGTTTTAAAACTACAAGTTGTTTGATGATGTTATCTCGATCCATCGGAGTTTGTACGCCGATATCGAGCGGTATTTGGTTCTTTTGCGTGGACGGGACATAGGTTTTAACCTATGCTTGCTCCTTTAAATCGTTTGACTTTCGTATGTGATTCAGTTTACGATAATATTTATATGTTTGCGTTTAGGTACCCTTCAAGTGGACTGCGGGCGATGAAGAGGAGGATGGCGACACCGTCGTCGGCAGACATGGACCAGGTGAGTAGATGCATATCTACGGGGAAGTGTCGGGTGGATGGCGTTTAGCACCCCCGTAACGTAGAATAGGAATAGTACTTATTGACATTAGGAAACCCGATGTGACCCTAGATTCTTACTGAGCAGGACCCTAGTAATGACCCTAGGCGGGACTAGACTGATTTAGGAAAACCATACCTGAGGATGAATACTTTGGGAAAGGTTCGTCAGTTTCTGATAGAAACACACACGCACACACTAAAACTCGACATGGAGTATACGTATATGTGTATATGTATATAAAACTAGGTATAGGTGTGTATATATATATACAACACGTATATGGGATTCATTGATGTGATATGATATTTGAGGCATGATGAAATAGTATAACTGGGCTTGATGCCGTGATTCTTGACTATACAGTCGTATTAAAGTGTTAGCGGATCATTAGAGAATGAGATAATGAACATGAATATATAAGTTATAAAGAGTGGTGGTGATATTGATGTACATGGGACGCTAGAATAGTACCCGGACTGTAACTTGTGACTGATCACAATATGATATATGTATAACTTGATTACGACATTATATTGGTGTGACCTGATGCCGATATCATATAAGTATGACCTAGTCACAATATGATACATATGACATGATATTTCTGAGGATAAACTAATGATGCTTATCATGATGGCAAGGATATATGATTTATGTATGCGATCACAGTTTAACACCTTGATCATGAGATGTGCTGATGATGACATTATACGAATGAGGAGACACCTAGGAGATACTTGACCGTACCCCGATATTGGGATGCCGTACGATGGATTTTACCGTACGAGGTTTAGATTTGACGATTGATCCGCACTCTTGATTCGAGGAAGCCGTACTACGTACGTGACGCTATTGAGGCGGGATCGCCGACTATTAGAGATATTGATTCAGACCTTAGGTAGACTCTAGTTTCTTACTAACTAGTCTATTAGGTTTAGTTCCTTAGGATGTTTGATGGACACTAGTTTAGGTTCGACTCACATAGTGGTAGTTGTACTCGTATTTCGCAGAGGAGTGGAAAATGCACATCTGTCTTTACATTCATACTGTAATCATCATGGTGCATGTTCTTACATATGTTGCAATAATCAGTACAAACCATACCTGTTAGGACACCAGCACCATTACCGATGATGCGCATATTCCACGCACACTTATTTGCCGGCTCACACACATCATCATCGGTAATTGCTATGTCACGTACACTTTAGATCATATTGTCTTTTATGGATAGAATCAGTTAACAACTAGACCGATATAATATTGTGATTATTCTCTGATGTTAGTATAGACATGATATTTATTACTTAGACATCCATGCATTCATATTTTCATGTTATCATGCAGTATTATGGGCATATGCCGACACTTATCATATAGTTACTCATGATTTTGAGATTTGGATTTCTATGAGATTTCTGGATTTTTGGGGAAAACCGCAAAAATATATAAAAACTTCTCTCTCTCTCCTCTTCTCTTTTTAAAATAAGATGCGGTTTTCTCGTGATGTATGTGTCGTCCACCATGAGATTTCATGTTTTCTGTTGGATTTCGAGACCTGATTCGAGGAGTGGATGAACCGTCTCGGGTACATGGTGGGCCCGGTATGGTACCCCGGGACAAGAAGATCGAGTTGTAGACGATGAGCCTGGCAGGGGAAGGCTACCTACCGGTGATGTCTGGCGCGGCGGATATCCGGAGGATACCGACCGTTGTCGTGAGATTTGATGATATGGGCCGATCCGGACTGACGGAGCCCGAGATATTGAGACTTGAGATTACATGTGTTGTGTCGATGTTTGACACGGATTTCCATGGATTTCATTATTGAGATTTCAGATTCTTATACACATTCTACTATGATAACAGCTAAAGATTTCTTATACATATATATCTGGATTTCAGGATTTGTTACTTTACATTCATGGAGCATGCATTTCATTCATATGATATAGTATTATATGAGGTACTGACACGACACGGAGTAGTTGCACTTACACGTAGTATTACCCTGCTATTACTAGATGATTGGGACTTAGTAGTGTATTATCATTGTTGGATATATGTATGCTCTAGAGGCCATTATGTGATAGTCGATGTATTTATACATGTATATATATTCAGTTTGCATTCTTGCTCGACATGATAGTATGCTATCTGGTTCTTCTTTATCTGACATGTTGATTTGATCATGCTTTTATTCATTCATACATGCTGATAAAGCCCTGAGGATATTGGCTTGACTACTCTGATTATGATGGAGATCATACTAGTGGGACATCTGTAGTCTATAAGCATATCCTGGAACATCCCTAGTCGTAGGTATATCGAGACGGGGCATTGATATACCAGAGTAGACTAGCGTATATGATACTAGACCCATACGATGGGCGATGGATGTTCCCACATTCATCGATGTTTGACATCAAGATCATATACGGGTGCTCAGTGGTGACTGGGTACACTGGACGGACTCATCGAGAACTCCTATATGGAATTATATCTATCGTCGGATAGCAGTTCTCAGGTGACACTGGTACAGGTTAGTCTGTAGACCCGAGATCGTCATGGAGTCTTGTGTGTTCTCCCACTGTACTTTGATTGCCACCCTACCACGGCTCTACTGAGTCGTGCAAACAGGTGGCTGTTGGGTACAGTCCCGAGACACACGAAGGCAATGAGCGATAGGAGGGGTTTCGTCTCTCCCGGTATTGGGAGTTGATGCTGTGCTGTGCCCGACTGGTTATAACAGCAAGTCCCTGGCCAGGGCTGCTGAGATTTGCTGATAAGTGTTATCAGTAGTTTCTCGATCTGTTATAGACCATTCACCGGCACGACTTATTGAGTTATTGGGGTCGACGTGACCATCCCTAGGCTCGATATGCAGCATATCTGACGAAGAGACCGGACTGTATGGTAGTATTGCCAGATGGCTCGACGGGAGTTGTAACAGGTTCGCTTGTTGTCTTCTGATCGCTCAATACCCGGGTGGCCGTTACGTTTAGCTGACCGCTTGCGGCTTGAGGGTATTTGATATGATCATTACCCTCTGCCAGCGTATTGACGAGTCTTAGAGTCCCACATAGGAGTTACCTAGTCCAGGCGAAAAGTTGTGGTGCGCGTATGCGATATGCGCTTGGACCCGATTAAAATGCGTGTATGGGATACCGTATATTAACTGGGCGGCTTGCTAATGGTCGGGTCATATGTGATATGACCGGATTAGTGAATCAAGTGTTGATTCATCATTAGTTTCTCACTACAAATCCTATCTTGTTTATTTTTGATGTATGCATGCATGTATGCATTCATTCTTGTTCATGCACATATGGATGTGCAAGCACACATGCATACATACATCATTTTATCATGGTTGTTTATACAATGAGAATGGTGGATATATAAGAATTACACCATGGTTATTTTTGGATTATTATTGGATTTAAATTAAAGCAAAAGGAAATGACAAATGGGTTAAATCATTTAAGAGTTTCTACACTCTTCTAAACTTTACCATGCTCACCTAACTTTTAACCCATGGTTTATTTTCTTATTATGCTTTTAACTTAAATCAAATGATATCTTTAAATCTAACCATGGTTGGTTATGAGAAAGAAAAATATATATAGTTATTTTTCTTTTCTCTTTCAAGGATAATTCATTCTCTTCTTCACAAAAGACCACCATCTTCATCAACCTCCATGCTTTGCTCTCTAGTTCTTATAAGAGAGTAAAATACTTATAAAAATAGGATTTTGAAGTGAGATCCATAGCCACAACATCATTCTAATCAAGTTTAGCCGACTTGATTAGAGTGTTCTCTTGGTTTTTCCAAATTTGCTAGCTTGGACGGGAAACTCCGGGTAGATCGTCGTGGACGTAAGAGGACAACAAGAGGACCTTCTTCCAACACCCAAGAGCCTAAGGAGTGAAGCAAAAAGGGGAGCTACAAAGGTTGTAACCTTCAAACCCTAATCTTTTCTAGCTTAATGTTTAATAACCCTAATTTTCTAGGATCGATCCCTTTGCATGTTAGTTTAGCACCTTAAAAATTATAACTTTGGGTCATGTGATGCTTCAAAACTTTTCATAGGGTGCTAGGCTAACCTTACATTGGTATCAGAGCCGACCTAGAACATTAGGCGATGCTTTAGCGAAGTAAAAACTCCGATCGAAACAAAATACGGATTTACGGGACACTCTCTGGAAATTTTTTAAAAACTGACTTTTTTCAGAATTAAAAATTCTCAAAAAATAGAGCAGGTAAAGATAAGACAAACTGGAAAATTCGTGCCGATGAACAGTACTTTCGACCGCGGAAACGCGGCCTAAGCAGGCTTAGGCCGCGGATCCGCGGCCATAAGAGGGGATCTTTTACTCCATTTTGCACAGTATTTTTCCTTACCTGCTATAGTATATTTTGAGTATGTTTAATCTGAATCTGCTGTTGAAAAATTCTGGAGATGGTTTTGGACTCGTGGTTTCGATCGGAATTTTCATTTCGTTTTCTTTTCCGGGTAAACTAGAAAGTATTGAAGTGTTTGAACGAATATCATTTACTCAATATTCACGGGGTTTAAATAGTTTGGAGATACGTGCAAGTCTTTTTGCGGTGGTTCCTCTAGAAGACAACAAACCTTAACTCGATTATGTGACCGTCTCGAACTGCCCTTTGAACCCTAGGGTTTGGGGCAGTATGGCGTGCCACATGTGAGGCGTTGGCTTGACCCTTCTACGGCTGGACCGCCACTACTGTGTGACACTCCGGATCTTTTGAACCCTGCTCAAGTGTTGAGCTTTAGTGAATCTTGGGTGCTTGATTTTTCGTTCGAAAACTTTAATACTTTCTGTTTGTCTGGAATGTGATACAATATGTGGAATTCATATGGTTTAGGCATGAAATACGAAATATGTGATATTTCACATTTATGATGTCTAAAGAGAATCTGGATTCTAAATATTGTAGTTTTACACTTTCTTTTCTGTGACCGTAAGTGTAGTATGTACGATATCGCCGGTTTCGTTGCTATACATCAACGACAATCGGGGTACGCATACTTACTTACGTTGATGATATGTGATATTATGTGTTGCTGAGATATGATGTGCAGGATTGTCGCGATCGAATAGCCGGGGGGTTTTGTGAGATGAGAGTTTTATATTTTCATTCATGTAGATTCAAATGTAATGTAATATTATTTTATTTGGGGCACTTCCAGGTTGCGGTTGTGTCACCAGTGTTGTATATTATTTACTTTTCCGCATTAGGATGGACCCAAGGAGGGGAGCACAGGTGACCGGGTTCTGGGGTTCAGTGGGAGGCCATCTCGAGGAGTCGAGACCGGGTCTCCTAAACTCCAGGATTGGTAGGGTCACTTGCCGCTCTCGTAGGGGTCCAGGGTGTGGGCTTGGCTATTCATCGCGACTGTGGAATCCGTATTTTCTATTCTGGTTAAATACTAAATACGGACGTCCTAGTATATCCCACGTTATATCTATATTTCTGTTGCCTGTGTTCTGTGATATCTGAGACGAATGATATATTATATATATGATATATAGTAGACGTTGCTTATGTTTTACACCCGCGCTAGTCCCGTCCCGGTATGCCATTAGTTAAGTAACCTAGCGGTGCATAACGGAACATTGCGGAGAATGCGGATGGCATAAGCGTACGTGTTATTTTCGTTTCTTTTCTGTGATTGGCTTAAGGACTTAAATGATGGGATTACATTAATGTAATTAATGTAAAGAAAATAAACCTAAAAAGATGTTGTAGAATCAGATTTGAAAAACTACTCGGCTATTTATGAAAAAGCTATATTTCAAAACTGCGGAGTTTAAGCCACTCCTTTTGAAAACCTTTTTGATTCTACAACGATATCAAGCTCAAAGCGTTAAAAATTTTCTTAAAAATCATCCGCAACCCTGCGTCATTTTAGGAAGTAGAGTATTTAGTATTCGTGCTACGTTTGTTGACCTTAGCCAAGGCGTAGTGTACGGTAGCTAAGTGATGTCTTCCTACAAACGCATATGATGCAGATTAATTAGGACGGGCATATGACTTTGTTGACCTTAGCCAAGGGTCATGTGAACGGGTCTAATCGATCAAGAAATGACGGGTTGAGCTTGACTAGTGCTCGTGATTTGTTGACCTTAGCCAAGGTCACGAGTATTAGGGGTAAAAACCACATCGGGAATTTCAAGTGTTGAAATTTGCAATGAGATTGCATACCTTCCATATGATGGTTGGATCCCGATCCCACTGTGGGCAATATTTGCTCCTAGGAGAGTTTTACAGTTTACAATTAGCTAACTCATTAGGTGTCTAGAAAGGTGTTAACGTGGCTCTGCCTCTGGGAAAACGAGGTTTACTCTAATTAGGTCCGTGCAAAAGCACGGGGAACCTCCCTCAAAGTACCGACACTGGCCTGGCTGAACGGTTAGCGAAGTTGTAGACTGTAATTAATCCAGGCTAGTTTTTCTTTTTAAGGTTTGAAAGAAAACTTGATAAAAAGCAGTGGGAAACATCGATTAGACAAGATAATAAACCAATCTAATCTGTGCAAGAGCTTTCGCTGAGTGTATTCTTTTCTCTCTCTTAATGGCAGATACCAATGACTGGACTTAAGCTTCTACTAGATAAAAACAAACTGAATGGGACCAACTATAAAGACTGGCTAAGGAATCTGAAAATCGCCTTGACTTATGATAAAGTATCATATGTCCTCACGGCTTCAGCCCCGCCCGTCCCTGGTCCAAAATCCTCAGTTGCGGACATTGAAGTCCGCAAGACATGGGATGCTGACTGTGCCACGGCCACATGCCTCGCGCTTGCATCGATGGATAACACACATCAAAAGCAGCACGAGGACATGGACATTCACGGTATATTGCTCCATACAAAGGAGTTGTATGGGGAGCAATCCCGCGTATTACGATACGAAGCATCAAAGAAACTGTTTCAGATGCGAATGGCCCCTGGCACACCAGTAGGAGACCATGTTTTGAAGATGATAGCTCTTATAGAAGAGCTTGAGGACCTTGGATGGACAATGGACAATGAACAATATATAGATATTATTCTGCAGTCCCTCCCCTCCACCTTTGCTCAGTTCATAGTGAACTTCAACATGCATGGCATGGAGAAGGTCCTCCCTGAACTCCTTAATATGTTAAGGAGTGCAGAGAGCACTATGAAGTTAGCAAAAACTCCCGTTATGACTATTGGACAGTCTTCCTCTTCTCGCCCGAAAGCCAAGGCCAAGGGAAAGAAAAAGAAGAAACCCACTAATCCTAAGGGCGGAGTTAAAAAGGTGAAGGGAAAGGGAAAGTCCAAGGCTGGAGACTCGGGGAAAGGCGAAAGTTTTCATTGCCACAAGACAGGACATTGGAAGCACAATTGCACGGAGTACTTAAGTCTCAAGAAGAAGTATGGTGATGCTTCCGCTTCAGGTGCGTTTGTGACTGAAAACTGTTTTTCTATAAACTCTGCTTCCTGGGTATTGGATACCGGTTCAGGTTCTCACATTTGTAATTCTATGCAGGGGCTGAGAAATAGCAAGGTTTTGAGGACCGGTGACCATACTCTCCGCGTTGGAAATGGTTCCAATGTACATACAGTCACAGTGGGAGAGTATCACTTGGGGTTGCCATCTGGATGTATTTTGATTTTGAATCCATGTTATTTTGTACCAAGTATGCTATGTAATATAATATCCGTTTCTTTGTTGGACAATGAAGGGTATAATTTTGTGTTGCAAAACAATGTTATGAACATTCACCTAAATCAAATGTTGGTTGGGTATGGTACACTTAATAACGGAATATATGTCCTAAATCAACACACAGTTTTCAGTATACAACATACTAATAAAAGAAAACTTTCAGAATTAAATGAAGCTTTTCTTTGGCACTGTAGACTTGGTCATATTAACGAAACAAGACTAAACAAGTTACACAAAGATGGATATTTAAATTCTTTTGAATATAAATCTTATGCGACTTGCCAGTCTTGTATCAAGGGTAAAATGACCAAAACTCCATTTACCGGACACGGAGAAAGAGCTACTCAGCTCCTGGGCCTCATACATAGTGATGTATGTGGGCCTATGTCTACACAGGCTAGAGGCGGTTTTTCATACTTCATTACATTCACTGACGACTTCTCAAGATTCGGTCATGTATTTTTATTAAAGCACAAGTCCGACGCTTTCGAGAAATTCATTGAATATAAACAAGAAGTAGAAAAACAAACCGGCTTGAGTATTAAGATGCTTCGATCAGATCGAGGTGGTGAGTATCTCAGTACAGAATTTGCAAACTTCTTAAAAGAGAATGGGATTCTCTCTCAGCTTACTCCTCCTTATACACCACAGCACAATGGTGTTTCAGAACGACGGAATAGGACCCTATTAGATATGGTCCGGTCCATGATGAGTGACGCTGAGTTACCGGTCTCGTTTTGGGGATATGCATTGGAGACTGCAGCGTTTCTTCTAAACAGGGTTCCAACCAAAGCCGTGTCTACCACGCCATATGAGATATGGAATGGGAAGAGACCATCTCTTAAGAGAATTAAGATTTGGGGTTCCCCGGCCTATGTTAAAAAGCAGAATCCGGACAAACTCGAGACACGGTCAGTCATGTGTAACTTTGTAAGATATCCAAAGAATTCTTATGGATATCTATTCTACCACAAAGAGGAACAAAAAGTGTTTGTTTCTCAACATGCCACATTCTTGGAAAAAGAGTTTTTCACAGATAAAGATGATGGCAAAGTGGTGGATCTAGAAGAGGTTCTAGAGACACAAACTACAAATGACGATTTGGTTGAACCGGCTGTTGCAACAGAAACTGAAGAACCTCGGCCACTCCGAAGGTCTGGTAGGACTTCTCGCCCACCGGAGAGGTACTACGGTTTCCTCATTGATGGTGACAGAGAAGACTGTATCATGGATGATGATGATCCTACCAGTTTTCAGCAAGCTATCACGAGTAGAGACTCTGTGAAGTGGCTGGATGCCATGAGATCCGAAATGGAGTCTATGTACACCAACAAAGTATGGACTTTGGACGTTGTACCCCCTGGGGTAAAACCTGTGGGGTGTAAATGGATCTTTAAAAGAAAGATTGGTGTAGATGGGCAGGTAGAGACCTATAAGGCAAGACTTGTGGCAAAAGGCTTTCGTCAAAGACCAGGTTTGGACTATGACGAAACTTTTTCGCCCGTAGCCATGCTTAAATCCATTCGGATCCTACTTGCTATTGCTGCTCACTACGACTATGAAATCTGGCAGATGGACGTTAAAACAGCATTTCTAAATGGAGATTTAGAAGAATGCGTTTATATGGATCAGCCAGAGGGCTTCATTGACAGTGGGAGCAGCGAGAAAGCATGTAGATTGCTTAAATCCATATATGGGTTAAAGCAGGCATCTCGGAGTTGGAACATCTATTTCGATGATGTTATCAAAGAGTTTGATTTCATCAAAAATCCAGATGAACCTTGTGTTTATAAGAAGGCTGTAGGAAGAGCTGTCACATTCCTCGTATTGTACGTGGATGACATTCTTCTGATAGGAAATGATATTCCTATGCTACAGTCGGTCAAATCATTCTTATCACTAAGGTTCTCTATGAAGGACCTGGGTGATGCCACATACATCCTGGGCATAAGGATCTATAGGGATAGATCCAAAAAGTTATTGGGATTGTCCCAAACCAGGTACATCAACACCATCCTAAAGAGGTTTAGTATGGAAGACTCCAAGCGGGGTGCCTTACCCGCTTGCCATGGAGTCACTCTCTCCAAGGATTCTTGTCTAAAGACCGATGAAGAGAGAGCTCGCATGAGCATTATACCCTATGCTTCGGCAGTAGGATCTATAATGTATGCGATGTTATGTACACGCCCAGATATAGCTTATGCACTTAGTGTTGTGAGCAGGTATCAGTCCAACCCAGGGGAGAACCACTGGACAGCTGTGAAGAACATTCTTAAGTACTTACGGAGGACTAAAGAAATGTTCTTGGTGTATGGTAATACAGATCTCCAAATGGAGGCCTTTACCGATTCGAGCTTCCAGAGCGATAAGGATGACAGAAAATCTATCTCAGGGTTTGTGTTTACCCTCAATGGAGGGGCGGTAAGTTGGAAGAGTTCCAAACAAGATACCGTTGCAGACTCTACGATGGAAGCTGAGTACATTGCTACAAATGATGCCGCCAAGGAAGCCGTCTGGATGAAGAAGTTCGTCTCGGAGCTAGGAGTAGTTCCAACCATTATTGATCCAATACCTTTGTATTGTGACAATAATGGGGCGATGGAGTTAGCTAAGGAGCCCAGATCCCATCAGCGGTCCAGACATATCCTGAGGCGCTTTCATTTGATCCGGGAGATTGTAGACGCCGCGAGATCGAGATTAAGAGAGTTGACACAAAGAACAACGCCGCGGATCCACTCACCAAGGCCCTCCCTCAACCACAGCATGAGCGACTTTTTGAGATGTTGGGTATGAGATACGCCAATAACTGGCCTTAGTGCAAGTGGGAGATTGTTGGATATATGTATGCCCTAGAGGCCATTATGTGATAGTCGATGTATTTATACATGCATATATATTCAGTTTGCATTCTTGCTCGACATGATAGTATGCTATCTGGTTCTTCTTTATCTGACATGTTGATTTGATCATGCTTTTATTCATTCATACATGCTAATAAAGCCCTGAGGATATTGGCTTGACTACTCTGATTATGATGGAGATCATACTAGTGGGACATCTGTAGTCTATAAGCATATCCTGGAACATCCCTAGTCGTAGGTATATCGAGACGGGGCATTGATATACCAGAGTAGACTAGCGTATATGATACTAGACCCATACGATGGGCGATGGATGTTCCCACATTCATCGATGTTTGACATCAAGATCATATACGGGTGCTCAGTGGTGACTGGGTACACTGGACGGACTCATCGAGAACTCCTATATGGAATTATATCTATCGTCGGATAGCAGTTCTCAGGTGACACTGGTACAGGTTAGTCTGTAGACCCGAGATCGTCATGGAGTCTTGTGTGTTCTCCCACTGTACTTTGATTGCCACCCTACCACGGCTCTACTGAGTCGTGCAAACAGGTGGCTGTTGGGTACAGTCCCGAGACACACGAAGGCAATGAGCGATAGGAGGGGTTTCGTCTCTCCCGGTATTGGGAGTTGATGCTGTGCTGTGCCCGACTGGTTATAACAGCAAGTCCCTGGCCAGGGCTGCTGAGATTTGCTGATAAGTGTTATCAGTAGTTTCTCGATCTGTTATAGACCATTCACCGGCACGACTTATTGAGTTATTGGGGTCGACGTGACCATCCCTAGGCTCGATATGCAGCATATCTGACGAAGAGACCGGACTGTATGGTAGTATTGCCGGATGGCTCGACGGGAGTTGTAACATGTTCGCTTGTTGTCTTCTGATCGCTCAATACCCGGGTGGCTGTTACGTTTAGCTGACCGCTTGCGGCTTGAGGGTATTTGATATGATCATTACCCTCTGCCAGCGTATTGACGAGTCTTAGAGTCCCACATAGGAGTTACCTAGTCCAGGCGAAAAGTTGTGGTGCGCGTATGCGATATGCGCTTGGACCCGATTAAAATGCGTGTATGGGATACCGTATATTAACTGGGCGGCTTGCTAATGGTCGGGTCATATGTGATATGACCGGATTAGTGAATCAAGTGTTGATTCATCATTAGTTTCTCACTACAAATCCTATCTTGTTTATTTTGGATGTATGCATGCATGTATGCATTCATTCTTGTTCATGCACATATGGATGTGCAAGCACACATGCATACATACATCATTTTATCATGGTTGTTTATACAATGAGAATGGTGGATATATAAGAATTACACCATGGTTATTTTTGGATTATTATTGGATTTAAATTAAAGCAAAAGGAAATGAAAAATGGGTTAAATCATTTAAGAGTTTCTACACTCTTCTAAACTCTACCATGCTCACCTAACTTTTAACCCATGGTTTATTTTCTTATTATGCTTTTAACTTAAATCAAATGATATCTTTAAATCTAACCATGGTTGGTTATGAGAAAGAAAAATATATATAGTTATTTTTCTTTTCTCTTTCAAGGATAATTCATTCTCTTCTTCACAAAAGACCACCATCTTCATCAACCTCCATGCTTTGCTCTCTAGTTCTTATAAGAGAGTAAAATACTTATAAAAATAGGATTTTGAAGTGAGATCCATAGCTACAACATCATTCTAATCAAGTTTAGCCGACTTGATTAGAGTGTTCTCTTGGTTTTTCCAAATTTGCTAGCTTGGACGGGAAACTCCGGGTAGATCGTCGTGGACGTAAGAGGACAACAAGAGGACCTTCTTCCAACACCCAAGAGCCTAAGGAGTGAAGCAAAAAGGGGAGCTACAAAGGTTGTAACATTCAAACCCTAATCTTTTCTAGCTTAATGTTTAATAACCCTAATTTTCTAGGATCGATCCCTTTGCATGTTAGTTTAGCACCTTAAAAATTATAACTTTGGGTCATGTGATGCTTCAAAACTTTTCATAGGGTGCTAGGCTAACCTTACATTGGTATCAGAGCCGACCTAGAACATTAGGCGATGCTTTAGCGAAGTAAAAACTCCGATCGAAACAAAATACGGATTTACGGGACACTCTCTGGAAATTTTTTAAAAACTGACTTTTTTCAGAATTAAAAATTCTCAAAAAATAGAGCAGGTAAAGATAAGACAAACTGGAAAATTCGTGCCGATGAACAGTACTTTCGACCGCGGAAACGCGGCCTAAGCAGGCTTAGGCCGCGGATCCGCGGCCATAAGAGGGGATCTTTTACTCCATTTTGCACAGTATTTTTCCTTACCTGCTATAGTATATTTTGAGTATGTTTAATCTGAATCTGCTGTTGAAAAATTCTGGAGATGGTTTTGGACTCGTGGTTTCGATCGAAATTTTCATTTCGTTTTCTTTTCCGGGTAAACTAGAAAGTATTGAAGTGTTTGAACGAATATCATTTACTCAATATTCACGGGGTTTAAATAGTTTGGAGATACGTGCAAGTCTTTTTGCGGTGGTTCCTCTAGAAGACAACAAACCTTAACTCGATTATGTGACCGTCTCGAACTGCCCTTTGAACCCTAGGGTTTGGGGCAGTATGGCATGCCACATGTGAGGCGTTGGCTTGACCCTTCTACGGCTGGACCGCCACTACTGTGTGACACTCCGGATCTTTTGAACCCTGCTCAAGTGTTGAGCTTTAGTGAATCTTGGGTGCTTGATTGTTCGTTCGAAAACTTTAATACTGTCTGTTTGTCTGGAATGTGATACAATATGTGGAATTCATATGGTTTAGGCATGAAATACGAAATATGTGATATTTCACATTTATGATGTCTAAAGAGAATCTGGATTCTAAATATTGTAGTTTTACACTCTCTTTTCTGTGACCGTAAGTGTAGTATGTACGATATCGCCGGTTTCGTTGCTATACATCAACGACAATCGGGGTACGCATACTTACTTACGTTGATGATATGTGATATTATGTGTTGCTGAGATATGATGTGCAGGATTGTCGCGATCGAATAGCCGGGGGGTTTTGTGAGATGAGAGTTTTATATTTTCATTCATATAGATTCAAATGTAATGTAATATTATTTTATTTGGGGCACTTCCAGGTTGCGGTTGTGTCACCAGTGCTGTATATTATTTACTTTTCCGCATTAGGATGGACCCAAGGAGGGGAGCACAGGTGACCGGGTTCTGGGGTTCAGTGGGAGGCCATCTCGAGGAGTCGAGACCGGGTCTCCTAAACTCCAGGATTGGTAGGGTCACTTGCCGCTCTCGTAGGGGTCCAGGGTGTGGGCTTGGCTATTCATCGCGACTGTGGAATCCGTATTTTCTATTCTGGTTAAATACTAAATACGGACGTCCTAGTATATCCCACGTTATATCTATATTTCTGTTGCCTGTGTTCTGTGATATCTGAGACGAATGATATATTATATATATGATATATAGTAGACGTTGCTTATGTTTTACACCCGCGCTAGTCCCGTCCCGGTATGCCATTAGTTAAGTAACCTAGCGGTGCATAACAGAACATTGCGGCGAATGCGGATGGCATAAGCGTACGTGTTATTTTCGTTTCTTTTCTGTGATTGGCTTAAGGACTTAAATGATGGGATTACATTAATGTAATTAATGTAAAGAAAATAAACCTAAAAAGATGTTGTAGAATCAGATTTGAAAAACTACTCGGCTATTTATGAAAAAGCTATATTTCAAAACTGCGGAGTTTAAGCCACTCCTTTTGAAAACCTTTTTGATTCTACAACGATATCAAGCTCAAAGCGTTAAAAATTTTCTTAAAAATCATCCGCAACCCTCCGTCATTTTAGGAAGTAGAGTACTTAGTATTCGTGCTACGTTTGTTGACCTTAGCCAAGGCGTAGTGTACGGTAGCTAAGTGATGTCTTCCTACAAACGCATATGATGCAGATTAATTAGGACGGGCATATGACTTTGTTGACCTTAGCCAAGGGTCATGTGAACGGGTCTAATCGATCAAGAAATGACGGGTTGAGCTTGACTAGTGCTCGTGATTTGTTGACCTTAGCCAAGGTCACGAGTATTAGGGGTAAAAACCACATCGGGAATTTCAAGTGTTGAAATTTGCAATGAGATTGCATACCTTCCATATGATGGTTGGATCCCGATCCCACTGTGGGCAATATTTGCTCCTAGGAGAGTTTTACAGTTTACAATTAGCTAACTCATTAGGTGTCTAGAAAGGTGTTAACGGGGCTCTGCCTCTGGGAAAACGAGGTTTACTCTAATTAGGTCCGTGCAAAAGCACGGGGAACCTCCCTCAAAGTACCGACACTGGCCTGGCTGAACGGTTAGCGAAGTTGTAGACTGTAATTAATCCAGGCTAGTTTTTCTTTTTAAGGTTTGAAAGAAAACTTGATAAAAAGCAGTGGGAAACATCGATTAGACAAGATAATAAACCAATCTAATCTGTGCAAGAGCTTTCGCTGAGTGTATTCTTTTCTCTCTCTTAATGGCAGATACCAATGACTGGACTTAAGCTTCTACTAGATAAAAACAAACTGAATGGGACCAACTATAAAGACTGGCTAAGGAATCTGAAAATCGCCTTGACTTATGATAAAGTATCATATGTCCTCACGGCTTCAGCCCCGCCCGTCCCTGGTCCAAAATCCTCAGTTGCGGACATTGAAGTCCGCAAGACATGGGATGCTGACTGTGCCACGGCCACATGCCTCGCGCTTGCATCGATGGATAACACACATCAAAAGCAGCACGAGGACATGGACATTCACGGTATATTGCTCCATACAAAGGAGTTGTATGGGGAGCAATCCCGCGTATTACGATACGAAGCATCAAAGAAACTGTTTCAGATGCGAATGGCCCCTGGCACACCAGTAGGAGACCATGTTTTGAAGATGATAGCTCTTATAGAAGAGCTTGAGGACCTTGGATGGACAATGGACAATGAACAATATATAGATATTATTCTGCAGTCCCTCCCCTCCACCTTTGCTCAGTTCATAGTGAACTTCAACATGCATGGCATAGAGAAGGTCCTCCCTGAACTCCTTAATATGTTAAGGAGTGCAGAGAGCACTATGAAGTTAGCAAAAACTCCCGTTATGACTATTGGACAGTCTTCCTCTTCTCGCCCGAAAGCCAAGGCCAAGGGAAAGAAAAAGAAGAAACCCACTAATCCTAAGGGCGGAGTTAAAAAGGTGAAGGGAAAGGGAAAGTCCAAGGCTGGAGACTCGGGGAAAGGCGAAAGTTTTCATTGCCACAAGACAGGACATTGGAAGCACAATTGCACGGAGTACTTAAGTCTCAAGAAGAAGCATGGTGATGCTTCCGCTTCAGGTGCGTTTGTGACTGAAAACTGTTTTTCTATAAACTCTGCTTCCTGGGTATTGGATACCGGTTCAGGTTCTCACATTTGTAATTCTATGCAGGGGCTGAGAAATAGCAAGGTTTTGAGGACCGGTGACCATACTCTCCGCGTTGGAAATGGTTCCAATGTACATACAGTCGCAGTGGGAGAGTATCACTTGGGGTTGCCATCTGGATGTATTTTGATTTTGAATCCATGTTATTTTGTACCAAGTATGCTATGTAATATAATATCCGTTTCTTTGTTGGACAATGAAGGGTATAATTTTGTGTTGCAAAACAATGTTATGAACATTCACCTAAATCAAATGTTGGTTGGGTATGGTACACTTAATAACGGAATATATGTCCTAAATCAACACACAGTTTTCAGTATACAACATACTAATAAAAGAAAACTTTCAGAATTAAATGAAGCTTTTCTTTGGCACTGTAGACTTGGTCATATTAACGAAACAAGACTAAACAAGTTACACAAAGATGGATATTTAAATTCTTTTGAATATAAATCTTATGCGACTTGCCAGTCTTGTATCAAGGGTAAAATGACCAAAACTCCATTTACCGGACACGGAGAAAGAGCTACTCAGCTCCTGGGCCTCATACATAGTGATGTATGTGGGCCTATGTCTACACAGGTTAGAGGCGGTTTTTCATACTTCATTACATTCACTGACGACTTCTCAAGATTCGGTCATGTATTTTTATTAAAGCACAAGTCCGACGCTTTCGAGAAATTCATTGAATATAAACAAGAAGTAGAAAAACAAACCGGCTTGAGTATTAAGATGCTTCGATCAGATCGAGGTGGTGAGTATCTCAGTACAGAATTTGCAAACTTCTTAAAAGAGAATGGGATTCTCTCTCAGCTTACTCCTCCTTATACACCACAGCACAATGGTGTTTCAGAACGACGGAATAGGACCCTATTAGATATGGTCCGGTCCATGATGAGTGACGCTGAGTTACCGGTCTCGTTTTGGGGATATGCATTGGAGACTGCAGCGTTTCTTCTAAACAGGGTTCCAACCAAAGCCGTGTCTACCACGCCATATGAGATATGGAATGGGAAGAGACCATCTCTTAAGAGAATTAAGATTTGGGGTTCCCCGGCCTATGTTAAAAAGCAGAATCCGGACAAACTCGAGACACGGTCAGTCATGTGTAACTTTGTAAGATATCCAAAGAATTCTTATGGATATCTATTCTACCACAAAGAGGAACAAAAAGTGTTTGTTTCTCAACATGCCACATTCTTGGAAAAAGAGTTTTTCACAGATAAAGATGATGGCAAAGTGGTGGATCTAGAAGAGGTTCTAGAGACACAAACTACAAATGACGATTTGGTTGAACCGGCTGTTGCAACAGAAACTGAAGAACCTCGGCCACTCCGAAGGTCTGGTAGGACTTCTCGCCCACCGGAGAGGTACTACGGTTTCCTCATTGATGGTGACAGAGAAGACTGTATCATGGATGATGATGATCCTACCAGTTTTCAGCAAGCTATCACGAGTAGAGACTCTGTGAAGTGGCTGGATGCCATGAGATCCGAAATGGAGTCTATGTACACCAACAAAGTATGGACTTTGGACGTTGTACCCCCTGGGGTAAAACCTGTGGGGCGTAAATGGATCTTTAAAAGAAAGATTGGTGTAGATGGGCAGGTAGAGACCTATAAGGCAACACTTGTGGCAAAAGGCTTTCGTCAAAGACCAGGTTTGGACTATGACGAAACTTTTTCGCCCGTAGCCATGCTTAAATCCATTCGGATCCTACTTGCTATTGCTGCTCACTACGACTATGAAATCTGGCAGATGGACGTTAAAACAGCATTTCTAAATGGAGATTTAGAAGAATGCGTTTATATGGATCAGCCAGAGGGCTTCATTGACAGTGGGAGCAGCGAGAAAGCATGTAGATTGCTTAAATCCATATATGGGTTAAAGCAGGCATCTCGGAGTTGGAACATCTATTTCGATGATGTTATCAAAGAGTTTGATTTCATCAAAAATCCAGATGAACCTTGTGTTTATAAGAAGGCTGTAGGAAGAGCTGTCACATTCCTCGTATTGTACGTGGATGACATTCTTCTGATAGGAAATGATATTCCTATGCTACAGTCGGCCAAATCATTCTTATCACTAAGGTTCTCTATGAAGGACCTGGGTGATGCCACATACATCCTGGGCATAAGGATCTATAGGGATAGATCCAAAAAGTTATTGGGATTGTCCCAAACCAGGTACATCAACACCATCCTAAAGAGGTTTAGTACGAAGACTCCAAGCGGGGTGCCTTACCCGCTTGCCATGGAGTCACTCTCTCCAAGGATTCTTGTCTAAAGACCGATGAAGAGAGAGCTCGCATGAGCATTATACCCTATGCTTCGGCAGTAGGATCTATAATGTATGCGATGTTATGTACACGCCCAGATATAGCTTATGCACTTAGTGTTGTGAGCAGGTATCAGTCCAACCCAGGGGAGAACCACTGGACAGCTGTGAAGAACATTCTTAAGTACTTACGGAGGACTAAAGAAATGTTCTTGGTGTATGGTAATACAGATCTCCAAATGGAGGCCTTTACCGATTCGAGCTTCCAGAGCGATAAGGATGACAGCAAATCTATCTCAGGGTTTGTGTTTACCCTCAATGGAGGGGCGGTAAGTTGGAAGAGTTCCAAACAAGATACCGTTGCAGACTCTACGATGGAAGCTGAGTACATTGCTGCAAATGATGCCGCCAAGGAAGCCGTCTGGATGAAGAAGTTCGTCTCGGAGCTAGGAGTAGTTCCAACCATTATTGATCCAATACCTTTGTATTGTGACAATAATGGGGCGATGGAGTTAGCTAAGGAGCCCAGATCCCATCAGCGGTCCAGACATATCCTGAGGCGCTTTCATTTGATCCGGGAGATTGTAGATGCCGCGAGATCGAGATTAAGAGAGTTGACACAAAGAACAACGCCGTGATCCACTCACCAAGGCCCTCCCTCAACCACAGCATGAGCGACTTTTTGAGATGTTGGGTATGAGCTACGCCAATAAGTGGCCTTAGTGCAAGTGGGAGATTGTTGGATATATGTATGCCCTAGAGGCCATTATGTGATAGTCGATGTATTTATACATGTATATATATTCAGTTTGCATTCTTGCTCGACATGATAGTATGCTATCTGGTTCTTCTTTATCTGACATGTTGATTTGATCATGCTTTTATTCATTCATACATGCTAATAAAGCCCTGAGGATATTGGCTTGACTACTCTGATTATGATGGAGATCATACTAGTGGGACATCTGTAGTCTATAAGCATATCCTGGAACATCCCTAGTCGTAGGTATATCGAGACGGGGCATTGATATACCAGAGTAGACTAGCGTATATGATACTAGACCCATACGATGGGCGATGGATGTTCCCACATTCATCGATGTTTGACATCAAGATCATATATGGGTGCTCAGTGGTGACTGGGTACACTGGACGGACTCATCGAGAACTCCTATATGGAATTATATCTATCGTCGGATAGCAGTTCTCAGGTGACACTGGTACAGGTTAGTCTGTAGACCCGAGATCGTCATGGAGTCTTGTGTGTTCTCCCACTGTACTTTGATTGCCACCCTACCACGGCTCTACTGAGTCGTGCAAACAGGTGGCTGTTGGGTACAGTCCTGAGACACACGAAGGCAATGAGCGATAGGAGGGGTTTCGTCTCTCCCGGTATTGGGAGTTGATGCTGTGCTGTGCCCGACTGGTTATAACAGCAAGTCCCTGGCCAGGGCTGCTGAGATTTGCTGATAAGTGTTATCAGTAGTTTCTCGATCTGTTATAGACCATTCACCGGCACGACTTATTGAGTTATTGGGGTCGACGTGACCATCCCTAGGCTCGATATGCAGCATATCTGATGAAGAGACCGGACTGTATGGTAGTATTGCCGGATGGCTCGACGGGAGTTGTAACAGGTTCGCTTGTTGTCTTCTGATCGCTCAATACCCGGGTGGCCGTTACGTTTAGCTGACCGCTTGCGGCTTGAGGGTATTTGATATGATCATTACCCTCTGCCAGCGTATTGACGAGTCTTAGAGTCCCACATAGGAGTTACCTAGTCCAGGCGAAAAGTTGTGGTGCGCGTATGCGATATGCGCTTGGACCCGATTAAAATGCGTGTATGGGATACCGTATATTAACTGGGCGGCTTGCTAATGGTCGGGTCATATGTGATATGACCGGATTAGTGAATCAAATGTTGATTCATCATTAGTTTCTCACTACAAATCCTATCTTGTTTATTTTGGATGTATGCATGCATGTATGCATTCATTCTTGTTCATGCACATATGGATGTGCAAGCACACATGCATACATACATCATTTTATCATGGTTGTTTATACAATGAGAATGGTGGATATATAAGAATTACACCATGGTTATTTTTGGATTATTATTGGATTTAAATTAAAGCAAAAGGAAATGAAAAATGGGTTAAATCGTTTAAGAGTTTCTACACTCTTCTAAACTCTACCATGCTCACCTAACTTTTAACCCATGGTTTATTTTCTTATTATGCTTTTAACTTAAATCAAATGATATCTTTAAATCTAACCATGGTTGGTTATGAGAAAGAAAAATATATATAGTTATTTTTCTTTTCTCTTTCAAGGATAATTCATTCTCTTCTTCACAAAAGACCACCATCTTCATCAACCTCCATGCTTTGCTCTCTAGTTCTTATAAGAGAGTAAAATACTTATAAAAATAGGATTTTGAAGTGAGATCCATAGCCACAACATCATTCTAATCAAGTTTAGCCGACTTGATTAGAGTGTTCTCTTGGTTTTTCCAAATTTGCTAGCTTGGACGGGAAACTCCGGGTAGATCGTCGTGGACGTAAGAGGACAACAAGAGGACCTTCTTCCAACACCCAAGAGCCTAAGGAGTGAAGCAAAAAGGGGAGCTACAAAGGTTGTAACCTTCAAACCCTAATCTTTTCTAGCTTAATGTTTAATAACCCTAATTTTCTAGGATCGATCCCTTTGCATGTTAGTTTAGCACCTTAAAAATTATAACTTTGGGTCATGTGATGCTTCAAAACTTTTCATAGGGTGCTAGGCTAACCTTACATTGGTATCAGAGCCGACCTAGAACATTAGGCGATGCTTTAGCGAAGTAAAAACTCCGATCGAAACAAAATACGGATTTACGGGACACTCTCTGGAAATTCTTTAAAAACTGACTTTTTTCAGAATTAAAAATTCTCAAAAAATATAGCAGGTAAAGATAAGACAAACTGGAAAATTCGTGCCGATGAACAGTACTTTCGACCGCGGAAACGCGGCCTAAGCAGGCTTAGGCCGCGGATCCGCGGCCATAAGAGGGGATCTTTTACTCCATTTTGCACAGTATTTTTCCTTACCTGCTATAGTATATTTTGAGTATGTTTAATCTGAATCTGCTGTTGAAAAATTCTGGAGATGGTTTTGGACTCGTGGTTTCGATCGGAATTTTCATTTCGTTTTCTTTTCCGGGTAAACTAGAAAGTATTGAAGTGTTTAAACGAATATCATTTACTCAATATTCACGGGGTTTAAATAGTTTGGAGATACGTGCAAGTCTTTTTGCGGTGGTTCCTCTAGAAGACAACAAACCTTAACTCGATTATGTGACCGTCTCGAACTGCCCTTTGAACCCTAGGGTTTGGGGCAGTATGGCGTGCCACATGTGAGGCGTTGGCTTGACCCTTCTACGGCTGGACCGCCACTACTGTGTGACACTCCGGATCTTTTGAACCCTGCTCAAGTGTTGAGCTTTAGTGAATCTTGTGTGCTTGATTGTTCGTTCGAAAACTTTAATACTGTCTGTTTGTCTGGAATGTGATACAATATGTGGAATTCATATGGTTTAGGCATGAAATACGAAATATGTGATATTTCACATTTATGATGTCTAAAGAGAATCTGGATTCTAAATATTGTAGTTTTACACTTTCTTTTCTGTGACCGTAAGTGTAGTATGTACGATATCGCCGGTTTCGTTGCTATACATCAACGACAATCGGGGTACGCATACTTACTTACGTTGATGATATGTGATATTATGTGTTGCTGAGATATGATGTGCAGGATTGTCGCGATCGAATAGCCGGGGGGTTTTGTGAGATGAGAGTTTTATATTTTCATTCATGTAGATTCAAATGTAATGTAATATTATTTTATTTAGGGCACTTCCAGGTTGCGGTTGTGTCACCAGTGTTGTATATTATTTACTTTTCCGCATTAGGATGGACCCAAGGAGGGGAGCACAGGTGACCGGGTTCTGGGGTTCAGTGGGAGGCCATCTCGAGGAGTCGAGACCGGGTCTCCTAAACTCCAGGATTGGTAGGGTCACTTGCCGCTCTCGTAGGGGTCCAGGGTGTGGGCTTGGCTATTCATCGCGACTGTGGAATCCGTATTTTCTATTCTGGTTAAATACTAAATACGGACGTCCTAGTATATCCCACGTTATATCTATATTTCTGTTGCCTGTGTTCTGTGATATCTGAGACGAATGATATATTATATATATGATATATAGTAGACGTTGCTTATGTTTTACACCCGCGCTAGTCCCGTCCCGGTATGCCATTAGTTAAGTAACCTAGCGGTGCATAACGGAACATTGCGGCGAATGCGGATGGCATAAGCGTACGTGTTATTTTCGTTTCTTTTCTGTGATTGGCTTAAGGACTTAAATGATGGGATTACATTAATGTAATTAATGTAAAGAAAATAAACCTAAAAAGATGTTGTAGAATCAGATTTGAAAAACTACTCGGCTATTTATGAAAAAGCTATATTTCAAAACTGCGGAGTTTAAGCCACTCCTTTTGAAAACCTTTTTGATTCTACAACGATATCAAGCTCAAAGCGTTAAAAATTTTCTTAAAAATCATCCGCAACCCTCCGTCATTTTAGGAAGTAGAGTACTTAGTATTCGTGCTACGTTTGTTGACCTTAGCCAAGGCGTAGTGTACGGTAGCTAAGTGATGTCTTCCTACAAACGCATATGATGCAGATTAATTAGGACGGGCATATGACTTTGTTGACCTTAGCCAAGGGTCATGTGAACGGGTCTAATCGATCAAGAAATGACGGGTTGAGCTTGACTAGTGCTCGTGATTTGTTGACCTTAGCCAAGGTCACGAGTATTAGGGGTAAAAACCACATCGGGAATTTCAAGTGTTGAAATTTGCAATGAGATTGCATACCTTCCATATGATGGTTGGATCCCGATCCCACTGTGGGCAATATTTGCTCCTAGGAGAGTTTTACAGTTTACAATTAGCTAACTCATTAGGTGTCTAGAAAGGTGTTAACGGGGCTCTGCCTCTGGGAAAACGAGGTTTACTCTAATTAGGTCCGTGCAAAAGCACGGGGAACCTCCCTCAAAGTACCGACACTGGCCTGGCTGAACGGTTAGCGAAGTTGTAGACTGTAATTAATCCAGGCTAGTTTTTCTTTTTAAGGTTTGAAAGAAAACTTGATAAAAAGCAGTGGGAAACATCGATTAGACAAGATAATAAACCAATCTAATCTGTGCAAGAGCTTTCGCTGAGTGTATTCTTTTCTCTCTCTTAATGGCAGATACCAATGACTGGACTTAAGCTTCTACTAGATAAAAACAAACTGAATGGGACCAACTATAAAGACTGGCTAAGGAATCTGAAAATCGCCTTGACTTATGATAAAGTATCATATATCCTCACGGCTTCAGCCCCGCCCGTCCTTGGTCCAAAATCCTCAGTTGCGGACATTGAAGTCCGCAAGACATGGGATGCTGACTGTGCCACGGCCACATGCCTCGCGCTTGCATCGATGGATAACACACATCAAAAGCAGCACGAGGACATGGACATTCACGGTATATTGCTCCATACAAAGGAGTTGTATGGGGAGCAATCCCGCGTATTACGATACGAAGCATCAAAGAAACTGTTTCAGATGCGAATGGCCCCTGGCACACCAGTAGGAGACCATGTTTTGAAGATGATAGCTCTTATAGAAGAGCTTGAGGACCTTGGATGGACAATGGACAATGAACAATATATAGATATTATTCTGCAGTCCCTCCCCTCCACCTTTGCTCAGTTCATAGTGAACTTCAACATGCATGGCATAGAGAAGGTCCTCCCTGAACTCCTTAATATGTTAAGGAGTGCAGAGAGCACTATGAAGTTAGCAAAAACTCCCGTTATGACTATTGGACAGTCTTCCTCTTCTCGCCCGAAAGCCAAGGCCAAGGGAAAGAAAAAGAAGAAACCCACTAATCCTAAGGGCGGAGTTAAAAAGGTGAAGGGAAAGGGAAAGTCCAAGGCTGGAGACTCGGGGAAAGGCGAAAGTTTTCATTGCCACAAGACAGGACATTGGAAGCACAATTGCACGGAGTACTTAAGTCTCAAGAAGAAGCATGGTGATGCTTCCGCTTCAGGTGCGTTTGTGACTGAAAACTGTTTTTCTATAAACTCTGCTTCCTGGGTATTGGATACCGGTTCAGGTTCTCACATTTGTAATTCTATGCAGGGGCTGAGAAATAGCAAGGTTTTGAGGACCGGTGACCATACTCTCCGCGTTGGAAATGGTTCCAATGTACATACAGTCGCAGTGGGAGAGTATCACTTGGGGTTGCCATCTGGATGTATTTTGATTTTGAATCCATGTTATTTTGTACCAAGTATGCTATGTAATATAATATCCGTTTCTTTGTTGGACAATGAAGGGTATAATTTTGTGTTGCAAAACAATGTTATGAACATTCACCTAAATCAAATGTTGGTTGGGTATGGTACACTTAATAACGGAATATATGTCCTAAATCAACACACAGTTTTCAGTATACAACATACTAATAAAAGAAAACTTTCAGAATTAAATGAAGCTTTTCTTTGGCACTGTAGACTTGGTCATATTAACGAAACAAGACTAAACAAGTTACACAAAGATGGATATTTAAATTCTTTTGAATATAAATCTTATGCGACTTGCCAGTCTTCTATCAAGGGTAAAATGACCAAAACTCCATTTACCGGACACGGAGAAAGAGCTACTCAGCTCCTGGGCCTCATACATAGTGATGTATGTGGGCCTATGTCTACACAGGCTAGAGGCGGTTTTTCATACTTCATTACATTCACTGACGACTTCTCAAGATTCGGTCATGTATTTTTATTAAAGCACAAGTCCGACGCTTTCGAGAAATTCATTGAATATAAACAAGAAGTAGAAAAACAAACCGGCTTGAGTATTAAGATGCTTCGATCAGATCGAGGTGGTGAGTATCTCAGTACAGAATTTGCAAACTTCTTAAAAGAGAATGGGATTCTCTCTCAGCTTACTCCTCCTTATACACCACAGCACAATGGTGTTTCAGAACGACGGAATAGGACCTTATTAGATATGGTCCGGTCCATGATGAGTGACGCTGAGTTACCGGTCTCGTTTTGGGGATATGCATTGGAGACTGCAGCGTTTCTTCTAAACAGGGTTCCAACCAAAGCCGTGTCTACCACGCCATATGAGATATGGAATGGGAAGAGACCATCTCTTAAGAGAATTAAGATTTGGGGTTCCCCGGCCTATGTTAAAAAGCAGAATCCGGACAAACTCGAGACACGGTCAGTCATGTGTAACTTTGTAAGATATCCAAAGAATTCTTATGGATATCTATTCTACCACAAAGAGGAACAAAAAGTGTTTGTTTCTCAACATGCCACATTCTTGGAAAAAGAGTTTTTCACAGATAAAGATGATGGCAAAGTGGTGGATCTAGAAGAGGTTCTAGAGACACAAACTACAAATGACGATTTGGTTGAACCGGCTGTTGCAACAGAAACTGAAGAACCTCGGCCACTCCGAAGGTCTGGTAGGACTTCTCGCCCACCGGAGAGGTACTACGGTTTCCTCATTGATGGTGACAGAGAAGACTGTATCATGGATGATGATGATCCTACCAGTTTTCAGCAAGCTATCACGAGTAGAGACTCTGTGAAGTGGCTGGATGCCATGAGATCCGAAATGGAGTCTATGTACACCAACAAAGTATGGACTTTGGACGTTGTACCCCCTGGGGTAAAACCTGTGTGGTGTAAATGGATCTTTAAAAGAAAGATTGGTGTAGATGGGCAGGTAGAGACCTATAAGGCAAGACTTGTGGCAAAAGGCTTTCGTCAAAGGCCAGGTTTGGACTATGACGAAACTTTTTCGCCCGTAGCCATGCTTAAATCCATTCGGATCCTACTTGCTATTGCTGCTCACTACGACTATGAAATCTGGCAGATGGACGTTAAAACAGCATTTCTAAATGGAGATTTAGAAGAATGCGTTTATATGGATCAGCCAGAGGGCTTCATTGACAGTGGGAGCAGCGAGAAAGCATGTAGATTGCTTAAATCCATATATGGGTTAAAGCAGGCATCTCGGAGTTGGAACATCTATTTCGATGATGTTATCAAAGAGTTTGATTTCATCAAAAATCCAGATGAACCTTGTGTTTATAAGAAGGCTGTAGGAAGAGCTGTCACATTCCTCGTATTGTACGTGGATGACATTCTTCTGATAGGAAATGATATTCCTATGCTACAGTCGGTCAAATCATTCTTATCACTAAGGTTCTCTATGAAGGACCTGGGTGATGCCACATACATCCTGGGCATAAGGATCTATAGGGATAGATCCAAAAAGTTATTGGGATTGTCCCAAACCAGGTACATCAACACCATCCTAAAGAGGTTTAGTATGGAAGACTCCAAGCGGGGTGCCTTACCCGCTTGCCATGGAGTCACTCTCTCCAAGGATTCTTGTCTAAAGACCGATGAAGAGAGAGCTCGCATGAGCATTATACCCTATGCTTCGGCAGTAGGATCTATAATGTATGCGATGTTATGTACACGCCCAGATATAGCTTATGCACTTAGTGTTGTGAGCAGGTATCAGTCCAACCCAGGGGAGAACCACTGGACAGCTGTGAAGAACATTCTTAAGTACTTACGGAGGACTAAAGAAATGTTCTTGGTGTATGGTAATACAGATCTCCAAATGGAGGCCTTTACCGATTCGAGCTTCCAGAGCGATAAGGATGACAGCAAATCTATCTCAGGGTTTGTGTTTACCCTCAATGGAGGGGCGGTAAGTTGGAAGAGTTCCAAACAAGATACCGTTGCAGACTCTACGATGGAAGCTGAGTACATTGCTGCAAATGATGCCGCCAAGGAAGCCGTCTGGATGAAGAAGTTCGTCTCGGAGCTAGGAGTAGTTCCAACCATTATTGATCCAATACCTTTGTATTGTGACAATAATGGGGCGATGGAGTTAGCTAAGGAGCCCAGATCCCATCAGCGGTCCAGACATATCCTGAGGCGCTTTCATTTGATCCGGGAGATTGTAGACGCCGCGAGATCGAGATTAAGAGAGTTGACACAAAGAACAACGCCGCGGATCCACTCACCAAGGCCCTCCCTCAACCACAGCATGAGCGACTTTTTGAGATGTTGGGTATGAGATACGCCAATAACTGGCCTTAGTGCAAGTGGGAGATTGTTGGATATATGTATGCCCTAGAGGCCATTATGTGATAGTCGATGTATTTATACATGTATATATATTCAGTTTGCATTCTTGCTCGACATGATAGTATGCTATCTGGTTCTTCTTTATCTGACATGTTGATTTGATCATGCTTTTATTCATTCATACATGCTGATAAAGCCCTGAGGATATTAGCTTGACTACTCTGATTATGATGGAGATCATACTAGTGGGACATCTGTAGTCTATAAGCATATCCTGGAACATCCCTAGTCGTAGGTATATCGAGACGGGGCATTGATATACCAGAGTAGACTAGCGTATATGATACTAGACCCATACGATGGGCGATGGATGTTCCCACATTCATCGATGTTTGACATCAAGATCATATACGGGTGCTCAGTGGTGACTGGGTACACTGGACGGACTCATCGAGAACTCCTATATGGAATTATATCTATCGTCGGATAGCAGTTCTCAGGTGACACTGGTACAGGTTAGTCTGTAGACCCGAGATCGTCATGGAGTCTTGTGTGTTCTCCCACTGTACTTTGATTGCCACCCTACCACGGCTCTACTGAGTCGTGCAAACAGGTGGCTGTTGGGTACAGTCCCGAGACACACGAAGGCAATGAGCGATAGGAGGGGTTTCGTCTCTCCCGGTATTGGGAGTTGATGCTGTGCTGTGCCCGACTGGTTATAACAGCAAGTCCCTGGCCAGGGCTGCTGAGATTTGCTGATAAGTGTTATCAGTAGTTTCTCGATCTGTTATAGACCATTCACCGGCACGACTTATTGAGTTATTGGGGTTGACGTGACCATCCCTAGGCTCGATATGCAGCATATCTGACGAAGAGACCGGACTGTATGGTAGTATTGCCGGATGGCTCGACGGGAGTTGTAGCAGGTTCGCTTGTTGTCTTCTGATCGCTCAATACCCGGGTGGCCGTTACGTTTAGCTGACCGCTTGCGGCTTGAGGGTATTTGATATGATCATTACCCTCTGCCGGCGTATTGACGAGTCTTAGAGTCCCACATAGGAGTTACCTAGTCCAGGCGAAAAGTTGTGGTGCGCGTATGCGATATGCGCTTGGACCCGATTAAAATGCGTGTATGGGATACCGTATATTAACTGGGCGGCTTGCTAATGGTCGGGTCATATGTGATATGACCGGATTAGTGAATCAAGTGTTGATTCATCATTAGTTTCTCACTACAAATCCTATCTTGTTTATTTTGGATGTATGCATGCATGTATGCATTCATTCTTGTTCATACACATATGGATGTGCAAGCACACATGCATACATACATCATTTTATCATGGTTGTTTATACAATGAGAATGGTGGATATATAAGAATTACACCATGGTTATTTTTGGATTATTATTGGATTTAAATTAAAGCAAAAGGAAATGAAAAATGGGTTAAATCATTTAAGAGTTTCTACACTCTTCTAAACTCTACCATGCTCACCTAACTTTTAACCCATGGTTTATTTTCTTATTATGCTTTTAACTTAAATCAAATGATATCTTTAAATCTAACCATGGTTGGTTATGAGAAAGAAAAATATATATAGTTATTTTTCTTTTCTCTTTCAAGGATAATTCATTCTCTTCTTCACAAAAGACCACCATCTTCATCAACCTCCATGCTTTGCTCTCTAGTTCTTATAAGAGAGTAAAATACTTATAAAAATAGGATTTTGAAGTGAGATCCATAGCCACAACATCATTCTAATCAAGTTTAGCCGACTTGATTAGAGTGTTCTCTTGGTTTTTCCAAATTTGCTAGCTTGGACGGGAAACTCCGGGAAGATCGTCGTGGACGTAAGAGGACAACAAGAGGACCTTCTTCCAACACCCAAGAGCCTAAGGAGTGAAGCAAAAAGGGGAGCTACAAAGGTTGTAGCCTTCAAACCCTAATCTTTTCTAGCTTAATGTTTAATAACCCTAATTTTCTAGGATCGATCCCTTTACATGTTAGTTTAGCACCTTAAAAATTATAACTTTGGGTCATGTGATGCTTCAAAACTTTTCATAGGGTGCTAGGCTAACCTTACAATCATGACCTGGGATATCGTCGTGCATTCGATTTCTTTTCGTAGATGTCTTCTACTCACGAGTTGGCAACTCACCCCCGTTGTGCCAAATTCTTTTCAGGTTCGATGTACAGGTTTGCGTGGCAGCTGGTTGGCACATCTTTTCTTCAGGGTGATTTGCACGGTAGGTTGGTTCACTTGTATCCGAACGACCATTGTACTTTTATTCTTTCATTTGTATCTAGTAAGCTCCATCAACCATATTTGTATTACTTGATAAGTTTATAGGACCAGTCTTTTATTTCGACCTTAGAGTCGCGCATGTATTATTCAGATCTGGTGGTTTTGTTTTCTTTTGAGTTTTGAGCCTCGCCTATTGGCGTTGTATATTATTGTGCTTGCTGTGGTTGTTTCCGCCTGTTGGCGTTGATGCTAGCTCCCGTTTGGGGATGCTTTTTTATTGTTTATGTATATTATACTTGTTGTACCCGTTTGGGGGCCAGTTTTTACAGAGGAGACTCTGCTGAAATTTTTGGTAAAATTTGCTGATGATTTTATACATGTTTTCTTTTACTACTTCTTCTTCTTTTTCATGGTTTAGATTTCTGGGCTTCGGCTTACTTAGGTTACGTGGCGCCTCTAGACGCTTCGTAATCTAAGTGCCGGTCACGTTCCGTACTTTCGGGTCGTGACAACTGAGCACCCGTATATCATCTCTGATGTCAAACACCAATGGATATAGGATCATCCATCGCCCATCTGTATGGGTCGAGAAGGTATACGCTAGTCTACACTGGTATATCGATGCCCCGTCTCAATACACCCACGACTAGGGACTTTGAAGGATGTACTTATGGACTACCATGTCCCCACTAGTATGATCCGCATCATAGTCGAGGTAGTCAAGTACACATCCTAAGGGCTTTACCAACATGTAACAGAGAGACAATCAGTATACACGTTAAGGTAAAGAGCAACCAGATAGCATACTATCATGTCGAGCAAGAAAGTCCTCCCTATATATGTCCAAGCATCCACTACAATATACATCCTATGTATAGTAATGGCCTCTAGGGCATACATATAACTAACATCGAGAGGATTGCATCTTGGAAGAAGATGACCCTACCAGTTTCAGGCAGGCCATTATCAGTAGGGACTCTGATATGTGGTTGGATGCTATGCAATCCGAAATGGAGTCTATGTACACCAATAAAGTGTGGACCTTGGATATTGCTCCACCTGGGGTAAAACCCGTTGGATGCAAATGGATCAACTAATGGAAACTTGGTGTAGATGGGCAGATGGAAATCTATAAGGCTAGACTCGTTGCAAAAGGTTTTCGTCAAAGACCTGGTGTGGACTATGACGAAACTTTTTCTCCAGTGGCTATGCTTAAATCCATTCGGATCCTACTTGCCATTGCTGCTTTCCATGACTATGAAATCTGGCAGATGGACGTAAAAACGACTTTTCTAAACGGCTGTTTGGAAGAGTGCATTTACATGGATCAGCCAGAAGGTTTCATAGACAGTGGAAGCAGCGGGAAGGTGAGCAAGTTGCTTAAATCCATTTATGGATTAAAGCAGGCATCGCGGAGCTGGAACATCTGTTTTGATGAGGCAATCAAGGAATTTGAATTCATCAAGAACAAAGATGAACCTTTTGTCAATAAGAAGATTGTAGGACGAACTGTCGTGTTCCTAGTCTTGTACGTGGAGGACATTCTTTTGATAGGAAATGACATTCCTATGCTACAATCGGTCAAGCTATTCTTGTCACAACGGTTCTCCATGAAGGACTTGGGTGATGCCTCGTACATTCTGGGGATCAAGATCGACAGAGATAGATCCAAGAGACTACTGGGACTTTCGCAGTCCAGGTACATAGAGACTGTACTAAAGAGATTTAGTATGGAAGATTCCAAGCGTGGTAATATACCCGCATTGCACGGAATCACCCTCTCCAAGAAGATGTCTCCTAAGACTGACGAGGAGAGGGTTCGCATGAGCACTATACCCTACGCTTCGGCGGTAGGATCTATAATGTATGCGATGCTATGTATAAGACCAAATGTAGCTTACGCGCTGAGCGTGGTGAGCCGGTATCAGTCAGACCCAGGTGAGGACCACTGGACGGCAGTGAAGAACCTTCTCAAGTACTTGAGAAGGACTAAGGAGATGTTCCTGGTTTACGGTAATGGAGACCTCAGGGTCGAGTCCTTTACCGATTCAAGCTTCCAGAGTGACAAAGATGACAGCAAGTATGTCTCGGGTTTTGTGTTTACCCTTAACGGAGGGGCGGTGTGTTGGAGGAGTTCCAAACAGGATACCGTCGCAGACTCGACGATGGAGGATGAATACATTGCTGCAAGTGATGCAGCAAAATAGGCAGTCTGGATGAAGAAGTTCATTAGTGAATTTCAAGTGGTTTCGTCCATTGTTGACCTAATACCTTTGTATTGCGATAACAATGGGGCTATAGCTTTAGCAAAGGAACCAAGGTCCCATCAGAAATCCAGACACATCTTAAGGCGGTATCACCTGATCAGGGAGATCATTGATCGCCAGGAGATCGAGGTACGGAGAGTGGACACAAAAGACAACATGGCGGATCCATTCACAAAGGCCTTCCCTCAAACAAAGTTCGAGTGACTTTTTGAGCTATTGGGTATGTGGTACGCCAGCAGCTGGCCTTAGTGCAGACGTTGGGTATGCGGTACACCAATTATTGGCCTTTAGTGTAAGTGGGAGGTTGTTGGATATGTATGCTCTAGAGACCATTATTGTATAGTACTAGTTTGTATAATACATTTTTGAGGCTTGGGATATATATACGGGTTTACGACAGTCTTGCTCAATATAGTAGTATGCTACTTGGTTTGTTTCTATCTTAATATGTGTATGTGTTTCTTTTAACATATCGCTAAAAACATATTGATGGAGCCTTTAGGATTTTTGATTGACTACCGACGTTGTGATGGCGATCACACTAGTGGGGGATGGGTAGTCTATAAGCACATCCTTATTTTGGTCCCTAGTCCTAGGATTATTGAGACAGGGCATCGATACTCCAGACTTGACTGGTGCATACGCTTCTCGTCCCAGCAGGGGAGATGGTCTGTCCTACAGCCATCAGTACATCGTACCGGAGATAGTATGCAGGTGCTCGTTAGGTTACGAGTACACTGGACAGGACTCATCGGGAACTGTTGGTTGGTATTATACCTATAGTCAGTTAACAGTTCCCAGGTGACATGAGTACAGCTTAGTCCGCTGACTTGACATTGTCACTTCACCTCGAGTGTGTTCCCACTGTTCTTAGATTACTACCCTACCACGGCTCTATTGAGTCGTGCAAACAGATAGTAGTTGGGTGCATTTCCGAAGCACTTGGAGGCAGTGACGGTTAGACAGGATTCGTCTCTCCCGGTATTGGTAGTTGATATCGCGCTGTGTCTAGGACAGCCATTACACATAGTCTTCCCTGGCCATGGCAAGCGAGAATTACTGGTAGTGTTTCCAGTAGTTTCTCAGGGTGTTCTGTGCTACACTCTGACGCGACTTGTACCGCTATTAGGGGACTGACGTTTATCGCCCCCCTAGACCCGCCATGCGATACTCTCAGACGAGCAGACCGGACTGTACGGAGATTGTCACATTCAGACTCAGTAGGAGTTCGGACGGGTTCACCTCATCGGTCTTCTTATCGGCATCCATCTGGGGACCGTTACATACAGCTAGTACCGCTTGCGGCCTGTGGTTAAACCCACTGCCAGCTTAGTGTCGAGCCTTTAGAGTCCTACACAGAGGGTCATTCGCCTTTGGGCAAAATAGAGTAGAGGTCACATGGTTTTGCAACGGGGTTCGTTCACATCCGCGCACTTGTGCACGTTTGGTGTCCGGGCAGTTATTACTAGCGGGCTTTGGTTTAAACCATATCCTCGTATTTGTTTTGGTATTTGTTTTGTCTCATTGTATTCCTGTTTCTCGGAACACGGATGCGGGTGTGTATGCATAGTTGACAGAGGCAGAGGATTCTCATTAGGGTTATTGACCGTTGACTTTTTCCAAACCCTAATAAGAATGAGAGATATGGTTAATGATATTAATTAAGGATAATTGTGCCATGATTAGGTTGACCATTTGACTTTTGTTGTCCTTTTGACTTTGGTTGATCGATTGACTATTGTTGACATTTTGACCATCATCATTTCAGATGAAAGATACTTCTTGATTCTTGAAAATTTCATTTAATGTGAAATGATAATGGCCATTTCAAAACTAACCATCACATTTTCCCTTAATTATTATTATTATTATTATTTCTCTCATATAAGAGATAGTTGTAATATTCTTATGATTCTCTCTTGCTCTTTCTCTCTCATGTTTTTAAGCTCTCCATCTTCCTCTCAAAGCTCTTATCTCTCATGTGTTGAGAACCATGAGCTTATGAGGTAAAAACCCTTAAAACTTCATACTACTCATTCAAGGGTTCGTGGTTTAGCAAGCCAAGCACTTTAGTTACCTCTTGGTTGAGGTTGGAGCTCAAGGTAGAGGCCTTTAGGTGGATCTTTCTTCGGCAAAGAGAAGACGACGAGGAGGAGCCGTTCACACCACTCCAAGGAGCAAGAAGTGAAGGAGTTCAAGAGCTAGGTATAACCATTCTACATATTAGCTAGAACTTGTAGTTAATATGTTAGTTTTTGTTTAGCAAAGATCCTTCATGGATGGTCCATGTTACCTTGTGAGAAAAATTTGATTTTTACCTATTCCGCCTCCGCGAAAGAACCGAGGTAGGTAACGTGGACCTAACAGCGGGTACACTACCGTGCCAGGAGTCGTCCATTCTTAAACACCTCTAGAATACTGTCAAAGTACCCAGATTGGGAAACTATCCAAATCTAGATCTAAAACCATAGATCTAGTAACCAGAATGTCTGAAATTATATCTATATCCTATATGGAGAAACCACTGTGTGACAACCAAAGTATAACCGATCGTAGTATAGGAATTTAACTTCCTACTCTATGTATGTCATCCAAATACCAGTACATCACACCCTACTACCTTCTTAACAGATCAATCTCCTATTCTGACGAAGTCAAACCTATGACTGTCACATCAGAAATAGATGATCTATCTCCGCTATATCTGTTTTAGTCCATAAATAGACATAAGCCACTTGTCCACAATGCTTCCACTGCTCCCACTGACTACGACAACCATCTGGCAGAGTCATATACACGTACACTTCCAAAGCTAGTTTAGAACGACGCTATACTCATTCTCCTACCGGGTCTCACCATCTGGAACAACAGCAATGGGAAGTCTGGGTAAACAAGAACCTCCCTGTCACCGTCCTTGAGGCTACCGGAGTACCTCTCGGGTGCCTGAGGTTACCCACCATATCTGCGGAGTGGCCAAAGGAATGTCAAACCAGATTGAATCTTTAGGTACTTATTAAATTTTCAGTAATCGTTTGCGGTTCTGTAATCACTCCCAGTTCTACCATACTCCCACTACTGTTTTCTGAAAAAATCCATTTTTATTAAAACTGTAGCGAGTCAAGAACAATATCACTATTGATCTTCGAGATGGTAGAAAGTTAACCCTCGTCATAGCCCGGGTCAACCCACAAACAACCATTACAGAAACGTGCCTTGAGTTATCCAGAGTCTGTTTTTAAGCATAAGCCGGACAACTCCCCGTACCTTAACATTGTTAAAATATGAACTATTCTATATCCAATATAGAAACAGAGGCACAGATTTAATTGGAACAAGATTCAAATCATGCAGCTGTCTCCAGTGCATGACAACTAAATTGAGAGAGGCCGATCAGCATTACTCAACTTAGGAGTGCATCTAATTATGAGTAACCTGAAAGAGAAGCAAGTTCTCTTAATCTTTAATATCAACGGAATGCCATACACAAGTATCTACATCTTCTATCATCTTGAAGAATCCTGATACTTGTAACACTTGGTTCTGTTGGAGATAGTGCCCTCAGAGTCAATTATTGGATCACAGGAACGTGATTGCAATGATTGAGTGAGGACCTATACCGGTAGGACAGTCTTACTCAAGATGATAGTATGCTATCTGGTTTACCTTTATCATCGTGCACTGCTTCAGGTGACCTTACAGGTCACTATTACACGTTGATAGAGCCCTTAGGATTCTTGCTTGACGACCAGCAGTATGATGGCGATCATATACGTGGGAGCTGGGGCCTATAAGCACATCCTTAAAAGGTCCATAGTCGTGGGAGTTTCGAGACAGGGCATCGATACTCCAGAGTAGACTGGTGTATACAGTCAAGACCCCGACGAGGGGCGGTGGCCGGTCTCACAAGCCGCTGGTGTTAGTTGGTTCACCTAAGATGTATCAGGTGCTCATTAGGTTATGAGTACATCAGACAGGACTCACCGGGAACATGCTAGTTGGTCTTATACCAGACATCAGATAGCAGTTCCTTGGTGACATGTGTACAGGTTAGTTCATCGACCTGAGATCGTCATTTTTCTTGTGTGAGTTCCCACTGTACTTTGATTACTAGCCTACCACGCTCAAAGGAGACGTGCAAACAGGTTTTAGTTGGGTACAGTCCCGAGCCACATGGAGGCAGTGAGCGGATCTGCAGGGGTTCGTCTCTCCCGGTATTGGGGGTGAGGTCGCGCTGTGTCTAGAAGAGCCATTACACGAAGTCCTTGGCCAAGGCAGGAGATTTATTGGTAGGTATTCCAGTAGTATCTCAGGGTGTTCTGGGCTACACTCCGTCACGACTTGTACCGCTTTTGGGGGTCTGACTTTTACCAACCCCCTAGGCCCGCCATGCGATGCTCATAGACGAACGGACCGGACTGTACGGATATTGTCACTAACAGGCTCAGTAGGGTGTCAGGATGAGTTAGCTAATCGACGTCCCTTTTGGTCAATACCTGGTAGCCCGTTATGTATGGCTAATACCTCTAACGTGCTAGTGGCTAAATCCACAACCAAAGTATTGATGAGTCTTTAGAGTCCGCCACAGACCGTTTTCTAAAGTTTCGGGCGAAACGCTGTAGAGGCCGTATGGAGATATGGCAGGGTTCGATCATATACGTGCGGTATTGCACGGATCATGATCGGACGGATAATAATAGCGGACTTTGGTTTAAGCCGGACCCTAGTATTATACAGTGCAGATTTTGTCTCATTGCATTTGTATTCTGTCGGAATACAAATGCGGGTATGTATATGCAGTCGCGGGGTTTTCCTATAATTTATTACGGGATCAGTTTTTTGGAGTTGCCAGTTTGCTTTCCGTTTCGGCCATTTTTTCCCTTTGTGTCTTTCTTTGACTTAAAATTGGTGGAGGAGGGCTTATTTACAATTGTGCAAATTAGCATTGTGGAGGGTGGTCTTTGTATATTGTTGCATCATGATGGTTTCATGATGGTTCCACCATCCCTTGACTTTCTTTTGATCATCATGGTTTGACTTGTAGAGATATGATGGTTGATTGTTATGGGTATGATTATTGAGGTGACATTTTTTCATCATGATCTTTCACCCTTTACTCTTGCTTGTATTATGGCTTTCCCCCCCCCAACTTGATTTTTCTCTCTCTCTCCCTTGATGAAGTATGGCCGGCCACAACAAGGAGGTTGGGGGCTGTCCAAAATTTGGGGAGAGGAAAATGGTTCTCATTTTGGCTTGCAAAATCCTTTTGTTCATCTCCAAAGTATACTACTTCTCTTCCACCATAAAAGCAACTTCTAGTAACCCCATCGAGACAAAAGAGTTCTACACTTCATCTACAGCATTCTTGGACATGTCGACTCGCCAACTTCGTGTCCGAGTTGCCTCGGTCCAGAGGTGGGAGCCCGTAAAAGAATCCGACGATGTGGTGCCCTTCCGACGAGGAGATGAAGACCGGAGATTCCGTGGGGAGATCGGGACGACGACGAGAAGACTAAAGGACACGGATCGCTCGGTATCAGAGACACGCCATTAACCTAGTCTAGCTTGCGGCAGCGCCCCGGCCGTCAATCCGAGGCCAAAATGTGGAAACGATACTTTTCTTTAAACTAGAAACCGACACTACCCCGCACTTTAAAACCTGGATCAGGCCATTAACCTACTCCTAGCTAACTCTAACGTGTTTACAAGTTCGATCGAACGGATTTTCAAAAAACCGCATTTCCATGTCAAGTTTCTGTCGAATTTTTCCAGTGCTTTAAAAATTATTTGGTACATTGTAAAATTACGTGCAGGGTTTTTTGAGAATTCTGTGAAAATTTGGTCGGCTGATATTACTGTAGCGCAGCGGATCAGCGGCCAAAACCATGTTTTGGCCACGGATCCGCCACCGTTTTATGTCCAAACTGCACCAAATATTTAAAGTGAGCTTCTGACATGGAAATAGGGTTTTTGGAATGTTCTGTTTGGGCCCAGATTTCTTTGAGTGCTACAGTTGTGCTTGGGGCCCACTTCGGGAAATATTTCGTCGATTGAAAATTTTAAACATGTTAGTTCACAGTATTTACATTATATCTGCGACCGTGAATGTCACTTAATCGGTAAATCCTGTCTAACTGCTATAGCCCTTTTAGACGGATTTGCGAACGTGACATTCACGTTGATGTTCTGTGTTGTGCTGTGATGTTGCGGATTGTCATGGTGGATAACCTGGATACAATGGTGGTACAGTTTGGTTATTTATGTATATTTGATATTGCGGGGCGAGCATCCGACATGCGGATTGCCGTTACTGCCTGTTTGTATATTATTCTTTTGGGGCACGACCGGGCTGAGGTCGATGTACCCGTTGTATGTATATTTTACTTTCTGTACTAGGATTATCCCAAGGTGGGGTGCACGGATAGCCGGGTTCTAGAGGGCAACGGGCCCGCAGCTCATGGCGTTGAGACGGAGGGGGCTTCACTCTAGAATTGGCGGGCTATTCGCCGCACTCGTAGGGGGTACAGGTTGACCCAAGGAGGGGTGCCCAAGTTACCGGATTCCGTGAAGTGCTGGGTGGTCCATTTACGTTGCTGAAGGGGGCTGCTTCACTTCAGGTTTTGGTGGGTGACTTGCCGCGCCCGTAGGGGTCTAGGATTTCATTCCACCGGCTATCAACACGACCAGGGGAACGTCGGGTTTCAGTAGCGGCTCTATGAAACCCGGGGATCCCAGATATCTGTATTGTTCTGTGATGCTTATTACATTTCTGTGATGTTGCATTTTATCACGCCTTGAGCGAATATTATATATTGATATATATACTAGTAGTTGTTGTATATGTTTTGCATCCGCGCTAGTCCACTCCCCGCTCTATCGTTAGTTAAGTATCCTAACGGGTAATGACGGGACCCAGTGGCGAATGCTGATGGCATATACGTACATCATTATTTTCGTTCTTTATTGGTGTGATCAATTGATTGGACTACGTTGATTCGTATCAATGCAAGCTAAACAAACCTATTTGATGTTGTTGGAACATTTTTCAAAAAGCTGTTATTGCAAGGACGTTCTCTTTTGTTTTGCACAGTGGTATTCGGTTATGAATATCAGGCACCTCAGTCGACGATGCAAGGGCCGAGAACCCTTCACCGGGAGTGACCCCTTGGACAGAAGTTTGCGTCAGGGTAATAACTTCACTATAGCCGATTACTTTTTGCTTTGCATCGTGGTATTCAGTTGGAATATCCTGCACCTCATTCTACGGGGAAAGAGCTGAGATCCCTTCACCGGGAGTGACCTCTTTAGCAAAAGTTTTCGCCACTATATTTTTATTAAAGCTATCCAGTTCATTCAACGATATCAAGTTCATTACGTTAAAGGTTTTTCGCCAAAAACCATTCGTAGCCCTCCATCATTTCAGACGGGTAGCACGTAGTATTCATGCTATATTTGTTGGCCTTAGTCAAGGCATAGTGTATGGTAGCTGCTTGTTACCTTTCTGTTGCATAGATAGATGCGTTGGTTTGGGACAGTCGTATAACCTTGTTGGCCTTAGTCAAGGACTACGGGTGGGTTCAAATTAACCTGGACAATGACGGGTAGAACTTGACATGTGACTTATGATTTGTTGGCCTTAGTCAAGGTCATAAGAGCATGGGGAAAAAATCACATCGGGAGTTTCTAAAGAAACTGAAACTTGCCAGATATGCGCATACCTTCTGGAGTGTGATAACGTGAGCGGATTCCGTCACGTTATCATGCGATGATAGTTGGATCCCGATTCCCACTGATGTGTTGGTTTACTCCTCGAGTGATCCCGACTAATTCTTCTTTCAGGTTTGGAGAAGAATTTGACGTTACAGTGGAAGGTTTCCTGATTAGACAAAGTGATAACCATTCTGATTTAGGTTAGAGTGCACGCTGAGTGTTTCTTTTCTCTCTCTCTTTGGCAGCGACCATGACTCGGCCTTTGACTATGACTCAGTGACAAAGATTAACCGAACCTTCTTAAACACCGGCTTTTGGATTGTCTTAGTTGCAAAACTCATTGCCACTCCTACTTTTACCCTTTTCTCCAGGACACCCAGTATTACTACGAACGTCCGCTTCCATTGGATAAAACCATCGTATGGTTATATACGAACTCGAAGGAATTTATTCGAGGATGGTTTCCGGTTCTGGAGAAAACGGATAGGACTATTCAGCTGTCTTTTCATTTTACCTTCTCTCAGGTTGCGAGTGCCCCTTAGATTAGGGGACAGCACACCTATTTCACTTATTGGATAGTCTTCTTCCAAACCATAGGCTGGTGCCGAACGGTGGGGAATGAAGAAAACCAATTAGCTTAACGATGGTGTGCAGAAGGTATTAAGTTAAGACAAATAAAGGGATTAGAAGGAGGGCAAAGTAAATTGCGACTGCTATTCACGACCAAACCAAGTGTTTCATTACTACTCCCACTTCACCTTTGTATTTCTCCAGGACACTCCGTATCACTACGAAGATCCACTGTTATTTGGATACTCCATCGTATGGTTATATACGAACTCAAAAGGAACTTGTTCCAGTTCGGGGATGGATTCTGGTTCAGGAGGAATAGGAATAAGGTTTATTCGGTTTTCTTTTATCTTTACCTTCTCTCGGGATGCGAGTGCTCCTAGGATTAGGACAGTACACCCATTATGCTTACGGGATAGTCTTCTTCCAAACCATAGGCTGGTGCGGAAAGGTAAGGAAGGAAGAAAATCATTTAGCCTAAGAGGGTGTACAGAAGGTAATGACTAAAGACATATGAAGGGATGTGGAGAGATGGCAAAGAAATATACGGTTACAGTTGTGAATCTAATAATGGAAGAGGCATTACTAGGAATACCCGGATACCCCAACGAAACAATTCAATGTTTCAGTTTCACTGTGTACTGTTAAAAGAAAACTGATTTCCCAATTAGACACTTGCTCCAGGGTATGTATTTACCAGGTTTGATTCTCACATCTGTATGGTTTTACAGATGATGAGTGGGAGTAAGTTATTGGGAATTGGGTGATCATCCTCATTATATCGGGATTCGTTGTAATAGGTGATATTTAAGGAAGTCACCTGGGTTGTTTGCCGGACGGCAAATATTTGGTTTTGAATATCCACTGTTATGCACCAATTTTAAATTGATATATCTGTACGTCTATTTTTATAGAGTGAGATATACCTTTTTGAAATTATGTCTATGACATTTACTTATATCAGTGGATAGTTAGGTAAGGAGCATTAAACAGCGGTGTAATTCTTCTTAACCATAAGTACAGTTTTCAACCTACGACGCACAGGATTTGAGTTATTAGACTCAGAGGACTTATACAGAGTATTGTATATTATCCAGTGTCCGTTAGGACAGTGGGGTTGGTCCTCGTACTATATTCGGTTTACTTATGACTTCGCTAGTTTTTAGACAAGTGTTTCGTAGAAATGCAAGATCTAAGTTTTGAGAAATTATAGGTATATGAATAAAGTAGAGGGCCAGATGTTGCAAGTATCGGGATTCTTCAAGGTGATCAAAGATGTAGATACTTGTGCACGGTATTCAGTTGATAGTAATGGTTTTGAGAAACTTGTTTCTCTTTCAGGTTACTCATAATTAGAAGTACTCCTAATTTGAGTATTGTTGATCCTGTAAGTCCACGTTGCCCACCCCGGTGCTTGCGGGGAGGCGGAAAACGGAATAAAAATCAGATTTTTATCGAACTAGGCAACATGGACTACCTTAAGGAGGATCTTTGCTGAACAAAAACTAACTAAAAGCTAACTAGATTTAGCTATATGGAAGACTATATGGAAGAAAGGTTATACCTTGGGCTTTATGTCCTTCTCTCCTTGCTCCTTGGAGTGGAAGAAAGAGATCACCTTGTCGCCTTCTCCAGTCGAAGAAGGATCCACCCGAGAGCCTCAACCTTTGGCTTCAACTTCAAGCTAGAAGTAACTAAGGTGCTAGAAGTGCTAATCCTAGAACCTTAGATGAGAGTAGAGATTACTTTGGAGAGGTTTAACTCAAGCTCAAGTGTTTCTCAACACATAAGAGGGGAGAGCTTGAGAGAGAGGAAGAGGAGGAGAGAGAATCAATATGATAGAATGAGAGAATAAAGAACCATTATCACATATATGTGTGAATTATTGTAAAAAGATAATTAGCAAGATAATTGTCATGGTTTAATCAAGACTTGACCATTATCATTTCATATTAAATGCAAATTGCAAGGATCAAAGAGCATCTTTTATATGGAATGATGATGGTCAAAGTGTCAACCTAGGTCAACAAGTCAAGATAGTCAAATGGTCAACAACCCTAACCATGCACAATTATATTTAACTAATATCAATTAATCATAATGCATACATAAGCATTAGGGTTAATAAAATGACAATGGTCATTAACCCTAATCAAAGTCCTCTCCCTCTGTCTCAATCAACTGTGCATACGCACCCGTATTCGTGATCCGAGGAACACGAATACAATGAGATAAGACCAATCCCAAATCATATACTAGGATCCGGCTTAAACCAAAGCTCGCTAGTATAAGCTGTCCGGACAGCAAACGTGCACAAGTGCGCGGATGTGAACGAACCCTGTCGCAAAACCATGCGACCTCTACTCATTTTTCCTTAAGGCGAATAACTCTCTGTGTGGGACTCTAAAGACTCGACACTACGCTGGCAGTGGGTTTAACCACAGTCCGCAAGCGGCACTAGCTGTACGTAACGGTCCCCAGGTAGATGCCGATAAGAAGACTGACGAGGTGAACTCATCTGAACTCCTACTGAGCCTGTATGTGACAGTCTCCGTACAGTCCGGTCTGTTCGTCTGATACATCGCATGGCGGGCCTAGGGGGGCGGTAAACGCCAGTGCCCTAATAGAGGTAGAAGTCGTGTCGGAGTGTAGCCCAGAACACCCTGAGATAACACTGGAAACCTACCAGTATATCTCGCTTGCCCTGGCCAGGGACTACTCGTGTAATGGCTCTCCTAGATACAGCGCGATGTCAACCCCCAATGCCGGGAGAGACGAATCCTGTCTAACCGTCACTGCCTCCAAGTGCTTCGGGACTGCACCCAACTACTACCTGTTTGCACGACCCCTTTGAGCCGTGGTAGGGTAGTAATCTAAGTACAGTGGGAACACACTCGAGGCGAAGTGACAGTGTCAAGTCAGCGAACTAAGCTGTACTCATGTCACCTGGGAACTGATAACTGACGATAGGTATAATACCAACCAACAGTCCCCGACGAGTCCTGTCTAGTGTACTCGTAACCTAACGAGCACCCGCATACTATCTCAAGTACGACGTACTGACGGCTGTGGGACAGACCGTCTTCCCCGCTGGGATGAGAAGCGCATACGCTAGTCTACTCCGGAGTATCGATGCCATGTCTCGATTGTCCAACGAATAGGGACCTGTATAAGGATGTGCTTATGGATTACCCAGTCCACACGTGTGTGACTGCCATCACAACGCTGGTAATCAAGCAAAGATCCTAAGGGCTTTACTAATATGTATAAGCGATATGCTAAAAGAAACACATGCACATATTGAAGTGGAGACAAACCAAGTAGCATACTACAATTTTGAGCAAGATTGTATATACAACTGTGAATATCCCAAGCTTCCATTAAGTAATATACAAGCTAGTATGATACAGTAATGGCCTCTAGGGAATATACACTAACAATCTCCCACTTGCACTAAGGCCATGTACTGGCGTATCGAAGACCTATCATCTCGATCAGCCGCTCGAACTGAGTCTGGGGTAAGGCCTTCGTGAGTGGATCTGCAGTGTTATTCTCCGTATTTACTCTCTTCACCTCAATCTCCCGGCGATCTACGATCTCCCTGATCAGGTGGAACCGCCTCAAAATGTGCCTGGACTTCTGATGGGACCTGGGTTCCTTCGCTAAAGCTATAGCTCCGTTGTTGTCGCAATACAGCGGTATTGGATCAACAATGGTAGGAACCACCTAAAGCTCCGTGAGGAACTTCTTCATCCAGACAGCTTCCTTTGCGGCATCGCAGGCAGCTATGTACTCCGCTTCCATAGTTGAGACTGCAACGGTCTCCTCCTTGGAACTCTTCCAGCAAACCGCCCCTCCATTGAGGGTAAAGACATAACCCGACATGGACTTGGAGTTATCCTTGTCACTCTGGAAGCTGGAGTCAGCAAAGGCCTCGAGCTGGAGGTCTTATCTGCCATACACCAAGAACATCTCCTTAGTCCTTCTCAGGTACTTGAGAATGTTCTTTACCGCTATCCAGTGTTTCTCTCCTGGGTTTGACAGATACCGGCTTACAACGCTCAATGCGTATGCTACATCTGGTCTGGTACATAACATCGCATACATTATAAAGCCTACCGCAGAAGCGTAGGGTATAATAGACATGCGATCCCTTTCCAAATCAGTCTTGGGAGACATCTCTTTGGAGAGGGTGATCCCGTAACAAGCCGGTAAATTACCGCGCTTGGAATCATCCATACTGAATCTTTTCAGTATGGTGTCAATGTACCTTGACTGTGAAAGTCCCAACATCCTTTTAGATCTATCACGATAGATCTGGATCCCCAGAATGTAGTTGGCATCGCCCAGGTCCTTCATGGAGAACCTCTGCGACAAGAATCCTTTGACTGACTGTAGTATAGGAATATCATTTCCTATTAGGAGAATGTCATCCACGTACAAGACAAGGAATACCACAGTTCTCCCTACAATCTTACTGTAAATGCATGGTTCATCTGGGTTTTTGATAAAGTCGAATTCTTTGACAGTATCATCAAAGCAGATGTTCCAACTCCGCGATGCCTGCTTAAGTCCATAGATGGACTTTAGCAACTTGCACACTTTACCGCTGCTCCCACTCTGAATGAATCCTTCTGGCTGATCCATATAGACGCACTCTTCCAAATTTCCATTTAGGAAAGCCGTCTTTATGTCCAACTGCCAGATTTCATAATCGTGGAAGGCAGCAATGGCAAGAAGGATCCGAATGGATTTCAGCATAGCCACTGGAGAAAAGGTCTCGTCATAGTCCAAACAAGGTCTTTGACGAAAACCCTTTGCAACAAGTCTAGCTTTATAGGTCTCAACCTGCCCATCTACACCAATCTTCTTTCTGAAGATCCATTTGCAGCCTACGGGTTTTACCCCTTCTGGAGCAAAGTCCAAAGTCCAAACTTTGTTGGTGTACATGGACTCCATCTCGGCCCGCATTGCATCCAGCCATTTTACCGAGTCGCCGCTCTGAATGGCTTGCTGGAAGCTAGTAGGCTCACCATAATCCATAGTGCAATCCTCTCTATCCCCGTCTATGAGAAAACCGTAGTATCTCTCGGGCGGATGAGACTGCCTACTACTCCTGCGGAGTGGCGTAGGAATGTCCTGTTCTTTCGAACCCTCTGGTTCTACTAAGCTTTCAGTAATAGCTCGTGGTTCTGGAATTTCTTCCAGTTCTATTGCGCTCCCACTTATCTGGTTTTCCAAAAACTCAGTTTCCAAGAAGCGGGCATGCCGAGAAACAAAAACCTTTTGTTCCTCTGCGTAATAGAAAAGATAACCCTTGGAGTTCTTTGGGTATCCTACAAACTTACACTGTACTGAACGCACCTCGAGCTTGTCCGCATGCTGCTTTTTTACAAAAGCTGGACATCCCCATGTCTTAATATGATTAAGATAGGGTTTCTTCCCACACCACATCTGATATGGTGTAGTAGGCACAGTCTTAGTTGGAACTCGGTTCAAATGGTAAGCAGCTGATTCTAGTGCATAGCCCTAGAAGGATCGCAGCAACTCATCCTTACTCATCATGGAACGAACCATATACAATAGGGTTCGATTCCTCCTTTCCGATACACCGTTGTGTTGTGGTGTGTATGGAGGAGTAAGCTGAGAGAGAATTCCATTTTCTTTTAACAAGCCCAGAAACTCGGCACTCAAGTATTCACCATCTCGATCAGATCTCAGTGTCTTGATACTTTTGCCTGTTTGTTTTTCAACTTCATTCTTGTATTCCTGAAATTTCTCAAAGGCCTCGGATTTGTGCTTCATCAAGAAGACATATCCATACCTAGAGAAATCGTCTGTGAAAGTAATGAAGTATGAATAACCACTTCGCGCATGTGTAGACATTGGACCATACACATCACTGTGTATGAGTCCCAAGAGCTCGCTTGCTCTTTCTCCGTGTCCAGTGAATGGAGTCATTGTCATCTTTCCTATGAGACAAGATTCACAAGTGGCATAAGACTGATACTCGAACGGATCCAAGTATCCTTCTTTATGTAACTTTGTTAACCATGTCTCATTAATGTGACTCAGTCTACAATTCCATAAGAAAGCCTGATTTAAATCCGGAGACTTTCTTTTAAGTGTGTTCTGGACACTGAAGACCTGAGCTTGATTCAAAACCTATATACCGTATTTCAATGTACCTGACCCAATCAGAACTTGATTTAGGTGGATGTTTACTACATCGCTTACAAAAGTAAAATCATATCCTTCCTTAGAAAGTAAGGATACAGATATGATATTACAAGTCGCACCTGGTACATAAAAACAGTCACGCAGAATCAATATCTGCCCAGTTGTCAGTCCCAGATGATATTCCCCTACGGATTCAGCATACATGCTCATTCCGTTAGCAACCCTGAGAGTCATATCACCTTTCCAGATAACCCTACGGTTTCTCAGAGCCTGTAACGAATTACAGATATGAGATCCTGATCCGGTATCCAATACCCAGGAAGTAGGGTTAACTGACATACAGTTCTCAATTACAAACACACCCGAAGCCGAAACCACAACATGCTTCGAATTCTTGCTACTGGCTATACTAGCCCTGCAATCCTTCTGCCAATGTTCATTCCTGTAACAATAGGAACATCCCTCTTCCATTATATCCACTCCCGAAACTTCTGCCCTTCCCTTTCTTTCTACTTCCCTGGTTTCCTTCAGGGTAGTAGGTAGAGACTGTTGAACTAAGTCAGCATCTGACCCGTTCTTCAACGTGGTCTTCAGGTCCGTGAGCTCAAAAGAGCTGGTCTCTGTAAGGACGTTGCCACTTACAGATGACCCGATAGCCAACCTTGCTGGAAGCAATTCGTTCGAGGTCTCATATCTTGCGATACGAGATTGCTCTCCGTATAAATCCTTGTTACGGAGGAAGATAGAAACTGAGTCCATCTTCTCGTGCTGCCTCTGGTATGTAGCATCAACTGAGGCTAACACGAGGCACTTGGCTTTCGCACAGTCTTTTTCCGATGTCCTATGGATATGAATATCCGTGACAGGGGAAGCTGGACCTGAGACGGCAGGGGTTGGATTAGTTAAGGGCTGTCCCAGCTTGTCATGGGTAATGGACATCTGGACAGACCTTTGCCAGTCATAACAGTCAGATTCAGTCATTTTATTATCTAGATGTAACCTAGGGGCGGTCATTGGGTTGCTGCAATTAAGAGAGAGAGAAGAAAACACTTAGCATGATGCTCTTGCAAGTTTAGATTGGTTTTTAATTTATCTAAACAGGATGGCTCCCACTGTCTCTCGAATCCCTCCTCAAACCATAAAGGAAGAATTAGTCAGGATCAATCTCACCGTACAATACTTGCTTAACCGTTCAGCCAGGCCAGTGTCGGTACTTCGAGAGAGGTTTTCCAACGCTTTCGCGAAGTTCCTTAATTAAGTAACCTCTTTTCCCTGTGGGCGTAGCCTCGCTAACACCTTTCTAGACACCTACTAGGTTTATAGCATTGATCGTTAAGTGAGAGATTTCTCGAGGAGTAGCATATACTCACAGTAGGATCGGGATCCAAATATTATTGCGTGATAAAACCGAAGGAATCCTACCAGAATCATCACACTCCAAATGGTATGCAGCGCTAGCATGTTTCAGTACTTTTGAAACTCCCGATGTGGATTTTTGCCCCATGCTCTTATGATCTTGACTTTGGCCAACAAATCATAAGTCACATGTCAAGTTCTACCCGTCATTATCCAGGTTAATTTGAACCCACCCGCACATACCCTTGACTTTGGCCAACAAGGCAGTACGACTGTCCCAAACCAACGCATCTATCTATGCTACATATGAATACCCAATAGCTACCAAACACTGTTGTAGCGTCTTGAAAAGTCGTGTTGGTGTTTTCCTGAAAATCGGTGAAAATTCGGTATTTTTCCGAAAACCGTCTTTTTTGTTATTTTGCAGTTTAGGGCTAATTATACCAAAAATGGATAGGTAATTGCTTGTTTTTAGTAGCTAATGAGTTACTTATGAAATTCTGGTCGTTTAAAAATTTTCCCTAATTTTTCAATTTTTTAATATTATTTTAAGCCGGTAAGAAAATACATTAAATTAGCGATAAATACAAAATTTTTTGGGCTAATTTTAATACTTAAAATTATGTTAATGAAAATATAATTGTAACATAAATTTTTAGAATTTTATTTTGATTTTTAGCTAATTTTTATTATAGAAAACGAAATTTATTGAATTTTAAGCTAAAACTTACAATTTTGGACTTGTAGGGGGTCTTTTTGCATAAAACTTCTTTTGTAAACCCCTCTCTCTCTTCCCTCAGCCCTAGGCCGGCCCCACCATGATCAGGTCCAGAATTTTGATTGCCTCACTTTGACTTTATCTTTTGTGAATGAATTGTTTTGGATAGGATTAAAATATAGTAATATAGGTATGGGTTTTGAGTGCATGTGAGAGCTTTGACTTTAGTTTTTCCAACTCCAATTCCTCACTTTCCCCTCCCTCCTTTTCCCTGGCCGAGCCTCAGATTTTTGTAGGTCCCCATTTTCCCCCATCTCCTTTTGCTCCAATTTCATCAAAAAATCCACCGAAATCCCTAATTTTCTTCACAAATTCAACACAAAACCTTATTCTATCTCTTTTCAAGCCCAAATTGGTTTAAATCTTGGAGAAAAATGGCATCATTGGAGGCAAATTATTCTTGCTAGATCTCTAGTTGAGGTATAATTTCTTGCTAATTAAATTCTTTTGATTAAGTTTCTTAAGTTAAATTGTTGTAGTGTTAATTTAGTGTTAGTTCTAATCTAGTTTTTTTTAAGGTTATGGTTGAATATTAAACTATGGTTTCTTAAAGCCATGTTTTAGTTAATTAAATTTTTTTTTAATTAATCTAGTTGTTACTTAACCATTCTATATGGTTACTTTGCTTAAGTGGCTTCATATTAAGCTAATCTATGTTAAACTTGTGTGAAATTTTCATTAAGTTTGCAAATTACCAAAATCAAGAAGAGGTTGTGTATGGAATGTGGGTTTTGTAGCATGGTAAATAAGTTAAAATTGTGTTTTTGGTGGCTAACTAGTTGTGTGGATTGGATGGTTGTGTTGGACCGTGATAACTTTGTCGCTATTGTTGATGTTTGCACCAAACTGCTTTTCTAGCTTACTAGTTTTTACTAAAATGTTGTGATGAATTAATTGCGATGTCTTGATGACATATTAGCGTATCCTATGACATTTAGGATGCGTGTGTGCGATTTTTTGAGTAGTCGGATTTTAGTTTTGCCGGGCGACCAAATCGGCGATTTTTGCAGTTTTTGCGATTTTCGCGTGTATTCTGCGCACCTTGTGCACGTTGTACCTAGCTAGTGAACATTAGTATTTTCGTTTGGGTTTTGCGTCATTCTTGATATGTAACCTTATGTTTGGTATTGATGTAAATTCCAGGTTCGGTCGCGGAGACGTCAGACGCAGCACGAAAGGGGAAAGCGGTGATTGGACACAGCTAGCTAGGGATTCCGGTGAGTAGATGTAACATCTACGGGGGACTATCGTTGGATGGCGCAAGCCGCCCGATTGTTTTAGTAACTTAAAAGATTCGTAGTAATGTTAGTAATTAGGGGTGTAATACTTGTATGATTATTTGCTACATTCATGCCCTATATTGACATACCTATACGAAACCATTTTATAGGACACCTGCACCATTGCCAGGGTTTTTATATGCAGCACGAGCACTATTCATGCTTACACACACACCCTGGTAATTGCCATGCCACCACACTAGATAACCTTTAATTTGAAACCTTTTACTAATTGATACTTAAACTTGTGCTATTGCCTTTAATTCCTTAAAATGAAATCGTAGGATTGCTATTCATGTGCATGTACTTCATCATATTATTTGTTCATGCCTAATCTATTAATCACACATCGCAACTTGATTATTGATACCATATGCATTCATTATTATTGACATATGCACTTATGAGGATTTCTTGAGATTTTATGATATTTCTGGATTTCGGGGAAAAGCCGCAAAATTTCTAAACTTATTATATTTTTAAAATATGTAAATTGCGGTTTTCTAGTGATGTAAGTGTCGTCCACCATGAGTTTGCTGTGGTTTTTGAGACCCGTTTCGAGGAGTTGGATGAACCGTCTCGGGTACATGGTGGGCCCGGTAGGGTATCCCGGGGCAAGAAGCTCGTGGTGCTGACGATGAGCCTGGCAGGGGACGGATTACCTACCGGTGACTTCATTGGGCACGGCGGATATCCAGAGGATACCGACCGGAGCCGCGAGAGGATGTGATATTGATATTGAGATGGGTCAGCCGGATGGCTGAGGCCACAGACACTATGACATGGATTTATGAGATTTGAGACAGTTTTTAGGTGTCGTTGCTGGACACAGATTGTTGTCGATTCAATGAGTATTATGCTGGCATTTTAAAAGAGTTTCAAAAACAAAAAGAGATAAAATGTTTCTTATATATATACCTATCGAGACCTCAGATATTCATGTTGCATACATACACCTGCTAGTATACTGATGTTGTATACACACCTGCTAGTGCATCCAGTCATACCTGTATTTTAGATGCTAGGATGCTTGTGTGCATGCATACGATAGCCTTTGTAGATGTTATTTATTACTCACGAGTTGGCAACTCACCCCCGTTGTGCCACAGCCTTTTGCAGGTCCGCTCCGTCAGTACAGTAGCGGCGGGCGCACTTGTTCTTTTGCCTCCTTTGCTTGGACTCGAGGTTTTGCTCTTAGGTGGGTTATATCATTATTTTTGTACCACCTTGTATATTCTTTTTATCTAGTGCACTCCATCTACTGTATCTACCAGTATTATTGTATATTGACCTAGAGATGAGACTATGAGGTTTGTGGACTTTTATGCTGTATTTTGGGTTCGAACTCACTTGAGTCGACATGCTGCTTTTCTTATGCTTCATTATGATTATTTCGCATGTTGTTGCTTTATTTTGCGTGGGATTTGTGACCGCCTTGTGGCGAAGAGCTAGCTCCCGCTTGGGGATGCCCTATTTTGTTGGATTCATATATATTCTTGTTATACCCATTTTGGGGGCCAGTATTTACAAAGGAGACTCTGCCGAAATTTTCGGAAAAATTGGTACTGTTTTTAAAAGGGTTTTACATGACTTATTGATAAACTCGCTTTCAATTGATTGGGTTTTCTTCACTCTTTTGCTTATTTGGTTTTGGTTTCTGGGTTTTGGCTTACTTATTTTACGGACGTCTTGAGACGTTTCGTGACCTAAGTGCCAGTCACGTTCCGTACCCTGCGGGTCATGACAAAGTTGATATCAGAGCGATAGGTTTTACCTTTTTGAGTGTAGGATGACCCTTGGTAGATGGAGTAAGTGACTTAAGTAGGGTAACGTAGCGTGTGTATGTCCGCGGCATACTTGCGATACGGTACTCCGCCTAAGTGACTTTAGGATATACTTGCTTGAAAATTCCTTCTTCAATTCCGTGTATCCTATGATCCTATTGCACTGTTCTTACTATCCGTTTTCCTGTGACAGCCACTATGCCGCCGAAGGCTACGAGGGCACAGAGGGCTGCCGCCCGAGACGAGATTCGAGCTGGCTCGTCCGAGACTAGGACTGAGCAGGGTGGTATGCCTACGCCGTAGGGACAGACCGATCCACCTTCCTCAGGCCGTATGGATAGGCTCGAGACTGGTATGGAGGAGTTGCGACAGATGATGGGGGGTATGCAGGAGCTACGTCAGATGGTAGGATCCCTAGTTGCAGCCAGTCGTATACCGAGGCCGGATGACGTACCTACTACATCACAGACGACCATGATACCTGCTCCTACTACTACCACCGTGGCCATTCCGGTTTCGCTACAGGATTTCATGAGGCTGAGACCTCCAGTATTCACCGGCACCGAGGCAGCGGAAAACCCACAGACGTTCCTTAACAGTTTAGCCAGGATCTGCCGTTCACTGAGATGTTCGGATGATCGATGGGTAGAGCTTGCGAGTTTCCGAATAGAGGGTCTCGCGCAGACATGGTGGGAGTCAGTCTTGAGAGGTCGAGCTGCAGGTCTACCGCCTATGACTTGGGCCGAGTTTACAGCGGTCTTTCTAGCTCGTTTCCTCCCAGAGATCGTTCGTGACGCCAGAGCTCGCAGCTTCGAGGCCTTAATCAAGACACCTGAGATGACGGTGTCTGAGTATGACATCCAGTTTACACAGTTATCCCGATATGCTCAGTATTTGGTGGATACCGAGGAGAAGATGGTGAAGAGGTTCGTACAGGGACTTGATGCCCAGCTATATCTTGCCATTGGCGCCCAGCACTACGACACTTATTCAGCTGCTATGGATACGGCATTGCGGATGGAGGCACGCATATCACAGACTTCGGCCGTTTCTGGGCCGAAGAGGATTCGCACCGATGTACCGTCTCAGAGGCAGCGCGCCAGATTCTTTCCGAGAGATAGGCCCGGCAGAGGATTTGGACGGGGACAGTTATATGGTTCTTATCCCCAGGGGCAGCAGCCGTCGCCAGGGTGTTTTGGGTGCGGGAGTCTGCACCATCTTGTTAGAGACTGTCCGGCGAGACGACAGGGAGCAGCGACAGTTCCGCATGTGACCCTACCACCATCACCACCCCCTCCTCAGAGAGCCCTACTTCCTACCACAGGCGATGCTCCATGCCAGTTAGGTGCACCCAGAGGCCATGGACGCGGCGGTCCTATTCAGAGAGGACGAGGAGGCAGAGGCCGAGGTCGAGGACAGCCCGCTATCGGTGGAGGGCAGGCCCGAGTATTTGCTTTGACACCGCAGGATGCGCAGGCATCCAATGCCGTTGTGACAGGTACCTTGCCAGTTTGTTCTTTCGACGCCCGGGTGTTATTTGACCCAGGTTCCACACATTCGTACGTCTCTACACACTTTGCACCGATGTTGGGCCGTGAGTCATCGTCGTTAGATCATCCGCTTGTTGTTGTTACTCCGGTAGGCGAGTCGTTTGTCGCTCGTTTTGTATTTCGATTGTGTTCCGTTCGTATCGGGGAGAGGGATTCATCAGTTGATTTGATTCTCCTCGATATGTTGGACTTTGATGTGCTTCTGGGCATGGATTGGCTAGCCACTTGTTATGCTTCGGTGGACTGCCGTGAGAAGGCAGTCATATTTAGCTTTCCGAGAGAGCCAGTCCTTGTTATTCAGGAAGACCGCAGTGTCACCCTTCCCAGCTTAATTTCTTCTCTTCGTGCTGGTCAGCTCTTGCGGAAGGGATGTCAGGGATTCTTAGCGTATATTTGTGATACTCGAGCTGCAGAGGTCCCGTTGGACCGGGTCCCGGTTGTTTGTGAGTTCCCCGATGTTTTCCCTGATGAGCTACCTGGGCTACCACCTGAGCGCGACGTTGAGTTCTGCATTGATTTGATTCCCGGCTCGGGGCCTATTTCTATACCGCCTTATCGGATGGCCCCGGCAGAGCTTCGAGAGCTGAAGGATCTGTTGCAGGATTTGTTAGATAAGGGGCTTATTCGACCAAGTGTTTCTCCGTGGGGTGCTCCGGTCCTGTTTGTCAAGAAGAAGGATGGAAGTTTGCGCTTATGTATCGATTACCGCCAGCTGAACAAAGTTACCATTCGGAACAGGTATCCGTTGCCGCGCATTGATGATTTGTTCGACCAGCTCAAGGTGCGGGGTATTTTTCGAGGATCGACTTGCGATCAGGATACCATCAGCTGCGGGTCCGACAGGAGGATATACCGAGGACAGCTTTCCGCACGCGCTATGGCCACTACGAGTTTTTGGTGATGTCGTTCGGTCTCACCAACGCCCCAGCAGCATTCATGGATTTGATGAACCGTACAGTCAGGCCGTATCTTGACTTGTTCATCATCGTGTTTATCGACGATATCTTGGTGTACTCCCGGAGCAGAGAGGAGCACGAGCAGCACTTGCGGATTACGTTACAGACTCTGAGGGAGCACCAGCTGTTCGCAAAGTTCTCCAAGTGTGCATTCTGGCTGGACAGCGTCGGATTCTTGGGTCACGTGGTTACGAGAGACGGCATTTGTGTGGACCCGAAGAAGATTGAGGCTGTTCAGCAGTGGCCCCGACCTACATCGGTTACTGAGATCCGTAGTTTTCTAGGCCTGGCAGGCTACTACAGGCGTTTTGTTCAGGACTTCTCCCGTATAGCTGCACCTTTGACCGGTTTGACCCGGAAGGGAGTTCCTTTCGTTTGGACAGAGGAGTGCGAGCGCAGTTTTCAGCAGCTACGGACTTGTTTGACTACAGCGCCGGTATTATCTTTGCCTTCGGGATCAGGCGGATTTGTGGTCTACTGTGATGCTTCGCGAGTGGGATTAGGATGCGTATTGATGCAGCATGGCCGGGTGATCGCTTATGCTTCTCGGCAGTTGAAGAAGCATGAACAGAACTACCCCACTCATGATTTGGAGATGGCTGCAGTGGTCTTTGCACTGAAGATTTGGCGACATTACCTATACGGCGAGTCGTGTCAGATATTCACCGATCACAAGAGCTTAAAGTACATATTTCAGCAGCGAGACCTGAACCTCAGACAGCGTCGTTGGATGGAGTTGGTGAAAGACTACGACTGCGAGATCTTATATCACCCAGGCAAGGCGAATGTGGTGGCAGATGCGTTGAGTAGGAGACCCGGGGGTAGTCTAACCTTTTTGCGCGCAGTGCAGAGGCAGTCGTCAGCAGATTGGCAGATGTTATGCGACAGCCGAGTTGAGTTCGAGTTCACTCAGACAGGGGGACAGCTCGCGCATGTTCGTGCACGCCCACAGTTGCTTGATCGTATATATGAGGCACAGCGCAGTGACGACCGTTGCTTAGAGATCTTGGCACAGATGGGACAGGGCAGATTTTCCGAGTTCGTGATTGACGATCAGGGGATTTTACTCTATGGATCTAGACTGTGCGTACCAGATGCTGATGGATTGCGGCGCGACATTCTTGAGGAGGCACACCGATCAGTGTATAGTGTCCACCCCGGTTCCACCAAGATGTACCATAATATGAGAGAGACCTACTGGTGGGACGGGATGAAGAGGGACATTGCGGAGTTCGTTTCGAGATGCCTGACTTGTCAGCAAGTCAAGGCCGAGCACCAGAGGCCCGCAGGAGAGCTACAGCCGTTACCCATTCCAGAGTGGAAATGGGAGCAGATTTCGATGGATTTCGTTGTGGGTCTACCCAGGACCAGTCGAGGGTACGACTCCATCTGGGTGATCGTGGATAGATTGACGAAAGCGGCTCACTTCCTACCAGAGAAGACCACTTTCAGCTTCGCTCAGTATGCTCAGCTCTATATTGATGAGATCGTGCGACTACATGGCGTACCGACTTGTATCGTGTCAGATCGAGGCACTCAGTTTACCAGCCGACTATGGCAGAGACTCCAGGAGGCTTTGGGCACTCGTTTGAGCTTCAGCACAGCATTTCATCCGCAGACCGACGGACAGTCAGAGCGGACCATTCAGACTCTCGAGGACATGCTCAGAGCGTGCGTTTTAGACTTCGGCGGTAGCTGGGATCGTCATTTACCTCTAGTGGAGTTCTCCTAGAACAACAGCTTCCAGGATACTATTCAGATGGCACCTTTCGAGGCATTGTATGGGAGGAGATGCAGATCGCCCGTCTGTTGGACAGAGCTCAGCGAGAGCAGCATTTTGGGGCCGCAGCTTGTTGAGGAGACGACAGTGAAGATACAGTTGATTCGAGACCGGATGAGGGCAGCTCAAAGTAGACAGAAATCCTATGCAGACAGGCGCCGTCGTAGATTAGAGTTCGCAGTTGGCGACCATGTTTTTCTGAAAGTCTCTCCGATGAAGGGCGTGATGCGTTTTGGGCAAAAGGGGAAGCTTAGCCCTAGATTCGTAGGTCCCTTCGAGATCCTCGAGCGTGTCGGCACAGTTGCATATCGTTTGGCTCTTCCTCCCAGCTTTCCCGATGTTCACCCCTGTTAGTTATATGTATGCCCTAGAGGCCATTACTGTACATAGGATGTATATTGTAGTGGATGCTGGGACATATATAGGGAGGACTTTCTTGCTCGACATGATAGTATGCTATCTGGTTGCTCTTTACCTTAACGTGTATACTGATTGTCTCTCTGTTACATGTTGGTAAAGCCCTTAGGATGTGTGCTTGACTACCTGGACTATGATGCGGATCATACTAGTGGGGACATGGTAGTCCATAAGTACATCCTTCAAAGTCCCTAGTCGTGGGTGTATCGAGACGGGGCATCGATATACCAGAGTAGACTAGCGTATACCTTCTCGACCCATACAGATGGGCGATGGATGATCCCATATCCATTGGTGTTTGACATCGGAGATGATATACGGGTGCTCAGTGGAGACTAGGTACACTGGACGGACTCGCCGAGAACTCCCAGATGGTATTATACCTCACGTCAGATGGCAGTTCTCTGGTGACACTGGTACAGAGTAGTCTGTTGACCCGAGATCGTCATAGAGTCTTGTGTGGTTCCCACTGTGCTTTGATTTCCATCTTACCACGTCCAAGAGGGCGTGCAAAACGGTGGTTTTTGGGTACAGTCCCGAGTCACATGGAGGCAATGAGCGATAGGAGGGGATTCGTCTCTCCCGGTATAGGGGGTTGATGTTGCGCTGTGTTCGATTGGCTATAACAGGAAATCCCTGGCCAGGGTTGCTGAGATTTACTGGTAAGTGTTACCAGTAGTTTCTCGAATTGTTATAGACCTCATATCGACATGACTTATCGAGCTATTGGGGTCTGACGTTTACCACCCCTAGGCAAGATATGCGACATATCAGACGATCAGACCGGACTGTACGGTAGTGTTACTGGTCGGATTCACTGGAGTGTGAGCGGGCTTGCTCGTCGATCTTCAGATCGCTCAATACCCGGGTGGCCGTTACGTTTAGCAGACCGCTTGCGGCTTGTGGATGTTTGATATGATCATCATCCGCTGCCGGCGTATTGACGAGTCTTTAGAGTCCTACACAGAGGTTTCCTGGCTCAAGCGAAACGAAATAGGAGCGCATATGAGATATGTGCGGGACCGAGAATGATACCAGTATGTGATACTGTATTCGATTCTCGCGATTTGTGACATTGATCGGTTATATGCGATATAGCCGGGTTATCGGATCAAGCGTTGATTCGATAAGTTGTTACTGTTGATATTAGTCGGTTATATGCGATATGACCGGATCGTTAAATCAAGTGTTGATTTAATGATTTAATGCATAATAATATATTTGATATATTACTTTGCATTAACTAGTATCGGTTCACTTTAAATGGATTTTCTCGCTCGGGTGTGCACATTGTATATTCGATATAGTTTTGTGCACTTGCTTGTATCATGTTTGATGATACATGCATTATGGTTAAGTGTTAAGAATTAAACTATAGTTAAGTGGGTGATTAGGGTTTTTGATTTGATTTTATTCATTTATCTTTTTGGAAAAAGAAAAGGCAAAATGAGGAAAATGGTTGCTTTCTTTTGTTCATTCATGAACCTTCATGAAGACTTTGACCAAATGACCATTTTGTCTCATGCTTAACCCTAACCACTCACTTAAACCTTAGTTAACTCTCTACATCTAACCATGGTTCAATTATGATAAGTATTCTTTTTACTTTTCATTTTTGATTAATCTTATCACATTATTTCTTCTTCTTCTTCCTTGCTTCAAGTGAAGAAAAGCTTACCTCATCAATGGTGATTGATGTTTTTGAGTGAGAAATCCAATTCTAAAGTTAACCCACTTCCTATTTCTTCATCCTCTACCTCTTGCCAAGTAGTAGAGTGTGTTTTCTTCACAAGTTTCTTGACTTGGTGAAGTCGGAGCTTGATTTAGCGATGCCTCGACGTAGATCATCTTCGGCATGGACATCGACGACCTAGCTTGCCCATTCTCCGACGAAGCCAACGCTAGAGCCCGGATTTGATTTGGACAGCGGAGAGGACTTCGTTGCGGAGCTATGGAGGTGGAGCACCGGATCTACAAAGGTTGTATTTCCGTATTCCCTTAGTTAAGTGTTAACTAGTTATCTTTTCGCCTAGTTTTCTAGCAAACGATCCGTAGTCGGGTCTCTCGGCACCCGTAAAATTTTATATTGGCATGTTCGATGCCTTGTGAGAACTCATTAGGGTGCCTAGGAACCCTACAGTGGTATCAGAGCCTAGCTAGAGCCTTAGGCGAAGTCTAGACGGATTTTGAAGTCCGAACGACCCGAAACCCCAACCGGAAAATGCTCTCTGGACGTTTTCAGAAAACGTGGATTTTTTCAAATTAAAAATTTCTAAAAAATTCAGCAGGAAAAAATAAGAATTATGATGCAAAATTTTTCCGTGAACAGTACAAACCGCGGCGGATCAGCGGCATAAGCCTGCCTTATGCGGCGGTTCAGCGGCGGAATGATGACGTCATCGTACACTGTTTGCACAGAAACTCCTATTATTTTATGCTGGATTTTCTGGGTATTTTTAAAATTTATTCCAGAGTTGTATTTTCTGGGATTATTTTGGGGATTCGGTGTTTCGATCGGAGTATCAAATTTTGTCTGTGTGGCTTTCCGGATAATTTTAGAATATGTTAAAAAGTTCGACCGGATATAAATACCCAATTTTTTCCCTGTCGGGAAATTTCCAAGTGTTGGATTTTTCCGTAGTTTAACGACGTTCTAAGTAGCGCAAGTAACTCGATGGACCCTCTAGAAGACAACAAACCTTAACTCGATTATGTGACCGTCTTGAACTGCCCTTTGAACCTTCGGGTTTGGGGCAGTACGGCGTGCCACATGTGAGGCGTTGGCTTGACCCTTCTACGGCTGGACCGTCGGTACTGAGGCACGAACTGAATGTTGTTAGACTTATTTCATGTGTTGATCTGTATTGGGAAAACTTGGTTGTTCGATTGTTTGATCGGAAAGTTTAACATTTTCTATTTATCCGGAATGGGATACAATAATTGGAATTCACAATAAGTTATGAGATAACTGAATGAATGTTATAAACATAGCACTTTAGTCTCACTTGATCGGTTGCCACGGAATTTTGATGCGATCAAAAGTCCGTCGCAATCACGTAGCGTACGCGGATACTCGCCGGGTAAACTTAATAGACAGCTACACCCCATAGCCCTTACCAAGTGACTGTAGGAGAACCCCGTCGCCGAAAGCATCCGTTTGGGTGCTCGCGGTGGCGGTGTTCCGCCTTGGTGCACTTCGTCGACGGCGTCGGGGGTGCGGCCGCCTACTGAAGTTTGCGACGAGCATTCGATCAGGATGTCGGGAATCTTGTTGAATTGCCCGACTTGATATTGAAAAGAGTTTTCGATAATGAGACTAAAATGCGGGGTTTATAATTGTTAGGCATGCGATGTCTAAGGAATTCATTTGGTCAGGCATGTGATGTCTGAGGTGGTTGCGGATTCCAACTGTTGTAGTTTTACACTTTCTTTTCTGTGACCGTAAGTGTAATATGTGATATCGCCGATTTCGTTGCTATATGTCAACGACAATTGGGATGGACATATTTACTTACGTTGATGACATGTGATGTTATGTGTTGCTGGATATGTTATATTGGATCGTCGTGTTTGAATAGCCGGGGGTTTTTATGTGAGATGAGTGTTTTTCATTTTCATTCATGTAAAAACTTGTATGTAATATTCTTTTATTGGGGCGCTTCCAGGTTGTGAAAGTAGTCACCTTTTGTATATTATTTACTTTTCCGCACTAGGATAGACCCAAGGAGGAGGGCACAAGTAACCGGGTTCTGGAGTCCAGTGGGAGACCAACTCGAGGAGTCGAGTCCGGGTCTCCTAACTCCAGAATTGGTAGGGTTGCTTGCCGCTCTCGTAGGGGTCTAGGGGTGTGGGTTTGGCTATTCATCACGACCGTGGAATCCGTGTTTTATACTGGCTCGTATTGAAAACACGGATGTCCTAGTATATCCAATATTTCATATGATTCTTCTGCTGCGATATCTGTGATGTGATCATGAGATGTTCTATGATAGATACAGTATATAGTATATATGATATATTATATAGGCGTTACTTATGTTTTACACCCGCGCTAGCCCTGCCCCGCTCTGCCGTTAGTTACCTAACCTAACGGTGCACGAGGGGACATCGAGGCGAATGCGGATGGCATAAGTGTACGTCGTATCTATCTGTGATGTTTAGGTACTTAAATGATGGGACTTCATTAATGTGATTAAAGAAATAAAAGAAACCTAAGATGTTGTAGAATCGAATTTCAAAATAAAACAGGTAGCTACAGTTCTTGCTTTGCACAGAGGTATATGTGATATATCCTGCACCTTATTCGATGAGGAAAGGACCGAGATCCCTTCACCGGGAGTGACTCCTTTAGCAATAACTGGCAGATGCTACACACTCGGTTTGTCTTTTGATTGCTTTTAAGTGTTTTTGCTTTGCACAGTGATATATATGATATATCCCGCACCTCATTCGACGAGGAAAGGACCGACGATCCCTTCACCGGGAGTGACTCCTTTAGCAAAACTAGAAAAGCCTAAAAAACACTCCATTTTAAAAATTCATTCGATCCTACAACGATATCAAGTTCATTACGCAATAGGTTTTCAGAAAAACCTGTCGTAGCCCTCCGTCATTTCAGATAAGTAGTAGTTAGTATTCGTGCTGCGTTTGTTGGCCTTTGTCAAGGCGCAGTGTGCGGTAGCTAACTGGTGCTTATCTGCTTATGCATATGATGCAGATTGGGTTAGGGTAGTCGTGCGACCTTGTTGGCCTTTGTCAAGGGCCGTGCGGGTGGGTTTAATTCAATCAGGAAATGACGGGTTGAACTTGACTAGCATCCTATGGTTTGTTGGCCTTTGTCAAGGTCATAGGAGGTTAGGGGTAAAATATTATCGGGAATTTCAAGTGTTGAAATTTGCAATAAGATTGCATACCTTCTATGAGATAGTTGGATCCCGATACCCGCTGCGAGTAAGAGTTACTCCTGGGAGAGTTTTATACATTACAATTAGCCGATCAAGTAGGTGTCTAGAAAGGTGTTAACGAGGTTACGCCTCTGGGAAAACGAGGTTTACATTAATTAGGTTCGTGCGAAAGCACGGGGGACCTCCCTCAAAGTACCGACACTGGCTGGCTGAAAGATTTGCGAACTTGTAGTGTGTAATTAATCCCGGCTAGTCTTTCCTTTTAGGGTTTGAAGGAAGATTTGATAAAAGGCAGTGGGAGCCATCCTGATTAGATAAAATAATAACCAATCTATTCTTGACAGAGCGCACGCTGAGTGTTTTCTTCTCTCTCTCTCCAGGTAGCGACTATATCACGCCTTAATCAAGATAATAATACGGATTATTGACCGAACCCGCTTGTTATACTGAGCTGGGGAACGTTGGTCCCGCTCCAACTTATAATTGTTATAAGACAGAGCAGGAAATTGGGGAATACCAGAATTCCCGTGCCGCCCAAACGAAGAGAGTGCATGTTGATGCATCATCTTCGGGTGTGTTCATTATACAGAACTGTTTCTCAGTATCCTTTACGTCCTGGGTATGTGATACCAGATCAGGATCCCAGATATGTAATCTGTTACATAGGGCTATAGATAGGTAGAGAACTGAGAACGGGTGATAAGTTTCATGAGGCAGAAAACGGGGCAAGAGTTGCAGCCAAGTCTGTTGGTCACTGTCACCCTGTATTACAATACATTGATTCTGAATGAATGTCATTAGATACCGAACCTGATATACAAAATCATATCTTTCTCTTTATTAGTAAAGAAAGGATATAATTTTGTATTGTTGGATAATGTTTTGAACATTTCCTATATCAAAAGTTGATCGGTTCAGGCACGTTATCTAAAAGCATTAATGTTCTAAATCAAACCACAGTTCTTAGTATACGGAACACACACAAGAGGAAGAGTTCAGAAATGAACGAATCCTTCTTGAGGCATTGTAGACTAGGTCATATCAATGTGACCCGACTAGCTGGAGTTACATAAAGATGCATATTTAAATTAGTTTGAACTTACATCTTGTGAAACTCGCCAGTCATGTCACAAAGATAAGATGACCATAGCTCCGTTTACTAGAAACAGAGAAAGAGTTAGTAAACTCTTGGGATGATACATGTTGATGTATGTAGGTCCCCTGTCTACACATGCTAAGACCGGTTCTTTATACTTCATTACATTCTCTGATAATCTCTCAAGATTCAGATATATGTTCCTGTTGAAACACAAGTCAGAACCTTTTGAGATATTCACAGAATATAAATTGGAAGTAGAGAACCAATACGGGTATAAGTATTATGTCCTATGATGAGATCAAGGAGGAGAATACTTGAGCACGGAAATACTGGACTAGTCTAAAGGAGAATGAGATTCTCTCTCAGCATTACTCCTCCGCATACACCATAGCACGATGGTATATCGGGGTGGAGCAATTACACCCTATGTGATAAGGTGTGCTCTATGATGAGTAATACTGAGCTACCTATTTCCTTTTGGGTGTTATGCACTTAAGAAGTTGCATACCTATTGAATAGGGTTCCAATCAAATCAAATTGCCTACCATTTCATATGTGATATGGAATGGGAAGGGCCCATGTCTTAAGTTAGTTAAGATTTGGGGTTGACCGGCCTATGTCTGAAAGCAAAATCCGGACAAGCTCGAGGCAAAGTCTGTAATGTAGAACTGGAAAGGTTCCAGCTATACAAACTACAGCAGATGATTTGGTAGAACCAAAGGATTCAGTAGATTCCAACGAACCTCAGCCTCTCCGCCGATCTAGTAGGGTTCCTCACCCACATGAGAGATACTTCTGTTTCTCTATGACAGTGGGAGCGAGGATTGCATCATGAGATGATGACCCACCTAGTTTCGAGCAGGCCATCGAGAGTGACGACTCTGTAAGAATGGCTGGATGCTTAGTGATCTGAGATGGAATCCTTATACACCAACAAAGTATGGACTTTGGTTGCTATATCTGAAGGGTTAAATCCCCATCAGGAGCAAGTATATCTTGAGAAGATTACTTGGTGTAGATGGAAAAGTTGAGACTTTCAAAGCTAGACTTGTTAAAGCTTTTCGTCATCGACCAGGCGTGGATCATGATGAAACCTTTTCAAGTGACTATGCTTAAGTCCATCCAGATCCTACTTGCCACGGCTACATACCATGACTGCGATATCTGGTGGTTGGGTGTCTTGACTGCTTTTCTAAATGATGATTTAGAAGAGAGCGTCTATAAGTACACAGCCAGAGGGCTTCGTAGACAGTGGGAGCAGCGGAAACGTGTGCAAGATGCTTTATAGGATAAAGCAGGCATCGCGGAGTTGGAACATCTGTTTTGATGAAGCGGTCAAAGAGTTTGACATCATCAAAATGGTAGATGAACCTTGTATATACAAAAAGGTAGTAGGGAGTATGGTGATGATCCTCGTAGAGTACGTAGATGACATACTCCTGATAAGGAAGGAGTTTCTTATGCTACGCTCGATCAATCTCCGCATATCACAATGATTCTCCACATAGGATCATGATGATACCTGCTAAATCCTGAGTTTTGGATCTATGAGATAGATTTAAATGGATGTTAGGATACTCACTAGATGTAGTGAGATGGTGTCAATCGATCCTGAGGAGAATCACTGGAAGGGTTCCAGGGTGATAAAGACGACTGAATGTCAGTTACAGGCATTGTCTTTACCCTCAGTAAAGGGACGGTATGTTGGAAGAGTTCCAAGCTGGATACCGTGACATACTAGACGATAAAGGCAGGATACATCGCTACTTAAGATGCTACCAAAGAGGCTGTTTGGGTGTTTAAAGGTTCATGAGATGAACTATGTTCCTACCATTGTGTGACAATGGAGTTGTGGCTTATGCCAAGGAACGCCGGTCCCATCATTGATCCAGACATATTCTAAGGCAGTATCACTTGATCATGGAGATGGTTGATCTCCAGGGAGATCGAGGTTAGGAGAGTAGACTCAGAGGACAACACAACGGATCCACTCACGAAAGGCCTTTTCCCAGAGAGAGACTTTTATGGGATGGTTGAGTATGAGATACTGCAACCACTGCTACAGATGGCCCTAGTGCAAGTGGGAGATTGTTAGTTATATGTATGCCCTAGAGGCCATTACTGTACATAGGATGTATATTGTAGTGGATGCTGGGACATATATAGGGAGGACTTTCTTGCTCGACATGATAGTATGCTATCTGGTTGCTCTTTACCTTAACGTGTATACTGATTGTCTCTCTGTTACATGTTGGAAAAGCCCTTAGGATGTGTGCTTGACTACCTGGACTATGATGCGGATCATACTAGTGGGGACATGGTAGTCCATAAGTACATCCTTCAAAGTCCCTAGTCGTGGGTGTATCGAGACGGGGCATCGATATACCAGAGTAGACTAGCGTATACCTTCTCGACCCATACAGATGGGCGATGGATGATCCCATATCCATTGGTGTTTGACATCGGAGATGATATACGGGTGCTCAGTGGAGACTGGGTACACTGGACGGACTCGCCGAGAACTCCCAGATGGTATTATACCTCACGTCAGATGGCAGTTCTCTGGTGACACTGGTACAGAGTAGTCTGTTGACCCGAGATCGTCATAGAGTCTTGTGTGGTTCCCACTGTGCTTTGATTTCCATCTTACCACGTCCAAGTGGGCGTGCAAAACGGTGGTTTTTGGGTACAGTCCCGAGTCACATGGAGGCAATGAGCGATAGGAGGGGATTCGTCTCTCCCGGTATAGGGGGTTGATGTTGCGCTGTGTTCGATTGGCTATAACAGGAAATCCCTGGCCAGGGTTGCTGAGATTTACTGGTAAGTGTTACCAGTAGTTTCTCGAATTGTTATAGACCTCATATCGACACGACTTATCGAGCTATTGGGGTCTGACGTTTACCACCCCTAGGCAAGATATGCGACATATCAGACGATCAGACCGGACTGTACGGTAGTGTTACTGGTCGGATTCACTGGAGTGTGAGCGGGCTTGTTCGTCGATCTTCAGATCGCTCAATACCCGGGTGGCCGTTACGTTTAGCAGACCGCTTGCGGCTTGTGGATGTTTGATATGATCATCATCCGCTGCCAGCGTATTGACGAGTCTTTAGAGTCCTACACAGAGGTTTCCTGGCTCAAGCGAAACGAAATAGGAGCGCATATGAGATATGTGCGGGACCGAGAATGATACCAGTATGTGATACTGTATTCGATTCTCGCGATTTGTGACATTGATCGGTTATATGCGATATAGCCGGGTTATCGGATCAAGCGTTGATTCGATAAGTTGTTACTGTTGATATTAGTCGGTTATATGCGATATGACCGGATCGTTAAATCAAGTGTTGATTTAATGATTTAATGCATAATAATATATTTGATATATTACTTTGCATTAACTAGTATCGGTTCACTTTAAATGGATTTTCTCGCTCGGGTGTGCACATTGTATATTCGATATAGTTTTGTGCACTTGCTTGTATCATGTTTGATGATACATGCATTATGGTTAAGTGTTAAGAATTAAACTATAGTTAAGTGGGTGATTAGGGTTTTTGATTTGATTTTATTCATTTATCTTTTTGGAAAAAGAAAAGGCAAAATGAGGAAAATGGTTGCTTTCTTTTGTTCATTCATGAACCTTCATGAAGACTTTGACCAAATGACCATTTTGTCTCATGCTTAACCTTAACCACTCACTTAAACCTTAGTTAACTCTCTACATCTAACCATGGTTCAATTATGATAAGTATTCTTTTTACTTTTCATTTTTGATTAATCTTATCATATTATTTCCTCTTCTTCTTCCTTGCTTCAAGTGAAGAAAAGCTTACCTCATCAATGGTGATTGATGTTTTTGAGTGAGAAATCCAATTCTAAAGTTAACCCACTTCCTATTTCTTCATCCTCTACCTCTTGCCAAGTAGTAGAGTGTGTTTTCTTCACAAGTTTCTTGACTTGGTGAAGTCGGAGCTTGATTTAGCGATGCCTCGACGTAGATCATCTTCGGCATGGACATCGACGACCTAGCTTGCCCATTCTCCGACGAGGCCAACGCTAGAGCCCGGATTTGATTTGGACAGCGGAGAGGACTTCGTTGCGGAGCTATGGAGGTGGAGCACCGGATCTACAAAGGTTGTATTTCCGTATTCCCTTAGTTAAGTGTTAACTAGTTATCTTTTCGCCTAGTTTTCTAGCAAACGATCCGTAGTCGGGTCTCTCGGCACCCGTAAAATTTTATATTGGCATGTTCGATGCCTTGTGAGAACTCATTAGGGTGCCTAGGAACCCTACAACCCCGTCTTCCATGTTTCGATGCTCCGCAAGTACCTTCACGACCCTTCGCATGCGATTCAGCACCCGACAGTCCAGCTAGAGCGCGACCTTTCTTTTGCAGAGCAGCCGGTGGCCATCCTGGATCGGCAGGTGAAGTAGTTGAGATCGAAGATTATACCAACCGTCAGGTCCTTTGGCGTAGCCCGAGCAGCGAGGAGGTTACCTGGGAGACCGAGGGCGAGATGAGGAAGAAATATCCCCATCTCTTCGAAGGTACGCATAGTTATATTTTTAAATTCGGGGACCGAATTTCTTTAAGGGGGGAGATTGTAGCGTCTTGAAAAGTCGTGTTGGTGTTTTCCTGAAAATCGGTGAAAATTCGGTATTTTTCCGAAAACCGTCTTTTTTGTTATTTTGCAGTTTAGGGCTAATTATACCAAAAATAGATAGGTAATTGCTTGTTTTTAGTAGCTAATGAGTTACTTATGAAATTCTGGTCGTTTAAAAATTTTCCCTAATTTTTCAATTTTTTAATATTATTTTAAGCCGGTAAGAAAATACATTAAATTAGCGATAAATACAAAATTTTTTGGGCTAATTTTAATCCTTAAAATTATGTTAATTAAAATCTAATTGTAACATAAATTTTTAGTATTTTATTTTGATTTTTAGCTAATTTTTATTATAGAAAACGAAATTTATTGAATTTTAAGCTAAAACTTGCAATTTTGGACTTGTAGGGGGTCTTTTTGCATAAAACTTCTTTTGTAAACCCCTCTCTCTCTTCCCTCAGCCCTAGGCCGGCCCCACCATGATCAGGTCCAGAATTTTGATTGCCTCACTTTGACTTTATCTTTTGTGAATGAATTGTTTTGGTTAGGATTAAAATATAGTAATATAGGTATGGGTTTTGAGTGCTGTGAGAGCTTTGACTTTAGTTTTTCCAACTCCAATTCCTCACTTTCCCCTCCCTCCTTTTCCCTGGCCGTGCCTCAGATTTTTGCAGGTCCCCATTTTCCCCCATCTCCTTTTGCTCCAATTTCATCAAAAAATCCACCGAAATCCCTAATTTTCTTCACAAATTCAACACAAAACCTTATTCTATCTCTTTTCAAGCCCAAATTGGTTTAAATCTTGGAGAAAAATGGCATCATTGGAGGCAAATTATTCTTGCTAGATCTCTAGTTGAGGTATAATTTCTTGCTAATTAAATTCTTTTGATTAAGTTTCTTAAGTTAAATTGTTGTAGTGTTAATTTAGTGTTAGTTCTAATCTAGTTTTTTTTAAGGTTATGATTGAAAATTAAACTAGGGTTTCTTGAAACCATGTTTTAGTTAATTAAATTTTTTTTTAATTAATCTAATTGTTACTTAACCAATCTATATGGTTACTTTGCTTAAGTGGCTTCATATTAAGCTAATCTATGTTAAACTTGTGTGAAATTTTCATTAAGTTTGCAAATTACCAAAATCAAGAAGAGGTTGTGTATGGAATGTGGGTTTTGTAGCATGGTAAATAAGTTAAAATTGTGTTTTTGGTGGCTAACTAGTTGTGTGGATTGGATGGTTGTGTTAGACCGTGATAACTTTGTCGCTATTGTCGATGTTTGCACCAAACTGCTTTTCTAGCTTACTAGTTTTTACTAAAATGTTGTGATGAATTAATTGCGATGTCTTGATGACATATTAGCGTATCCTATGACATTTAGGATGCGTGTGTGCGGTTTTTTGAGTAGTCGGGTTTTAGTTTAGCCGGGCGACCAAATCGGCGATTTTTGCAGTTTTTGCGATTTTCGCGTGTATTCTGCGCACCTTGTGCACGTTGTACCAAGCTAGTGAACATTAGTATTTTCGTTTGGGTTTTGCGTCATTCTTGATATGTAACGTTATGTTTGGTATTGATGAAATTCTAGGTTCGGTCGCGGAGACGTCAGACGCGGCACGAAAGGGGAAAGCGGTGATTGGACACAGCTAGCTAGGGATTCCGGTGAGTAGATGTAACATCTACGGGGGACTATCGTTGGATGGCGCAAGCCGCCCGATAGTTTTAGTAACTTAAAAGATTCCTAGTAATGTTAGTAATTAGGGGTGTAATACTTGTATGATTATTTGCTACATTCATGCCCTATATTGATATACCTATATGAAACCATTTTATAGGACACCTGCACCATTGCCAGGGTTTTTATATGCAGCACGAGCACTATTCATGCTTACACACACACCCTGGTAATTGCCATGCCACCACACTAGATAACCTTTAATTTGAAACCTTTTACTAATTGATACTTAAACTTATGCTATTGCCTTTAATTCTTTAAAATGAAATCGTAGGATTGCTATTCATGTGCATGTACTTCATCATATTATTTGTTCATGCCTAATCTATTAATCACACATCGCAACTTGATTATTGATACCATATGCATTCATTATCATTGACATATGCACTTATGAGGATTTCTTGAGATTTTATGATATTTCTGGATTTCGGGGAAAAGCCGCAAAATTTCTAAACTTATTATATTTTTAAAATATGTAAATTGCGGTTTTCTAGTGATGTAAGTGTCGTCCACCATGAGTTTGCTGTGGTTTTTGAGACCCGTTTCGAGGAGTTGGATGAACCGTCTCGGGTACATGGTGGGCCCGGTAGGGTACCCCGAGGCAAGAAGCTCGTGGTGCTGACAATGAGCCTGGCAGGGGACGGATTACCTACCGGTGACTTCATTGGGCACGGCGGATATCCAGAGGATACCGACCGGAGCCACGAGAGGATGTGATATTGATATTGAGATGGGTCAGCCGGATGGCTGAGGCCAGAGACACTATGACATGGATTTATGAGATTTGAGACAGTTTTTAGGTGTCGTTGCTGGACACAGATTGTTGTCGATTCAATGAGTATTATGCTGGCATTTTAAAAGAGTTTCAAAAACAAAAAGAGATAAAATGTTTCTCTTATATATACCTATCGAGACCTCAGATATTCATGTTGCATACATACACCTGCTAGTACACTGATGTTGTATACACACCTGCTAGTGCATCCAGTCATACCTGTATTTTAGATGCTAGGATGCTTGTGTGCATGCATACGATAGCCTTTGTAGATGTTATTTATTACTCACGAGTTGGCAACTCACCCCCGTTGTGCCACAGCCTTTTGCAGGTCCGCTCCGTCAGTACAGTAGCGGCGGGCGCACTTGTTCTTTTGCTTCCTTTGCTTGGACTCGAGATTTTGCTCTTAGGTGGGTTATATCATTATTTTTGTACCACCTTGTATATTATTTGTATCTAGTGCCCTCCATCTACTGTATCTACCAGTATTATTGTATATTGACCTAGAGATGAGACTGTGAGGTTTGTGGACTTTTATGCTGTATTTTGGGTTCGAACTCACTTGAGTCGACATGCTGCTTTTCTTATGCTTCATTATGATTATTTCGCATGTTGTTGCTTTATTTTGCGTGGGATTTGTGACCGCCTTGTGGCGAAGAGCTAGCTCCCGCTTGGGGATGCCCTATTTTGTTGGATTCATATATATTCTTGTTGTACCCATTTTGGGGGCCAGTATTTACAAAGGAGACTCTGCCGAAATTTTCGGAAAAATTGGTACTGTTTTTAAAAAGGGTTTTACATGACTTATTGATAAACTCGCTTTCAATTGATTGGGTTTTCTTCACTCTTTTGCTTATTTGGTTTTGGTTTCTGGGTTTTGGCTTACTTATTTTACGGACGTCTTGAGACGTTTCATGACCTAAGTGCCAGTCACGTTCCGTACCCTGCGGGTCGTGACAACTGTTCCTTGACTTTGGCCAACAAACACAGCTTGAATACTACTGACTATCCATACGAAATGACAGAGGGCTACGGATGGTTTTGGCGAAACCGTGAACGTAGTGAACTTGATATAATCGATGGAACGAGAATGCTTTTTAAAAGGAGTGGTTCAAGCTCCGCGTTTAAAAGTTTGGTTTTGAAAAGAACCGAGTGGTTTTCAAAGTGTTCCAATCGACTTTTACTTGTTTTATTTTCTTGCATTAGTTCTTTTAATGCGTCCCGTCATTTAATCCTACCATTGCAGAAAACAACCAAAATATGACGTACGCTTATGCCATTCGCATTCGCCACGTGGCCCCGTCATCACCCTTTAGGTTACTTAACTAACGACAGAGCGGGGGCTGGGCTAGCGCGTCTGTAAAACATAAGCAGCGCCTAAATAGTTATCGTATATAGATATATAGCAATGATAGACATTACAAATCACAGATGAATACATTGGATATACTAGGAATCCGCAATCCGTTCGAGCCTGCAACGAAAAGCGGATTACACGGTCGCGGTGAATAGCCAATACCCAACCCAAGACCCCTACGGGTGTGGCAAACTACCCGCCAAGTACCCGAAGCGAACCAACCACCCTCAACTCCGTGAGTAGGCCACTCGGCACTTCGAGATACCCGGTAGTTTGTGCACCACCTCCATGGGTCTATCCTAGGAGCAAAAACAGTAAAAAGAATTATACAATGACGGCTACACCCCCCCCCCCCGGTTGTGCGGCCATACAAATAATATTATATCAATTTACATGTTACAAGAATTGAAAGAAAAGAAAACTCACGTCTCACAAAACCCCCCGGCTATTCACCCGCGACAATCCAACGCATTCATATACACATACCATCAACAAACACAGATCACAGATATGTATAACCCCCACTAATCGACGTATAGCAATTAGCAGACGTTCAATACATGTAAACATCACAAATATAACCCATTAGTCAAAGTGTAGTGAAGTTCGATCAAAAATACGGATTTATAGGCACCCCAAAAACAAATTTCTTTTTTGGAAAATCTGGGCAGAAATAAACCATCTTAAAAATCCCAAAACCTTAACAGAGGAATACTGCACCAAACTCGGTCCATTAAGGAGTCAAAAAGGCCGCGGTTCCGCGGCAATAGGCATGCTTTTGCCGCAGAACCGCTGCTCTTTGAACTGTTCACTGGACCGTTTTTGGTGTGCTTCTTGACAAAACCCTGAGCCGATTTTTGAAGTATGATTTTTTATTTTTTGAGCAGAAAAAAATCAACAGAAAGTTAGGGTTTTGAAATGTTAGTTTTGCGATTTTTACCGATCGAACTTCTATACACTTTACTAACTAGCTAGTTTATGTTTAGTTAGGCTCTGATACCACTGTAAGTCCACGTTGCCCACCCCGGTGCTTGCGGGGAGGCGGAAAACGGAATAAAAATCGGATTTTTATCGAACTAGGCAACATGGACTAGCTTAAGGAGGATCTTTGCAAAACAAAAACTAACTAAAAGCTAACTAGATTTAGCTATATGGAAGAAAGGTTATACCTTGGGCTTTATGTCCTTCTCTCCTTGCTCCTTGGAGTGGAAAAAAGAGATCACCTTGTCGCCTTCTCTAGTCGAAGAAGGATCCACCCGAGAGCCTCAACCTTTGGCTTCAACTTCAAGCTAGAAGTAACTAAGGTGCAAGAAATGCTAATCCTAGAACCTTAGATGAGAGTAGAGATTACTTTGGAGAGGTTTAACTCAAGCTCAAGTGTTTCTCAACACATGAGAGGGGAGAGCTTGAAAGAGAGGAAGAGGAGGAAGAGAATCAATATGATAAAATGAGAGAATAAAGAACCATTCTCACATATATGTGTGAATTATTGTAAAAAGATAATTAGCAAGATAATTGTCATGGTTTAATCAAGACTTGACCATTATCATTTCATATTAAATGCAAATTGCAAGAATCAAAGAGCATCTTTTATATGGAATGATGATGGTCAAAGTGTCAACCGAGGTCAACAAGTCAAGATAGTCAAATGGTCAACAACCCTAACCATGCACAATTATATTTAACTAATATCAATTAATCATAATGCACACATAAGCATTAGGGTTAATAAAATGACAATGGTCATTAACCCTAATCAAAGTCCTCTCCCTCTGTCTCAATCAACTGTGCATACGCACTCGTATTCGTGATCCGAGGAACACGAATACAATGAGATAAGACCAATCCCAAATCATATACTAGGATCCGGCTTAAACCAAAGCCCGCTAGTATAAGCTGTCCGGACAGCAAACGTGCACAAGTGCGCGGATGTGAACGAACCCTGTCGCAAAACCATGCGACCTCTACTCATTTTGCCTAAAGGCGAATAACTCTCTGTGTGGGACTCTAAAGACTCGACACTACGCTGGCAGTAGGTTTAACCACAGACCGCAAGCGGCACTAGCCGTACGTAACGGTCCCCAGGTAGATGCCGATAAGAAGACTGACGAGGTGAACTCATCTGAACTCCTACTGAGCCTATATGTGACTGTCTCCGTACGGTCCGGTCTGTTCGTCTGATACATCGCATGGCGGGCCTAGGGGTGTTAGTGTATATGCCCTAGAGGCCATTACTGTATCATACTAGTATGTATATTACTTAATGGAAGCTTGGGATATTCACCTTGTATTGACAATCTTGCTCAAAATAGTAGTATGCTACTTGGTTTGTTTCTACTTCAATGTGTACATGTGTTTATTTTGTATATCGCCTATACACATTAGTAGAGCCCTTAGGATCTTTGCTTGATTACCAGCGATGTGATGGCCGTCACACTAGTGGGGCTGGGTGATCTATAAGCACATCCTTATGCAGGTCCCTGGTTGCAGGACTATCGAGACAGGGCATCGATACTCCGGAGTAGACCAGCGCATGCGCTTCTCATCCCAGTGTGGGAGACGGTCTGTCCCACAGCCGTCAGTACGTCGTACTTGAGATAGTATGCGGGTGCTCGTTAGGTTACGAGTACACTGGAGATGACTCGTCGGGGACTGTTGGTTAGTATTATACCTATCGTCAGTTATCAGTTCCCAGGTGACATGAGTACAGCTTTGTCCGCTGAGTTGACACTGTCACTCCGCCTCGAGTGTGTTCCTACTGTACTTTGATCACTACCCTACCACGGCTCAAAGGAGTCGTGCAAACAGGTAGTGGTTGGGTGCAGTCCCGAAGCACTTGGAGGCAGTGACGGTTAGACAGGATTCGTCTCTCCCGGTATTGGGGGTTGACATCGCGCTGTGTCTAGGAGAGCCATTACACGAGTAGTCCCTGGCCAGGGCAAACGAGATATACTGGTAGGTTTCCAGTGTTATCTCAGGGTGTTTTGGGCTTCGCTCCGGCACGACTTGTACCGCTATTGGGGGACTGACGTTTACCGCCCCCTAGGCCCGCCATGCGATGTATCAGACGAACAGACCGGACTGTACGGAGAATGTCACACTCAGGCTCAGTAGGAGTTCAGATGTGTTTCGCCTCGTCGGTCTTCTTGTCGGCATTACCTGGGGACCGTTACGCACAGCTAGTGCCGCTTGCGGTCTGTGGTTAAACCCACTGCCAGCGTAGTGTCGAGTCTTTAGAGTCCCACACAGAAAGCTTTTCGCCTTTAGGCAAAAGAGTAGAGGTCGCATGGTATTGCGACAGGTCGCATGGTTTTGCGACAGGGTTCGGTCACATCCGCGCACTTGTGCGCGTACAGTTTCCGGACAGTTTACACTAGCGGGCTTTGGTTTAAGCCAGATCCTAGTGTACCTTATGGGATTGGATTTATCCAGTTTGCATTCGTGTTCCTTGGAACGCGGATGCGGGTGTGTATGCACAGTTGACAGGGAGGCAGAGGCAGCGGATTCTCATTAGGGTTGTTGACAGTTGACCGCTGACTATTTGACTTTATGCTCAACCCTATTGAGAATATGATATGTGATTAACTATTATATTAATTAAGTATTATGGTGACTTGGTTGTTGACTTTTGTTGACTTTGTTGACTTGTTGACTTGTTGACTTTGTTGACCGGTTGACTAGGCTTGACTAGTTGACCATCATGATAACCATGGTTATCATTTCATGCCAAAGACTTTTACTTGCTTGCTCATTTGAGTAAAATGAGTGCATGACATGATAAGGTTATGGTTGCTTCAAACCATCACATAAGACTTTTTTTGATATGATGAGTTATGATCACTTTGGATTATGAGAGGGTGAAAGACAAAATACTTGCTCATTCTTTCTTGCTCATTCTCTCTCTTGTTCTTGAGCTCTCCATTTTTGCTCTCAGCCTCATCCTCTTACTCCCTCTCTTAACTCTATGGTTCATATCTCTCATGTGTTGAGAATCAAGAACCATAGATAGAATCCCATTCTAAATCTTCTCTACTCATTCTAGTTCACTAGGTTTAGCAAACCAAGTGAACTAGTTTCTTCAAAGAACGAAGAAGGAGCTAAAGGTCGGAGCTTTCAAGTGGATCTATCTTCGGCGTACGGAGACGACGAGAAGGAGCCATCGGACCACCACCGGAGCTTGAAGACGAAGGAGTTCAAGACAAGCTAGGTATAACCCCCTAACCGAGTAGCTAGAAACTCTTAGTTAGGATGTTAGATAGAAGTTTAACCAAGATCCGGGTTTTAGGTCCATGTTACCACCTCCGTAAAAATTGTTATTTACCAAATTCCGCATTCCCGAAAGTACCGGGAGAGGTAGCATGGACTTACAGTGGTATCAGAGCCTAGTTAAACTCTATCTAACATGTTAGCAAGTAACTAGAAGATCAATCAACGAAAAAGTCCCGAAACGAACCCCGGAATTTTAAACTTTCTGTCGATTTTAAAAGTGCTGGAAAACCCTTTTAAAATACACGTAAAATCGGCTCAGGCTTTTCTATAAACACAGAAGAAATTTCGTCCCATGATTCGTTTAAACGGCCGCGGAAGGGCGGCGGGAGCACGCTCCCGCCGCGGTTCCGCGGCGGCGTTGACTCTGTATGGGACAATTTTTCTTCAGAGTGTTTACTGGGTTATTTTGGGATTTTTCTTATATATATTTTCTGCCCAGATTTTCCAGAACGAAAATTTTATTTTGGGGTCCCGAAAATCCGTATTTTTGATCGAACTTCTAAAAGACTTAAGCTAACGGGTTTTTCTGTGATGTGATATTTGTATTGAACGTCTACTAATCGCTATACGTCGATTAGTGGGGGTTATACAAATCTGTGATCTGTAATGTTGCTGGAATGTGTATATAAATATGTTGGATTGTCGCGGGTGAATAGCCGGGGGTTGTGAGACGAGAGTTTTCTTTTCTTTCAATTCTTGTAAATTTGTAAATTGATGTAATAATTATTTGTATGGCCGCACAACCGGGTCGGGGTTGTAGCCGTCATTGTATAATTTCTTTTTACTGTTTTTGCTCCTAGGATAGACCCATGGAGGGGGTGCACAAACTACCGGGTATGCCGAAGTGTCGAGTGGCCTACTCATGGAGATGAGGGAGGTTGCTACGCTTCGGGTACTTGGCGGGTAGTTTGCCGCACCCGTAGGGGTCTTGGGTGGGGTATTTGGCTATTCACCGCGACCGTGTAATCTGTCTTTCGTTACAGGCTCGTACGAATTACAGATTCCTAGTATATCCAATGTATTTATCTGTGATCTGAAATGTTTATCATTGCAGTATATCTATATATGATATTATTTAGGCGTTGCTTATGTTTTACAGACGCGCTAGCCCAGCCCCCGCTCTGTCGTTAGTTAAGTAACCTAACGGGTAATGACGGGGCCCCGTGGCGAATGCGAATGGCATAAGCGTACGTCATATTTTGGTTGTTTTCTGCAATGGTAGGATTAAATGATGGGACGCATTAAAAGAACTAATACAAGAATATCATGCATTAAAAGAACTAATGCAAGCAAGACATGCATTAAAAGAACTAATGCAAGAAAATAAACCAAGTATAAGTCGTTGGAACATTTTCGAAAAACCACTCGGTTCTTTTCAAAACAAACTTTTAAAATGCGGAGTTTGAGCCACTCCATTTAAAAGCTATCTCGTTCCATCGACTAAATCAAGTTCACTACGTTCACGGTTTTGCCAAAACCATTCGTAGCCCTCCGTCGTTTCATATGAATATTCAACAGTATTCAAGCTGTGTTTGTTGGCCTTAGTCAAGGCACAGTGTTTGGTAGCTGGTGGGTATTCATATGTTGCATAGATAGAATGCGTTGGTTTGGGACAGTCGTATTACCTTGTTGGCCTTAGTCAAGGGTATATACGGGTGGATTCAAATTAACCTGGACAACGACGGGTAGAACTTGACATGTGACTTATGATTTGTTGGCCTTAGTCAAGGTCATAAGAGCATGGGGCAAAAATATACATCGGGAGTTTCATAAGTACTGAAACTTGCTAGATTTGCATACCATTTGGAGTGTGATGATTCTGGTAGGATTCCTTCAGTTTCGTCACGCGATGATATTTGGATCCCGATCCTACTGTGAGTATATGCTACTCCTCGGAAAATTTCTCACTAAACGATCAATGCTATAAACCTAGTAGGTGCCTAGAAAGGTGTTAGCGGGGCTACGCCCCCAGGGAAAAAAGGTTCTTTAATTAAGGAACTTCGCGAAAGCGTTGGAAAACCTCCCTCGAAGTACCGATACCGGCCTGGCTGAACGGTTAAGCAAGTATTGTGCGGTGGGATTGATCCCGACTAATTCTTCCTTTATGGTTTGAGGAGGGATTCGAGAAACAGTGGGAGCCATCCTGTTTAGACAAACTAAAAACCACTCTAAACTTGCAAGAGCATCATGCTGAGTGTTTCTTCTTCTCTCTCTTAATTGCAGCGACCCTGTGACCACGCCTAGGTTACATCTAGATAATAATATGACTGAACCTGACTGTTATGACTGGCAAAGGTCTGTCCAGATGTCCATTGCCCATGACAAGCTGGAACACCTCTTAACTAATCAAAACCCTGCTGTCTCAGGTCCAGTTTCCCCTGTCACGGATGTTCACATCCGCAGGACATCGGAAAAGGATTGTGCGAAAGCCAAGTGCCTCGTGTTAGCCTCAGTTGATGGTGCAAACCAGAGGCAGCACGAGAAGATGGACTCAGTTTCTGTCTTCCTCCATAACAAAGTTTTATATGGAGAGCAATCTCATATCGCAAGATATGAGACCTCGAACGAATTGCTTCAAACGAGGTTGGCTGTCGGGTCATCTGTAAGGGGCAACGTCCTTACAGAGACCAGCTATATTGAGCTCACGGACCTGGAGACCACGTTGGAGAATGGGTCAAGTACTGACCTAATTCTACAGTCCCTGCCCTCTGCTTATACCCTGAAAGAAACCAGGGAAGAAAAAGGAAAAACAAGGGCAAAAGTTTCAGGACTGGATATAGTAAAAGAGGGATGTTCCTATTGTAACGGGAATGAACTATGGCAGAAAGATTGCAGGGCTTGTAAAGCCTGTAGCCAGAATTCGAAGCATGTTGTGGCTTCGGCTTCGAGTGTGTTTGTAATTGAGAACTGTTTGTCAGTTAACCCTACTTCCTGGGTATTGGATACCGGATCAGGATCTCATATCTGTAATTCGTTACAGGGTCTGAGAAACCGTGGGGTTATCAGGAAAGGTGATATGACTCTCAGGGTTGCTAACGGAATGAGCATGGATGCTGTATCCGTAGGGGAATATCACCTAGGACTGACAACTGGGCAGATATTGATTCTGCGTGACTGTTTGTATGTACCAGGTGCGACTTGTAACATCATATCTGTATCCTTACTTTCTAAGGAAGGATATGATATTGCTTTTGTAAGCGATGTAGTAAACATCCACCTAAATCAAGCACTGATTGGGTCAGGTACATTAAATAACGGTATATACGTATTGAATCAAGCTCAGATATTCAGTGTCCAGAACACACTTAAAAGAAAGTCTCCAGAATTAAATCAGGCTTTCTTATGGCATTGTAGACTGGGTCACATCAATGAGACACGGTTGACTAAGTTACATAAAGAAGGATACTTGGATCCGTTCGAGTACCAGTCTTATGCCACTTGTGAATCTTGTCTCATGGGAAAGATGACAAAGACTCCGTTCACTGGACACGGAGTAAGAGCGAGCGAGCTCTTGGGACTTATACACAGTGACGTGTGTGGTCCAATGTCTACACATGCGCGAAGCGGTTATTCATACTTCATTACTTTCACAGATGATTTCTCTAGGTTTGGACATGTCTTCTTAATGAAGCACAAATCCGAGGCCTTTGAGAAATTTCGAGAATATAAGAATGAAGTAGAAAAACAAACAGGCAAAAGTATCAAGATCCTAAGATCGGATCGAGGTGGTGAATACTTGAGTGCCGAGTTTCTGGACTACTTAAAAGAGAATGGAATTCTCTCTCAGCGTACTTCTCCATACACACCACAACACAACGGTGTATCGGAAAGAAGGAATCGAACCCTATTAGATATGGTTCATTCCATGATGAGTAAGGCTGATTTACCGCGATCTTTCTGGGGTTATGCACTGGAAACAGCTGCACATCTCTTGAACCAAGTTCCTACTAAGACAGTGCCTACCACACCATATCAGATGTGGAGTGGGAAGAAACCCTGTCTTAAATCCTTTAAGACATGGGGATGTCCGGCTTTTGTAAAAAAGCAGCATGCGGACAAGCTCGAGGCACGCTCAGTACAGTGCAAGTTTGTGGGATACCCAAAGAACTCTAAGTGGTATCTTTTCTATTACGCAGAGGAGCAAAAAGTTCTTGTTTCTCGTCATGCCCGCTTCTTGGAAACTGAGTTTTTAGAAAATCAGATAAGTGGGAGCGCAATAGAACTGGAAGAAATTCCAGAACAACAAGCTATTACTGAAACCTTAGTAGAACCAGAAGGTTCAGGGGAACCGGACATTCCTACGCCGCTCCGCAGAAGTAGTAGGCAGTCTCATCCGCCCGAGAGATACTACGGTTTTCTCATAGACGGGGATAGAGAGGATTGCATCATAGATTATGATGAGCCTACTAGCTTCCAGCAAGCCATTCAGAGCGGTGACTCGGTAAAATGGCTGGATGCAATGCGGACCGAGATGGAGTCCATGTACACCAACAAAGTTTGGACTTTGGACTTTGCTCCAGAAGGGGTAAAACCCGTAGGCTGCAAATGGATCTTCAGAAAGAAGATTGGTGTAGATGGGCAGGTTGAAACCTATAAAGCTAGGCTCGTTGCAAAGGGTTTTCGTCAAAGACATGGTTTGGACTATGACGAGACTTTTTCTCCGGTAGCCATGCTTAAATCCATTCGGATCCTTCTTGCCATTGCTGCCTTCCACGATTATGAGATCTGGCAGATGGACGTTAAGACGGCTTTCCTAAATGGAAATTTAGAAGAGTGCGTCTATATGGATCAGCCAGAGGGATTCAATCAGAGTGAGAGCAGCGGTAAAGTGTGCAAGTTGCTCAAGTCCATCTATGGACTTAAGCAGGCATCGCGGAGTTGGAACATCTGCTTTGATGATACTGTCAAAGAATTCGACTTTGTCAAAAACCCAGATGAACCATGCATTTACAGTAAGATTGTAGGGAGAAATGTGGTATTCCTCGTCTTGTACGTCGATGACATTCTCCTAATAGGAAATGATATTCCTATGCTACAGTCAGTCAAAGGATTCTTGTCACAGAGGTTCTCCATGAAGGACCTGGGCGATGCCAACTACATTCTGGGGATCCAGATCTATCGTGATAGATCTAAAAGGATGTTGGGACTTTCACAGTCAAGGTACATCGACACCATACTGAAACGATTTAGTATGGAAGATTCCAAGCGCGGTAATCTACCGGCTTGTCACGGAATCACCCTCTCCAAAGAGATGTCTCCCAAGACTGATTTGGAAAGGGCTCGCATGTCATCAATACCCTACGCATCTGCGGTAGGCTCTATTATGTATGCGATGTTATGTACCAAACCAGATGTAGCATACGCATTGAGCGTTGTAAGCCGGTATCAGTCGGACCCAGGGGAGAAACACTGGATAGCAGTAAAGAACATTCTCAAGTACCTGAGAAGGACTAAGGAGATGTTCTTGGTGTATGGCGGAAAAGACCTCCAAATTGAGGCCTTTGCTGACTCCAGCTTCCAGAGTGACAAGGATGACTCCAAGTCCATGTCGGGTTATGTCTTTACCCTCAATGGAGGGGCGGTTTGCTGGAAGAGTTCCAAGCAGGAAACCGTTGCTGACTCAACCATGCAAGCGGAGTACATAGCTGCTTGCGATGCCGCAAAGGAAGCTGTCTGGATGAAGAAGTTCCTCACGGAACTTTAGGTGGTTCCTACCAGTGTTGATCCAATACCGCTGTATTGTGACAACAACGGCGCTATAGCTTTAGCGAAGGAACCAAGGTCCCATCAGAAGTCCAGGCACATTTTGAGGCGGTTCCACCTGATCAGGGAGATCTTTGATCGCCAGGAGATCGAGGTAAAGAGAGTAAAATCAGAAGATAACACTGCAGATCCATTCACCAAGGCCTTGCCCCAGACTCAGTTCGAGCGGCTGATCGAGATGATAGGTCTTCGATACGCCAGTACATGGCCTTAGTGCAAGTGGGAGATTGTTAGTGTATATGCCCTAGAGGCCATTACTGTATCATACTAGTATGTATATTACTTAATGGAAGCTTGGGATATTCACCTTGTATTGACAATCTTGCTCAAAATAGTAGTATGCTACTTGTTTTGTTTCTACTTCAATGTGTACATATGTTTATTTTGTATATCTCCTATACACATTAGTAGAGCCCTTAGGATCTTTGCTTGATTACCAGCGATGTGATGGCCGTCACACTAGTGGGGCTGGGTGATCTATAAGCACATCCTTATGCAGGTCCCTGGTTGCAGGACTATCGAGACAGGGCATCGATACTCCGGAGTAGACCAGCGCATGCGCTTCTCATCCCAGTGTGGGAGACGGTCTGTCCCACAGCCGTCAGTACGTCGTACTTGAGATAGTATGCGGGTGCTCGTTAGGTTACGAGTACACTGGAGATGACTCGTCGGGGACTGTTGGTTAGTATTATACCTATCGTCAGTTATCAGTTCCCAGGTGACATGAGTACAGCTTTGTCCGCTGAGTTGACACTGTCACTCCGCCTCGAGTGTGTTCCCACTGTACTTTGATCACTACCCTACCACGGCTCAAAGGAGTCGTGCAAACAGGTAGTGGTTGGGTGCAGTCCCGAAGCACTTGGAGGCAGTGACGGTTAGACAGGATTCGTCTCTCCCGGTATTGGGGGTTGACATCGCGCTGTGTCTAGGAGAGCCATTACACGAGTAGTCCCTGGCCAGGGCAAACGAGATATACTGGTAGGTTTCCAGTGTTATCTCAGGGTGTTTTGGGCTTCGCTCCGGCACGACTTGTACCGCTATTGGGGGACTGACGTTTACTGCCCCCTAGGCCCGCCATGCGATGTATCAGACGAACAGACCGGACTGTACGGAGAATGTCACACTCAGGCTCAGTAGGAGTTCAGATGTGTTTCGCCTCGTCGGTCTTCTTGTCGGCATTACCTGGGGACCGTTACGCACAGCTAGTGCCGCTTGCGGTCTGTGGTTAAACCCACTGCCAGCGTAGTGTCGAGTCTTTAGAGTCCCACACAGAAAGCTTTTCGCCTTTAGGCAAAAGAGTAGAGGTCGCATGGTATTGCGACAGGTCGCATGGTTTTGCGACAGGGTTCGGTCACATCCGCGCACTTGTGCGCGTACAGTTTCCGGACAGTTTACACTAGCGGGCTTTGGTTTAAGCCAGATCCTAGTGTACCTTATGGGATTGGATTTATCCAGTTTGCATTCGTGTTCCTTGGAACGCGGATGCGGGTGTGTATGCACAGTTGACAGGGAGGCAGAGGCAGCGGATTCTCATTAGGGTTGTTGACAGTTGACCGCTGACTATTTGACTTTATGCTCAACCCTATTGAGAATATGATATGTGATTAACTATTATATTAATTAAGTATTATGGTGACTTGGTTGTTGACTTTTGTTGACTTTGTTGACTTGTTGACTTTTGTTGACTTGTTGACTTTGTTGACCGGTTGACTAGGCTTGACTAGTTGACCATCATGATAACCATGGTTATCATTTCATGCCAAAGACTTTTACTTGCTTGCTCATTTGAGTAAAATGAGTGCATGACATGATAAGGTTATGGTTGCTTCAAACCATCACATAAGACTTTTTTTGATATGATGAGTTATGATCACTTTGGATTATGAGAGGGTGAAAGACAAAATAATTGCTCATTCTTTTTTGCTCATTCTCTCTCTTGTTCTTGAGCTCTCCATTTTTGCTCTCACCCTCATCCTCTTACTCCCTCTCTTAACTCTATGGTTCATATCTCTCATGTGTTGAGAATCAAGAACCATAGATAGAATCCCATTCTAAATCTTCTCTACTCATTCTAGTTCACTAGGTTTAGCAAACCAAGTGAACTAGTTTCTTCAAAGAACGAAGAAGGAGCTAAAGGTCGGAGCTTTCAAGTGGATCTATCTTCGGCGTACGGAGACGACGAGAAGGAGCCATCGGACCACCACCGGAGCTTGAAGACGAAGGAGTTCAAGACAAGCTAGGTATAACCCCCTAACCGAGTAGCTAGAAACTCTTAGTTAGGATGTTAGATAGAAGTTTAACCAAGATCCGGGTTTTAGGTCCATGTTACCACCTCCGTAAAAATTGTTATTTACCAAATTCCGCATTCCCGAAAGTACCGGGAGAGGTAGCATGGACTTACAGGGGGGCGGTAAACGTCAGTGCCCTAATAGCGGTACAAGTCGTGTCGGAGTGTAGCCCAGAACACCCTGAGATAACACTGGAAACCTACCAGTATATCTCGCTTGCCCTGGCCAGGGACTACTCGTGTAATGGCTCTCCTAGACACAGCGCGATGTCAACCCCCAATACCGGGAGAAACGAATCCTGTCTAACCGTCACTGCCTCCAAGTGCTTCGGGACTGCACCCAACTACTACCTGTTTGCATGACTCCTTTGAGCCATGGTCGGGTAGTAATCTAAGTACAGTGGGAACACACTCGAAGCGAAGTGACAGTGTCAACTCAGCGGATAAAGCTGTACTCATGTCACCTGGGAACTGATAACTGACGATAGGTATAATACTAACCAACAGTCCCCGACGAGTCATCTCCAGTGTACTCGTAACCTAACGAGCACCCGCATACTATCTCAAGTACGACGTACTGACGGCTGTGGGACAGACCGTCTCCCCCACTGGGATGAGAAGAGCATACGCTAGTCTACTCCGGAGAATCGATGCCCTGTCTCGATAGTCCAATGACTAGGGACCTGTATAAGGATGTGCTTATGGATTACCCAGCCCCCACGAGTGTGACTGCCATCACAACGCTGGTAATCAAGCAAAGATCCTAAGGGCTCTACTAATATATATAAGCGATATGCTAAAAGAAACACATGCATATATTGAAGTAGAGACAAACCAAGTAGCATACTACCATTTTGAGCAAGACTGTATATACAACTGTGAATATCCTAAGCTTCCATTAAGTAATATACAAGCTAGTATGATACAGTAATGGCCTCTAGGGCATATACACTAACAGATCGGCCTCTTTCCATTTAGTTGACATGCACTGGAGACAACTGCATGATTTGAATCTGGTTCAATTAAATCAGTGCCTCTGTTTCTGTATTGGATATAGAACAGTTCATATCTTGACATTTTTAAGGTACGGGGAGTTGTCCGGCTTATGCTTAAAACCAGACTCTGTATAACTCAAGGCACGTTTCTGTAATGGTTGTTTGTGGGTTGACCCAGGCTATGACGAGGGTTGACTTTCTACCATCTGGAAGATCAATAGTGATATTGTTCTAGACTCGCTACAGTTTTAAGTGAAATGGATTTTTTTTTCAGAAAACAGTAGTGAGAGTATGGTAGAACTGGAAGTGATTCCAAAACCGCAGACGATTACTGAAAATTTCATAAGAACCTAAAGATTCAATCTGGTTTGATAATCCATTGGCCACTCCGCAGATATAGTGGGTAACTCAGGCACCCGAGAGGTACTTCGGTAGCCTCAAGGACGGTGAAAGGGAGGTTCTTGTTTACCCAGACTTGCCATTGCTGTTGTTCCAGGATGTGAGGCCCGGCAGGAGGATGAGTATAGCGTCGTTCTAAACTAGCTTTAGAAGTGCACGTGTATATGACTCTGCCAGAGGGTTGTCGTAGTCAGTGGGAGCAGCGGAAGCATAGGTGCACAAGTGGCTTATGTCTATTTATAGACTAAAGCAGATGTAGCGGAGATAGATCATCTATTTCTGATATGACAACCATAGGTTTGACTTCATCAGAATAGGGATGGATCTGTTAAGAAGGTAGTAGGGTGTGATGTCCTGGTATTTGGATGACATACACAGAGTAGGAAGTGATGTTCGTATACTACGATCGGTTATACTTTGGTTGTCACATAGTGGTTTCTCCACGTGGGACTTGGATATAATATCAAGACATTCTGGTTACTGGATCTATGGTTTTAGATCTAGATTTGGGAAGTGTCCCAATCAGGGTACTTAGACAGCATTCTAAACGTGTTTTAAAATGGACGACTCCAGGCACGGTAGTGTACCTGCAGGTGATGGAGTCACCCTCTCTAAAGGTGTCTTATAAACTAAAGGGGGGAGGGATGTGCATGATCGGCAGATCACTTGCATAGGCAATTGAGTTGATCGTGAGATGTCAAGTACCACACCAGATGTTGTTTTTGCAGTGGATGCAATAAATTGATATTAATCCAATCCTGGAGAAACGATCGGAAGCAGTTTTAGAACATAAGTGGATGTTCTAGGGATATGATAACGGCATCCTCCTTCGGGAGACAATTATCATTCCAAGCTTCCAGGGTGACCTGAATGACAGAGTTACTGTCAGAGTTATAGTTTTCCTTCTGACAAGGGGCAGTATTTTGGACAGGTGGTCCAAGGGGATGCTGAGGGAGGCATGACGCAGGATACTGATTATGTTCAGTTGACGATACAGTCTAAGTAGTTTGGATTTGGAGTTCATTTATGAGCTAGGTCCCATCAGATATCCAGACATATTCTAAGACAGGTACTGCTCATTTCGGGAGATGGCTTTCTCCGCAAACTTGAGATAAAGAGAGACAGAGAAAGAAACATCAAAGCGGATCCACTCACCGAGGCTATTCCTCGGACGTATTAGTTTCACAAACGGGTTTTGTAAGACTGATTAGTAGAGGAGTTGGGTCTTCGGTATCACACGGGCTGTGAGTATGCGACATCGCAATAATTAGCCTTGAGTGCAAGTGGGAGATTGTTGGAGATAGTGCCCTCAGAGTCAATTATTGGATCACAGGCACGCGATTGCAATGATTGAGTGAGGACCTATACCGGTAGGACTGTCTTACTCAAGATGATAGTATGCTATCTGGTTTACCTTTATCATCGTGTACTGCTTCAGGTGACCTTACAGGTCACTATTACACGTTGATAGAGCCCTTAGGATTCTTGCTTAACGACCAGCAGTATGATGGCGATCATATACGTGGGAGCTGGGGTCTATCAGCACATCCTTAAAAGGTCCCTAGTCATGGGAGTTTCGAGACAGGGCATCGATACTCCAGAGTAGACTAGTGTATACAGTCGAGACCCCGACGAGGGGCGGTGGCCGGTCTCACAAGACGCTGGTGTCAGTTGGTTCACCTAAGATGTATACAGGTGCTCATTGGGTTATGAGTACACCGGACAGGACTCGCCGGGAACATACTAGTTGGTCTTATAACAGACATCAGATAGCAGTTCCCTGGTGACATGTGTACAGGTTAGTTCATCAACCTGAGATCGTTATTTGTCTCGTATGAGTTCCCATGGTACTTTGATTACTACCCTACCACGCTCAAAGGAGACGTGCAAACAGGTTTTAGTTGGGTACAGTCCCGAGCCATATAGAGGCAGTGAGCGGATCTGCAGGGGGTCGTCTCTCCCGGTATTGGGGGTGAGGCCGCGCTGTGTCTAGGAGAGCCATTACACGAAGTCCTTGGCCAGGGCAGGAGATTTAGTGGTAGGTATTCTAGTAGTATCTCAGGGTGTTCTGGGCTACACTCCGACACCACTTGTACCGCTTTTGGGGGTCTGGCTTTTACCAACCCCCTAGGCCCGCCATGCGATGCTCATAGACGAACGAACCAGACTGTACGGATATTGTCACTAACAGGCTCAGTAGAGTGTCAGGATGAGTTCGCTCATCGACGTCCCTTTTGGTCAATACCTGGTAGCCCGTTACGTATGGCTAATACCTCTAACGTGTTAGTGGATAAATCCGCAACCAAAGTATTGACGAGTCTTTAGAGTCCCCCACAGACCGTTTTCTAAAGTTTCGGGCAAAACGCTGTAGAGGCCGTATGGAGATATGGCAGAATTCGATCATATACGTGCGGTATTGCACGGATCATGATCGGACGGATAATAATAGCGGGCTTTGGTTTAAGCCGGATCCTAGTATTGTACAGTGCAGATTTTTTCTCATTGCATTTGTATTCTGTCGGAATACAAATGCGGTTATGTATATACAGTCGCGGGGTTTTCCTGTAATTTATTACGGGATCAGTTTTTTGGAGTTGCCAGTTTGCTTTCCGTTTCGGCCATTTTTCCCCTTTTGTATCTTTTTTGGCTGAAAATTGGTGGAGGAGGGCTTATTTGCAATTGTGCAAATTAGCATTGTGGAGGGTGGTCTTTGTATATTGTTGCATCATGATGGTTTCATGATGGTTCCACCATCCCTTGACATTCTTTTGATCATCATGGCTTGACTTGTAGAGATATGATGGTTGATTGTTATGGGTATGATTATTGAGGTGACATTTTTTCATCATGATCTTTCACCCTTTACTCTTGCTTGTATTATGGCTTTCCCCCCACATGATTTTTCTCTCTCTCTCCCCCTTGATGAAGTATGGCTGGCCACAACAAGGAGGTTAGGGGCTGTCCAAAATTTGGGGAGAAGAAAATGGTTCTCGTTTTGGCTTGCAAAATCCTTTTGTTCATCTCCAATGTATACTACTTCTCTTCCACCAAAAAGGCAACTTCTAGTAACCCCATCGAGACAAAAGAGTTCTACACTTCATCTACAGCATTCTTGGACACGTCGACTCGCCAACTTCGTGCCCGAGTTACCTCGGTCCAGAGGTGGGAGCCCGTAAAAGAACCCGACGATGTGGTGCCCTTCCGACGAGGAGATGAAGACCGGAGATTTCGCGGGGAGATCGGGACGACGACGAGAAGACCGAAGGACACGGATCGCTCGGTATATCTCTCTACCCCTTCTCTAGTTAGATAGGAGTAGGTTAATGGCCCAATCCGGGTTTTAAAGTACGCGGTAGTGCCGGTTTCTAGTTTAAAGAAAAGTATCGTTTCCGGATTTTGGCCTCGGATTGATGGCCGGGGCGCTGCCGTGCACTTACAGGTTCTCTACTTTATTGTTATACCTATAACTTCTCAAAATTTAGACCTTGTATTTCTACGAAACACATGTCTAAGAACTAGAGAAGTCACAAGTAAATAGAATATAGTACGAGTACCAGCCCCTCTGTCCTCATGGACACTGGACAACATACAATACTCTTTATAAGTCCCCTGAGTCTAATAACTCATTCCCCGTGTGTCGTAGGTTGAAAACTGTACTTATGGTTAAGAAGAATTACACCGCTGTTTAATGCTCCTTACCTAACCTTTCACTGATATAGGTAAATGTCATTGACATAATTTCAAAAGGTTATATCTCACTTTATAAAAATAAACTTACAGATATATCAATTTGAAATTGGTGAATAACAATGGATATTCAAAACCAAATATTTGTCGTCCGGCAAACAACCCAGGCGATTTCCTCAAATATCACCAATTACAACGAATCTCGATATAATGAGGATGATCACCCAATTCCCAATAACTTACTCCTACTCATCATCTGTAAAACCATACAAATGTGAGCATCAAATCTGGTAAATACATATCCTGAAGTAAGGACTAATTGGGAAATCAGTTTTTCTTTTAACAATACACAGTGAAACAGAAATATGTAAATGTTTCGAATTGGTATCCGGGTATTCCTAGTAATGCCTCTTCCATTATCAGATTCACAACTGTAACTGTATATTTCTTTGCCATCTCTCCAAATCGCTTTATATGTCTTTAGTCATTACCTTCTGTACACCCCTTTAGGCCAGATGGTTTTCTTCCTTCCCTGCCGTTCGGCACCAGCCTATGGTTTGGAAGAATACTATCCAATAAGCATAATGGGTGTACTCTCCTAATTCTAGGAGCACTCGCAACCCGAGAGAAGGTAAAGATAAAAGACAACTGAATAAACCTTATTCCTTTTTCTCCTGAACCAGAATCCATCCCCGAAATGGAACAAGTTCCTTCGAGTTCGTATATAACCATACGATGGAGTATCCAATAAACTGTGGAACTTCGTAGTGATACGGAGTGTTCTGGAGAAATACAAAGGTGATGTCGGATTGGCGAAGAAATACTTGGTTTGGTCGTGAATAGCAATCGCAGTTTACTTTGCCCTCTTTATAATCCCTTTATTTGTCTTAACTTATTACCTTTTGTACACCATGTTAGGTTAAATGGATTTCTTCATTCCCTACCGTTCGGCACCTGCCTATGGTTTGAATGAAGACTATCCAATAAGCGTATTAGGTGTACTGTTCTAATCCAAGGAGCACTCGCAACCTGAGAGAAGGTAAAAGGAAAAGACAACTAAATAGTCCTATTCATTTTCTCCAGCACCGGAAACCATCCTCAAATATGGAACAAGTTCCTTCGGGTTCGTATATAACCATACGATGTTTTTATTCAATGGAAGTAGACATTCGTAGTAATATGGGGTGTTCTGGAGAAAAGGTTAAAAGTAGGAGTCGCTATATGGTATGCAACTCTGACAATCCAAAAGCCAGTGTTTTAAGAAGGTTCGGTTAACTTGGTCACTGAGTCATAGTCAAGGGTCGGGTCATGGTCGCTGCCAAAGAGAGAGAGAAAAGAAACACTCTGCATGCACTCTAACCTATATCAGAATGGTTATCAATTTATCTAATCAGGAAAACTCCCACTGTAACCTAAAATTCTCCTCAAAACCTGAAAGAAGAATTAGTCGGAATCACCCGAGGAGTAAACCAACTCATCTATGGGAATAGGGATCCAACTATCATCGCATGATAATATGATGGAATCCACTCACATTATCACACTCTAGAAGGTATGCGCATGCCTGGCAAGTTTTAGTTTCTTTAGAAACTCCCGATGTATGTTTTTACCCCTAGGACCCAAGTGACCTTGACAATGCCAACATATGAGTCCTAGTCAAGTTCAACCCGTCATTATCTTGATTGCGTTAAACCCACCCGTACGAGTCCTTGACAATGCCAACATAACCGTACGAGTGTCCTAACCAATCCACATGTCCATACGGCAGAAAAGCATTACAGAGCTACCGAACACTACGCCTCCGCAATGCACGACATACGTAGCACGAATACTAAGCAATACTAATCTGAAATGATAGAGGGCTACGGCAGGTTTTTGGCGAAAAACCTTTAACGTAATGAACTTGATATCGTTGAATGAACCGGATAGCCTTTAATAAAAATATAGTGGCGAAAACCTTTGCTAAAGAGGTCACTCCCGGTGAAGGGATCTCGGCTCTTTCCCCGTAGAATGAGGTGCAGGATATTCCAACTGAATACCATGACGCAAAGCAAAAGGAAATCGGCTATAGTGAAGTTATTACCCTGACGCAAACTTCTGTCCAAGGGATCACTCCCGGTCAAGGGATCTCGGCCCTTGCCTTGTCAACTGAAGTGCTGGATATTCATAACCGAATACCACTGTGCAAAACAAAAGAGAACGCCCTTGCAATAACAGCTTTTTTTTATAAAAATGTTCCAACAACATCAGAATAGGTTTGTTTAGCTTGCATTGATCCTAATCAATGCAGTCCCATTAATTAATCACACCACAAAAGAACGAGAATATAATGTACGTATATACCATCCGCATTCGCCATTGGGTCCCGTCATCACCCGTTAGGTTACTTTACTAACGACAGAGCGGGGACTAGACTAGTGCGGGTGTAAAACATATACAACATCTGCTAGTATATATATCAATATATAATAATCGCTCAAGGCGTGATAAAATGCAACATCACAGAAATGTAATAAGCATCACAGAACAATACAGATAATCTGGGATCCCCGGGTTTCATAGAGCCACTACTGAAACCCGATGTTCCCCTGGTCGTGTGGATAGCCTATGCAATGAAATCCTAGACCCCTACGGGCACGGCAAGTTACCCACCAAAACTTGAAGCGAGGCAGCCCCCTTTAACAACGTATATGGACCACCCAGCACTTCATAGAATCCGGTAACTTGAGCACCCCTCCTTGGGTCAACCTGTACCCCCAACGAGTGCTGCAAATAGCCCGCCAATTCTAGAGTAAAGCACCCTCCGTCTCAAAGCCATGAGATGCGGACCCGTTGCCCTCTAGAACGCGGCTACCCGTGCACCCCACCGCCGGGTAATCCTAGTATATAAAGTAAAATATATACAACGGGTACATCGACCTCAGCCCGGTCGTGCCCCAAAAGAAGAATATACAAACAGGCAGTGACGGCAGTCTACATGTCGGACGCTCGCCCCGGAATATCAAATATACAAATACAACAAAACTGTACTACTACTGCATCCTGGCTATCCACCATGACAAATCCGCAACATCACAGCACAACACAGAACATCAACGTGAATGTCACGTTCGCAAATCCGTCTAAAAGGGCTATAGCAATTAGATAAGATTTTCCGATCAAATGACATTCACGGTCGCAGATATAATTTAAATACTGTCAACTAACATGTTTAAAATTTTCGATCGATAAAATTTCCCCGAAGTGGGCCCCAAGTAAAATTCCCAATAGTCAAAATAATCTGGGCGAAAACCAAAATTACCAGAAACCCCATTTTCAAGTCAGAAACCACTGTAGGAAAATTGGTGGACTGATGCTACAGTACGGCGGCGGAACCGCGGCCAAAACGTGGGTACGACCGCGGTTCCGCGCTGCTACAGTGGAATCAGTGAACCAATTTTTCTCAGATTTCTTAAAAAAGTCTGCCTGGTTTTCTGACACACTCAAAATAATTTTTCGACGAGAAAAAAAAATTCGACAGAAACTCAGAATTGGAAATGCAATTTTTGAAAATTTCGTTCGATCGAAGTTCTAAACACGTTAGAGCAAGCTAGTAAAGGTTAATGGCATGGCTCTGATACCATGTAAGGTTACGGCGACGCCCCGGCCGTCAATCCGTGGCCAAAATGCGGATACAAAACTTTTTAAAAACTTGGCGCTACCTTAACCTTTACCCGGATCGAACCATTAACCTACAACTAGCAACTAGAGAAAGGGTTGGAAAGCTATACCGATCGATACGTGTCCTTCGTCTTTGCCCACCATCCCAAGATCATCGCGGCATCTCCAGTCTCGATCTCCTCGTCAGAAAGGGCACCACATCTTCGAGTCTTTTTACGGGCTCCCGCTTCATCCGAAGCAACTCGGGCACGAAGTTCGCTAGACGACGTGTCCAAGGCGAAGTAGAGAATGTTTGTGACAACTTTGTCTCTTGCATCCATTGTATGGATGGAGGTTGAAGGTGATGCCATCCATGGAAATGGTGAGCTAGAGGAAGAAGAAGAAGAAGAAGCATTTTCTTTTCTTTTTGTTTTGCTATGATCAAAATGAGAGAGAGAGTTAGAATGAAATAATACAAGATCAAACATATCTATCATGGTTGCCCTTCTCTCTCTTCCTCTCATTTCATCACTCAAATCCATCACTTAATGTGACATTAGCACAGGAAAAGAGACCATGAGTCACTAATAAAGTCTATGTCACATTAAATGCACAAAATGATGATTTCTAGCTCATAATTTCCATATGCAAACATTAATCCAAATGTTTGCAACAATAAAAAGATACGGCAACATCTAAAGTAAACTCGTGACGGATCACAAGGATACCCCTCACCTGTATATACATACCTGCATCCGCATTCCGACTGAATGCGAATGCGATAAGACTAAAGTAATCCAACAAATCTAATATTAGGATCCGGCTTAAACCAAAGCCCACTAATATGATCCGCCCGATTATGATCCATGCACTGCTGCACGTATATGATCGGACCCTGCCATATATCATACGGCCTCTACAACGTTTTGCCCGAAACTTGAAAACTGTCTGTGGGGGACTCTAAAAACTCGTCAATACTTTGGCTGTGGATTTAACCACTAGCACGTCAGAGGTACTAGCCGTACGTAACGGGCTACCAAGTATTGACTAAAAGGGAGGTCGATGAGCGAACTCATCCTGACACCCTACTGAGCCTGTCAGTGACAATATCCGTACGGTCCGGTCCGTTCGTCTATGAGCATCGCATGGCAGGCCTAGGGGATTGGTAAAAGTCAGACCCCCAAAAGCGGTACAAGTCGTGTCGGAGTGTAGCCCAGAACACCCTGAGATACTACTCGAATACCTACCAGTAAATCTCCTACCTTGTCCAAGGACTTCGTGTAATGGCTCTTCTAGACACAGCGCGATCTCACCCCTAAAACCGGGAAAGACGAAACCCCTGCCGATCTGCTCACTGCCTCTATGTGGCTTGGGACTGTACCCAACTAAAACCTATTTGCACGACTCCTTTGAGCCATGGTAGGGTAGTAATCAAAGCACAGTAGGAATTCACACGAGACAAATGACGATCTCAGGTCGATGAACTAACTGTACACATGTCACCAGGGAACTGCTATCTGACGTAGGTATAATACCAACTAGCATGTTCCCGGCGAGTCCTGTCCGGTGTACTCATAACCCAATGAGTACCTGTATACATCTTAGGTGATCCAACTGAAACCAATGGCTTGTGAGACCGGCCACCGCCCCTCGTCGGGGTCTCGACTGTATACACTAGTCTACTAATAGAGTATCGATGCCCAATCTCGAAACTCCCACGACTAGGGACCACTTTAAGGATGTGCTTATATACCCCAGCTCCCACGTATATGATCGCCATCATACTGCTGGTGGTCAAGCAAGAATCCTAAGGGCTCTATCAATGTGTAATAGCGACTTATAATATCACCTAAAGCAGTACATGATGATAAAGATAAACCAGATAGCATACTATCATCTCGAGTAAAACTGTCCTTCTGGCATAGGTCCTCCCCGAATCATTGCAATCACGTGCCTGTAATCCAATAATTGACTGTGAGGGCACTATATCCAACAATTAGATTCTCTTTATATCGGAATTCGTTGTAATTGGTGATATATGAGGAAATCATCAGGATTTTGCCGTATGGCAAATATTTGGTTTTGAATATTCGTTGTTATGCACCAATTTCAAACTGATATATCTGTACATTTATTTTATAAAGTGATATGTAACTTTTTGATATTATGTCTGTGACATTTACCTATATGAGCTGGTGATTAGATAAGGTGCATTCAACAACGGTGTAATCTTCTTAACCATACTACAGTTTTTCAACCTACGACGCACAGGGTTTGAGTTGTTGAACTCAGGGGACTTATACAAAGTATTGTATGTTGTCTAGTGTCCATTAGGACAATAGGGTTGGTACTCGCACTGTATTCAGTTTACTCATAACGTCTCTGATTCTAGACATGTATTTCGTTGAAATACAAGGTTCAGATTTTGAGAAATTATAGGTATAAGAATAAAGTAGAGAACCATTTATTGTAAGTATCAGGATTCTTCGAGGAAGTCAAAGATTTAGATACTTCTGTTTGGTATTCCATTGATAGTAATGGTTTTGAGAACTTGCTTCTTTTTCACGTTACTCATATATGGATGCACTCCAAGATGAGTAATGCCGATTGTCCTTTTTCCATCTGTTTGATATGCACTGGAGTCAACTACATTATTTTGAATCTGGTTCCAATTAAATTAGTGATTTTGTTTCTATATCAGATATATGTAGAATCAATTTATATCTTAACGATGTTAAGGTATAGAGAGTTGTCCGGCTGATGCTTAAAACCAGAATCCGGATAAACTCAAGGCACGTTTCAGTAATGGCTGTTTGTGGGTTATCCCGGGCTTTGACGAGGGTTAACTTTCTACCATCAGGAAGATCAATATTTATATTGTTCTTAACTCACCACAGTTTTAATAAAATGGATTCTTTCAGAAAAACATAAGTGGGAGTATGGTAGAACTGAAAGTAATTCCAGAACCACAAACGATCACTTAAGATTTAATAGAACCTAAGGATTCAATTAGTTTCGACTTTCCATTAGCCACTCCGCAAATTTTGCGGGCAACCTCAGGCACCCGAGAGGTACTTCGGTCTTCTCAGAGACGGTGACAGGGAGGTTCTTGTTTACCCAGACTTGTCATTGCTGCTGTTCTAGACTATAAGACCCGGCAAGAGGATGAGTATAGCGTCATTCTAAAATAGCTTTTGAAGTGCACGAGTATATGACTCTGCCAGAGGGTTGTTGTAGTCAGCGGGAGCAGCGGAAGCATAGTGGGCAAGTAGCTTATGTCTATTTATAGACTAAAGCTGGTATAGCGGAAATAGATCATCTATTTTTGATGTGACAGTCATAGGTCTTGACCTCATCAGAATAGGCGATGGATCTGGTAACAAGGTAGTAGAGAGTGATGTCCAGGTATTGGGATGACATGCACTTGATAGGAAGGGATATTCCTATACTACGATCGGTTATACTTTGGTTGTCACACAGTTGTTTCTCCACATAGGATATAGAAATAATATCAAGTTTCCTTGTTTCTATGTTTTTAGATCTAGATTTGGGAAGTATCCCAATTTGGGTATTTTGACATTATTCTAAAGATATTTTAGAATGGACGACTCCTGGCAAGGTGGTGAACCTGCAGGTGATGGAGTCAACCTCTCTGAAGGTGTCTTACAGACTAAAGGGGAGATGGATCTACATGATTAACATAACATTTGCTTAGGCAATTAAGTTAATCATGAAATGTAAAGTACCACACCAGTTATTGCTTTTGCACTAGATGCAATAAGCAGATATATTAATCCAATCCTGGAGAAACTTTGGGAAGCAGTTATTGAACATAAGTGAATGTTCTTGGGAAATGATTATGGCAGCTTCCTTCTGGAGACGGTTACCATTTCAGGCTTCCAAGGTGACCTAGATGACAGAGTGACTGTCAGAGTTATAGTTTTCCCTCTTCTGAGGGACGGTATGTTGGACAGGTGGTCCAAGCGGATACTGAGGAAGACAAGGCGCATGTTACTGATTAAATTCAGTGGATGATATAGTCTAGGAGGTTTGCTGGATTTGGAGTTCATTTGTGAACTAGGACCCATCAGATATCCAGACAAATTCTAAGACAAGTATTGCTCATTTCGGGAGATAGTTTTCTCCACGAAGTTGAGATATAGAGATATATAGAAAGAAACATTGGAGCGGATCCACTCACTAAGGCTATTTCTCGAACGCAATCATTTTCGCAAACGGGCTTTGTGAAACTGATTAGTAGAGAATTTGGGTGTTCGGTATCACACGGGCTGTGAGTATGCGACATCGCAATAATTGGCCTTAAGTGCAATTGTGAGATTGTTGGCTATAGTGCCCTCAAGCCAATTATCATAGTCGCGGACTTGTGATTATGATGATTGAGTGAAAAACTATACCGATAGAACAGTCTTACTCCAGATGATAGTATGCTATCTGGTTTATTTTTATCATCATGTACGTGTTGATAGAGCCCATAGGATTCATGCTTGACTGCCAGCATTATGATGGCGATCATATATGTAGGAGCTGGGGTCTATAAGCACATCCTTAAATGTCCTTAGTCATAGGAGTATCGAGACCGGGCATCGATACTCCAGTGTAGACTAGTGTATACTGATTGAGACCCCGACGAGGGGCGGTGGCCAGGTCTCACAAGCCATTGGTGTTAGTTTGTTCACCTAAGATAGTATATAGGTGCTCATTAAGTTTTGAGTACACTGGACGGACTCGCCGGGAACCTGCTAGTTGGTATTATACCTATTGTCAGATAGCAGTTCCTAGGTGACATGTGTACAGGTTAGTCTGTCGACCTGAGATCGTCATTTGTCTCGTGTGAGTTCCTACTGTGCTTTGATTACTACCCTACCACGGCTCAAAGGAGTCGTGCAAACAGGTTTTAGTTGGGTACAGTCCCGAGCTACATGGAGGCAGTGATCGGATCGTTAGGGATTCGTCTCTCCCGGTATTGGGGGTTGATGTCGCGTTGTGTATGGATGGCCATCACCATAAATCCGTGGCCACAGTGGACGAGAATTATCGATCCAGGATCAATAGTTTCTCAGGTGGTGATGGGGTTTCATACCGACACTAAATATCGCGTTGTTGGGGGTCTGACTTTATCCACCCCCATAGACTCGATATGCGATACTCTTAGATGAACAGACCAGACTGTATGGATATTGTCACTGTCAAGCTCAGTAGGCGTTCTGCATGAGTTTGTTCGTCGGCCTTCCTTTCGCTCAATACCTGGGTAGCCGTTATGTACAGCTAGTGCCGCTTATTTGCTTTTGGGTAAACCCACTGCCAGCGTATTGACGAGTCTTTAAAGTCTCACGCAGAGGGTTTTCACGGTTCAGGCGATATGGTGTACATGAAGTATGTTGATATATACAGGTGTCCGATTAAATATGTGCACATGCTGCGAAGACTTTAATCGGACGGTTGATAATACTAGCGGCTTAGGATTAAGCCGGATTATTAAATCGGGTTTTGATTTAATAATTTATATATGTATTTGTATATACGTATTCCAGTATTATTGTTCACTATTCGTTTTCTCTCTCGGCTATTTGTATTTTGGTACGAATACGCGTATATGTATTTCGGTACATATACAGGGAAGTATTCCGTATTTTGTACGGAATAGCTTCAAGAAGAAGATGCCACCTCATTTATATGATTTTCCATTTTGAAAAATCATTTATTTTATAAATGAGGTGGAAGGGATGATGTGGCAAAAGCATGGGTCAAAGCATGTTGCAAAGCATGGCTTTGATTTGTTTAATGGTTAAATTGGAAATGATATTTTTTGGGCGGGAATGAGAGAAAGGGGGCCGGCCACTCTTTGATGGGGAGTTGATTTTCATTTGGTTTTTGATTACATTTGCTATATTACTCTCACTCTCTCATTCACTCAAAAAAAAAAGAAAAAGAAAAAGCTTCGTCACCTCTTTCATCTTCTTCTTGCATTGCTCATTGAGCATATGAGTTGAGAGAAAATTGTAGTGACACTTTCATACACCCCCACTCTCCATAGCTAGCAACTTTGGGGCATTGGTTGCCTCGTTTGTCGAGACTGGAGCTTGCACCGTTTCCCTCAGGTGGATCATCGGAGATGGGGGAAGACCGGCAACCAAACATCATCAAAGGACCGCTAGGAGCTTAGAATGAAGACCGAAGGACTCGGATCAACTTGGTATAACGATTCTAACACTTAGTTAGTTTGCTAGTTTAGGGTTTCAGGTCGATCCGTAAATCGGGTAGGGTAGCGCCAGTTTAGAAAATTTTTGTTCCGCATTTTGGCCGCGTTTCGACGGCCGGGGCGCTGCCGGAACACTTCAAAGACTGCTGTAGAAATTTGGTCGACTGAATCCACAAGACTGCAGCGGAACCGCCGCACATCCCATGGGTTGGCCGCGGCTCCGCCGCCGATTTGTGGCATCAGTGCACCATTTTTCTTCTGCTTGTCTTTCATGTGGAATTGTGGTTTCTGGAATATTTTGTTTTGGCCCAGATTTTTTTTGAGTACTGGATTTGTACTTGGGGCCCACTTCGGGAAGTTTTGTCGATCGATATTTTAAATATGTTAGTTTATAGTACTTACATTACTATCTGCGACCGTGAATTTCATTCGAGCGGTAAATCATGTCTAATTGCTATAGCTATTTTTGACGGGTTTGCGAACGTGACATTCACGTTGATCTTCTGTGTTGTGCTGTGATGTTGCGGATTTGTCGTGGTGGATAGATTGCGTGTAATGGTAGTGCAGTTTAGTTTTATTTGTACATTTGATATTGCGGGGCGAGCGTCCGACATGTGGACTGCCGTCACTGCCAGTTTGTATATTATTCTTTTGGGGCACGACCGGGTTGAGGTCGATGTCACCGTTGTACATATTTTCTTTTTTGTACTAGGATTATCCCACGGTGCAGTGCACGAATAGCCGGGTTCTAGAGGGCACCAGGCCCGCATCTCATGGCTTTGAGACAGAGGGGGTTTCACTCTAGAATTGGCGGGCTATTCTCCACACTCGTAGGGGGTATATGTTGACCCAAGGTGGGGTGCTCAACTTACCGAATTCCGTGAAGTGCTGGGTGGTCCATTCACTTTGCTGAAGGGGGCTGCCTCGATTCTGGTTTTGGCGGGTAACTTGCCGCACTCGTAGTGGTCTTGGTTTTCATTGCACAGGTTATCCACACGACCAGGGGAACGTCGGGTTTCATTTGCGGCTCAAAGGAAACCCGGGGCTCCCAGATTATCTGTATTGTTCTGTGATGTTGCATTTATTACGCCTGGAGCATTATTATATATTGATATATATACTAGTTGATGTTGTATATGTTTTACACCCGCGCTAGTCCAGTCCCCTCACTGTCGTTAGTTAAGTAACCTAACGGGTGATGACGGGACCCAGTGGCGAATGCGGATGGCATATACGTACATTATATTTTTGTTCTTTTGTGGTGTAATTAAATGATGTGACTATATTGATTCAGATCAATGCAAGGAAAACAAATCTATTCGATACTGTTGGAACATTTTTCAAAAAGCTGTTATGATAAGAACATTTTCTTTTGTTTTGCACAGTGGTATTCAGTGATGAATATCCAGCATCTCATTCGACGAGGCAAGGGTCGAGATCCCTTCATTGGGAGTGACCCCTTGAGTAAAAGTTTGCGTCAACGTAATAACTTCACTAAAGTCGTTTCCTTTTGCTTTGCATCATGGTATTCAGTTTGGAATATCCTGCACCCCATTCTACGGGGAAAGAGCCGAGATCCCTTCACAGGGAGTGACCTCTTTAGCAAAAGTTTTCGCCACTATATATTTATAAAACCACTTGGATTCCATCAACGATATCAAGTTCATTGCGTTAATGGTTTTTCGCCAAAAACCAGCCGTAGCCCTCCATCATTTCGTATTGGTAGTGCTTAGTATTCGTGCTACGTATTTCGATGTTTAGTCGTGGCGTAGTGTTCGGTAGCTATGCAATGCTTTTCCGTTGCATGGATATGCGATTGATTAGGACAGTCGTGCGATCATTTTGATCTTTAGTCAAGGCTCGTACGGGTGGGTCTAATGCAATCAAGATAATGATGAGTAGAACTTGACTAGGACCTTTTGACATTTTGATCCTCAGTCAAGGTCAATTGGGTCTTAGGGGTAAAAATCATATCGAAAGTTTCAAACATACAGGAAACTTGCCAGGCTTGCGCATACCTTCTGGAGTATGATAACTTGAGTGGCTTCCATCAAGTTATCATCCGATTATAGTTGGATCCCGATTCCCACTGATGAGTAGGATTACTCCTCAGGTGATTCCGACTAATTCTCTTTTAGGGTTGGAGAAGAATTCGAGGAAACAGTAGGAGCCATCCAGATTAAATAAAGTGATTAACCATTCTGATCTAGGTTAGAGTGCACGCAGAGTGTTTCCTTACTCTCTCTCTTTGACCGTGACCATGACCCGACCATAGACTATAACTCAGTAACCAAGTTAACCGAACTTTCTTAAAAACTGGCTTTTGGATTGTCTGAGTTGCATACAACATTGTCACTCCTTCTTTTACACTTTGCTTTTCTCCAGAACACCTCGTATCACTACAAACATACACTTCCATTGGATAAATCCATCATATGGTTATATACGAACTCGAAAGGAACTTGTTCCAGTTCGGGGATGGATTATGGTTCAGGAGAAATAGGAATAAGGTTTATTCAGTTGTCTTTTATCATCATCTTCACTCCGGTTACGAGTACTCCTAGGATTAGGAGAGTATACCTATTACGCTTATTGGATAGTCTTCTTCCAAACCATAGGCTGGTGCCGAAAGGTAGGGAAGAAAGAAAAAAAACTTAGCCTAATGGGGTGTACAGAAGGTAATGAATAAAGAAAAATAAAGAGATTTAGAGAGATGGAAAGGAAATATACGGTTACAGTCATGAATCTGGATAATGGAAGAGGCATTACTAGGAATACCCGGATACCCCTTCGAAACATTTACATGTTTCAGTTTCACTATGTATTGTTAATAGAAAACTGATTTCCCAATTAGACCTAGCTCCAGGGTATGTATTTACCAGGTTTGATTCTCACATCTGTATGATTTAACAGATGATGAGTGGGAGTAAGTTATTGGGAATTAGTTGATCATCCTCATTATATCGGAATTCGTTGTAATTGGTGATATTGGAGGAAATCGCCTGGGTTTTTACCGGACGGCAAATATTTGGTTTTGAATATCCATTGTTATGCACCAATTTCAAAATGATATATCTGTACGTTTATTTTATAAATTGAGATATAACCTTTTGAAATTATGTCCATGACATTTACCTATATCAGTTGATGGTTAGGTATGGAGCATTAAACAGCAGTGTAATTCTTCATAACCATAGTACAGTTTTCACACAGGGTTTAAGTTATTCAACTCAGGGGACTTATATTATCCAGTGTCCATTAGGATAGAGGGGTTGGTCCTCGTACTATATTCTGTTTACTTGTGACTTCTCTAGTTTTTAGACAAGTGTTTCGTAAAAATACAAGGTCTAAGTTTTGAGAAGTTATAGGTATAAGAATAAAGTAGAGAACCACATGTTGCGTGTATCGGGATTCTTCAAGGTGATCGAAGATATAGATACTTGTGTTTGGTATTCAGTCGATAGTAATGGTTTTGAGAACTTGCTTCTTTTTCAGGTTACTCATAATTGGACGTACTTGTAAGTTGAGTAATGCTGATCGGCCTCCCTCCATTTAGTTGATATGTACTGGAGACAACTGCATGATTTGAATCTGGTTCCAATTAAATCAGTGCATCTGGTTCTATATTGTATATAGAATGGATCATATCTTAACGATGTTAAGGTATTTGGAGTTTTCCGGCTTATGCTTAAAACCAGACTCTGGATAACTCAAGGCACGTTTCTGTAATGGCAGTTTGTGGGTTATCCCAGGCTATGACGAAGGGTGACTTTCTACCATCTGGGAGATCAATAGTGATATTGTTCTTGACTCGCCACAGTTTTAGTAAAATAGACTTTTTCAGAAAACAGTAGTGGGAGTATGGTAGAACTAGAAGTAATTCCAGAACCGTAAACGATTGCTGAAAATTGGATAAGAACCTAAAGGTTCAATCAGGTTTGACATTCCATTAGCCACTCCGCAGATATGGTGGGTAACCTCAGGCACCCGAGTGGTACTGCGGTATCCTCAAGGACGGTGACAGGGAGGTTCTTGTTTATCAAGACTTAACACTACTGTTGTTCCAGACTATGAGACCCGGTAGGAGGATGAGTATAGCGTCGTTCTCAACTAGCTTTAAAAGTGCACGTGTATATGACTCTGCCAGAAGGTTATCATGGTCAGTGGGAGTAGCGGAAGCATAGTGGACAAGCTGCTTATGTCTATTTATAGACTAAAGCAGATATAGCGGAGATAGATCATCTATTTTTTATGTGACAGTCATAGGTTTTTGACTTCATCAGAATAGGAGATGGATCTGTTAAGAAGGTAGTAGGGTGTGATGTCCTGGTATTTGGATGACATACACGTTGTAGGAAGTGAAATTCCTATACTGCGATCGGTTATACTATGGTTGTCACACAGTGGTTTCTCCACATAGGATATGGATATTATATCAGGCATTCTGGTCACTAGATCTATGATTTTAGATCTAGATTTGGGTAGTGTCCCAATCTGGGTACTTAGACAGTATTCTAAAAGTGTTTTAGAATGGATGATTCCTGGCATGGCTGTATACTTGCAGGTGATGGAGTCACCCTCTCTGATGGTGTCATACAGACTAAAGGGGAGAAGGATGTGCATGATTGACAAATCACATGCATAGGCAATTGAGTCAATCATGAAATGTCAAGTACCACACCAGATGTTGTTTTTGCACTAGATGCAATAAGTTGAGATATTAATCCGATCTTGGAGAAACGTTCGGGGGCATTTTTAGAACATAAGTTGATGTTCTAGGGATTTGAAAACAGAAGTCTCTTTCGGGAGACGGTTATCATTCCAGGCTTTCAAGGTGACCTGGATGACAGAGTGAATGTCTGAGTTATAGTTATCCTTCTGAAGAGGGGCAGTATTTTGGACATGTGGTCCAAGCGGATACTGAGAGAGGCATGGCGCAGGATACTGATTAAATTCAGTTGACGATACAGTCTAAGAAGTTTACTGGATTTGGAGTTCATTTCTGAACTGGGTCCCATCAGATATCCAACTATATTCTAAGGCAGGTATTGCTCATTTCGGGAGATGGCCTTCTCCGCGAACTTGAGAATAGGAGAGACATAGAAAGAAACATTAGGGGGATATACTCACTGGGGCTATTTCTCGTTCGCAATAGTTTTACAAATGAGCTTTATGAAACTGATTAGTATAGGAGTTGGATGTTCGGTATCACACGGGCTGTGAGTATGCGACATCGCAATAATTAGCCTTAAGTGCAAGTGGGAGATTGTTGGATATAGTGCCCTCAAAGTCAATTATTGGATCCCAGGCACGCGATTGCAATGATTGAGGGAGGACCTATTCCGGTAGGACGGTCTTACTCGAGATGATAGTATGCTATCTGGTTTGTCTTTATCATCACTATTACATGTTGATATAGCCCATAGGATTCTTTCTTGACTGCCAGCAGATGATGGTGATCATATACGTAGGAGCTGGGGTCTATAAGAAAATCCTTAAATGTCCCAGTCGTGGGAGTATCGAGATTGGGCATCAATAGTCCAGAGTAGACTAGTGTATACTGATCGAGACCGTGACGAAGGGCGGAGGCCAGGTCTCACAAGCCATTGGTGTTAGTTTCTTCACCTACGATAGTATACAGGTGCTCATTGGATTATGAGTACACTGAACGGACTCGCCGGAAACCTGCTAGTTGGTATTATACCTATTGTCAGATAGCAGTTCCCAGGTGACATTTATACAGGTTAGTTTGTCGACCTAAGATCGTTATTTGACTCGTGTGAGTTCCCACTGTGCTTTGATTACTACCCTACCACGGCTCAAAGGAGTTGTGCAAACAGGTTTTATTTGGGTACAGTCCCGAGCCATATGGTGGCAGTGAGCGGTTCGTCGGGGATTCGTCTCTCCCGGTATTTGGGGTTGATGTAGCACAGTGCACTGGTGGCCATCACCAGAAAACCTTGGCCAAGGTAGTTGAGAATTACCTATCTAGGATTGGTAGTTTCTCTGGTGGTGATGGGCTTCATACCGACACTAAATATCGCAATATTTGGGGTCTGACTTTATCCACCCCCTACACCCGATATGCGATACTCTTAGACGAACCGACCGGACTGTACGGATATTGTCACTGACAGGCTCAGTGGGGTTTCAGGATGAGTCCGCTCGTCAGCTTCCCTTTCGCTCAATACATGGGCAGCCGTTACGTACAACTGGTACCACTACGTGCTTGTGGTTAAATCCACTGCCAGCGTATTGATGAGTCATTAGAGTCCCCCACAGACAGTTTCCTAAGTTTCGGGTGAAACGTTGTAGAGGCCGTATGGTATTATGGCAGGGTTCGATCATATACGTGCACTTGCGCACGGATCATGATCGGACGGATCATACTAGTGGGCTTTGGTTTAAGCTGGATCGTAGTATTAAATTTGTTGGATTACTTTCGTCTGATTGCATTCGCATTCAGTCGGAATGCGGATACAGGTATCTATATACAGGTGAGGGGTATCCTAGTGATCCGTCACAAGCTTACTTTAGATGTTGCCATTCACTTTTTGAGTTAAACACTTGGATTAATGTTTATTAGTGGTAATTATGAGCTCAAGTTATCATAAGGAGCATTAATTGTGGCATGTGCATGGGTGATGACTCATGGTCATTTTATTTGTGCAAATGTCACCCTTTTGATTGATTAGTGTGTTGAAATGATATGAGGAGAGAGAGGGGGGGCAGCCATGAGGCTAAGGGGTTGGTCTTGAGATTAATATAGCTCTCTCACATTATCATTCCAACATAATAACAGAAGAAAGATCTTCTTATTCCTCTTTCTTCTTGAGCTCACAATCTCTATTAATGGCTTCATCTTCAACCACTATCCATACAATCGCACGCGTTGAGAATCAATGGATGTTTAGAGATAAAGTTATCACACACATTCTCTACTTCAACTCGGACATGTCGGCTAGCAAACTTCATGTCCGAGTTGCTTCAGTTTGAAGCGGGAGCCCGTAAAAAGACTTCTTGATATGGTGCCCTTTTCGATGAGGAGACCAGAGATCGAGCGAGATCGGAGATGCCACGAGGAGCTAAAGATGGTGGCTAAAGATCGACGGACACAGATCGATCGGTACAGCCATTCTAACTTCTTTGTAGTTGCTAGAATAGGGTTAATGGGACGATCCGGGAATCGTGTTGCGTTAGCGCCGTTTTCATAAAAGTTTTTGTTCCGCATTTGGCCTCGGATTGACGACCGAAGCGCTACCGTAACCCTACAGGCGACGGCTGTTTTTTGACGAAAAACCTTTAACGTAATGAACTTAATATCGTTGAAGAAATCCAAGTGGTTTTTCAAAATATAGTGGCGAAAATTTTTGCTAAAGAGGCCACTCCTGGTGAAGGGATCTTGGCTCTTTCCTCGTCGAATGAGGTGCAGGATATTCCAAATTGAATACCACGTTGCAAAGCAAAATGAAATGACTATAGTGAAGTTATTACGCTGACGCAAACTTTTGCTAAAGGGGCCACTCCTGATGAAGGGATCTCGACCCTTGCCTCGCCAAATGAGGTGCATGATATTTCCAATCGAATACCAATGTGCAAAGCAAAAGAGAACCTCTGTAAAATCAGTTTTTTAAAAAATCTTGGTTCCAACTGTTGGGTTACGGCAGTGCCCCGGTCGTCAATCCGAGGCCAAATGCGGAACAAAAACTTTTCAAACTCAGCGCTACCATAACCATTCACCCAGATCGAACCATTAACGCTAAACTAGCTAGCTACTAAAATGATAGAATGGCTATACCGATCGATCCGTGTTCTTCGGTCTTTAGCCACCATCTTTAGCTCCTCGCGGCATCTCCGGTCTCGCTCGATCTCCGGTCTCCTCGTCGAGAAGGGCACCACATCAAGAATTCTTTTTATATTCTCCCGCTTCAAACCGAAGCAACTAGGACATGAAGTTTGCTAGCCGACATGTCCAAGGTGAAGTAGAGAATGTGTGTGCTAACTATGTCTCAAGCATCCATTGATTCTCAACTCATGAGAATGTATGGATGGAGGTTGAAGATGAAGCCATTAATGGAGAATGTGGGCTCAAGAAGAAAGAGAAAGAAGAAGAGATTTCTATTGTTACTGTGTTGGAATGATGATGAGAAAGTGCTAGAATAATCTCAAGACCAACCCCTTAGCCTTATGGCTGCCCTCTATCTCTCCTCATATCATTTCAACACATTAATCAATCAAAAAGGTGATATTTTCACAAATAAAAATACCATGAGTCATCACCCATGCATATGCCATAATTAATGCTCCTCATGATGTCTTGAGCTCATAATTACCACTAATAAACATTAATCCAAATGTTTTATACAAAAAGGGAATGGCAACATCTAAAGTAAACTCATGACGGATAACAAGGATACCCCTCACCTGTAAATATACATACCTGCATCCGCATTCTGATTGAATGCGAATGCAATGAGACTAAAGTAATCCAACAAATCTAATACTAGGATCCGGCTTAAACCAATGCCCACTAGCATGATCCGCTCGATCATGATCAGTGCACAAGTGCACGTATATGATCGAACCCTGCCATAAAACCATACGACCACTACAACGTTTCACCCGAAACTGGGAAACTTTCTGTGGGGGACTCTAAAGACTTGTCAATACGCTGGCAGTGGGTTTAACCACAAGCACGTCAGTGGTACTAGCTGTACATAACGGCTGCCTATTTATTGACCAAAAGGGAAGCCAACGAGCGAACTCATCCTGAAACACTACTGAGCCTATCAGTGACAATCTCCGTACTGTCCGGTCCGTTCGTCTATGAGTATCGCATATCGGGCCTAAGGGGCTGGTAAATATCATACCACCAAAAGCATTATAAGTCGTGTCGGAGTGTAGCCCAGAACACCCTGAGATATTACTGGAATACCTACCAGTAAATCTCACTTGCCTTGGCCAAGGACTTCGTGTAATGGCTCTCCATACACAGCACGATCTCACCCCAATACCGGGAGAGACGAATCCCCTGCCGATCCGCTCTTTGCCTCCATGTGGCTCGGGACTGTACGCAACTAAAAGCTGTTTGCACGCCTCCTTTGAGCAGTGGTAGGGTAGTAATCAAAGCACAGTGGGAACTCATACGAGGCAAATAACGATCTCAGGTCGATAGACTAACCTGTACACATGTAACCAGAGAACTGCTATCTGACGATAGGTATAACACTAACTAGCATGTTCCCGGCGAGTCCATCCGGTGTACTCATAACGAATTGAGCACCTGTATACGACTTAGGTGAACCAACTGACACCAATGGCTTATGAGACCAGCCACCGCCCCTCGTCGGGGTCTCGATCTGTATACACTAGTCTACTCTGGAGTATCGATGCCCTGTCTCGAAACTCCCTCGACTAGGAACCTTTTTAGGATGTGCTTATAGACCCCAACTCTTATGTATATGATCGCCATCATACTGCTGGCAGTCAAGCAAGAATCCTATAGCTTTATCAACGTGTAATAGTGATCTGTAATGTCACCTGAAGCATGTACACGATAATAAAGACAAACCAGATAGCATACTATCATCTTGAGTAAGACTGTTCTACCGGTGTAGGTCCTTCCTCAATCATTGCAATCATGTGCCTGTGATCCAATAATTGACTTGAGGGCACTATAGCCAACAATCTCCCACTTGCACTTAAGGTAATTATTGCGGTATCGCATACTCACAGCCCGTGTGATACCGAACACCCAACTCCTCTACTAATCAGTTTCATAAAGCTCGTTTGTGAAACTATTGCGTTCGAGAAATAGCCTCGGTGAGTGGATCTGTCCTGATGTTTCTTTCTATGTCTCTCTTTATCTCAAGTTCACGGAGAAAGCCATCTCCCGAAATGAGCTATACATGTCTTAGAATATGTCTGGATATCTGATGGGACCTACTTCACAAATGAAATCCAAATCCAGCAAATTTCTTAGACTGTATCGTCAACTGAATTTAATCAGTATCTTGCACCATGCCTCCCTCATTATCCGCTTGGACCACCTTTCCAAACTATTGCCCCTCATCAGAGGGAAAACTATAACCCTGACAGTCACTCTGTTATCCAGGTCACCTTGGAAGCCTGGAATGATAACTGTCTCTCGAAGGAGGCTGCCGTTATCATATCCTTAGAACATCCACTTTTGCTCATAAATTGCTTCCGAATGTTTCTCCAGGATTGGATTAAATATATATAAACTTATTGCATCTCGTGCAAAAACAACATCTGGTGTGGTACTTGATATCTCATGATTGATTCAATTGCCTAAGCAAGTGATATGCCAATCTTGCACATCCCTCTCCACTTTAATCTGTAAGACATCTTTAGAGAGGGTGTGTCACGCCCCGCTTCCCGGTATTCGGCGAAGGGGACGCGACGAGGCCCGCTACGTATATACTCAGAAGTACATTTGCTAAACGTATCTAAGCAATATAAAATAAATACACAAGAGACAAGATATAAAAGGAACATCAACTTTTATTTATTAACATTCTTTTGTACAATACATGAAAGGAAATACAATTGAAATAAAACGATGCCTAAACAGTGGCATAACAGGAAATGAAAAGCACAGAAAGAAAAAGTGTACAATGAAACTACAGTGCAGGGTTTTCAGTAAATTGCTCCAAGTCTTCTTGCGACGGCTCGATCTCTGCCGGGTCCAAGTCACCTGACGACATTCAAAGAAGAGAGAAACAGAATGTCGTCAGCTAACAGGTCGCTCGGTAAGTCACAAAGGTAAGAGGAAAGTAGAATAAGACAGAATAAGAAGATATATTTTAAAGTTGTATTATCCTGTAGTAATGTCGTATTAACGCTGTTGTTTGTAGCTTGGTACAGAAGGATACCGGTGTATACGAGGGGAGTCTCTATATGCACAGAGACTAGGGGCACGTATAGTACAAGGAACCGTTTATGCCACGGTACAACAGCAACTGGATTCATGTTAGGTGTATTAAGTCTGACCACCTCGTGCCACCTTTAACACCTTCCGTACCAATCTACCCCTTAAACCCCATAGTGTTTTATTTGTATTGTTTTGTACTGTAAATTGTATTGAATGTATTATTGCAAGACTGACCGAAACCATGATATCAGTAAACGGATATAACCGTAGAATCATGTAAATGGAATAACTGGAGAACCATGTAAATGGAATGTATATCCATGGTTCGGTTCGGTCAAGTTGTATAGATTGATAATTGGATTCATAAATTCATGTTGAATTATAATATTGAAGATTGTAGATTGTACTTGAATCATATTCAAGTCAGATTATACTGAGACTCAAACTGAGTCGGACAATTAGAAAGGAAATTGAAATCCTGAATTAGGTTTTGGTGTTTTCGGTAACCGCTGCACATGGGCGGCAGGACTTGTGTCTTTTTCACAGACGATTACCGTGATGATAACACCGTTTGTTAGATTGTCTACCTTAGATAGGCAAGCACCCATATCTCCGGCTCCCTGAGGCTCAAGAGACTGGTTCCGCTTAAACCTATATTTACTAGGGTCCTTATTATAATTTATATAACTTAAGGGGGTTTTATGTAAAAATGATTTTGTACGGTTTTCAAAATACAACACAAATATTTGATTATCGTATTTATGTACATACAACAATTTAATGATCAAGATAAATATGTATACATGTTCGAATGGCATGAAATGAGTCAAGTATATTATACGAGTAACTACCAAAAACAATGCTATAAAGAAATTGTTGGAGATAGTGCCCTCAGAGTCAATTATTGGATCACAGGCACGCGATTGTAATGATTGAGGGAGGACCTGTCCCAGTAGGACAGTCTTACTCGAGATGATAGTATGCTATCTGGTTTATCTTTATCATCGTGTACTGCTTATGTGACCTGACAGGTCGCTATTACACGTTGATAGAGCCCCTAGGATTCTTGCTTGACCACCAGCAGTATGAGGGCGATCATATAAGTGGGAGCTGGGGGTCTATAAGCACATCCTTAAAAGGTCCCTAGTCGTGCGAGTTTCGAGACAGGGCATCGATACTCCAGAGTAGACTAGTGTGTACAGTCGAGATCCCGACGAGGGGCGGTGGCCGGTCTCACAAGCCATTGGTGTCAGTTGGATCACCTAAGATGTATACAGGTGCTCATTGGGTTATGAGTACACCGGACAGGACTCGCCGGGAACATGCTAGTTGGTCTTATACCAGACGTCAAATAGCAGTTCCCATGTGACATGTGTACAGGTTAGTTCATCGACCTGAGGATCGTCATTTGTCTCGTGTGAGTTCCCACTGCACTTTGATTACTACACTACCACGCTCAAAGGAGACGTGCAAACAGGTTTTAGTTGGGTACAGTCCCGAGCCATATGGAGGCAGTGAGCGTATCTTCAGGGGTTCGTCTCTCCCGGTATTGGGGGTGAGGTCGCGCTGTGTCTAGGAGAGCCATTACACGAAGCCCTCGGCCGAGGCAGGAGATTTACTGGTAGGTATTCCAGTAGTATCTCAGGGTGTTCTGGGCTACACTCCGACACGACTTGTACTTCTTTTGGGGGTCTGACTTTTACCAACCCCCTAGGCCCGCCATGCGATGCTCATAGACGAACGGACCGGACTGTACGGATATTGTCACTGACAGGCTCAGTAGGGTGTCAGGATGAGTTCGCTCATCGACGTCCCTTTTGGTCAATACCTGGTATCCCGTCACGTATTGGCTTATATCTCTGACGTGCTAGTGGTTAAATCCACAACCAAAGTGTTGACGAGTCTTTAGAGTCCCCCACATTCAGTTACTCAAGCTTTCGGGTGAAAAGCTGTAGAGGCCGTATGGAGATATGGCAAGGTCCGATCAGATACGTGCGGTATTGCACGGATCAGGATCGGACGGTTAGTACTAGAGGCCGTATGGATATATGGCAGAGTTCGATCAGATACGTGCGGTATTGCACGGATCAGGATCGGACTGATATTACTAGCCGGCTTTGGTTTAAGCCGGATCCTAGTATAGTACAGTGTAGTTTTGTCTCATTGCATTTGTATTTCGGTCGGAATACAAATATGGGTGTGTATACACAGTATAGGGGTTTTCCTGTATTATGTTACGGGACCAGTTTTCTGGAGTTGCCAGTTTGCTTTCCGTTTCGGCCATATTTCTTTGTATCCTTCATTGGCCGAAGATTAGTCGAGGAGGGCTTATTTGCATTGGTGCAAATAAGCAATTTGGAAGGGGGTCTTTGCATATTGTTGGATCATGATGGTGCACCATCACTTGACTTTCTTTGTTCATGATGGCTTGACCATTTTGGAGTCATCATGCTTGTGATGATGGTTGTTTTGGAGTATGGGTTTGATTTTGTGATCATTGCTTTTTCATGATAACTTTGTTTTCTCTCTTGCATTATTGATCAAGCCAATCACTCCCTCATTCACTCTCCCTCTCTCATTCTCACTCCCACCATGAGCTAAGGCCGGCCACTTGAGAGGAGGGCTGTCCCAAATTTTGTAGTGGGGATTTTCTCTCTTCATGCTTGCTAAAATCCCAAGTTCATCACAAAATTCCACCATTTCAATTCCTCCACCAATAAGGCAATTCCATAAACCCCAAAATGAGACTTGAGCACTACACATTCTACAGCAAATCTTGGGCACGTCGACTAGCCAGCTTCATGCCTGAGTTGCCTCGGCATAGAGGTGGGAGCCCGTAAAAGATGTAGACGATGTGGTGCACTTCCGGCGACGAGGTGGAGACAGGACATTCCGCGGGAGATCGGGACGATGACGAGAAGACCGGAGGACTCGGATCAGTCGGTATATCTCTATTCCCCATCTTGTAGTTAGCTAGGACTAGTTAATGGTTCGATCCGGGTTTAGTGCGCGGTGGTGCCGGTTTGCTAGTTTGCAAAATTAAAGTTTTTCGCTTCCGCATTTGGCCTCGGGATGGAGGCCGGGGCGCCGCCGTGCACTTACAGTGGTATCAGAGACTCGCCATTAACCTAGTCTAGCTTTGTCTAATGTGTTTACATTTCCGATCGACCAAAATTCCAAAATCCGCGTTTTTCCAATGCATCAGTTTTCTGTTGAAATTTTCTGGAGTCGAAATTTTTTTCAGGTTGTAGAAAAGTGAAGTACTGGAAATTCTAAGAACACTGTAGAAATTCGATACAGTAACTCCACTATAGGAGCGCGGAACCGCGGCCAAACCCCCCTTTAGGCCGCGGTTCCGCCGCACTATGTTGAGATCACTGCATCAAATTTCATAAGTTGCTTTCTGGGTTGAAAATAGGGTTTCTGGAATATTATATTTGGGCCCAGAATTTCTTGATGTGCTACAGTAGTACTTGGGGCCCACTTGTTAAAATTTGATCGATCGGATATTTTAAACACATTAGTTCACAGTATTTACATTATATCTGTGACCGTGAATGTCACTTGATCGGTAAATCCTGTCTAACTGCTATAGCCCGGTTAGACGGATTTGCGAACGTGACTTTCACGTTGATGTTCTGTGATTTTGCTGTGATGTTGCGGATCGGTCATGGGGATAGCCTGGATGCAATGGTAGTACAGTTTTGTTGTATTATGTACATTTGATATTGCGGGGCGAGCGTCCGACATGTGGACTGCCGTCACTGCCTGTTTGTATTATTATTTTAGGGCATGACCAGGTTGCGGTCGATGTACCCGTTGTATGTATATTTTACTTTCTGTACTAGGATTACCCCAAGATGGGGTGCACAGATAGCCGGATTCTAGAAGGCAACAAGCCCGCATCTCATGGCATTGGGACGGAGGGGGCTTCACTCTAGAATTGGCAGGCTATTCGCCGCACTCGTAGGGGGTACAGGTTGACCCAGGAGGGGTGCCCGAGTTACCGGATTCCGTGAAGTGCTGGGTGGTCCATTCACGTTGATGAAGGAGGCTGCCTCGCTTCAGGTTTTGGCGGGTAACTTGCCGCGCCCGTAGGGGTCTAGGATTTCATTGCACAGGCTATCCACACGACCAGGGGAACGTCGGGTTTCAGTAGTGGCTCTGTGAAACCCGGGGATCCCAGATATCTGTACTGTACTGTGATGCTGTACTGTTCTGTGATGCTGTACATTTCTGTGATATTGCATTTTATCACGCCTTGAGCGAAATATAATATATTGGTATATATATTAGTAGATGTTGTATATGTTTTGCATCCGCGCAAGTCCAGTCCCCGCTCTGTCGTTAGTTAGCTAACCTAACGGGTAATGACGGGACCCAGTGGCGAATGCAGACGGCATATACGTACATCAGTATATTTTCGTTCTTTTTGGTGTGATCATTTGATGGGACTGCGTTGATTCGGATCAATGCAAGTTAAAACAAACCTAATCTGATGTTGTTGGAACACTTTTCAAAAAGCTGTTATTGCAAGGACGTTCTCTTTTGTTTTGCATCGTGGTATTCAGTTGGAATATCCTGCTCCTCAGTCGACGAGGCAAGGGCCGAGATCCCTTCACCGGGAGTGACCCCTTGGACAAAAAGTTTGCGTCGGGGCAATAACTTCACTATAGCCGATTACTTTTGCTTTGCACCATGGTATTCAGTTGGAATACCCTGCATCTCATTCTACGGGGAAAGAGCCGAGATCCCTTCACCGGGAGTGACCTCTTTAGCAACGGTTTTCGTCACTATATTTTTATAAAGCTATCAGTTCCTTCAACGATATCAAGTTCATTACGTTAAAGGTTTTCGCCAGAAACCATTCGTAGCCCTCCGTCGTTTCATATGGGTAGTCAATAGTATTCAAGCTGTGTTTGTTGGCCAAAGTCAAGGCACAGTGTTTGGTAGCTGTTGGTTATTCATATGCAGCATAGATAGATGCGTTGGTTTGGAACAGTCGTACTGCCTTGTTGGCCAAAGTCAAGGGTAGGTACGGGTGGATTCAAATTAACCTGGAGAATGACGGGTAGAACTTGACATGTGACTTATGATTTGTTGGCCAAAGTCAAGGTCATAAGAGCATGGGGTAAAAATCACATCGGGAGTTTCAAAAGAACTGAAACTTGCCAGATATGCGCATACCTTCTGGAGTGTGACACCGTGAGCGGATTCCGTTACGTTATCATGCGATGATGTTGGATCCCGATTCCCATTAATGAGTTAGTTTACTCCTCGGGTGATCCCGACTAATTCTTCTTTCAGGTTTGGAGGAGAATTTGACGGTACAGTGGGAGGTTTCCAGATTAGATAAATTGGTAACCATTCTGATCTAGGTTAGAGTACACGCTGAGTGTTTCTTTTCTCTCTCTCTTTGGCAGCGACCATTGACCCGACCCTAAGACTATGACTCAGTGACCAAGTTGACCGAACCTTCTTAACACTGGCTTTTGGATTGTCAGAGTCGCTAACCTCATTGCCACTCCTACTTTTACTCTTTTCTCCAGGACACCCCGTATTACTACGAACGTCCACTTCCATTGGGCAAAACCATGGTATGGTTATATACGAACTCGAAGGGATTTATTCGAGGATGATTTCAGGTTCTGGAGAAAACGGATAGGACTATTCAGTTGTCTTTTCCTTTTACCTTCTCTCAGGTTGCGAGTACTCCTTGGTTTAGGAGATAGTACATCTTTTACGCAAATTGGATAGTCTTCTTCCAAAACTTAGGCTGGTGCTGACCGGTAGGGAATGAAGAAAACCAATTAGCCTAACGATGGTGTACAGAAGGTATTAAGTTAAGACAAAGTAAGGGATTAGTAAGAGGGCAAAGTAAATTGCGACTGATATTCACGACCAAACCAGGTATTTCATTACCACTCCCACTTCACCTTTGTATTTCTCCAGGACACTCCGTATCACTACGAAGATCCACAGTTCATTAGATACTCCATCGTATGGTTATATACGAACTCGAAAGGAACTTGTTCCATTTCGGGGATGGATTCTGGTTCAGGAGAAATAGGAATAAGGTTTATTCGGTTGTCTTTTATCTTCACCTTCTCTCGCATTGCGAGTGTTCCTAGGATTAGGACAGTACACCCATTACGCTTATTGGATAGTCTTCTTCCAAACCATAGGCTGGTGCCGAACGGTAGGGAAGGAAGAAAACCATTTGGCCTAAAGGGGTGTACAGAAGGTAAAGACTAAAGACATATGAAGGGATTTGGAGAGGTGGCAGAGATTTATACGGTTACAGTTATGAATCTGGAAGAGGCATTTCTAGGAATACCGGGATACCCCATCGAAACATTTCAATGTTTCAGTTTCACTGTGTACTGTTAAAGAAAAACTGATTTCCCAGTTAGACACTTGCTCCAGGGTATGTATTTACCAGGTATGATTCTCACATCTGTATAGTTTTACAGATGATGAGTGGGAGTAAGTTATTAGGAATTGGGAGATCATCCTCATTATATTGGGATTCGTTGCAATAGTGATATTTGAGGAAGTCACCTAGGTTGTTTGCCGGACGGCAAATATTTGGTTTTGAATATCCGTTGTTGTGCACCAATTTCAAATTGATATATCTGTACGTCTATTTTTATAGAGTGAGATATACCTTTTTGATATTATGCCGATGACATTTACCTATATCAGTGGATGGTTAGGTAAGGAGCATTAAACAGCAGTGTAATTCTTCTTAACCATAAGTACAGTTTTCAACCTACGACACACAGTGAATGAGTTATGAGACTCAAGGGACTTATACAGAATATTGTATGTTGTCCAGGGTCCATCAGGACAGAGGGGTTGGTCCTCGTACTATATTCGGTTTACTTATGACTTCTCTAGTTTTTAGACAAGTGTTTCGTGGAAACACAGGGTCCGAATTTTGAGAAGTTATAGGTATTTGAATAAAGTAGAGAACCAGGTGTTGCAAGTATCGGGATTCTTCAAGGTGATCGAAGATGTAGATACTTGTGTATGGTATTCAGTTGATAGTAATGGTTAAGAGAACTTGCTTCTCTTTCAGGTTACTCATAATTGGAAGCATTTCTAAGTTGAGTAACGTTGATCGGCCTCTCTTCCATTTAGTTGACATGCACTGGAGACAGTTGCATGATTTGAATCTGGTTCAATTAAATCAGTGCCTCTGGTTCTATATTGGATATAGAACAGTTCATATCTTAACGATGTTAAGGTACGGGGAGTTGTCCGGTTTATGATTAAAACCAGACACTGGACAACTCAAGGCATGTTTCTGTAATGGCTGTTTGTGGGTTGACCCAGGCTATGACGAGGGTTGACTTTCTACCATCTGGAAGATCAATAGCGATATTGTTCTAGACTCGCCACAGTTTTATTAAAAATGGATTTTTTTAGAAAACAGTAGTGGGAGTATGGTAGAACTGGAAGTGATTCCAGAACCATAAACGATTATTGAAGATTTGATAAGGAACCTAAAGATTCAATCTGGATTGACATTCCATTGGCCACTCCGCAGATTTGTTGGGTAACTTCAGCCACCCAAGAGGTACTCCGGTAGCCTCAAGGACGGTGACAGGGAAGTTCTTGTTTACCCACACTTGCCATTGCTGTTGTTCCAGACTGCGAGACCCGGCGGGAGGATGAGTATAGCGTCGTTCTAAACTAGCTTTAGAAGTGTACGTGTATATGACTCTGCCAGAGGGTTGTCGTAGTCAGTGGGAGCAGCGGAAGCATTGGTGGACAGGCAGCTTATGTCTATTTATAGACTAAAGCAGATATAGCGGAGATAGATCATCAATTTCTGATGTGAAAGTCATAGGTTTGACTTCATCAGAATAGGGGATGGATATGTTGAGAAGGTAGTAGGGTGTGATGTCATGGTATTTGGATGACATACACAGAATAGGAAAAGAAACTCCTATACTACAATCGGTTATACTTTGGTCGTCACACAGTGGTTTCTCCACATAGGACTTGGATATTATATCAGACATACTGGTTACTAGATCTATGGTTTTAGATCTAGATTTGGGTAGTTTCCCAATCTGGGTACTTAGACAACATTCTAAGAGTACTTAGAATGGACGACTCCTGGCACGGTAGTATACCTGCAGGTGATGGAGTCACCCTCTCTAAAGGTGTCTTACAGACTAAAGGGGAGAGGGATGTGCTTGATTGGCAGATCACTTGCTTAGGCAATTGAGTCAATCATGAGATGTCAAGTACCACACCAGATGTTGTTCTTGCACTAGATGCAATAAGTTGACATTGATCCAATCCTGGAGAAACAGTCGGAAGCAGTTTTAGAACATAAGTGGATGTTCTAGGGATATGATAACGACAGCCTCATTCGGGAGACAGTTATCATTCCAGGCTTCCAAGGTGACCTGGACGACAAGGAGGTTGTCAGAGTTATAGTTTTTCCCTCTGATGAGGGGCAGTATTTTGGACAAGTGGTCCAAGGCAATACTGAGGGAGGCATGGCGCAGGATACTAATTAAGTTCAGTTGTCGATACAGTCTAAGAAGTTTGGATTTGGAGTTCATTTATGAGCTAGGTCCCATCAGACATCCAGACACATTCTAAGACAGGTATTGCTCATTTCGGGAGATGGCTTTCTCCGCGAACTTGAGATATAGAGAGACATAGAAAGAGACATCAAAGCGGATCCACTCACTGAGGCTATTCCTCGAACGCAATAGTTTCGCAAACGAGCTTTGTGTGACTGACTAGTAGAGGAGTTGGGTGTTCGGTATCACACGGGCTGTGTATGCGACATCGCAATAATTAGCCTTGAGTGCAAGTGGGAGATTGTTGGAGATAGTGCCGTCAGAGTCAATTATTAGATCACAGGCATGTGATTGCAATGATTGAGGGAGGACCTGTCCCAGTAGGACAGTCTTACTCGAGATGATAATATGCTATCTGGTTTATCTTTATCATCGTGTGCTGCTTAGGTGACCTGACAGGTCGCTATTACACGTTGATAGAGCCCCTTGGATTCTTGCTTGACCACCAGCAGTATGAGGGCGATCATATAAGTGGGAGCTGGGGGTCAATAAGCACATCCTTAAAAAGTCCCTAGTCGTGCGAGTTTCGAGACAGGGCATCGATACTCCAGAGTAGACTAGTGTATACAGTCGAGACCCCGACGAGGGGCGGTGGCCAGTCTCACAAGCCATCGGTATCAGTTGGATCACCTAAGATGTATACAGGTGCTCATTGGGTTATGAGTACACCGGACAGGACTCGCCGGGAACATGCTAGTTGGTCTTATACCAGACGTCAGATAGCAGTTCCCAGGTGACATGTGTACAGGTTAGTTCATCGACCTGAGGATCGTCATTTGTCTCGTGTGAGTTCCCACTGCACTTTGATTACTACCCTACCACGCTCAAAGGAGACGTGCAAACAGGTTTTAGTTGGGTACAGTCCCGAGCCACATGGAGGCAGTGAGCGTATCTTCACGGGTTCGTCTCTCCCGGTATTGGGGGTGAGGTCGCGCTGTGTCTAGGAGAGCCATTACATGAAGCCCTCGGCCGAGGCAGGAGATTTACTGGTAGGTATTCCAGTAGTATCTCAGGGTGTTCTGGGCTACACTCCGACACGACTTGTACCGCTTTTGGGGGTCTGACTTTTACCAACCCCCTAGGCCTGCCATGCGATGCTCATAGACGAACGGACCGGACTGTATGGATATTGTCACTGATAGGCTCAGTAGGGTGTCAGGATGAGTTCGCTCATCGACGTCCCTTTTGGTCAATACCTGGTAGCCCGTCACGTATTGGCTTATACCTCTGACGTGCTAGTGGTTAAATCCACAACCAAGGTGTTGACGAGTCTTTAGAGTCCCCCACATTCAGTTACTCAAGCTTTCGGGCGAAAAGCTGTAGAGGCCATATGGAGATATGGCAAGGTCCGATCAGATACGTGCGGTATTGCACGGATCAGGATCGGACGGTTAGTACTAGAGGCCGTATGGATATATGGCAGAGTTCGATCAGATACGTGCGGTATTGCACGGATCAGGATCGGACGGATATTATTAGCCGGCTTTGGTTTAAGCCGGATCCTAGTATAGTACAGTGTAGTTTTGTCTCATTGCATTTGTATTTCGGTCGGAATACAAATACGGGTGTGTATACACAGTATAGGGGTTTTCCTGTATTATGTTACGGGACCAGTTTTCTGGAGTTGCCAGTTTGCTTTCCGTTTCGGCCATATTTCTTTGTATCCTTCATTGGCCGAAGATTGGTGGAGGAGGGCTTATTTGCATTTGTGCAAATAAGCAATTTGGAAGGGGGTCTTTGCATATTGTTGGATCATGATGGTGCACCATCACTTGACTTTCTTTGTTCATGATAGCTTGACCATTTTGGAGTCATCATGCTTGTGATGATGGTTGTTTTGGAGTATGGGTTTGATTTTGTGATCATTGCTTTTTCATGATAACTTTGTTTTCTCTCTTGCATTATTGATCAAGCCAATCACTCCCTCATTCACTCTCCCTCTCTCATTCTCACTCCCACCATGAGCCAAGGCCGGCCACTTGAGAGGAGGGGCTGTCCCAAATTTTGTAGTGGGGATTTTCTCTCTTCATGCTTGCTAAAATCCCAAGTTCATCACAAAATTCCACCATTTCAATTCCTCCACCAATAAGGCAATTCCATAAAACCCAAAATGAGACTTGAGCACTACACATTCTACAGCAAATCTTGGACACGTCGACTAGCCAGCTTCGTGCCTGAGTTGCCTCGGCATAGAGATGGGAGCCCGTAAAAGATGTAGACGATGTGGTGCACTTCCGGCGACGAGGTGGAGACAGGACATTCCGCGGGAGATCGGGACGATGACGAGAAGACCGGAGGACTCGGATCAGTCGGTATATCTCTATTCCCCATCTTGTAGTTAGCTAGGACTAGTTAATGGTTCGATCCGGGTTTAGTGCGCGGTGGTGCCGGTTTGCTAGTTTGCAAAATTAAAGTTTTTCGCTTCCGCATTTGGCCTCGGGATGGAGGCCGGGGCGCCGCCGTGCACTTACAGAAATATTATGTACGACTAATTAATCAAGTCAAACGAATGCGGAACATAAAAAAAATATGGCTCTATGTGTTTTGCATGCGTGAGTTCCAGTTTCACCTAAATACAACTACCGGTTTGAGAGATATATATGTTTTCGTATCGTTGCGCTAAACAGATCAGAATCTGTTCAGCCCCGTCACATAATTTTAAAATACAGTTTGAGTTAATTTCCATCAGGTTTCAGGTTACGAAGATTATTAGAAAATTGTAGGTATTTTGAAGTACCTATCCAAAACACCAGGATTCATGTGATTTGGTTTCCTGAAACTCTAGTTGTGATCATTTTAATATTAGCATTTAAAACGGAAATTCAGATTTCTGGACAGCAACTATATGTTATATTGCAAAACCTATAACGGGGTGTTTCATGCATTTATATGTAATAAAGTATACATAAAATTATAGTTCTATCAATTGCGCATCTACACATCTAAATTTTGTCACGAACGGATATCGGGAGTTTGAGTTATGTCTAATTTAAAAACAATGTGCGAATCAGGACAGATTCTGTCCAGATTCGTCGCTTAATACTGTAACACAGTTTTCTATATTTTACGTCGGTCTTCAGTAAAAACATAAAACTAAGAAAATCTAGATCATTCTATGTAGATATTCAAAACACCCGAGTTTGCTCAATTTGGATATCGTTAGACCAAGTATGTGTCCTAAAAGTTGACCGATAACTGCAGTTTTCTGTTTTACGATCAATGAATAAAAACGATGTAATTCCTAAACCGCTATGCAGTTCGATCTAAAATTTTTACAGCGTGTACAAAATAATATATTCTATCATATGTAAATTTCATGAAATTTTCAGAATTAAAAATTAATTTATAAAAATTATTTTAAAACTAAAGGTATTGATATGTCATGTGTGAGAAATTAGAAAACCATGGTATTTATTCGTAACATCATATTTTTTTTAAAAAAATTTAAATAAAGTGATTTAAATTAAAGCAACAAACATGCACTCCTAATTGGTCACTATGAAATGTTAACATGTGAATTGAGAGTAATGAAAAAGACTTTACAAACTATATATGTGTGTATGTTTGTGTGTTCATTATTTATATATGTATCCATTTAATTAATTATTTAGGAACTATGATATGTCAAAAGAAGTTTTTCATGGCAATATAAAATAAGAGAAATATAAAGAGAAAAAGAAAGAGATGGAGGGAAGGAAAGAGAGAAGGGACTTACATACACAAGCCGGTATTGTCACCGGGCTTAGGCTCGCGTTACCAGCGAGACCTTCTTGAAGACTTCTTCATGTTCTTCTTCTTGGATTCTAGGTGAAGAGGGAGAAGTGAGAGATAAAAAATGTGAGGAAGGAAAAGATAGAGGAGGACAAATAAAGATGGTGTAATGATGAATAATAATATATGCATTTAACATGAGAATTAAAAGAGAAATGAAAGGCCACCATTCATTTTGGAAATGAAAGGTCTCATTTATAGGTTATGAGAAGAATAAAAAAAATGTTAAAAAAATAATTGCAAGAATGAGGATTTGAAAATGTAGACTTATGGAATAACAATGCAAGAACTTAACCAATGAGCTATAAGTTTGTTCATGCACATATTTAATTAGAATTAAATATATATTGTTGCTTAAAAAGAAAATGGGCTTTCCAGATGGGCTGTAGAGAATAAGAATGATGGATTTGGGTTAAATATTTATGAAAGAAAAAATAAGAATGAGAAGTTAAAAACTTAAATATAAGAAAAAGAAATTGTACGCAGAAAAATACATAATAGATTGAGGAATAAAATAATAATAAATTTAATAGAAAACGGAAAATACCAAGTACAAATAAATACGGTATATTATTGAAGATGGATAATACAAATGTATAAAGATTTTGGGGTCATTACATTCTACCCTCTTTAAAAATAATTTCGTTCTCGAAATTACTCAAGAAGGATGATGTAACAGAGTAAGGAAACAGGATTAGGATGATGTCTTCTTCGAGCTCCGTCGATTGATACTCTAACCAATTGAGCTAATAAGTCTACAAGATACAAATAGAAAGGATGAATAAGAATTAAGGATTCAAAAGTGGAGAGATGGACTTCAAGGAAACCGAAGGTTGAATTCAAGATGGATTCAAGGACTATGTAATGTAAAGAATGTTTTCAATTGCTGTTTCTTGTGTTATATTGCTTAGGTTGTTCATGCAGAATAGAACTGAATGGTAGTGTTCCATACAACTCTGACTTGCATGGGCCACCAACAAAACCTGTCACGCCCCGCTTCCCGGTATACGGCGAAGGTGACGCGACGAGGCCCGCTACGTATATACTCAGAAGTACATACGCTAAGCGTATCTAAGCAATATAAAATAAATACACAAGAGACAAGATATAAAAAGAACAACAACTTTTATTTATTAACAATCTTTTGTACAATACATGAAAGGAAATACAACTGAAATAAAACGATGCCTAAACAGTGGCATAACAGGAAATGAAAAGTACAGAAAGAAAAATGGTACAATGAAACTACAGTGCAGGGTCTTCAGTAAATTGCTCCAAGTCTTCTTGCGACGGCTCGATTTCTGCCGGGTCCAAGTCACCTGACGACATTCAAAGAAGAGAGAAACAGAATGTCGTCAGCGAACAGGTCGCTCGGTAAGTCCCAAAGGTAAGAGGAAAGTAGAATAAGACAGAATAAGAATATATATTTTAAAGTTGTATTATCCTGTAGTAATGTCGTATTAACGCTGTTGTTTGTAGCTTGGTACAGAAGGATACCGGTGTATACGAGGGGAGTCTCTATATGCCAGAGACTAGGGGCACGTATAGTACAAGGAACCGTTTATGCCACGGTACAACAGCAACTGGATTCATGTTAGGTGTATTAAGTCTGACCACCTCGTGCCACCTTTAACACTTTCCGTACCAACCTACCCCTTAAACCCCGTAGTGTTTTATTTGTATTGTTTTGTACTGTAAATTGTATGGAATGTATAATTGAAAGACTGACCGAAACCATGATATCAGTAAACGGATATAACCGTAGAATCATGTAAATGGAATAACAGGAGAACCATGTAAATGGAATGTATATCCATGGTTCGGTTCAGTCAAGTTGTATAGATTGATAATTGGATTCATGGATTTATGTTGAATTATAATATTGAAGATTGTAGATTGTACTTGAATCATATTCAAGTCAGATTATACTGAGACTCGAACTGAGTCAGACAATTAGAAATGAAATTGAAATCCTGAATTAGGTTTTGGTGTTATCGGTAACCGCTGCACATGGGCGGCAGGACTTGTGTCTTTTTCACAGACGATTACCGTGTTGATAACACTATTTGTTAGATTGTCTACCTTAGATAGGCAAGCACCCATATCTCCGGCTCCCTGTGGCTCAAGAAACTGGTTGCGCTTAAACCTATATTTACTAGGGTCCTTATTGTAATTTATATAACTTAAGGGGGTTTTATATAAAAATAATTTTGTATGGTTTTCAAAATACAACACAAATATTTGATTATCGTATTTATGTACATACAACAATTTAATGATCAAGATAAATATGTATACATGTTCGAATGACATGAAATGAGTCAAGTATATTATACGAGTAACTACCAAAAACAATGCTGTAAAGAAATATTATGTACGACTAATTAATCAAGTCATACGAATGCGGAAAATAAACAAAAATATAGTTCTAAGTGTTTTTCATGCGTGAGTTCCAGTTTCACCTAAATACGACTACCGGTTTGAGAGATATATATGTTTTCGTATCGTTGCGCAAAACAGATCAGAATCTGTTCAGCACCGTCATATATTTTTAAAATACAGTTTGAATTAATTTCCATCAGGTTTTAGGTTTCGAAGATTATTAGAAAATTGTAGGTATTTTGAAGTACTTATCCAAAACACCAGGATTCATGTGATTTGGATTCCTGAAACTCTAGTTGTGACCATTTTAATATCAGCGTTTAAAACAGAAATTCAGATTTCTGGACAGCAACTATATGTTATATTGCAAAACCTATATCGGGGTGTTCATGCATTTCTAAGTAATAAAGTATACATAAAATTATATTTCTATCAATTGTGCATCTACACATATAAATTTTTTCACGAACGGATATCGGGAGTTTGACTTATGTCTAATTTAAAAACAGTATACGAATCAGGACAGATTCTGTCCAGATTCGTCGCTTAATACTGTAACACAGTTTTCTATATTTTATGTCGGCCTTCAGTAAAAACATAAAACTAATAAAATCTGGATCATTCTATGTAGATATTCAAAATATCCGAGTTTGCTCAATTTGGATATCGTTAGACCAAGTTATGTGTCCTAAAAGTTGACCGATAACTGTAGTTTTCTGTTTTACGATCAATGAATAAAAACGATGTAATTCCTAAACAGTTATGCGGTTCGATCAAAAATTTTACAGCATGTAAAAAATAATATATTCTATCATATGTAAATTTCATGAAATTTTCAGAATTAAAATTACTTTTATAAAAATTATTTTAAAACTAAAGGTATTGATATGTCATATGTGAGAAATGAGAAAACCATGGTATTTATTCGTAACTTCATTTTTTTTTTTACAAAATTTAAAAAAAGTGATTTAAAAAAAAACAACAAACATGCACTCCTAATTGGTCACTATGAAATGTTAACATGCGAATTGAGAGTAATGAAAAAGACTTTACAAACTATATATGTGTGTATGTTTGTGTGTTCATTATTTATATATGTATCCATTTAATTAATTATTTAGGAACTATGATATGTCAAGAGAAGTTTTTCATGGCAATATAAAATAAGAGAAATATAAAGAGAAAAAGAAAGAGATGGAGGGAAGGAAAGAGAGAAGGGACTTACATACACAAGCCGGTATTGTCACCGGGCTTGTCTATCCGCCGATAGCCTCGCGTTACCAGCGAGACCTTCTTGAAGACTTCTTCATGTTCTTCTTCTTGGACTCTAGGTGAAGAGGGAGAAGTGAGAGATAAAAAATGTGAGGAAGGAAAAGATAGAGGAGGAAAAATAAAGATGGTGTAATGGTGAATAATAATATATGAATTTAATATGAGAATTAAAAGAGAAATGAAAGGCCAGCATTCATTTTGGAAATGAAAGGTCTCATTTGTAGATTATGAGAAGAATAAAAAAAATGATAAAAAAATAATTGCAAGAAAGAGGATTTGAACATGTGGACTTATGGAATAACAATGCAAGGACTTAACCAATGAGCTATAAGGTTGTTCATGCACTTATTTAATTAGAATTAAATATATGTTGTTGCCTAAAAAGAAAATGGGCTTTCCAGATGGGCTGTAGAGAATAAGAATGATGGATTTGGGTTAAATATTTATGAAAGAAAAAATAAGAATGAGAAGTTAAAAACTTAAATATAAGAAAAAGAAATTGTACACAGAAAAGTACATAATAGACTGAAGAATAAAATAATAATAAATTTAATAGAAAAAGGAAAATACCAAGTACAAATAAATACGGTATATTATTGAAGAGGGATAATACAAATGTATAAAGATTTTGGGGTCATTACAGGGTGACTCCATCACCTGCAGGTACACCACCATGCCTGGAGTCGTCCATTCTAAAACACCTATAAAATGTTGTCTAAGTACCCAGATTGGGAAACTACCCAAATCTAGATCTAAAACCATATATCTAGTAACCAGAATGCCTGATATAATATCCATATCCTATGTGGAGAAACCACTGTGTGACAACCACAGTATAACCGATTGTAGTATAGGAATTTCACTTCCTACAACGTGTATGTCATCTAAATGCCAGGACGTATCACCCTACTACCTTCTTAACAGATCCATCTCCAATTCTGATGAAGTCAAAGCGTTTGACTTGTCACATCAAAAATAGATGATCTTTCTCCGCTATATCTGCTTTAATCTGTAAATAGACACAAGCTACTTGTCCACTATGCTTCCGCTGCTCCCACTGACTACGACAACCCTCTGGCAGAATCATATATATGTGCACTTCTAAAGCTAGTTTAGAACGACGCTATACTCATCTTCCTGCCGGGTCTCATTCTCTAGAACAACAGCAATGGCAAGTCTGGGTAAACAAGAACCTCGTTGTCACCGTCCTTGAGGATACCGGAGTACTTCTCGGGTGCCTGAGGTTACCCACCATATCTGCGGAGTGGCAAATGGAATGTCAAACCTGATTGAATGTTTAGGTTCTATTAAATTTTTCGGTAATCCTTTGTGGTTCTGGAATCACTTCCAGTTCTACCATACTCCCACTACTGTTTTCTAAAAAAGTCCATTTTAGTAAAAGTGTGGCGAGTCAAGAACAATATCACTATTGATCTTCCAGATGGTAGAAAATTAACCCTTCTCATAGCCTGGGTTAACCCACAAACTGCCATTATAGAAACGTGCCTTGAGTTATCCAGAGTCTGGTTTTAAGCATAAGCCGGACAACTCCATATACCTTAACATCGTTAAGATATGATTTATTCTATATACAATATAGAAACAGAGGCACTGATTTAATTGGAACCAGATTCAAATCATGCAGCTGTCTCCAGTGCATGTCAACTAAATAGAGAGAGGCCGATCAGCTTTACTCAACTTAGGAGTGCATCCAATTATGAGTAACCGGAAAGAGAAGCAAGTTCTCAAAATCAATACTATCGACTGAATACCAAACAAAAGTATCTATATCTTTGATCACCTTGAAGAATCCTGATACTTTCCACGCATGGTTATCTACTTTATTCTTATACCTATAACTTCTCAAAACTTAGACATTGTATTTCTCCGAAACACTTGTCTAAAAATTAGAGAAGTTACAAGTAAACAGAATATAGTACGAGGACCAACCCCTCTGTCCTAATGGACACTGGACAACATACAATACTTTGTATAAGTCCCCGGAGTTTAATAACTCAAACCCTATGCGTTGTAGGTTGAAAACTGTACTATGGTTATGAAGAATTACACCGTTGTTGAATGCTCCTTACCTAACCAACAGCTGATATAGGTAAATGCCATGGACATAATTTCAAAAGGTTATATCTCACTTTATAAAATAAACGTACAGATATATCAGTTTGAAATAGGTGGATAACAATGGATATTCAAAACCAAATATTTTCCGTCCGGCAAAACCCCAGGCGATTTCCTCAAATATCACTAATTACAACGAATCCCGATATAATAAGGTTGATCACCTAATTCCCAATAACTTACTCCTACTCATCATCTGTAAAACCATACAGATATGAGAATCATACCTGGTAAATACATGCCCTGGAGTAAGTGTCTAATTGGGAAATCAGTTTTCTATTAACAACGCATAGTGAAACTGAAACATGTAAATGTTTCGAAGGGGTATCTGGTTATTCCTAGTAATGCCTCTTCCTTTATCAGATTCATGACTGTAACCGTATATTTCTTTGCCTTCTCTCCAAATCCCTTTAGTTGTCTTTACTCATTACCTTCTGTACACCCCCTTAAGCTAAATGGTTTTCTTCCTTCCCTACCATTCGGCACCAGCCTATGGTTTGGAAGAAGACTATCCAATAAGCATAATGGGTGTACTCTCCTAATCCTAGGAGTACTCGCAACCTGAGAGAAGGTGATGATAAAAGATAACTGAATAAACCTTATTCTATTTATCCTGAACCGGAAAAAAGCAGAGGTGAAGTAGGAGTGGAGCTGAAATAAGCGGTTTGGTCGTGAATGATAGCAGTCGCAATTTACTTTGCCCTCTTTCTAATACCTTTATTTTGTCTTTACTTATTACCTTCTGTACACCCAACTTAGGCTAATTGGTTTTCTCCTTTCCCTACCTTTCGGCAGCTGCCTATGGTTTGGAAGAAGACTATCCAATAAGCGTTATAGGTGTACTCTCCTAATCCTTGGAGTACTCACAACCTGAGAGAAGGTAAAAGGAAAAGACAACTGAATAATCCTATTCAATCTCTCCAGAACCAGAATCCATCCTCGAATCTGGAACAAGTTCCTTCGAGTTCGTATATAACCATATGATGGATTTATCCAATGGCAGTGGATGTTCGTAGTGATACGGAGTGTTCTGGAGAAATGCAAAGGGTAAAAGAAGGAGTGGCAATGATGTATGCAACTCAGACAATCCAAAAGCCAGTATTTTAAGAAAGTTTGGTTAACTCGGTCACTGAGATATATTCTAGGGTCGGGCCATGGTCGCTGTCAAAGAGAGAAAGAAAAGAAACACTCTTCGTGCACTCTAACCTAGATCAAAATGGTTAATAACTTTAACTAATCAGGATGTCTCCCATTGTATCCTCAAATTCTGCTCCAAACCTAAAAGAAGAATTAGTCGGGATCACCCGAGGAGTAAACTAACTCATCAGTGGGAATCGGGATCCAACTATCATCGCATGATAACGTGATGGAATCCACTCAAGTTATCACACTCCAGAAGGTATGCGCATGCCTGGAAAGTTTCAGTTTCTTTAGAAACCCCCGATGTGTGTTTTTACCCGTAGAACCCAAGTGACCTTGACACAATTAACAAATCAAAGAGTCCCAGTCAAGTTCAACCCGTCATTATCCTTGATTGCATTAAACCCACCCGTACGATCCCTTGACACAGTCAACAAGGCCGCACGACTGTCCTAACCAATTGTTGGGCTGCGGCAGCGCCCCGGCCGTCAATCCGATACCATATGCAGAACAAAAATTTTATCAAAACTTGACGCTAACGCAACCAATACCCAGATCTTTCCATTAACCTTGTTGCGGCTATCCCGGTGAAATGCGCTCTCCGATCTTGTTCGATCTCCGATCTCCTCGTCGGAAGGGCACCATGTCGAAGAATCTTTATACGGGCTCCCGCTTCAAACTGAAGCAACTCGGACATGAAGTTTTCTTGCCGACAAGTCCAAGATGAAGTAGATAAGTGTGTTGAATACTTTGTCTCAAGACACCTGACGAATCGGGCGGATGTAAATGAAGTTGCCTTGGTGCAGAATGTGAGCACATGAAGAATCATGCAAAGAAATAAAAATGTGTCTCGGCCAAAATTCCTCTCTGGGGATTTTCTTGGTGCTCTGCGAAAATGGGAACCACACGTGGCTGTGGAATTCTCTTAATCATGAAGTGGCTTACTGTAAAATTACGTGTAGTGGTGTGTAAAAATCTGGTGATGAAAAACAATCACCAAATAAAATAATCCAACACCCATTCCCCTCACCATTGCTGCCCATGCACAAGCCCATCCCTCACATTGACAAAAACCCATGCCATCTCGCTCCCCATTGCCAGCACATGGCTCGGCCAAAAATAAAAAGAATTAGGCAAGGACAAAAGTTTGCTCACATATCACACTGAATTAAACAGAATTAGGCAAGGACAAAAGTTTGCTCACATATCACACTGAATTAAACATTAAACTAAAGTTTAATCCGAGAAAAGAAATTAGGCGACTTTAAAAATAATCCCGTAACGAATTACAGGATTATCCCACAACTGTATATGCATACCCGCAATTGTATTCCGATCGAATACAAATGCAATGAGACAAAAATAATCCTACATAATATAATACTAGGATCCGGCTTAAACCAAAGCCCACTAGTATTATCCGTCTGAACCATGACACGTGCACAAGTGCACGTGTTTGTTCGAACCCTGCCATAAAACCATACGGCCTCTACAACGTTTTGCCCGAACTTGGGAAACATTCTGTGGGGGACTCTAATGACTCATCAATACACTGGCACTGGGTATAACCATAAGCACGTCAGAGGTACTAGCTTTACGTAACGGTTGCCTATGTATTGAATGAAAGGGAAGCTGGCGAGCGAACTCATCCTGAAACCCTATTGAGCATGACAGTGACAATATCCGTATAGTCCGGTCTGTTCATCTAAGAGTATCGCATATCGAGTCTAGGGGGATGGATAAAGTCAGACCCTTACTAACGCTGTAATTCGTATCGGTATGAAGCCCATCATCACCTGAGAAACTACCGATCCTAGATCGGTAATTCTCGACTACCTTGGCCAAGGTTTTCTGGTGATGGCCACCCGTGCATTGCGCGACATCAACCCCCAATACCGAGAGAGACGAATCCCCGACGATCCGCTCACTACCTCCATGTGGCTCGGGACTGTACCCAACTAAAACCTGTTTGCACGACTCCTTTGAGTCGTGGTTGGTTGGTAATCAAAGCACAGTAGGAACTCTCACGAGATAAATGACGATCTCAGGTCGACAGACTAACCTGTACACATGTCACCTAGGAACTGCTATCTGACAATAGGTATAATACCAATTAGCAGGTTCCCGGCGAGTCCTGTCCGATGTACTCATAACCGAATAAGCACCTGTATACATCTTAGGTGTACTAAGTGACACCAGTGGCTTATGAGACTGGCCACCGCCTCTCGTCGGGGTCTCAAACTGTATACACTACTCTACTCTGGAGTATCGATGTCCTATCTCGAAACTCCCTCAACTAGGGACCTTTTAAGGATATGCTTATAGACCCCAGCTCCCACGTATATGATCGCCATTATACTGCTGGCTATCAAGCAAGAATCCTATGGGCTCTATCAACTTGTACATGATGATAAAGACAAACTAGATAGCATACTATCATCTAGAGTAAGACTGTTCTACCGGTATAGGTCCTCCCTCAATCATTGCAATCACGTACCCGCGATCAAATAATTGACTTCGAGGGCACTATATCAAACAATCTCCCACTTGCACTTAAGGCTAATTATTGCGATGTCGCATACTCACTGACCGTGTGATACCGAATATCCAACTCCTCTACTAATCAGTTTCACAAAGCTCGTTTGTAAAACTGTTGCGTTCGAGAAATAGCCTCAGTGAGTGGATCCGCCCTGATGTTTCTTTACATGTCTCTCTTAATCTCAAATTTGCGGAGAAAGCCATCTCCTGAAATGAGCAATAACTGTCTTAGAATGTGTCTGGATATCTGATGGGACCCAGTTCACAAGTGAACTCCAAATCCAGAAAACTCCTTAGACTGTATCGTCAGCTGAATTTAATCACTATCTTACGCCTCGCCTCCCTCAGTATCCGCTTGGACCACCTGTCCAAAATACTGCCCCTCGTGAGAGGGAAAACAATAACTCTTACAGTCACTCTGTCATCCAGGTCACCTTGGAAGCCTGGAATGATAAACGTCTCCCGAAGGATACTGCCATTATCAAATCCCTAGAACATCTACTTATGTTCTTAAACTGCTTCGTTACGTTTATCCAGGATTGGATTAATATCATAACTTATTACGTCTAGTGCAAAAAGAACATCTGGTGTGGTACTTGACATCTCATGATTGACTCAATAGCCTAAGCAAGTGATATGCCAATCATGAACATCCCTCTCCCCTTTAGTCTGTAAGACACCTTTAGAGAGGGTGACTCCATCACCTGCAGGTTCACCACCATGCCAGGAGTTGTCCTTTCTAAATATCTTCAGAATACTGTCTAAGTACCCAGATTGGGAAACTAGCCAAAACTAGATCTAAAACTATAGATCTAGTAACCAGAATGCCTGATATAATATCCATATCTTATGTGGAGAAAACACTGTGTGACAAACATAGTATAACCGATCGTAGTATAGTAATTTCACTTCCTATTATGTGTATGTCATCCAAATACCAAGACATCACACCCTATAATCTTCTTAATAGATCCATCCCCTATTCTGATGAAGAAAAAAACATATGACTGTCACATCAAAAATTAGATGATTTATCTCCGCTATATTTGCTTTAGTCTATAAATAGACATAAGCTACTTGTCCACTACGCTTCCGCTGCTCCTACTGATTACGACAACCTTCTGGCAGAGTCATATACACGTACACTTCTAAAGCTAGTTTAGAACGACGCTATACTCATCCTCCTACCGGGTCTCATAGTCTGGAACAGCAGTAGTGTCAAGTCTGGGTAAACAAGAACCTCCCTGTCACCGTCTTTGAGGCTACCGGAGTACCTCTTGGGTGCCTGAGGTTACCCACCATATCTGCGGAGTGGCTAATGGAATGTCAAACATGATTGAATCTTTAGGTTCTATTAAATTTTCAGTAATCGTTTGTGGTTCTGGAATCATTTCCAGTTCTACCATACTCCCACTACTGTTTTCTGAGAAAATCCATTTTACTAAAACTATGGCGAGTCAGGAACAATATAAATATTGATCTTCCTGATGGTAGAAACTTAACCCTCGTCAAAGCCCGGGATAACCCACAAACAGCCGTTACTAAAACGTGCCTTTAGTTTATCCGGATTCTGGTTTTAAGCATCAGCCGGACGACTCCCTATATCTTAACATCGTTAAGATATAAATTGATTCTATATATATCTAATATAGAAACAAAGGCACTAATTTAATTGGAACCAGATTCAAATCGTACAGCTGTCTCCAGTGCCTGTCAACTAAATGGAGAGGGGCCGATCAGCATTACTCAACCTAGGAGTGCGTCCAATTATGAGTAACCTGAAAGAGAAACAAGTTTCTCAAAACCATTACTATCAACTGAATACCTGATACAAGTATCTACATCTTCGATCACCTTGAAGAATCCCGATACTTGCGACACCTGGTTCTCTACTTTATTCTTGTACCTATAACTTCTCAAGCTTGGACCTCGTATTTCTACGAAACACTTGTCCAAAACTTGAGAAGCCACAAGTAAACAGAATATAGTACGAGTACCAACCCCTTTGTCCTAATGGAGACTGGACAACATACAATACTTTGTACAAGTCCGCTGAGTTGTATAACTCAAACCCTGTGCGTCGTAGGTTGAAAACTGTACCCAGGCGATTTCCTCAAATATCACCAATTACAACGAATTCCGATATAATGAGGATGGTCACCTAATTCCCAATAACTTACTCCCACTCATCATCTGTAAAACCATATAGATGTGAGAATCACATCAGGTAAATACATACCCTGGAGCAAGGGTCTAATTGGGAAATCAGTTTTCTATTGACAATGCACAGTGAAACTGAAACATGAGAATGTTTCGAAGGGGTATCCAGGTATTCCTAGTAATGCTTCTTCCATTATCCAGATTCATGACTGTAACCGTATATTTCGTTGCCATCTCTCCAAATCCCTTTATTTTTCTTCAGTCATTACCTTCTGTACACCGCTTTAGGCTAAATGGTTTTCTTCCTTCCCTACCATTCGGCACCAGCCTATGGTTTGGAAGAAGACTATCCAATTAACATAATAGGTGTACTCTCCTAATCCTAGGAGTACTCGCAACTTGAGAGAAGATAAGGATAAAAGACAATTAAATAATCCTTATTCTATTTCTCCTGAACCAGAATCCATCATCGAAAAAGTTCCTTCGAGTTCGTATATAACCATACGATGGATTTATCCAATGGAAGTGGATGTTCGTAGTGATACGAGGTGTTCTGGAGAAATACGAAGGTGAAGTAGGAGTGGCGATGAAAATACCTGGTTCGGTCGTGAATGATAGCAGTCGCATTGTTGTTTGCCCTCCTTCTGATCCCCCTATCTGTCTTTACTTATTACCTTCTGCACACCCTACTTAGGCTAATTAGTTTTCTTCATTCCCTACTTTTTGGCTCCTGCCTATGGTTTGGAAGAAAACTATCTAATAAGCGTAATAGGCGTATCCTCTCCTAATCCTAGAAGTCCTCATAACTTGAGAGAAGGTAAAAGGAAAAGGCAACTGAATAATCCTATTCAATCTCTCCAGAATCAGAACCCATCCTCGAAGAAATTCCTTCGAGTTTGTATATAACCATACGATGGATTTATCCAATGGAAGTGGATGTTCGTAGTAATACGGGGTGTTCTGGAGAAATACAAAGGGTAAAAGAAGGAGCGGCAATGATGTATGCAATTTAGACAATCCAAAAGCCAGTGTTTTAAGAAAGTTCGGTTAACTTAGTCACTGAGTTATAGTTTAGTGCCGGGTCATGGTCGCAGTCAAAGAGAGAGAGAAAAGAAACACTCTGTGTGCACTCTAACCTGAAGGTCTCCCACTGTATCCTCAAATTTTCCTCCAAACCTGAAAGAAGAATTAGTCGGAATCACCCGAGGAGTAAACTAACTCATAAGTAGGAATCGGGATCCAACTATCATCGCATGATAACTTAGTGGAAGCCACTCAAGTTACCACACTCCAGAAGGTATGCGCATGTCTGGTAAGTTTCTTATATGTTTGAAACTCCTTATATGATTTTTACCCCAAGCAGTTTATGACCTTGACAAAGGCCAACAAATTATAAACCACAAGTCAAGTTCAACCCGTCATTATCCTGGATTACTCTAGACCCATCCGCACAAACCCTTGACAAAGGCCAACAAGGTTATACGACTGTCCTAGATAATCGCAACTCAATACAACAGACAAGTAATACCCAGCTACCGCACACTACGCCTTGACAAAGGCCAACAACTGCAGCACGATTACTAGATACTGCCTGAAAGAAATGACGGAGGGCTATGGCTGGTTTTTGGCGAAAAACCTTTAACGTAATGAACTTGATATCGTCGAAGGAATCCAAGTGGTTTTATAAAAATATAGTGGCGAAAACCTTTGCTAAAGGGGTCACTCCCGTTAAAGGGATCTCGGCTCTTTCCCCGTAGAATGAGGTGCGGGATATTCCAAACTGAATACCATGATGCAAAGCAAAATGTAATCGAATATAGTGAAGTTATTACGTTGACGCAAACTTCTGCCCAAGGGGTCACTCCCGATGAAGGGATCTCGGCCTTTGCCTCGTCGAATGAGGTGCTGGAAATTCATAACCGAATACCACTGTGCAAAGCAAAAGCCTGTAGGATTCCTAGGCACTCCCAAGAGGTCTCACAAGGCATCAACCATGCCAATTTCAAATTTTACGGGTGCCGAGAAACCCTAATACGGATCGTTAACTAGATATCTAAGCGAAAGATGCAGCTAGTAAACTACTTTACTAAGAGAACGGAAATACAACCTTTGTAGATCCGGTTCTCCACCTCCATAGCTCCATGATGAAGTCCTCTCCGCTGTCCAAATCGAACCATGACTCTTGCATCGGCTTCAACGGAGAAAAAGCGGGCTAGGTCATCGACGACGATGCCGAAGATGATCTACGTCGAGGCATCACTAGATCAAGCTCCACCTTCACCAAGCCATGAAAACTTGTGAAGGAAACACCCTATACTACTTGGCAAGAGGTAGAGGATGAAGAAATAGGAAGTGGGTTCACTTTAGAATTGGATTTCTCACTCTTTTCATCAAGTTGCCATTGATGAGGCAAGCTTTTTCTTCAAGAAGAAGATGAAGAAGAAGAAGATAAAATTATGATAAGTTATTAAAATGAAAAGGAAAATCAATATTTATCATAATACTAACCCTAGTTTAGTGTAGAGAATAGACCATGGTTAGATATGAACGTTAGGGTTAAGCAAGAGACAAGAATGGTCGACTAGGTCAAAGTTTCATGAAGCTTCAACTAAACTACAAATAAAGCCACCATTCTTTTCTTATCATTTCCAAAATGAATAAACAAGTAAATAAATAGATAAGTGAATAAAACAAAACCCTAACCATTATCATGTAACCATGGTTTGATCTTTACACAAAAACCCTAGCAAACATTTATCATCAAACATGATACAATCAAGTGCACAAAAGTATATCATATATACAATGTGCACATCCGAGTGAGAATATCCATTTAAAGTGAACCAACACTAGTTAATGCAAAGTAATATATCAAATATATAATTATGCATTAAATCATTAAATCAACACTTGATACAATGATCCGGTCATGTCGCACACAACCGACTAGTATACAATGTATCGATTTATCGAATCAATCCTTGATTCGATAACTAGGTTATATCGCATACAACCATTCGATACATTCATCGCGAGAATGGAATACGGTATCACATACACGCATTATTCTCGGTCCCGCACATATCTCATATGCGCTCCTATCTCGTTTCGCTTGAGCCAGGAAACCTCTGTGTAGGACTCTAAAGACTCGTCAATACGCCGGCAGCAGATGATGATCATATCAAGCACCCACAAGCCACAAGCGGTCTGCTAAACGTAACGGCCACCCGGGTATTGAGCGATCAGAAGATCGACGAGCAAGCCCGCTCACACTCTAGTGAATCCAACCAGTAACACTACCGTACATTCCGGTCTGATCATCTGATATGTCGCATATCTCGCCTAGGGGTGGTAAACGTCAGACCCCAATAGCTCGATAAGTCGTGTCGATATGAGGTCTATAACAGTTCGAGAAACTACTGGTAACACTTACCAGTAAATCTCAGCAACCCTGGCCAAGGATTTCTGGTTATAGCCAATCGAACACAGCACAACATCAACTCCCTATACCGGGAGAGACGAATCCCCTCCTATCGCTCATTGCCTCCATGTGATTCGGGACTGTACCCAAAAACCACCGTTTTGCACGCCTTCTTGGACGTGGTAAGATGGAAATCAAAGCACAGTGGGAACCACACAAGACACTATAACGATCTCGGGTCAACAGACAACTTTGTACCAGTGTCACCAGAGAACTGCCATCTGACGTAAGGTATAATACCATCTGGGAGTTCTCGGCGAGTCCGTCCGGTGTACCCAGTCTCCACTGAGCACCCGTATATCATCTCTGATGTCAAACACCAATGGATATGGGATCATCCATCGCCCATCTGTATGGGTTGAGAAGGTATACGCTAGTCTACACTGGTATATCGATGCCCCGTCTCAATACACCCACGACTAGGGACTTTGAAGGATGTACTTATGGACTACCATGTCCCCACTAGTATGATCCGCATCATAGTCGAGGTAGTCAAGTACACATCCTAAGGGCTTTACCAACATGTAACAGAGAGACAATCAGTATACACGTTAAGGTAAAGAGCAACCAGATAGCATACTATCATGTCGAGCAAGAAAGTCCTCCCTATATATGTCCAAGCATCCACTACACTATACATCCTATGTATAGTAATGGCCTCAAGGGCATACATATAACTAACAATCTCCCACTTTCACTAGGGCCATCTGATAGCAGTGGTTGTAGTATCTCATACTCAACCATCCCATAAAAATCTCTCTCTGGGATCAGGCCTTTGTGAGTGGATCCGCTGTGTTGTCCTCTGAGTCTACTCTCCTAACCTCGATCCCTTGGAGATCAAGCATCTCCATGATCAGGTGACACTGCCTTAGAATATGTCTGGATCACTGATGGGACCGGCGTTCCTTGGCATAAGCCACAACTCCATTGTCTCACAATGGTAGGAACGTAGTTCATCTCATGAACCAATATACACCCAAACAGCCTCTTTGGTAGTATGTTAAGTAGCGATGTATCCAGCCTTTGTCGTCTAGTATGTCACGGTATCTAGCTTGGAACTCTTCCAACATACCATCCCTTTACTGAGGGTAAAGACAATGCCTGTGACTGACATTCAGTCATCTTTATCACTCTGGAACACTTCCAGTGATTCTCCCTAGGATCAACTGATACAATCTCACTACAACTAGTGAGTTTCCTAATATCCAACTAGATCTATCTCATAGATCCAAATTCCAGGATTTAGTAGGTATCATTTTGATCTTATGTGGAGAATCAGTGTGATAAGCGGAGATTGATCGAGCATAGCATAGGAAACTCCTTCCCTATCAAGAGTATGTCATCCACGTACTCTGCGAGGATCATCACCATACTACCTACTACCTTTTTGTATATACAAGGTTCATCTACCATTTTGATGATGTCAAACTGTTTGACTAACACATCAAAACAGATGTTCCAACTCCGCGATGTCTGCTTTATCCTATAAAGCATCTTGCACACGTTTCCGCTGCACCCACTGTCTACGAGGCCCTCTGGCTGTGTACTTATAGACTCCCTCTTCTAAAACATCATTTAGAAAAGCTGTCATGACACCCAACCACCATATATCGTAGTCATGGTATGCAGCCGTGGTAAGTAGGATCTGGATGGACTTAAGCATAGATCCTTAGAAAAGGTTTCATCATAATCCACGCCTGGTCGATGACGAAAACCTTTAACAAGTCAAGCTTTGAAAGTCTCAACTTTTCCATCTACACCAAGTAATCTTCTCAAGATATACTTGCTCCTGATGGGGATTTAACCCTTCAGATATAGCAACCAAAGTCCATACTTTGTTGGTGTATAAGGATTCCATCTCAGATCACTAAGCATCCAGCCATTCTTACAGAGTCCCACTCCTGATGGCCAGCTCGAAACTAGTTGGGTCATCATCTCATGATGCAATCCTCGCTCCCACTGTCATAGAGAAGCCGAAGTAGCTCTCAGGTGGGTGAGGAACCCTACTAGATCGACGGAGAGGCTGAGGTTCATTAGTATCTATTGAATCCTTTGGTTCTGTCAAATCATCAGCTGCAGTTTTGTATAGCTGGAACCTTTCCAGTTATACATAACAGACATTGCCTCGAGCTTGTCCGGATTTTGCTTTTCAGACATAGCCCGGACAACCCCAAATCTTAACCAACTTAAGATATGGGCTCTTCCCTTTCCATATCACATATGAAGTGGTAGGCAACTGATTTGATTCGAACCCTATTCAATAGGTATGCAGCTTCTCAAGTGCATAACTCCCAAAAGGAAATAGGTAACTCAGTAGTACTCATCATAGAGCACACCTTATCAAATAGGGTGTGATTGCTCTACCCTGATATACCATCGTGCTTTGGTGTATTCGGAGGAGTAATGCTGAGAGAGAATCTCATTCTCCTTTAGAATAGTCCAGGATTTCCGTGCTCAAGTATTCTCCTCCTTGATCTCATCAAAGGACATAATACTTATACCCGTATTGGTTCTCTACTTCTAACTTATATTCTGTGAATATCTCAAAAGGTTCAGACTTGTGTTTCAACAGGAACATAGGTCTGAATCTCGAAAGATCATCAGAGAATGTAATGAAGTACAAAGAACCAGTCCTGGCATATGTAGACAGGGGACCTTACATACATCAACTTGTATCATCCCAAGAGTTTACTAACTCTTTCTCTGTTTCCAATAAACAGAGCTGGTGTCATTATATCTTTGTGACTTGACTGGCAAGTTTCACAAGATGTAAATTCAAACAGATTTAAATATGCATCTAAATGTAACTTCAGCTAGTCAGGTCGCATTGATATGACCTAGTCTACAATACCTCAAGAAAAATTCGTTCATTTCTGAACTCTTCCTCTTGTGTGTGTTCCGTATACTAAAGAACTGTAGTTTGATTTAGAACATTAATGCTTTTAGATAACGTGCCTGAACCGATCAACTTTTGAAATAGGAAATGTTCAAAACATTATCCAATAATACAAAATTTTATCATTTCTTTACTGATAAAGAGACTGATATGATTTTGTATATCAGGTTCGGTATCTAATAACATTTGTTCAGAATCAATGTATTGGTAATACAGGGTGACAGTGACCTACAGACTTGGCTGCAATACTTGCCCCGTTTTCTGCCTCATGAAACTTATCACCCGTTCTCAGTTCTCTACCTTTCTGTAGCCCTATGTAACAGATTACATATCTGGGATCCTGATCTGGTATCACATACCCAGGACGTAGAGGATATAGAGAAACAGTTCTTTGTAATGAACACACCCGAAGATGATGCATCATCATGCACTCTCTTCGTTTGGGCGGCACGGGAATTCTGGTAATCCCCAATTTCCTGCTCTGTCTTATAACAATTATAAGTTGGAGCGGGACCAACGTTCCCCAGCTCAGTATAACAAGCGGGTTTGGTCAAAAATCCGTATTATTATCTTGATTAAGGCGTGATATGGTCGCTACCTGGAGAGAGAGAGAAGAAAACACTCATCCTGCGCTCTTGCAAGATCAGATTGGTTTTTATTTTATCTAATCAGGATGGCTCCCACTGCTTTTTATCAAATCTTCCTTCAAACCCTAAAAGGAAAGACTAGCCGGGATTAATTACACAATACAAGTTCGCCAATCTTTCAGCCAGGCCAGTGTCGGTACTTTGAGGGAGGTCCCCCGTGCTTTCGCACGAACCTAATTAATGTAAACCTCGTTTTCCCAAAGGCGTAACCCCGTTGACACCTTTCTAGACACCTACTTGATCGGCTAATTGTAATGTGTAAAACTCTCCCAGGAGTAACTCTTACTCGCAGCGGGTATCGGGATCCAACTATCTCATAGAAGGTATGCAATCTCATTGCAAATTTCAACACTTGAAATTCCCGATAATTTTGCCCCTAGCCTCCTATGACCTTGACAAAGGCCAACAAACCATAGGCTGCTAGTCAAGTTCAACCTGTCATTTCTTGATTGAATTAAACCCACCCGCACGGCCCTTGACAAAGGCCAACAAGGTCGCACGACTACCCTAACCCAATCTGCATCATATGCATAAGCAGATAAGCACCAGTCAGCTACCGCACACTGCGCCTTGACAAAGGCCAACAAACGCAGCACGAATACTAACTACTACTTATCTGAAATGACGGAGGGCTACGACAGGTTTTTCTGAAAACCTATTGCGTAATGAACTTGATATCGTTGTAGAATCAAATGATTTTAAAATGGAGTGTTTTTGAAGCTTTTCTAGTTTTGCTAAAGGAGTCACTCCCGGTGAAGGGATCGTCAGTCCTTTCCTCGTCGAATGAGGTGCGGGATATATCATATATATCACTGTGCAAAGCAGAAACTATAGAAGCAATCAAAAGACAAAACCGAGGGTTGTAGCATCTGCCAGTTATTGCTAAAGGAGTCACTCCCTGTGAAGGGATCTCGGTCCTTTCCTCATCGAATAAGGTGCAGGATATATCATATATACCTCTGTGCAAAGCAAGAACTGTAGCTACCTATTTTATTTTGAAATTCGATTCTACAACATCTTAGGTTTCTTTTCTTTCATTAATCACATTAATAAAGTCCCATCATTTAAGTACCTGAACATCACAGATAAATACGACGTACACTTATGCCATCCGCATTCGCCTCGATGTCCCCTCGTGCATCGTTAGGTTAGGTAACTAACGGCAGAGCGGGGCAGGGCTAGCGCGGGTGTAAAACATAAGTAACGTCTATATAATATATCATATATACTATATACAGTATCTATCACAGAACATCACATGATCACATCACAGATATCGCAGCAGAAGAAACATATGAAATATTGGATATACTAGGACGTCCGTGTTTTCAATACGAGCCAGTATAAAACACGGATTCCACGGTCGTGATGAATAGCCAAACCCACACCCCTAGACCCCTACGAGAGCGGCAAGCAACCCTGCCAATTCTAGAGTTAGGAAACCCGGACTCGACTCCTCGAGTTGGTCTCCCACTGGACTCCAGAACCCGGTTACTTGTGCTCCCCTCCTTGGGTCTATCCTAGTGCGGAAAAGTAAATAATATACAAAAGGTGACAACTTCCGCAACCTGGAAGTGCCCCAATAAAAGAATATTACATACAAGTTTTTACATGAATGAAAATGAAAAACACTCATCTCACATAAAAACCCCCGGCTATTCAAACACGACGATCCAATATAACATATCAAGCAACACATAACATCACATGTCATCAACGTAAGTAAATATGCGCATCCCAATTGTCGTTGACATATAGCAACGAAACCGGCGATATCACATATTACACTTACGGTCACAGAAAAGAAAGTGTAAAACTACAACAGTTGGAATCCGCAACCACTTTTGACATCACATGCCAAATCAAATGAATTCCTTAGACATCGCATGCCTAACAATTATAAACACCGTATTTTAGTCTCAAAATCGAAAACACTTTTCAATATAAAGTCGGGCAATTCAACAAGATTCCCGACATCCTGATCGAATGCTCGTCGCATACTTCAGTAGACGGCCGCACCCCCGATACCGTCGACGAAGTGCACCAAGGCGGAACACCGCTACCGCAAGCACCCGAACGGATGCTTTCGGCGACGGGGTTCTCCTACAGTCACTTGGTCGGGGCTATGGAGTGAGGCTGTCTATTAAGTTTACACGGCGAGTATCCGCGTACGCTACGTGATTGCGACGGACTTTTGATCACATCAAAATTCCGTGGCAACCGATCAAGTGAGACTAAACTGCTATGTTTATAACATTCATTCAGTTATCTCATAACTACTTGTGAATTCCAATTATTGTATCACATTCCGGATAAGTAGAAAATGTTAAACTTTCCGATCGAACAATCGAACACCCAAGTTTTCCCGATACAGCTCAACACATGAAATAAGTCTAAAAACATTCAGTTCATGCCTCAGTACCAATGGTCCAGCCGTAGAAGGGTCAAGCCAACGCTTCACATGTGGCACGCCGTACTGCCCCAAACCCGAAGGTTCAAAGGGCAGTTCAAGACAGTCACATAATCGAGTTAAGGTTTGTTGTCTTCTAGAGGGACCATCGCGTTACTTGCACTACTTAGAACGTCTTTAAACCATGGAAAAATCCAACACTTGGAAATTTTCCGGCAGGGGAAAAATTGGGTATTTATATCCGGTCGAACTTTTTAACACATTCTAAAATTACCCGGAAAAACACATAGACAAAGTTTGATAATCCGATCGAATCTCCGAACTCCCAATACAACCCAGAAAATTCAACTCTTGAATAAATATTAAAAATTCCCAGGAAAACCAGCACTGGAAACTAAGAATTACTGTGCAAAATTCTTTATACAATGAGGCCGTACGGCCGCGGAACCGCCGCACGAGCCATGCTTGTGCCGCGGAACCGCGGCGACTTAGTGGAATTGGGCTGTCGAATTTCACAGTAACTCTTAGATATTCCTGCTGGTTTTTCTGCATATTTTTAATCTGGAAAAAACCACGATTTTCAAAATTGTCCAGAGAGCAAAATTTGGGTTAGGGTTTCGGTTCGATCTCGTCTACACTTCGCCTAAGGCTCTAGCGAGGCTCTGATACCACTGTAGGGTTCCTAGGCACTCCCAAGAGGTCTCACAAGGCATCAACCATGCCAATTTCAAAATTTTACGGGTGTCGAGAAACCCTAATACGGATCGTTAACTAGATATCTAGGCGAAAGATGGAACTAGTAAACTACTTTACTAAGAGAACGGAAATACAACCTTTGTAGATCCGGTTCTCCACGTCCATAGCTCCATGATGAAGTCCTCTCCACTGTCCAAATCGAACCATGACTCTTGCATCGGCTTCAACGGAGAAAAAGCGGGCTAGGTCATCGACGACGATGCCGAAGATGATCTACGTCGAGGCATCACTAGATCAAGCTCCACCTTCACCAAGCCATGAAAAATTGTGAAGGAAACACCCTATACTACTTGGCAAGAGGTAGAGGATGAAGAAATAGGAAGTGGGTTCACTTTAGAATTAGATTTCTCACTCTTTTCATCAAGTTGCCATTGATGAGGCAAGCTTTTTCTTCAAGAAGAAGATGAAGAAGAAGAACATATTATTATGATAAGTTATTAAAATGAAAAGGAAAATCAATACTTATCATAATACTAACCCTAGTTTAGTGTAGAGAATATACCATGGTTAGTTATGATGGTTAGGGTTAAGCAAGAGACAAGAGTGGTGGACTAGGTCAAAGTTTCATGAAGCTTCAACTAAACTACAAATAAAGCCACCATTCTTTTCTTATCATTTCCAAAATGAATAAACAAGTAAATAAATAGATAAGTGAATAAAACAAAACCCTAACCATTATCATGTAACCATGGTTTGATCTTTACACAAAAACCCTAACAAACATGTATCATCAAACATGATACAATCAAGTGCACAAAAGTATATCACATATACAATGTGCACATCCGAGTGAGAATATCCATTTAAAGTGAACCAACACTAGTTAATGCAAAGTAATATATCAAATATATAATTATGCATTAAATCATTAAATCAACACTTGATACAATGATCCGGTCATGTCGCACACAACCGACTAGTATACAATGTATCGATTTATCGAATCAATCCTTGATTCGATAACTAGGTTATATCGCATACAACCATTCGATACATTCATCGCGAGAATGGAATACGGTATCACATACACGCATTATTCTCGGTCCCGCACATATCTCATATGCGCTACTATCTCGTTTCGCTTGAGCCAGGAAACCTCTGTGTAGGACTCTAAAGACTCGTCAATACGCCGGCAGCAGATGATGATCATATCAAGCACTCACAAGCCGCAAGCGGTCTGCTAAACGTAACGGCCATCCGGGTATTGAGCGATCAGAAGATCGACGAGCAAGCCCGCTCACACTCCAGTGAATCCAACCAGTAACACTACCGTACAGTCCGGTCTGATCGTCTCATATGTCGCATATCTCGCCTAGCGGTGGTAAACGTCAGACCCCAATAGCTAGATAAGTCGTGTTGATATGAGGTCTATAACAGTTCGAGAAACTACTGGTAACACTTACCAGTAAATCTCAGCAACCCTGGCCAGGGATTTCTGGTTATAGCCAATCGAACACAGCGCAACATCAACTCCCTATACCGGGAGAGACGAATCCCCTCCTATCGCTCATTGCCTCCATGTGATTCGGGACTGTACCCAAAAACCACCGTTTTGCACGCCCTCTTGGACGTGGTAAGATGGAAATCAAAGCACAGTGGGAACCACACAAGACTCTATGACGATCTCGGGTCAACAGACTACTTTGTACCAGTGTCACCAGAGAACTGCCATCTGACGTAAGGTATAATACCATCTGGGAGTTCTCGGCGAGTCCGTCCGGTCTACCCAGTCTCCACTGAGCACCCGTATATCATCTCTGATGTCAAACACCAATGGATATGGGATCATCCATCGCCCATCTGTATGGGTCGAGAAGGTATACGCTAGTCTACACTGGTATATCGATGCCCCGTCTCAATACACCCACGACTAGGGACTTTGAAGGATGTACTTATGGACTACCATGTCCCCACTAGTATGATCCGCATCATAGTCGAGGTAGTCAAGTACACATCCTAAGGGCTTTACCAACATGTAACAGAGAGACAATCAGTATACACGTTAAGGTAAAGAGCAACCAGATAGCATATTATCATGTCGAGCAAGAAAGTCCTCCCTATATATGTCCAAGCATCCACTACAATATACATCCTATGTATAGTAATGGCCTCTAGGGCATACATACAACTGACAATCTCCCACTTGCACTAGGGCCATCTGATAGCAGTGGTTGTAGTATCTCATACTCAACCATCCCATAAAAATCTCTCTCTGGGAACAGGCCTTTGTGAGTGGATCCGCTGTGTTGTCCTCTGAGTCTACTCTCCTAACCTCGATCCCTTGGAGATCAAGGATCTCCATGATCAGGTGACACTGCCTTAGAATATGTCTGGATCACTGATGGGACCGGCGTTCCTTGGCATAAGCCACAACTCCATTGTCTCACAATGGTAGGAACGTAGTTCATCTCATGAACCAATATACACCCAAACAGCCTCTTTGGTAGCATGTTAAGTAGCGATGTATCCAGCCTTTGTCGTCTAGTATGTCACGGTATCTAGCTTGGAACTCTTCCAACATACCATCCCTTTACTGAGGGTAAAGACAATGCCTGTGACTGACATTCAGTCGTCTTTATCACTCTGGAACACTTCCAGTGATTCTCCCTAGGATCAACAGATACCATCTCACTGCAACTAGTGAGTGTCCTAATATCCAACTAGATCTATCTCATAGATCCAAATTCCAGGATTTAGTAGGTATCACTTTGATCTTATGTGGAGAATCAGTGTGATAAGCGGAGATTGATCGAGCGTAGCATAGGAAACTCCTTCCCTATCAAGAGTATGTCATCCACGTACTCTACGAGGATCATCACCATACTACCTACTACCTTTTTGTATATACAAGGTTCATCTACCATTTTGATGATGTCAAACTGTTTGACTAACACATCAAAACAGATGTTCCAACTCCGCGATGTCTGCTTTATCCTATAAAGCATCTTGCACACGTTTCCGCTGCTCCTACTGTCTACGAGGCCCTCTGGCTGTGTACTTATAAACTCCCTCTTCTAAAACATCATTTAGAAAAGCAGTCATGACACCCAACCACCAGATATCGTAGTCATGGTATGTAGCCGTGGTAAGTAGGATCTGGATGGACTTAAGCATAGATCCTTAGAAAAGGTTTCATCATAATCCACGCCTGGTCGATGACGAAAACCTTTAACAAGTCAAGCTTTGAAAGTCTCAACTTTTCCATCTACACCAAGTAATCTTCTCAAGATATACTTGCTCCTGATGGGGATTTAACCCTTCAGATATAGCAACCAAAGTCCATACTTTGTTGGTGTATAAGGATTCCATCTCAGATCACTAAGCATCCAGCCATTCTTACAGAGTCCCACTCCTGATGGCCAGCTCGAAACTAGTTGGGTCATCATCTCATGATGCAATCCTCGCTCCCACTGTCATAGAGAAACCGAAGTAGCTCTCAGGTAGGTGAGGAACCCTACTAGATCGGCGGAGAGGCTGAGGTTCGTTGGTATCTATTGAATCCTTTGGTTCTGTCAAATCATCAGCTGCAGTTTTGTATAGCTGGAACCTTTCCAGTTCTACATAACAGACCTTGCCTCGAGCTTGTCCGGATTTTGCTTTTCAGACATAGCCCGGACAACCCCAAATCTTAACCAACTTAAGATATGGGCTCTTCCCTTTCCATATCACATATGAAGTGGTAGGCAACTGATTTGATTCGAACCCTATTCAATAGGTATGCAGCTTCTCAAGTGCATAACTCCCAAAAGGAAATAGGTAACTCAGTATTACTCATCATAGAGCACACCTTATCAAATAGGGTGTGATTGCTCCACCCCGATATACCATCGTTCTTTGGTGTATTCGGAGGAGTAATGCTGAGAGAGAATCTCATTCTCCTTTAGAATAGTCCAGGATTTCCGTGCTCAAGTATTCTCCTCCTTGATCTCATCAAAGGACATAATACTTATACCCGTATTGGTTCTCTACTTCTAACTTATATTCTGTGAATATCTCAAAAGGTTCAGACTTGTGTTTCAACAGGAACATAGGTCTGAATCTCGAAAGATCATCAGAGAATGTAATGAAGTACAAAGAACCAGTCCTGGCATATGTTGACAGGGGACCTTACATACATCAACATGTATCATCCCAAGAGTTTACTAACTCTTTCTCTGTTTCCAATAAACAGAGCTGGTGTCATTATATCTTTGTGACTTGACTGGAAAGTTTCATAAGATGTAAATTCAAACAGATTTAAATATGCATCTAAATGTAACTTCAGCTAGTCAGGTCGCATTGATACGACCTAGTCTACAATACCTCAAGAAAAATTCGTTCATTTCTGAACTCTTCCTCTTGTGTGTGTTCCGTATACTAAGGAACTGTAGTTTGATTTAGAACATTAATGCTTTTAGATAACGTGCCTGAACCGATCAACTTTTGATATAGGAAATGTTCAAAACATTATCCAATAATACAAAATTTTATCATTTCTTTACTGATAAAGAGACTGATATGATTTTGTATATCAGGTTCGGTATCTAATAACATTTGTTCAGAATCAATGTATTGGTAATACAGGGTGACAGTGACCAACAGACTTGGCTGCAATACTTGCCCCGTTTTCTGCCTCATGAAACTTATCACCCGTTCTCAGTTCTCTACCTTTCTGTAGCCCTATGTAACAGATTACATATCTGGGATCCTGATCTGGTATCACATACCCAGGACGTAGAGGATATAGAGAAACAGTTCTTTGTAATGAACACACCCGAAGATGATGCATCATCATGCACTCACTTCGTTTGGGCGGCACGGGAATTCTGGTAATCCCCAATTTCCTGCTCTGTCTTATAACAATTATAAGTTGGAGCGGGACCAACGTTCCCCAGCTCAGTATAACAAGCGGTTTCGGTCAAAAATCCGTATTATTATCTTGATTAAGGCGTGATATGGTCGCTACCTGGAGAGAGAGAGAAGAAAACACTCATCCTGCGCTCTTGCAAGATCAGATTGGTTTTTATTTTATCTAATCAGGATGGCTCCCACTGCTTTTTATCAAATCTTCCTTCAAACCCTAAAAGGAAAGACTAGCGGTGATTAATTACACAATACAAGTTCGCCAATCTTTCAGCCAGGCCAGTGTCGGTACTTTGAGGGAGGTCCCCCGTGCTTTCGCACGAACCTAATTAATGTAAACCTCGTTTTCCCAGAGACGTAACCCCGTTGACACCTTTCTAGACACCTACTTGATCGGCTAATTGTAATGTGTAAAACTCTCCCAGGAGTAACTCTTACTCGCAGCGGGTATCGGGATCCAACTATCTCATAGAAGGTATGCAATCTCATTGCAAATTTCAACACTTGAAATTCCCGATAATTTTGCCCCTACCCTCCTATGACCTTGACAAAGGCCAACAAACCATACGTTGCTAGTCAAGTTCAACCCGTCATTTCTTGATTGAATTAAACCCACCCGCACGGCCCTTGACAAAGGCCAACAAGGTCGCACGACTACCCTAACCCAATCTGCATCATATGCATAAGCAGATAAGCACCAGTCAGTTACCGCACACTGCGCCTTGACAAAGGCCAACAAACGCAGCACGAATACTAACTACTACTTATCTGAAATGACGGAGGGCTACGACAGGTTTTTCTGAAAACCTATTGCGTAATGAACTTGATATCGTTGTAGAATCAAATGATTTTAAAATGGAGTGTTTTTGAAGCTTTTCTAGTTTTGCTAAAGGAGTCACTCCCGGTGAAGGGATCGTCAGTCCTTTCCTCGTCGAATGAGGTGCGGGATATATCATATATATCACTGTGCAAAGCAGAAACTATAGAAGCAATCAAAAGAAAAAACCGAGGGTTGTAGCATCTGCCAGTTATTGCTAAAGGAGTCACTCCCTGTGAAGGGATCTCGGTCCTTTCCTCATCGAATAAGGTGCAGGATATATCATATATACCTCTGTGCAAAGCAAGAACTGTAGCTACCTATTTTATTTTGAAATTCGATTCTACAACATCTTAGGTTTCTTTTCTTTCATTAATCACATTAATGAAGTCCCATCATTTAAGTACCTGAACATCACAGATAAATACGACGTACACTTATGCCATCCGCATTCGCCTCGATGTCCCCTCGTGCACCGTTAGGTTAGGTAACTAACGGGAGAGCGGGGCAGGGCTAGCGCGGGTGTAAAACATAAGTAACGTCTATATAATATATCATATATACTATATACAGTATCTATCACAGAACATCACATGATCACATCACAGATATCGCAGCAGAAGAAACATATGAAATATTGGATATACTAGGACGTCCGTGTTTTCAATACGAGCCAGTATAAAATACGGATTCTACGGTCGTGATGAATAGCCAAACCCACACCCCTAGACCCCTACGAGAGCGGCAAGCAACCCTGCCAATTCTAGAGTTAGGAGACCCGGACTCGACTCCTCGAGTTGGTCTCCCACTGGACTCCAGAACCCGGTTACTTGTGCTCCCCTCCTTGGGTCTATCCTAGTGCGGAAAAGTAAATAATATACAAAAGGTGACAACTTCCGCAACCTGGAAGTGCCCCAATAAAAGAATATTACATACAAGTTTTTACATGAATGAAAATGAAAAACACTCATCTCACATAAAAACCCCCGGCTATTCAAACACGACGATCCAATATAACATATCAAGCAACACATAACATCACATGTCATCAACGTAAGTAAATATGCGCATCCCAATTCTCGTTGACATATAGCAACGAAACCGGCGATATCACATATTACACTTACGGTCACAGAAAAGAAAGTGTAAAACTACAACAGTTGGAATCCGCAACCTCTTTTGACATCACATGCCAAATCAAATGAATTCCTTAGACATCGCATGCCTAACAATTATAAACCCCGTATTTTAGTCTCAAAATCGAAAACACTTTTCAATATAAAGTCGGGCAATTCAACAAGATTCCCGACATCCTGATCGAATGCTCGTCGCAAACTTCAGTAGACGGCCGCACCCCCGATACCGTCGACGAAGTGCACCAAGGCGGAACACCGCTACCGCAAGCACCCGAACGGATGCTTTCGGCGACGGGGTTCTCCTACAGTCACTTGGTCGGGGCTATGGAGTGAGGCTGTCTATTAAGTTTACCCGGCGAGTATCCGCGTACGCTACGTGATTGCGACAGACTTTTGATAACATCAAAATTCCGTGGCAACCGATCAAGTGAGACTAAACTGCTATGTTTATAACATTCATTCAGTTATCTCATAACTACTTATGAATTCCAATTATTGTATCACATTCCGGATAAGTAGAAAATGTTAAACTTTCCGATCGAACAATCGAACACCCAAGTTTTCCCGATACAGCTCAACACATGAAATAAGTCTAAAACATTCAGTTCATGCCTCAGTACCAACGGTCCAGCCGTAGAAGGGTCAAGCCAACGCCTCACATGTGGAAGGTTCAAAGGGCAGTTCAAGACGGTCATATAATCGAGTTAAGGTTTGTTGTCTTCTAGAGGGACCATCGCGTTACTTGCACTACTTAGAACGTCTTTAAACCACGGAAAAATCCAACACTTGGAAATTTTCCAGCAGGGGAAAAATTGGGTATTTATATCCGGTCGAACTTTTTAACACATTCTAAAATTACCCGGAAAAACACATAGACAAAGTTTGATAATCCGATCGAATCTCCGAACTCCCAATACAACCCAGAAAATTCAACTCTTGAATAAATATTAAAAATTCCCAGGAAAACCAGCACTGGAAACTAAGAATTACTGTGCAAAATTCTTTATACAATGAGGCCGTACGGCCGCGGAACCGCCGCACGAGCCATGCTTGTGCCGCGGAACCGCGGCGACTTAGTGGAATTGGGCTGTCGAATTTCACAGTAACTCTTAGATATTCCTGCTGGTTTTTCTGCATATTTTTAATCTGGAAAAAACCACGATTTTCAAAATTGTCCAGAGAGCAAAATTTGGGTTAGGGTTTCGGTTCGATCTCGTCTACACTTCGCCTAAGGCTCTAGCGAGGCTCTGATACCACTGTAGGGTTCCTAGGCACTCCCAAGAGGTCTCACAAGGCATCAACCATGCCAATTTCAAAATTTTACGGGTGCCGAGAAACCATAATACGGATCGTTAACTAGATATCTAGGCGAAAGATGGAACTAGTAAACTACTTTACTAAGAGAACGGAAATACAACCTTTGTAGATCCGGTTCTCCACGTCCATAGCTCCATGATGAAGTCCTCTCCGCTGTCCAAATCGAACCATGACTCTTGCATCGGCTTCAACGGAGAAAAAGCGGGCTAGGTCATCGACGACGATGCCGAAGATGATCTACGTCGAGGCATCACTAGATCAAGCTCCACCTTCACCAAGCCATGAAAACTTGTGAAGGAAACACCCTATACTACTTGGCAAGAGGTAGAGGATGAAGAAATAGGAAGTGGGTTCACTTTAGAATTGGATTTCTCACTCTTTTCATCAAGTTGCCATTGATGAGGCAAGCTTTTTCTTCAAGAAAAAGATGAAGAAGAAGAAGATAATATTATGATAAGTTATTAAAATGAAAAGGAAAATCAACACTTATCATAATACTAACCCTAGTTTAGTGTAGAGAATAGACCATGGTTAGATATGATGGTTAGGATTAAGCAAGAGACAAGAGTGGTGGACTTGGTCAAAGTTTCATGAAGCTTCAACTAAACTACAAATAAAGCCACCATTCTTTTCTTATCATTTCCAAAATGAATAAACAAGTAAATAAATAGATAAGTGAATAAAACAAAACCCTAACCATTATCATGTAACCATGGTTTGATCTTTACACAAAAACCCTAGCAAACATGTATCATCAAACATGATACAATCAAGTGCACAAAAGTATATCACATATACATTGTGCACATCCGAGTGAGAATATCCATTTAAAGTGAACCAACACTAGTTAATGCAAAGTAATATATCAAATATATAATTATGCATTAAATCATTAAATCAACACTTGACACAATGATCCGGTCATGTTGCACACAACCGACTAGTATACAATGTATCGATTTACCGAATCAATCCTTGATTCGATAACTAGGTTATATCGCATACAACCATTCGATACATTCATCGCGAGAATGGAATACGGTATCACATACACGCATTATTCTCGGTCCCGCACATATCTCATATGCGCTCCTATCTCGTTTCGCTTGAGCCAGGAAACCTCTGTGTAGGACTCTAAAGACTCGTCAATACGCCGGCAGCAGATGATGATCATATCAAGCACCCACAAGCCGCAAGCGGTCTGCTAAACGTAACGGCCACCCGGGTATTGAGCGATCAGAAGATCGACGAGCAAGCCCGCTCACACTCCAGTGAATCCAACCAGTAACACTACCGTACAGTCCGGTCTGATCGTCTGATATGTCGCATATCTCGCCTAGGGGTGGTAAACGTCAGACCCCAATAGCTCGATAAGTCGTGTCGATATGAGGTCTATAACAGTTCGAGAAACTACTGGTAACACTTACCAGTAAATCTCAGCAACCCTGGCCAGGGATTTCTGGTTATAGCCAATCGAACACAGCGCAACATCAACTCCCTATACCGTGAGAGACGAATCCCCTCCTATCGCTCATTGCCTCCATGTGATTCGGGACTGTACCCAAAAACCACCGTTTTGCACGCCCTCTTGGACGTGGTAAGATGGAAATCAAAGCACAGTGGGAACCACACAAGACTCTATAACGATCTCGGGTCAACAGACTACTCTGTACCAGTGTCACCAGAGAACTGCCATCTGACGTAAGGTATAATACCATCTGGGAGTTCTCGGCGAGTCCGTCCGGTGTACCCAGTCTCCACTGAGCACCCGTATATCATCTCTGATGTCAAACACCAATGGATATGGGATCATCCATCGCCCATCTGTATGGGTCGAGAAGGTATACGCTAGTCTACACTGGTATATCGATGCCCCGTCTCAATACACCCACGACTAGGGACTTTGAAGGATGTACTTATGGACTACCATGTCCCCACTAGTATGATCCGCATCATAGTCGAGGTAGTCAAGTACACATCCTAAGGGCTTTACCAACATGTAACAGAGAGACAATCAGTATACACGTTAAGGTAAAGAGCAACCAGATAGCATACTATCATGTCGAGCAAGAAAGTCCTCCTTATATATGTCCAAGCATCCACTACAATATACATCCTATGTATAGTAATGGCCTCTAGAGCATACATATAACTAACAAAGCCAACGTCTGTAATGTCAGTTTTTTAAAAATCTTGATTCCAACAACATCAGAAAAGGTTTGATTTATCTTTGTATTGATAAGAATTAACGCAGTCCCATCAATTAATCACACCAGAAAAGAACGAAAATATGATGTTTGTATATGCCATCCGCATTTGCCACTGGGTCCCGTCATCATCCGTTAGGTTACTTAACTAACGACAGAGCGGGGACTGGAATAGCGCGGGTGTAAAACATATACAACATCTACTAGTATATATATCAATATATAATAATCGCTCCAACCATGATTAATGCAACATCACAGAAAAGTAATAAGTATCAAAGAACAATACAAATAATCTGGGATCACCGGGTTTCCTTTGAGCCGCAAATGAAGACCCGACTTTCCTTTGGTCGTGAGGATAGCCTGTGCAATGAAATCCTAGACCCCTACGAGCGCGGCAAGTTACCCGCCAAAACCAGAAATGAGGCAGCCCCCTTCAGTAAAGTGAATGGACCACCCAGCACTTCACGGAATCTGGTAACTTGAGCACCCCTCCTTGGGTCGACCTATACCCCCAGCGAGTGCGGCGAATAGCCCGCCAATTTTAGAGTGAAGCCCCCTCCGTCTCAACGCCATGAGATGCGGGCCCGTTACCCTATAAATTCCGGCTATCCGTGCACCCCACAGCGGAGTAATCGTAGTACAGAAAAGAAAATATATACAACGGGTACATCGACCTCAACCCGGTCGTGCCCCAAAAGAATAATATACAAACAGGCAGTGACGGCAGTCCACATGTCGGACGCTCACCCCGCAATATCAAATGTACAAATACAACCAAACTGCATTACCATTGCACGCAAGCTATCCACCACGACAATCCGCAACATCACAGCACAACACAGAACATCAATGTGAATGTCATGTTCGCAAATCCGTCTAAAAGGGCTATAGCGATTAGACAAGATTTACCGATCAAATGACATTCACGGTCACATATAGAAATGTAATGCACTGCAAAACTTAAACAATGTTAGAAAATATTGACTCCGAAATAACACCGAAAAAGCCCGAAACAACTAGATAAATCCATATCATAACTGGGCTAAAAAAATTTTGTGGCTGAAGAATCTAAATGAAATGGGCTCTGTGATCAATTGGTGAAGGCTAATTAAGTGGCTGCAATTGAAGTGGCTGCTTATGAAATTTGAGTGGAGTTCTTTAATTTTAATGGGCAGTTAAAGAAAACCCATGTACACAAAAGAAAAAACCAACAGCCACTTCAAGGCCCACGAATTTTCATCCACAAAAAAAATAGCAACACTCACTTAATTCCATGCACACTCAAAAACAAACAGAAGCCACCTTTTAAAAAAAAATTCGGAGTTGTTTCGGTTTCGATAAATTAACGTTGTCTAAAAAAACTAGTTTACGGTAAATGGGTGGCTCTGATACCATGTTGGGCTGCAGCAGCGCTCCGGCCGTCAATCCGACGCCAAATGCGGAACAAAATTTTTATCAGAACTTGACGCTACCGCAACCAATACCGAGATCTTTCCATTAACCGTTAACTAGAAAAACTGTAAAAGGTGTTACAGGGATTATACCGATCGATCCGTGTACTTCGGTCTTTAATCCGCTCCCCTAACTTGTTGCGGCTGATCCGGTGAAATGCGCTCTCCGATCTTGCTCGATCTCCGGTCTCGCTCGATCTCCGGTCTCCTCGTCGAAGAATCTTTATACGGGCTCCCGCTTCAAACTGAAGCAACTCAGACATGAATTTTGCTAGCCGACATGTATAAGATGAAGTAGAGAAGAGTGTAGAATACTTTGTCTCAAGACACCAGACGAATCGGACGGAGGTAAATGAAGTTGCAATGGTGTAGAACGTGAGCACAAGAAGAATCATGCAAAGAAATAAAAATGGGTCTCGGCCAAAATTCCTCTCTGGGGATTTTCTTGGTGCTCTGTGAAAATGGGAACCACATGTGGCTGTGGAATTCTCTTGGTCATGAAGTGGCTCACTGTGAAATTAAATGTAGTGGTGTGTGAAAATCTGGTGATGAAAAACAATCACCAAAAAAAATAATCCAACACCCATTCCCCTCACCCATGCTGCCCATGCACAAGCCCATCCCTCACATTGACAAAAACCCATGCCACCTCACTCCCCATTGCCAGCACATGGCCCGGCCGAAAATAAAAAGAATTAGGCAAGCACAAAAGTTTGCTCACATATCACACTTAATTAAACTTTAAACTAAAAGTTTAATCCGAAAAAAGAAATTAGGCAACTTCAAAAATAATTCCGTAATAAATTACAGGATTATCCTACAACTGTATATACATACCCGCATTTGTATTCCGACTGAATACGAATGCAATGAGACAAAAATAATGCTACACAATATAATACTAGGATCCGGCTTAAACAAAAGCCCACTAGCATTATCCGTCCAAAGCATGACACGTGCACAGGTGCACGTGTATGTTCGAACCCTGCCATAAAACCATAAGGCCTCTACAACGTTTCGCCCGAACTTGGGAAACATTCTATAGGGGACTCTAATGACTCATCAATACACTGGCACTGGGTATAACCACAAGCACGTCAGAGGTACAAGTTGTACGTAACGGTTGACTATATATTGAACAAAAGGGAAGCTGGCGAGCGAACTCATCCAAAAACCCTACTGAGCCTGACAATGACATTATCCGTACAGTCCGGCCTGTTCATCTAAGAGTATCTCATATCGAGTCTAGGGTGGTGGATAAAGTCAAACCCCTACTAACGCGATAATTCTTGTCGGTATGAAGCCCATCACCTTCTGAGAAACTATCGATCCTAGATCGGTAATTCTCGACTACCTTGGCCAATGTTTTCTGGTGAAGGCCACCCGTGCACTGCGCGACATCAACCCCCAATACCGGGAAAGACGAATCCCCGACGATCAGCTCACTGCCTCCATGTGGCTTGGGACTGTACCCAACTAAAATCTGTTTACACGACTCCTTTGAGCCATGATAGGGTGGTAATCAAAGCACAGTGGGAACTCACACAAGACAAATGACGATCTCAGGTAGACAGACTAACCTATACACATGTCATCTGGGAACTGCTATCTGACAATAGGTATAATACCAACTAGCAGGTTCCCGGCGAGTCCTGTCCGGTGTACTCATAACCGAATGAGCACCTGTATACATCTTAGGTGAACTAACTGATACCAGTGGCTTGTGAGACCGGCTACCGCCATTCGTCGGGGTGTCGAACTGTATACACTAGTCTACTCTGGAGTATCGATGCCCTGTCTCGAAACTCCCTCGACTTGGGACCTTTTAAGGATGTGCTTATAGACCCCAGCTCCCAAGTATATGATCGCCATCATACTACTGTAAGTCCACGTTACCTGTCCCGGTTCTTTCGGGGTTGCAGAAACGGTGAAAAACGATTTTTAGGGTTAGGGTAACATGGACTAGAAACCGGATCTTTGGTAGACAACACACTAGTAACTAACTACAAGATTTACCTACTCGGTTAGAGGGTTATACCTAGTCTTGAACTCCTTCTCTTCATCTCCTTGGAGTGGGTTTAATGGTTCTCCTCGTCGCCTTCTCTTGCCGAAGAAAGATCCACCCGAGGCCCTCTACCCTAAGCTTCTTCCTCAAACTTGAGGTAACTAAAGTGTTAGGTTTGCTAAACCTTCAACCTTAGGATGAGTAGAGATGAGTTTTGGTGTTTTATCTCAATGACAAATGGTTCTCAACTCATGAGAGGGATTTTGCCTTAAGAGAGAGGAAGAGGATGAGAGCTATGGATGAGAGAGAAGATGCAAGTGAGAATAAGAGAATTTTGCAACCATATCACATATATGTGAATTATTAATTAACAATATTAATCAAAAAGAAAAAGGTGATGGTTGATTTGAGGAGACCATTATCATTTCACATTTAATGATTTTTGCAAAGATCAAAGAGCATCTTTTGTGTGAAATGATTATGGTCAACATTTCAACTTTGGTCAACAAGTCAACCTTGGTCAACAAGTCAACAACCCTAACCATAAATCAATTTCTTTTTAATTAACATTATTAATTATATTTCATAGATTCATTAGGGTTTGGAAAAAGACAACCGTCATCAACCCTAATGAGAATCCTCTGCCTCTGCCTCAGTCAACTGTGCATACACACCCGCATCCATGTTCCGAGGAACACGAATACAATGAGATAAAACCAATCCCAAAACATATACTAGGATCCAGCTTAAACCAAAGCCCGCTACTAATAACAGTCCGGACACCAAACGTGCACAAGTGCGCGGATGTGAACGAACCCCGTCGTAAAATCATGCGACCTCTACTCTATTTTGCCCAAAGGCGAATAACCCTCTTTGTGGGAGTCTAAAGACTCGACACTACGCTGGCAGTGGGTTTAACCACAGACCGCAAGCGGCACTAGCTGTACGTAACGGTCCGCAGGTAGATGCCGATAAGAAGACTGATGAGGTGAACCCATCCGAACTCCTACTGAGCCTGTATGTGACAATCTCCGTACAGTCCGGTCTGTTCGTCTAAGAATATCGCATGGCGGGCCTAAGGGGTGGTAAATGTCAGTCCTCTAAAAGCGGTACAAGTCCATGATCTCTGAAAGACGGTCATTGCTGCGCTGTGCCTCTCGAATACGGTCAAGTAACTGCGGACGTGCACGAAAATGCGCAAGCTTTCCCCCTGTCGGAGTGAACTCGAACTCAACTTGGCTGTTGCATAAAATCTTCCAATCTGCTGACGACTGCCTCTGTACGGTGCGCAAACAAGATAGACTACCCCCGAGCCTCCTACTCAAAGCATCCGCCACTACATTAGCCTTTCCCGGGTGGTACAAGATTTCGCAATCGTAGTCCTTCACCAGCTCCATCCAACGGCACTGTCTGAGATTCAGGTCTCGCTGCTGAAATATATACTTTAAGCTCTTGTGATCAGTGAATATCTGGCACGACTCACCGTATAGGTAATGTCGCCAGATCTTAAGTGCAAAGACCACTGCAGCCATCTCCAAATCGTGAGTGGGGTAGTTCTGTTTATATTTCTTCAACTGCCGTGAAGCATACGCGATCACCCTATCATGCTGCATCAATACGCACCCTAGCCCCACTCGTGAAGCGTCACAATAGACCACAAATCCTCCTGATCCTGACGGTAAAGATAATACCGGCGCCGTAGTCAAACAAGTCCGTAGCTGCTGAAAACTGTTCTCGCACTCCTCCATCCAAACGAAAGGAACTCCCGTCCAGGTCAATCCGGTCAAAGGTGCAGCAATACGGGAGAAATCCTGAACGAATCGCCTGTAATAGCCAGCCAGGCCTAAGAAACTGCGGATCTCCGTAACTGATGTCGGTCTGGGCCACTGCTGAACGGCCTCGATCTTCTTCGGGTCCACACATATGCCATCTCTCGTAATCACGTGACCCAAGAAACCAACGCTGTCCAACCAGAATGCACACTTGGAAAATTTTGCAAAAAGCTGGTGCTCCCTCAAAGTCTGTAACGTAATCCGCAAGTGCTGCTCGTGCTCCTCTCGGCTCCGGGAATACACCAAAATATTATCAATGAACACTATGATGAGCAAGTCGAGATACGGCCAGAATATACGGTTCATCAATTCCATGAATGCTGCTGGGGCATTGATGAGTCCGAACGGCATCACCAAAAACTCATAGTGGCCGTAGCGCATGCGGAAAGCTGTCCTCGGTATATCCTCCTGTCGAACTCGCAGCTGATGGTATCCTGATCGCAAGTCAATCCTCGAAAAATATCCCGCACCCTGAGGATGGTCGAACAAATCATCAATGCGTGGCAAAGGATATCTGTTCCGCACGGTAACTTTGTTCAGCTGGCGGTAGTCGATACACAAATGCAAACTGCCGTCTTTCTTCTTGACGAACAGGACAGGAGCACCCCATGGGGAAACGCTAGGTAGAATAAGCCCCTTATCTAACAAATCCTGCAACTGATCCTTCAGCTCTCGAAGCTCCGCCGGGGCCATCCGATAAGGCGGTATAGAAATAGGCCCCAAACCGGTAATCAAGTCAATGCAGAACTTCACATCGCGCTCAGGCGGTAGCCTAGGCAGCTCATCAGGGAAAACATCAGGGAACTCACAAACAACGAGGACCTGGTCCAACGGAACCTCTGCAGCTCGAGTATCACAAATATACGCTAAGAATCCCAGACATCCCCTCCGTAGTAGCCGACCAGCGCGAAAAGACAAAATCAAGCTGGGAAGGGTGACGTTGCGGTCTCCATGAATAACAAGGACTGGCTCTCTCGGAAAGCTAAATCTGACTGCCTTCTCACGGCAGTCCACCGAAGCATAACAAGTGGCTAGCCAATCCATGCCCAGAAGCACATCAAAGTCCAACATATCAAGGAGAATCAAATCTACCAATGAATCCATCTACCCGATACGAACGGAACACAAACAAAACACAAAACGAGCGACAAACGACTCGCCTACCGGGGTAATAACAACAAGCGGCTGATCTAACGACGACGACTCACGGCCCAACATCGGTGCAAAGTGTGTAGATACATATGAATGTGTGGAACCTGGGTCGAAAAATACCCGTGCGTCGAAAGAACATACTGGTAAGGTACCTGTCACAACGGCGTTGAATGCCTGCGCATCCTGCGGTGTCAAAGCAAGCACTCGGGCCTGTCCTCCACCAATAGCTGGCTGACATCGGCCTCGGCCTCTGCCTCCTCGTCCTATCTGGATCAGACCGCCACTTCCACGGCCTCTGGGTGCATCAAACTGTCGTGGAGCATCGCCGGTGGTAGGAAGTAGGGCTCTCTGGGGAGGAGGTGGTGATGGTGGTAGGGTCACATGTGGAACTGTCGCTGCTCCCTATCGTCTCATCGGACAGTCTCTGATATGGTGGTGCGGACTCCCGCACCCAAAACATCCTGGCGACGGCTGCTGTCCCTATGGATATGAACCATATAACTAACCCCGTCCAATTCCTCTGCCAGGCCCCTCTCTCGGAAAGAATCTGGCGCGCTGCCTCTGCGACGGCACATTGGTGCGAATCCTCTTCGGCCCAGAAACGGCCAAAGTCTGTGATATGCGTGCCTCCATCCGTAATGCCATATCCATAGCAGCCGAATAAGTGTCGAAGTGCTGGGCGCCAATAGCAAGAAATAGCTGGGTGTCAAGTCCCTGCACGAACCTCTTCACTATCTTTTCTTCAGTATCCACCAGATACGGAGCATATCTGGACAACTGCGTAAACTTTACATCGTACTCAGACACCGTCATCCATGGAGTCTTGATCAAGGCCTCAAAACTACGAGCTATGGCATCACGAACGCTCTCTGGGAGGAAACGAGCTAGAAAGACTGCTGTAAACTCGGCCCAAGTCATAGGAGGTAGACCTGCAGCTCGACCTCTCAAGACTGACTCCCACCATCTCTGCGCGATGCCCTCTTGACAGAAACTCGCGAGCTCCACCCATCGATCGTCCGAACATCTGAGCGAACGGCAGATCCTAGCTAAACTGTCAAGGAATGTCTGCGGATCCTCTGCTGCATCGGTGCCCGTGAAGATTGGAGGTCTCAGCCTCATGAAATCCTGTAGCGATACTGGGATAGCCACGGTAGTAGTAGTAGGAGCAACTGTCTGGGCAGCAGGCTCCATGGTAGTCTGTGATGTGGTAGGTACATCCTCCGATCTTGGTGTACGACTGGCCACTACAAAGGATCCCACCATCTGTCGTAGCTCCTGCATACCACCCATCATCTGTCGTAGCTCCTCCATACCAGACTCAAGCCTATCCATGCGGTCTGGGGAAGGTGGATCAGTCTGTCCCTAAGGCGTAGGTATACCACCCTGCTCGGTCCTCATCTCGGACGAGCCTTCTCGGATCTCATCTCGGATGGCAGCCCTCTACGCTCTCGTAGCCTTCGGCGGCATAGTGGCTGGTACAGGAAACAGGATAATAAGAACAGTGCAATAGAATCATAGGATACACGGAATTGAAGAAGGAATTTTCAAGCAAGTATATCCTAAAGTCACTTAGGCGGAGTACCGTATCGCAAGTATGCCGCGGACATACGCACGCTACGTTACCCATCTTAAGTCACTTACTCCATCTACCAAGGGTCATCCTACACTCAAAAAGGTAAAACCTATCGCTCTGATACCAACTTTGTCGCGACCCTCAGGGTACGGAACATGACTGGTATTTAAGTTACGAAACGTCTGAAGGCGTCTGTAACATAAGTAAGCCAAAGCCCAGAAATCAAAACCAAATAAGCAGAAGAGTGAAGGAAAACCAATCAATTGAAAGCGAGTTTATCAAATGAGTCATATCAAGCCTTTTTAAAAACAATATCAATTTTTCCGAAAATTTCGGCAGAGTCTCCTTTGTAAATACTGGCCTCCAAAATGGGTACAACAAGAATATATATAAATACAACAAAAAGGGCATCCCCAAGCGGGAGCTAGCTCTTCGCAACAAGGCGGTCATAAATCCCACGCAATATAAATCAGCAATATGCAAAATAAGCATAAAAAAGGCATAAGTAAGAAGCAACATGCCGGCTCAAGTGAGCTCGACCCCAAAATACAGCATAAAAAGCCCACAAATCTCACAGTCCCGTCTCTAGGTCAATATACAACAATACTGGTAGATACAGTAGATGGAGTACTCTAGATACAAGGAATATACAAGGTGGTACAAAAATAATAATACAACCCACCTACGAGCAAAAGCCTCGAGTCCAGGCAAAAGAGGGAAAAGAAGCGGTGCCCCCGCCGCTACTGTGCTGACGGAGCGGACCTGCAAAAGACTGTGGCACAACGGGGGTGAGTTGCCAACTCGTGAGTAATAAATAACATCTATATAGGCTATCGCAAACATACACACAAGCATCCTAGCATCTATAATACAGTTATGGCAGGATATACTAGCAGGTATGTATGGAACATGAATGTACTAGCAGGTATGAATGCAATATGAATCAACTCGTGATCTGAATATATAGGTACAAGAAGTCATATTTTTCATTTAGGAATCTCTTTTCTTTTAAATTTCAGCACAATACCAATAAAATCAACAAGAATCCGTGTCCAGCATCGACACCTCAAAACTGTCTCAAATCTCATATATCCATATCGTAGTATCTCTGGCCTCATCCGTCCGGCTGACCCATCTCAAATATCAATATCTCTTCATCTCGCGGCCACGATCGGTATCTTCTGGATATCCGCCGTGCCAAAAGAAGTCACCGGTAGGTAGTCTATCCCCTGCCAGGCTCAACGTCAACAACACTGTAGGGTGTTTTTTTCGTCACCCCAGTGAGATGGGAATACGCGCACGCTTGTCAGGCGTACTACAGATTCCCCCGGCCTAGGGTAGGCCGGGGTTTAATGATTGTGGGGATCCGAATCTCCGGCAGCCGCGGACTAAGCTGCCGTTAAATACCCATCGCCTTTGGGGCGAGGGAACCTCCGATTAACGGGTTAAACTGGTCATGCGAACTCAACGTGCGGTGTGCGTGTGTTTTGTTTGGGGGTTTTGGATATATCGGGAGCCACGCAGAGTTTTTACGGGGGTCCCGCTACCCGGATAGCGGGCTGGGGGTCAAGGGGGCTAGCAGCCCCCTTGCGGGGTGCGGGGCAGCGCCCCGTTAGAAATTTTTTTCTAACACGGACAGTGTCATGGAGTACGTGTATGTATAAATTTGTATACATATGTATATATGTATATATGTACACAAAAGAGGGGGAAAAGACATCCAAGGGATGCGCAGATGCGCAAGCGCGCGCGCCACGTGTCGGCACGCGGGCGACTTGCGCACTTGCGCAGTTGCGCAAGCGCGCGCGCCACGTGTCGGCACGCGGGCGACTTGCGCTCACAACAGGCTTTTAGCCTAAAAAGATTTCTCTGAAGAGAAATCAAAGAGGAGTTAGACTCCTGAGTGTTTTTTTTTTTTTTTGTTGGGTTAATGGAAGGGTTCTTCTTCTTCCTCCTGTTGCTTTCTGGATCTTGAAGATCAAGAGATGTAAAATCTCAAAATCTCTCCTTTTTAAGATCTGATGGCAGATCCAAGTTCCCCTTTGTGGGTTTTTTGGTGGAAAACTATTTAGTTTTGAAAAAGGAAGAGTAAAACTCTTGATTTAATTCAAGAGAAAGAAGAAGGTTTTGGAACCTTGAAGAAGGAAGAAAGAGCTCAGCTCTAATTTTTTTTGGAGAGAGAAAAAGTTTTTTAGATATTTTCATTATCTTGCCTTTATAGGCCATACATTTTACACATAGCCCCTTGGGCTTCACAAAATGGCATTTTGCCTATCCCATGGCTCATGTGCCATTTCTTTTTGCACATAAGCCATGGGCTTTACAAAAATTTGGCTTCATGCCCATTTTCTTACATTTATCCATAAAATAAAATAAAAGAAAATGCAACAAAATTATTTATTACAAAATTTTTATCTTGGCACGGGGGGAGGCCGGCCGCTTCATGTTCAGGCTCGACCCGGGCATGGGCCCACTGGGTCTGGGCTTGGGCCCACTTGGCTTGGGGTTGACTTGGATTTTGACTTGGTCAACCGGGGTGTAAATTTTTACCCCAACAAATTGCCCCCCATCAATAAATGCACACCACATATGTGGGTCGTGTGCATGAAATTGATGGATCTTCTTTCACGTGGAGGCGACTTGGTTTGGTTCCCGCTTTTTGGGAAGCTGGCACTGCCCTTTTTACGACATGGACGGTCGTTGCTTGACATGTCTCCGAGACGGAGTGTCCGTGATAGACGTTTTCCCTGGCCCGGAGTTATCTGGTTCCCGCTTTGTAGGAATCCTGCACTGCCCTTTTTGCGACTTGGACGGCCGGTGCTGCCCTTTTTGCGACTTGGACGGTCGGTGCTGCCCTTTTAGCGACGTGGACGGTCGGTGCTGCCCTTTTTGCGACTTGGACGGTCGGTGCTTCCCTTTTTGCGACGTGGACGGTCGGTTCTGCCCTTTTAGCGACGTGGACGGTCGATGCTGCCCTTTTAGCGACGTGGACGGTCGATTCTGCCCTTTTTGCGACGTGGACGGTCGGTGCTGCCCTTTTAGCGACATGGACGGTCGATGCTGCCCTTTTTGCGACTTGGACGGTCGGTGCTGCCCTTTTAGCGACGTGGACGGTCGGTGCTGCCCTTTTAGCGACGTGGACGGTCGGTTCTGCCCTTTTTGCGACGTGGACGGTCGATGCTGCCCTTTTAGCGACGTGGACGGTCGGTGCTGCCCTTTTAGCGACGTGGACGGTCGGTGCTGCCCTTTTAGCGACGTGGACGGTCGGTGCTGCCCTTTTTGCGACTTGGACGGTCGGTGCTTCCCTTTTAGCGACGTGGACGGTCGGTGCTGCCCTTTTAGCGACGTGGACGGTCGGTTCTGCCCTTTTTGTGACGTGGACGGTCGATGCTGCCCTTTTAGCGTCGTGGACGGTCGGTGCTGCCCTTTTAGCGACGTGGACGGTCGGTGCTGCCCTTTTAGCGACGTGGACGGTCGGTGCTGCCCTTTTAGCGACGTGGACGGTCGGTCCTGCCCTTTTTGCGACTTGGACGGTCGGTGCTGCCTTTTTAGCGACGTGGACGGTCGGTTCTGCCCTTTTTGCGACGTGGACGGTCGATGCTGCCCTTTTAGCGACGTGGACGGTCGGTGCTGCCCTTTTAGCGACGTGGACGGTCGGTGCTGCCCTTTTAGCGACGTGGACGGTCGGTGCTGCCCTTTTAGCGACGTGGACGGTCGGTCCTGCCCTTTTTGCGACTTGGACGGTCGGTGCTGCCCTTTTAGCGACGTAGACGGTCGGTGCTGCCATTTTAGCGACGTGGACGGTCGATGCTTGATTTGACTTGCTCTGCTTCTTGCAGTGTTGAGATTGGATTCTGACTTGCTCCGCTTTCTGCGGTGTCGGAGTGGAAGTTGACTTGTTGATTTTGATTTGGGTTGACATCAGCATCGCTATACTGGAATATGGTACCAGGAGCGAATCATCATCTGTCATGGGGAGGATTTGGGGATTTTTTGGTTTTTGTTTGGCATCTGCATTGCTGCACTGGAATAATGCCAGGAGCAACTCATCATTTGCCCCGAGAGGATTTGGGAGAAATTGGGATTGTTTTACGCCCGTGGATTGTATACGGTTTTGCAGGATGTATGATCCAGACCGTAGGGCCGGAAAAATTTCTGGATTTTGTCGGCGTCTGCATCGCTGTACTGGAATATGGTACCAGGAGCGACTCATCATTCGCCGTTGGGGTAAGGGATTTGGAATTTGGTTGGCGTCTGCATCGCTGCACTGGAATATGGTACCAGGAGCGACTCATCATTCGCCATTTGGGGATTGGGGAGCGATGGCTTAGGAGACAGGTTTAGATCCCTATCGCCTAAGACTTTTCAATTTTATGGGCCGTGAGGGTCCCATAAAAACATTTTCTCCCTACGGGTCGTAAGGATCCCACAGGTGTATTTTCTCCTTAGGAGTCGTGAGGACTCCTAAGTGTGTTTTTCCTTTATGAGTCGTAAGGATCCCACAAAGGTTTGTTCTCCTCATATATCGTGAGGACACATGAGTGGGTCTTATCAATGGAGCATCATTCCCAAAGCGGAGACCGGCCGCATAACTGGTGATTACGGTGGGGCATGGGTATGATGAGAATTATTTGAGCCCGTGGATTGTATACGATGGTCAATTTGGGGACCCACCGTAGGGCCGGAGAATTTTGAGAAATTGGATTTTGGTTGGCGTCTGCATCGCTACACTGGAATATGGTACCAGGAGCGACTCATCATTCGCCGTTTGGGGACTTGGAATTTGGATCTTGTTTGGCATCAGTATTGCTGCACTGGAATAATGCCAGGAGCAACTCATCATTTGCCTCGGGAGGACTTGGGATTTGGGTTTTTGGTCGGCATCAGCACCGCTAACACTGAAGCGAAATGCCAGGAGCGGATCATCATTTGCCGTTGCCCGTTGGGGAACGATGGCTTAGGAGATAGGTTTGGGTCCCTACCACCTAAGGCTTTTCAATTTTATGGGCCGTGAGGGTCCCATAAAGCATTTTCTCCCTACGAGTCGTAAGGATCCCGCAGGTGTATTTTCTCCTTAGGAATCGTGAGGATTCCTAAGTGTGTTGCTCCTTTGTGAGTCGTAAGGATCTCACGCAGGGGTTTTCTCCTCACAAGGTCGAGAGGACTTTGCGAGTGTATTTCATCTCTTTTCACAAGTTTGCGCCCTTTCGGGTTTTCGCAGACTCGCCGGTAGTCCTGCTGTTTTTACTCACGGAGCCCTTTCGGGTTTTCATCCGTGCCCGTTTTGCTTGTGGACATACCGTTTTTTTTTGTTTTTTTTTTGTTCTTTTTTTTTGTTTTGTTTGTTTTTTTTTGTTTTTTTTTTTTTTGCCGCTGGTGGGACTTTAAAAGTAGTCTCACCGGAAGGATTTGGGAGAAATAGGGGTCATTTACGCCCGTGGATTGTATACGGTTTTGCAGGATGTCTGATCCAGACCGTAGGGCTGATGTGCTCAATTCGCCTGCGACTTGGAGCATTCATGTGTAGTATTTCTTGAGATATCGTCCATTGATGGGTGGCATGGGCCTTTCTCCCTCGGCACTTATTAGTTGGTAGGATCCTCCGTCGAACACTTTCTCGATGACGTATGGTCCCTCCCAGTTCGGCTCGAATTTTCCCTTGGCATGTCGATTGGGGATGATCGGTCTTTTGAGGACCAACACCAATTCACCTTTCTTGAAAGCGCGGAGACGAGTTATCTTGTCATAGGCCCGTGACATTTGGGCTCGGTATAGCTCCAGATTTTGCTGCACCGCGAGCCTCTTTTCTTCGAGGGCATCGAGTTCTTCAAGTCGAAGGAGCACGTTTTCTTCCTCCGTCAACTCATGTTGGACGGCCATTCTTAAGCTTGGGACTTCGACTTGGAGGGGGAGGACCGCCTCCACTCCGAAGAGCAATGAGTATGGAGTGGACTGTGTTGGAGTACGGTGCGTGGTACGATATGCCCACAACGTCTCGTGAAGTTTGAGATTCCAGTCTCTCTTGTTGGCTGAAGCATTTTTCCTCAGGAGCTTGCATAGAGTCTTATTGAAGGCTTCGGCTAGCCCGTTGGCTCTTGGATTATAGATGGAGGAATATCTCCAGTCTATCTTGTGCTGAGTAGCGAACCTTGAGACATTGAAGCTCTTGAAAGAAGGCCCGTTGTCAGAAATGATTCTTCTTGGTGTACCGAAGCGGTATAGAATATTATGCTGGAAGAATGTCAGAATATCCTTTGTCTTAACTTCTTTTAGCGGGACAGCTTCAGCCCATCTGGAGAAGTAGTCTGTCGCGGCCAGTATAAACCGATGGCCTTTGGATGACGGAGGATCAATTGGGCCAACAATGTCGGTGCCCCAGACTTCGAAGGGCCACGACGCCACTGTAAGATGCAATGGATTGGGATGCTTGTGAATAAAATCACCGTGAATTTGGCAGATATAACATTTCTTTGCATGCTCTCCGCAATCCCGTATCATGGTGGGCCAGTAATACCCAAGCCGTTTAATTTGAAGTCGCATCTTGGGGCCAGATTGGTGAGCACCGCAAACGCCCGAGTGGACATCTTTCATGACCTTTTGGGCTTCGGCCAATGACAGACACCTGAGCCAGAGTTGGTCATATGACCTGCGGTATAACGTGTCATTTACAAACACGTATCGGAGAGCTCTTTTCTTCAGCTGAATCCTCGCAGATTTTTCTTCGGGCAGCTTGTCGTATCGGAGGTACTCTATGAAGGGTTCTCTCCAATCGGGCTCGTCTTGGATGATCGAAGCTTCTTCCGCAGGACTGCTCTTCTGTTCCGCGCTTTCCTCTTCTCGTAGAGAGACTGGGGGTAGAATTTGCCGGCTCCTGACTGTGATCAGAATTTCGTCCATGTCAGGATCAGCCAGCTCCTTGGCTAGGCGAGCGAGTATATCGGCTTTTCCGTTCAATGCTCTAGGGACTCTTGTTAGTTCGATATGAGTGAACCGTTTCATGAGTTCCACCACCCGGCTTCTGTACCGAGCCAACTCGGGTTTGTATATCTTATAGTCGCCGCTTACTTGGTTGACGACAAGCTGGGAATCACCGTAAACCCGTAGCCGAAGGATTTCCATTTCTATGGCGAGCTCCAAACCAGCTATCAGAGCTTCATACTCGGCCTCATTGTTTGTGCGAGGCTCGGTGAGAGCAAAAGAACGCCGTAGGGTTCCCATTGATGGTGTGATAAACACCAATCCTATCCCTGCTTTTATCTCCGGGACGCTTGATTTACTGGAGGTTCTTATCGATGAGGCCCCATCGAAGTAGAGCTCCCAACACGGCTCGTCATTCTCGAGGTGCAGCACTTGTTCGTCGGATAACTCACAATTTAGCGGCGACCCTTCTGGTATGGGATGAGCAGCGAGAAAGTCTGCAATAGCTTGCCCTTTTACTGCTTTCTGAGGGGTATAAACTATGTCAAACTCAAGTAGCATGACAGCCCATATTGCCATTCTGCCGGCTAGGCTTGCTTTGGTCATCAAGTGTTTGAGCGGGTCGACCTTGGAGATCAGCATAACCCGATGAGCGAGCAAATAGCGCCTCAGCTTCTTCACAGCAAATATTAGAGCCAGGCATTGCTTTTCGATTGGGGAATAGTTGTGTTCCGCCCCGACTAGAGTTCGACTGAGGTAGTAGAGGGCATTTTCCTTTCCCTCCTCGTTATTCTGGGCGAGGAGCGCACCGAGTGACTCATCTAGCGCGGCAGTATAGAGAATCAGCGGTTTATTTGGAATGGGAGCGGCCAGCACTGGAGGGTGCAACAAGTATTGTTTGATGCTTTCGAACGCTGCTTGACATTCGGTATCCCAGATAAAAGGAGCTCCTTTCTTCATGAGCTTTGAGAAGGGCCTACATCTCCCCGATAAATTTGAGATAAACCTCCGTATATAAGCAAGCTTGCCTTGAAAAGATCTTAGCTGCGTCAGACTCTTCGGAGGAGGCATCTCCATGATGGCCTTTATCTTTGATGGGTCAACTTCGATCCCTCGATGTCGGACTATGAAGCCCAGGAATTTTCCCGATGACACGCCAAAAGCGCACTTCAGAGGATTCATCTTCAAATCGTATTCCCTCAGTCTGGTGAGAACGGTCCTGAGATCTTGGATATGATCGGCCTTGGCTTTAGTCTTGACGACCAGATCATCAACATAACATTCGATGACTTTATGAATTAGGTCATCGAAGATATTGGTCATTGCCCTTTGATATGTAGCACCTGCGTTCTTCAGTCCGAACGGCATCACCTTGTAGCAATATATTCCGATCGGAGTTCGAAATGCTGTGTGCTTCTCATCCTCAGGCGACATCTTGATCTGATTATATCCAGAAGAGCCATCCATAAAAGTGAACAGCTCGTAATTTGAGGTGTCATCGACCATCATTTCCATGACCGGTAGCGGAAAGTCGTCTTTAGGACATGCCTTGTTGAGATCCCTGAAATCGACACAAACTCGGATCTGCCCATTTTTCTTCTTCACTGGGACTATGCATGTGATCCAGTCCGCGTATTTCTCTTCCCTGATGAAGCCGGCATCGATGAGCTTCTTAGTTTCCTCGATGAACTTTTCTTCTAGTTCCCTTCTCATTCTTCGAGGAGCTTGCTTGACTGGCTTAGCATCAGGAGATATAGCCAATTTATGTATGGCCACTTCAGGGGAAAGGCCAGGCATTTCTTTGTATGTCCACGCGAAGCAGTCGACGAACTCATGCAGCAGGGCAATTATCTGCGCTTTCATTTCCTCTGATAAGAGCGAGCTGATGTAGGTCGGCCTTGGATTATCGGGCGTTCCTAAGTCAATCTCGGTTAGCTCGTCAAAGGTTGCTTGTCCGCCATCTTCGAGCTCTTGAGGAGCTTCTTCTGGCTCGGCTATCTCGTCGTCATCATTTGATCTTTCACTGGCCTCACCAACATGGATCATGTAGCACGCTTTGGAATCAGGTTGAATGTAGCCTATGCCCCGTCTATCTGGAATTCGTCCATCGATGAGTGCTCGGACCTGGGGCGGATGCCATAGCCCTTCGTAAAACTTTGCTTCGGACTCCGTTTGATATAACCGGCATCCGCACTTCTTAAAGTATTCCCGCATCTCGGGCGCATAGTATCTGGGATTGAGGACGGCTCTTATGCCTCTCTCATAGGGAAGGCACGCGACAGAAAGATCGTCCGGGTGCACAACGGGGTTTGACCCATAAAACAAGATGCCCTTCTGTCCACTTTTCCTCCCGGGAACGTAGAAAGTTTTCAGCTGGTCCACGGTGGAGATTGATAATGCATCGAGCTCTTTCCACATTTGCTCTGGTACCCTTGTGATAGCCAGGGACCCTTCTGCGACTTCGAATGTCTCTCGTAGTTTCGCTTGCTGCATGGGGGGTCGATCTGCACAGCTGTCGCACGGCAGGTCCTCTTCTTCTGACTCTTCAGTGTCACTGCCAAGATGAGGGCGGACTTTGCTGCTAGATGGGCCTTCAGTAACAGATTCGTCCGTATCGCTGCCGAAACGAGGGCGAGTTTTATGGAAGGACGGGCTTCCAGCGTCGGAGTCATCAGTGTCGCTACCGAAATGCGGGCGCACTTGGGCATTTTTGCTTTTGAAAGTGACAGCCGGCGCAGATTTGCTTTTGAGCCTTGGGGCTGGTCTATCCTCAGTCAGTTGCGGCTTAGCATTTTGGTGGTTCATAAAGTACCGAGAATCTTCATAGCGGACTTCATGCACACCGAACGGCTGGATGTCTCCGTCAATGCGTCTTTCTTCGCCATTTTTAGTATACTTCATGCATTGATGGAGAGTTGACGGAATGATGCCGTAATCGTGGAGCCACGGCCGCCCCAAGAGAATCTTATAAGACGTGTCAGCGTCGATCACGTATATCTTAGCTTCAGTTTGCAGATCCCCGAATTTGATTGGCAGAGCTATGGACCCCAGAACTTGCTGGCAATTTTGGTTGAAGCCTTGAATGACAATCCTTTCCCTTGACAGATGTCGGACGTCCATTGATAAACTCTTCAGTGTTCGCAGGTTCATGATGTTCACTGAGGACCCCGGATCAATCAATATGCGATTAATTCGATCTCCGTCGCTGTACCCGGTCACGTAAAGCGGCCGATTATGCTCAGCTGTTCCCAGTAGCAAGTCTTCATCCTTAAATGTGACTGCGGCGGCATGCAAAGCGTGCTGGGCTTCTTTCATATTAATTTCCGCAAAGTGGGCCTGATACCGCTCGGGGTTTTGTAGAGCGTGGATGAGAACATCTCTAAGCTCCTTAGATAGGACCAAGGCGTCGTAGATGCTCAGGAGAGACGGAAGCTTCCGGAGATGCGCCAAGACATTATAGTCCACCGAGGAAGGACTTATGTTTTCATCAGCCGGTTCTCTGCCATCTTCTTCATTAGCGACTTGTTTTTCCTTCTCTTTTGGGGCGTTGCCCTGATTCGGCGGTAGAGCCCTGCCGCTTCTGAGCTGGATTTGATTGGTCGTTGTGGCGAGCTCCTCATCCTCTTCGGGAAAACAAAGATCATCCTCGGAGTCGCTGCCAAGATGGATGGGGTAGCAGGTCACTACTGGGATCTCTTTATTGGAGTCTTCTTCTAACTCCTCCAGAATTTCAGCCGCTTGTACAGGGAAGAACTCCTTAAATTGAATCAATGTTCTTTCCTTTTGTTCATATTCTTCGAGGGAATCGACATATTTTTGAATGGTCGATCTCCCTGCAGACTCTTTTTCGCGCCGAGCTGCACTTTTCTTCTTCTTGAGCTTCTTGGATTTTGAGCCTGATGGAGCCGCATAGGCAGCTGGACTGGTAGGCTTCTTCTGTCCTTCCCATTCCATCCTGGGCTCTTTCTGAAGTAGCTTTAGCATCTTCTTCGTCTTATTAGATATGTGCGTACTCCACGGAGGCCACGATGAGTCAGTTTCATTTCTTAGGGCCGCGGGTTCGGCTGTCTGCTCCCAGAAGGCTTCGGCTTCCGTCTGTATAAAGTTGGCGGTTGCAACTTGATTGTTCACCAACACGCTTTTGGATAGCTCGATCTCTCCAGCCTTGTACTGCTTCTCGACCCAGTCTTTGAAGATATAGCAATCCTCGATCGCATGGCTCACTACTCGGTGGTACGGGCAATACAGAGGATTGTCGGTCATTTTTGCTTCTTGGGGTCTTTTCGACTCCGGCAATTGTAAGCCGTTGTTCAAGGCATCTTTAAATATCTTGCGGACCTTGTCCCTTCTGAAAGAGTATACCTTGTTCTTTTTCTCCTCTAGGGAAGGCCCATCTCCTCCCAGCAATGGCTTTCGCGACCGGTTGGTTTTGGATTCGCCCGCCCTTCGCTTTTCTTCATTGTCGGACGCATTGAAGACATTGGTACTGCTGGAACTCCCGCTTCTACGGTTGTCGTCCCGCTTGCTTTTCCAGGTTTTGTCTCTCTGAGAGTCCGGCGGGGACTCTTGCTTCGAGCGTTCTAGCATTTGAACTTTCTTGGTTAGCTCCTGAAATGTCTTGAGGCCCGCTGTACACAAGAATGGGACCATCCAATTGCTGAGGTTCCCAATGAGAAGGCTGACGGACTGGTCCTGCTCCAGCGGCGGTTCGCATTTGACTGTGAGATTACGCCATCGGGCGATAAAGTCGGTGTTGCTTTCATTCTTCCCCGGCTTAGTCCTCACAAGGTCGGCAATGGAGATTTTATCACTGACACTCATGAACCTTTGCCGAAACAGGGACTCCATTTGGGCAAAGGTAATGACGGACCCGTCCGGTATACTCGCATACCAGTCGAAGGCGACGCCGGTCAGGCTGTTGACAAACTGACGAAGAAGGAGCGCGTCATTGCCCCCTGTATTTCCGCACGATGCTTTGAAGTGGGCGACGTGCTGATTTGCATTCCCCGTTCCATCAAATCTTCCGAACTTAGGAATGACGTAGCCGCTTGGGAACTCAATCAGATCGTACTGCGCGGGATATGGCCGCCCACTACTGCCAATTTCTTTTTGAGCTTCAGCCTCGGCCACCAATGTTTTAACCTTGCTGGTGACCAAATCCATTATCCGATCCTGTGTTAGCGGGATGGTGCTATCTGGGGCCAAGGCGTCCCCAGAAGCGGAATGTAGCCGGCTTTCATTTGGCTCGACCAGTCTTAGTCCCAAAGGAACAGGCATTGGCTGCCTCGGATTGTCATCACCCGGCTGATTAGTAGCGGCTTGTGCTTGTTTAGGAGGCGCTCGAGCAATTTGAGCCGTAAGCTGCATCACCACGTTCGTTAAGTCGTCAATCTTCGAATAGAGCTTGGCCATCTCTTTATCTTTGCTCCTGAGCTGTTTTCGAAGTTCTTGAAGCAGCTCTTGCTCCGCAGTCCTAGGGCGGAAAGTCGGCTCTTCCTCGCTGTCCGAGCTTGACTCTGCATGGACCGAGGGGTCTTTCTGCCTATCATCCTCATCGAGAGGGTTTTCTTCATCCAGCAGGGGCAGCTGTTCTTGGGCAGCGGCAACCACATTCGGGCTAGATTGAGCTTGGGATGTGGTGGCCCCATCCTTGCTTTTGCTGCGAAGGTTGTCGCTGGGGCGTCCTCCCGCCATATAGACCGTATGGATGATATATCCGGCCGTCTTTCTATCATTGGCAGTTGATTTCGTGGATCGCTGTCTTGACCCCCTTGTTTCGGTAGCTGGTAGTCGATTGAAGGCGTCTGGCTTAACCAGTTTCTTGAATGGTGCTGGCGCTTCTTTTCTGGGTTTTCCCCGCTGCTTTCGTGCGGCACAGAGTGCTTCATAGACTCTTGATGAGACAGTGTCATACTTTTTCTGTTGGGGCCGGGACACGTCTCTTTGCGGCACTGTTCGGACTGCTGTCTTCTTGATTCTGGCGGTCATGGCATTGTTCTGAACCCACTTTAGAGGCTCGAAGGAATTGCTGATTCTTACGTCCGACTCAGCTGTCGTCGCGAGGCAACTCTGCACTTGGAACTTCACACGATTCCATTTGGCCGAAGCCTTGGCCCTTTTGTTGGCTCGATACCTGAGCCGCTTCTGCCTTAACTTTTCTGTTCTAAGCACCTTGCAGACTTCGGCTTTCTGGGAAGACGCCGCATACCGGTTGATGGAGGGCCTTGGAGATACACCCGATTGTGCATTTGTTGGAGTCATCGCCTGAGCTCGTCCGCGACATTTGTTGTTGCCCTTTGCACCGGAAGTCTTGCCCCCAGCTAGAGCGTCAGGGAATCGTTCAGACACCATCTTAAGTTTCGGTTGTGGTGCCTTAGCAATCACAACATTCGGCCTCTTGCCCCTTGGGACCGGCTTGACCACCTGTTCCGCCGGGATTTCCGCCAGATGAGCACTTCCAGCAGGGTAGATGATGACGGAGCCAAACTGGCGGGGCGGTTCCTCCCACTGTCGACTGAGGCTTGCGGGGAGAACCACACGAGCGTTGATCTTGACCACGTACAGAATCGGGGTCGCATTGGAAGTTGAATTCGTCTGGGGAGACATTGTCGTCGAAAGTTGATTGCTGCACGGAAAAAAGAACATCATTTCAGTATAGGCAATCGATATGTATATTGATTGAGTTCGCATGAACGTTTAACCCGAAATATGGGAGGAGAGATTGGTCCCACCGGGCGTGCCAGAATCTGTAGGGTGTTTTTTTCGTCACCCCAGTGAGATGGGAATACGCGCACGCTTGTCAGGCGTACTACAGATTCCCCCGGCCTAGGGTAGGCCGGGGTTTAATGATTGTGGGGATCCGAATCTCCGGCAGCCGCGGACTAAGCTGCCGTTAATTACCCATCGCCTTTGGGGCGAGGGAACCTCCGATTAACGGGTTAAACTGGTCATGCGAACTCAACGTGCGGTGTGCGTGTGTTTTGTTTGGGGGTTTTGGATATATCGGGAGCCACGCAGAGTTTTTACGGGGGTCCCGCTACCCGGATAGCGGGCTGGGGGTCAAGGGGGCTAGCAGCCCCCTTGCGGGGTGCGGGGCAGCGCCCCGTTAGAAATTTTTTTCTAACAGGGACAGTGTCATGGAGTACGTGTATGTATAAATTTGTATACATATGTATATATGTATATATGTACACAAAAGAGGGGGAAAAGACATCCAAGGGATGCGCAGATGCGCAAGCGCGCGCGCCACGTGTCGGCACGCGGGCGACTTGCGCACTTGCGCAGTTGCGCAAGCGCGCGCGCCACGTGTCGGCACGCGGGCGCCTTGCGCACTTGCGCAGTTGCGCAAGCGCGCGCGCCACGTGTCGGCACGCGGGCGACTTGCGCACTTGCGCAGTTGCGCAAGCGCGCGCGCCACGTGTCGGCACGCGGGCGACTTGCGCTCACAACAGGCTTTTAGCCTAAAAAGATTTCTCTGAAGAGAAATCAAAGAGGAGTTAGACACCTGAGTGTTTTTTTTTTTTGTTGGGTTAATGGAAGGGTTCTTCTTCTTCCTCCTGTTGCTTTCTGGATCTTGAAGATCAAGAGATGTAAAATCTCAAAATCTCTCCTTTTTAAGATCTGATGGCAGATCCAAGTTCCCCTTTGTGGGTTTTGTGGTGGAAAACTATTTAGTTTTGAAAAAGGAAGAGTAAAACTCTTGATTTAATTCAAGAGAAAGAAGAAGGTTTTGGAACCTTGAAGAAGGAAGAAAGAGCTCAGCTCTAATTTTTTTTGGAGAGAGAAAAAGTTTTTTAGATATTTTCATTATCTTGCCTTTATAGGCCATACATTTTACACATAGCCCCTTGGGCTTCACAAAATGGCATTTTGCCTATCCCATGGCTCATGTGCCATTTCTTTTTGCACATAAGCCATGGGCTTTACAAAAATTTGCCTTCATGCCCATTTTCTTACATTTATCCATAAAATAAAATAAAAGAAAATGCAACAAAATTATTTATTACAAAATTTTTATCTTGGCACGGGGGGAGGCCGGCCGCTTCATGTTCGGGCTCGACCCGGGCATGGGCCCACTGGGTCTGGGCTTGGGCCCACTTGGCTTGGGGTTGACTTGGATTTTGACTTGGTCAACCGGGGTGTAAATTTTTACCCCAACAAACACGACCTTCTCGCCCCGGGGTACCTTACCGGGCCTGCCATGTACCCGAGACGGTTCATCCAACTCCTCGAAACGGGTCTCGAAAACCACAGCAAACTCATGGTGGAAGACACTCACATCACTAGAAAACCGCAATTTTGCATATTTTAAAAAGGGTAATAAGTTTTAGAAATTTTGCGGCTTTCCCTCGAAATACAGAAATTTTATAAATCTCAAGAAATCATCATGAATGCATACATCAATGATAATGAATGCATATGGTATTAATGTTCAAGTTACAATGTATGATTAATAGACTAGGCATGAGCAAATGATATAATGATATACATGCACATGAATAGCAATTCTACGATGTTATTTTGAGGATTTATTGCAATAGTACAGTTTTAGATATCAAATATGGTGAAAATATTCTAGATTATAAGTTATCTAGTGTCGTGGCATGGCAATTACCAGGGCGTGTGTGTACGCATGAATAGTGCTCGTGCTGCATATAAAAACCCTGGCAATGGTGCAGGTGTCCTATAGAATAGGTTCGCATATGTATGTCAAATAAAGCATGGATGTTGCAAGATATTACGCAAGCATTTACTCCTAATTACTGATATCACTAGAAATCTTTAAACAACTTAAACTATCGGGCGACTTGTGCCATCCAAACGATAGTCCCCCGTAGATGTTATATCTACTCATCGGAATCCCCAGTTAGCTATGGCCAATCACCGCCTTTCCTTTTCGTACCGCGTCCGAAGTCTCCGCGACCGAACGTGGAATTTGCACCAATACAAAACATAAGGTTACATATCATGAAACGACACAAATCCCAAACGAAAATATCAACGTTCACGAGTTAGGCACAACGTGCACAAGGTCCGGGGAACACGAAAATCACAAAAACTAACTATAATCGTCGTTTTGGGGACGCCTGGCAAAACTAAAACCCAATTAACCCAAATTCAGTATTCACACATCCTAAATGTCATAGGATATGCAAAAAATATTATCAAGATATCACAAATACATCACCACAATATTTTAATAAAAACTAGTAAGCACAAAAGACTTCCAAATTCGTGCAAACTTCGCGGATTTGCAATAAAGCGCACAAAACATCGCGCAAACACCCAAGTTAACCATAGATAGCCACTACACTAATTTCCAACACGCTAGCAATGCTTCAAAACCAAATTTCCAAAAGCAACCCTTTCTTGATTTTTATAAATAGCAATTGAAATCAAAATTTCACACTAAAATAACTTAGATTAGCATAATTTGAAGCCACATAAGCAAAGTAACCCCATTGATTAGGTTAGTTAAGCACTAGATAGCAAAATAAATTAATTAACCCAATAATGGTTTTCTAAACCCTAATTAAAATTTCAAGACATGAACTTTTAAAACCTAGACTAGAAATTAACACTAATATTTACACTAAAACAACTCAATTAAAGAAATCTAACAAAAAGAATTTAAATGGGTAAGGATTATACCTCTAGATCTAGAGATCTAGCAAGAAATTTTGACTCCAAAGATGGTCTTCTAGCATCCATGATCCATGTAAGAAAGGTTAAGAAGAATGGATGAAGGATTTGGTTTGAATTTTGAATAAATTGTGGATTTTTGGAGCAAATTTTGGATGAACTTTGATGGAAGAAGAGTGGAGATTTGGGGCTGTTTTTTCTGCAGGAATTCAGCAGTGAGGGAGTGGGGAGAAGTGTGGGGAAGTGGGGGAAAAATTCCAAGTCAACCCTCTCATATTACCATAATACCTTTACCTTATAAATATATATATATATATATATAACCATTTTTAACCCATTCCTCACATGATTTAAGGTCAAAAAGTGGGAAAGAAAATTCTTGGGCTGCTACAACAGTGTGGGGCCGACCAAGGGTAGTGAGGGTGAGTGTGAGAGACTTTACAAAAAAATTCTATGCAAAAAGACCACCCACAATACCATATTTGCAAGTTTTAGCTAAAAATAATTATATTTTTGTTTCCCATAATAAAAAACAATTAAAACTTGAAATAAAATACTAAAAAATTATATTACAAACTATATTTTAATTAACATGATTTTAAGATTAAAATTAGCTCATTTAAATTTGTATTTATCGCTAATTTAATGTATTTTTTTACCGGCTTAAAATAATATTAAAAATTGAAAAATTAGGGAAAAATTTTAAACGACCAGAATTTTATAAGTAACTCATTAGCTACTAAAAACTAGCAATTACCTATCCAAAATAGGTATAATTAGGCCTAAACTGCAAAATAACAAAAAGGACGATTTACGGAAAAATACCGAATTTTCACCAATTTTCGGGAAAACACCAAAACGACTTTTCAAGGCGTTACAATCTTCCCCATAAAGAAATTCGGTCCCCGAATTTAAAAATATAGCTACACGTACCTTCAAGGAGATGGGGATATTTCTTCCTCATCTCGTCCTCGGTCTCCCAGGTGACCTCCTCGCTGCTCGGGCCACGCCAAAGGACCTTGACGGTCAGTATAACTTTCGATCTCAATTTCTTCACCTGCCGATCCAGGATGACCCCCGTTTGCTCTGCAAAAGAAAGGTCGCGCTCTAGCTGGACTGTCGGGTGCTGAATCGCATGTGAAGGGTCGTGAAGGTACTTGCGGAGCATCGAAACATGGAAGACGGGGTGAACATCGGGAAAGCTGGGTGGAAGTGCCAAACGATACGCAACTGTGCCGACATGCTCGAGGATCTCGAAGAGACCTACAAATCTGGGACTAAGCTTTCCTTTTCGTTCAAATCGCATCACGCCCTTCATCGGAGAGACCCTCAGAAAAACATGATCGCCAACTGCGAACTCTAGTCTGCGACGGCGCCTGTCTGCATATGATTTCTGCCTGCTCTGAGCCGCTCTCATCCGGTCTCGAATCAACTGTATCTTCGCGGTCATCTCCTCAACAAGCTGTGGCCCCAATATACTGCTCTCGCTGAGCTCTGTCCAACAGACGGGCGATCTGCATCTCCTCCCATACAATGCCTCGAAAGGTGCCATCTGAATAATATCCTGGAAGCTGTTGTTGTAGGAGAACTCCACTAAGGGTAAATGATGATCCCAGCTACCTCTGAAGTCTAAAACGCACGCTCGGAGCATGTCCTCAAGAGTCTGAATAGTCCGCTCTGACTGGCCGCCGGTCTGCGGATGAAATGCCGTGCTGAAACTTGAACGGGTGCCCAATGCCTCCTGAAGTAGCTGCCATAGTTGGCTGGTAAACTGGGTGCCTCGGTCGGGACATGATACACGCCGGGACTCCATGCAGTCGTACGATCTCGTCGATGTAAATCTGGGCATACTGAGCAAAACTGAAAGCCGTCTTCACTGGAAGGAAGTGAGCTGCTTTCGTCAATCAATCCACGATCACCCAAATGGAGTCGTACCCTCGACTGGTCCTTGGTAGACCCACAATGAAGTCCATAGAAATCTACTCCCATTTCCACTCCGGAATGGGCAAAGGCTGCAACTCTCCTGCTGTCCTCTGGTGCTCGGCCTTGACTTGCTGACAAGTCAGGCATCTCAATACGAAGTCTGTGACGTCCCTCTTCATCCCGTCCCACCAATAGACATCTCTCAAATCATGGTACATCTTGGTGGAACCCGGATGAACGTTGTATGTCGATCTATGCGCCTCCTCAAGAATCTCACGCCGCAGTGCTTCAGAATCTGGTACGCACAGTCGATTCCCAAATCGCAGTACTCCCTGATCATCGATCACGAACTCGGAATCTCTACCACGCCTAATCTGCTCCATGATCTCTGAAAGATGGTCATCGCTGTGCTGTGCCTCTCGAATACGGTCAAGTAACTGCGGACGTGCACGAAAATGCGCAAGCTGTCCCCCTGTCAGAGTGAACTCGAACTCAACTTGGCTGTCGCATAAAATCTGCCAATCTGCTGACGACTGCCTCTGTACGGTGTGAAAACACGATAGACTACCCCCGGGCCTCTTACTCAAAGCATCCGCCACTACATTAGCCTTGCCCGGGTGGTACAAGATCTCGCAATCGTAGTCCTTCACCAGCTTCATCCAACGGCGCTGTCTGAGATTCAGGTCTCGCTACTGAAATATATACTTTAAGCTCTTATGATCAGTGAATATCTGGCACGACTCGCCGTATAGGTAATGTCGCCAGATCTTAAGTGCAAAGACCACTGCAGCCATCTCCAAATCGTGAGTGGGGTAGTTCTGTTTATGTTTCTTCAACTGCCGTGAAGCAAACGCAATCACCCTGTCATGCTGCATCAATACGCACCCTAGCCCTACTCGTGAAGCGTCACAATAGACCATAAATCCTCCTGATCCTGACGGCAAAGATAATACCGACGCCGTAGTCAAACAAGTCTGTAGCTGCTGAAAACTGTGCTCACATTCCTCCGTCCAAACGAAAGGAACTCCCTTCCGGGTCAATCCGGTCAAAGGTGCAGCAATACGGGAGAAATCCAGAACGAATCGCTTGTAATAACCAGCCAGGCCTAAGAAACTGCGGATCTCCGTAACTGATGTCGGTCTGGGCCACTGCTGAACGGCCTCGATCTTCTTCGGGTCCACACATATGCCATCTCTCGTAATCACGTGACCCAAGAAACCAATGCTGTCCAGCCAGAATGCACATTTGGAAAATTTTGCGAAAAGCTGGTGCTCCCTTAAAGTCTGTAACGTAATCCGCAAGTGCTGCTCGTACTCCTCTCGGCTCCGGGAATACACCAAAATATTATCGATGAACACTATGATGAACAAGTCGAGATACGGCCGGAACATACGGTTCATCAATTCCATGAATGCTGCTGGGGCGTTGGTGATTCCGAACGACATCACTAAAAACTCATAGTGGCCGTAGCGCGTGCGGAAAGCTGTCTTCGGTATATCCTCCTGTCGAACTCGCAGCTGATGGTATCCTGATCGCATGTCGATCCTCGAAAAATATCCCGCACCCTGAAGCTGGTCGAACAAATCATCAATTCGTGGCAAAGGATATCTGTTCCGCACGGTAACTTTGTTCAGCTGGCGGTAGTCGATACACAAACGCAAACTGCCGTCTTTCTTCTTGACGAACAGGACAGGAGCACCCCATGGGGAAACGCTAGGTCGAATAAGCCCCTTATCTAACAAATCCTGCAACTGATCCTTCAGCTCTCGAAGCTCCGCCGGGGCCATCCGATAAGGCGGTATAGAAATAGGCCCTGAACCGGGAATCAAGTCAATGCAGAACTCCACATCGCGCTAAGGCGGTAGCCTAGGCGGCTCATCAGGGAAAACATCAGGGAACTCACAAACAACCGGGACCTGGTCCAACGGAACCTCTGCAGCTCGAGTATCACAAATATACGCTAAGAATCCCTGACATCCCCTCCGTAGTAGCCGACCAGCGCGAAGAGACAAAATCAAGCTGGGAAGGGTGACGCTGCGGTCTCCCTGAATAACAAGGACTGGCTCTCCCGGAAAGCTAAATTTGACTGCCTTCTCACGGCAGTCCACCGATGCATAACAAGTAGCTAGCCAATCCATGCCCAGAAGCACATCAAAGTCCAACATATCGAGGAGAATCAAATATACCAATGAATCCCTCTCCCCGATACGAACGGACCACAAACGAAACACAAAACGAGCGACAAACGACTCGCCTACCGGGGTAATAACAACAAGCGGCTGATCTAACGACGACGACTCACGGCCCAACATCGGTGCAATGTGTGTAGATACATATGAATGTGTGGAACCTGGGTCGAATAATACCCGTGCGTCGAAAGAACATACTGGTAAGGTACCTGTCACAACGGCGTTGAATGCCTGCGCATCCTGCGGTGTCAAAGCAAACACTCGGGCCTGTCCTCGACCAATAGCTGCCTGACCTCGGCCTCGGCCTCGGCCTCTGTCTCCTCGTCCTATCTGGATCAGACCGCCACGTCAACGGCCTCTGGGTGCATCAAACTGCCGTGGAGCATCGCCAGTGGTAGGAAGTAGGGCTCTCTGGGGAGGAGGTGGTGATGGTGGTAGGGTCACATGTGTAACTGTCGCTGCTCCCTGTCGTCTCACCGAACAGTCTCTGATATGGTGGAGCGGACTCCCGCACCCAAAACATCCTGGCGACGGCTGCTGTCCCTGTAGATATGAACCATATAACTGACCCCGTCTAATTCCTCTGCCAGGCCCCTCTCTCGGAAAGAATCTGGCGCGCTGCCTCTGCAACGGCATATTGGTGCGAATCCTCTTCGGCCCAGAAACGGCCGAAGTCTGTGATATGCGTGCCTCCATCCGTAATGCCGTATCCATAGCAGCAGAATAAGTGTCGAAGTGCTGGGCGCCAATAGCAAGAAATAGCTTGGTGTCAAGTCCCTGCACGAACCTCTTCACTATCTTTTCTTCAGTATCCACCAGATACGGAGCATATCTGGACAACTGCGTAAACTGGACATCGTACTCAGACTCCGTCATCCCTGGAGTCTTGATCAAGGCCTCAAAACTACGAGCTATGGCGTCACGAACGCTCTCTGGGAGGAAACGAGCTTGAAAGACTGCTGTAAACTCAGCCCAAGTCATAGGCGGTAGACCTGCAGCTCGACCTCTCAAGACTGACTCCCACCATGTCTGCGTGAGGCCCTCTAGACGGAAACTCATGAGCTCCACCTATCGATCGTCCGAACATCTGAACGAACGGCAGATCCTGGCTAAACTGTCAAGGAATGTCTACGGATCCTCTGCTGCATCGGTGCCCGTGAAGACTGGAGGTCTCAGCCTCATGAAATCCTGTAGCGATACTGGGATAGCCACGGTAGTAGTAGGAGCAACTGTCTGTGCAGCAGGCACCATGGTAGTCTGTAATGTGGTAGGTACATCCTCCGATTTCGGTGCATGACTGGCCGCTACTAAGGATCCTGTAAGTCCATGCTACCTCTCCCGGTACTTTCGGGCATGCGGAATTTGGTAAAAAACGATTTTTATAGAGGTGGTAACATGGACCTATAACCCGGATCTTGGTTAAACATCTAACTAACAACCTAACTACGAGTTTCTAACTACTCGGTTAGGGGGTTATACCTTGCTTGTCTTGAACTCCTTCGTCTTCAAGCTCCGATGGTGGTCCGGATTGGCTTCTTCCCGTCGTCTCCGTACGCCGAAGATAGATCCACCTGAAAGCTCCAACCTTTGGCTCCTTCTTCGAACTTTGAAGAAACTAGTTCACTCGGTTTGCCAAACCTTATGAACTAGAATGAGTAGAGAAGAGTTTGTATGGGATTTTATCTATGGTTCTTGATTCTCAACTCATGAGATATGTGAACCATAGAGTCAAGAGAGGGAGCAAGAGGAAGAGGGTGAAAGCAAGAGCAAGAGAGCTCAAGAACAAGAGAGAGAATGAGCAAGAAAGAATGACCAAGTCTTTTGTCTTTCACCCTCTCATAATCCAAAACCATCATAACTCATTATACCAAATCAAGTGTTATGTGATGGTTGAAGCAACCATAACCATATCATTACATGCACTCATTTTGCACAAATGAGCAAGCAAGCAAAAGTCTTTGCCATGAAATGATGGCTATGGTTATCATGATGGTCAACTAGTCAAGCCTAGTCAACCGGTCAACAAAGTCAACAAGTCAACAACCATGTCACCATAATACTTAATTAATATAATAGTTAATCACATATCATATTCTCATTAGGGTTGAGCAAAAAGACAAATAGTCAACGGTCAACTGTCAACAACCCTAATGAGAATCCGCTGCCTCTGTCTCCCCGTCATCTGTGCATACACACCCGCATCCGCGTTCCGAGGAACACGAATGCATACTGGATAAATCCAATCCCAAAAGGTACACTAGGATCTGGCTTAAACCAAAGCCCGCTAGTGTAAACTGTCCGGACACTGTACGTGCACAAGTGCACGGATGTGACCGAACTCTGTCGCAAAACCATGCGACCTGTCGCAAAACCATGCGACCTCTACTCTTTTGCCTAAAGGCGAAAAGCTTTCTGTGTGGGACTCTAAAGACTCGACACTACGCTGGCAGTGGGTTTAACCACAGACCGCAAGCGGCACTAGCTGTGCGTAACGGTCCCCAGGTAATGCCGACAAGAAGACCGACGAGGCGAAACCCATCTGAACTCCTACTGAGCCTGAATGTGACATTCTCCGTACAGTCCGGTCTGTTCATCTGATACATCGCATGGCGGGCCTAGGGGGCGGTAAACGTCAGTCCCCCAATAGCGGTACAAGTCGTGCCGGAGCGAAGCCCAAAACACCCTGAGATAACACTGGAAGCCTACCAGTATATCTCGTTTGCCGTGGCCAGGGACTACTCGTGTAATGGCTCTCCTAGACACAGCGCGATGTCAACCCCCAATACCGGGAGAGACGAATCATGTCTAACCGTCACTGCCTCCAAGTGCTTCGGGACTGCACCCAACCACTACCTGTTTGCACGACTCCTTTGAGCCGTGGTAGGGTAGTGATCAAAGTACAGTGGGAACACACTCGAGGCGAAGTGACAGTGTCAAGTCAGCGGACTAAGCTGTACTCATGTCACCTGGGAACTGATAACTGACGATAGGCATAATACCAACTAGTCAGTTCCCGACGAGTCCTGTCCAGTGTACCCGTAACCTAACGAGCACCCGCATACTATCTCAAGTACGACGTACTGACGGCTGTGGGACAGACCGTCTCCCACACTGGGATGAGAAGCGCATGCGCTGGTCTACTCCGGAGTATCGATGCCCTGTCTCGATAGTCCTGCGACCAGGGACCTGCATAAGGATGTGCTTATAGATTACCCAGCCCCACTAGTGTGACTGCCATCACATCGCTGGTAATCAAGCAAAAATCCTAAGGGCTCCACTAATGTGTATAGGTGATATACTAAAATAAACACATGTACACATTGAAGTAGAAACAAACCAAGTAGCATACTACTATTTTGAGCAAGATTGTATATACAAGGTGAATATCCCAAGCTTCCATTAAGTAATATACAAACTAGTATGATACAGTAATGGCCTCTAGGGCATATACACTAACAATCTCCCACTTGCACTAAGGCCATGTACTGGCGTATCGAAGACCTATCATCTCTATCAGCCGCTCGAACTGAGTCTGGGGCAGGGCCTTGGTGAATGGATCTGCAGTGTTATCTTCTGAAGCGACTCTCCGAACCTCGATCTCCTGGCGATCCACGATCTCCATGATCAGGTGATACCGCCTCAAGATGTGCCTGGATCTCTGATGGGACCTGGGTTCCTTCGCTAAAGCTATAGCCCCTTTGTTGTCGCAATACAGAGGTATTGGATCAACAATGGACGGAACCACCTGAAGTTCTTTCGAGAACTTCCTCATCCAGACAGCTTCTTTTGCGGCATCAGATGCAGCGATGTATTCCGCTTCCATCGTCGAGTCCGCAACGGTTTCTTGTTTGGAACTCTTCCAACACACCGCCCCTCCATTGAGGGTAAAGACAAAACCCGACATGGACTTGGAATCATCCTTGTCACTCTAGAAGCTGGAGTCAGCAAAGGCCTCGATCTGGAGGTCTTTTCCGCCATACACCAAGAACATCTCCTTAGTCCTTCTCAGGTACTTGAGAATGTTCTTTACCTCTATCCAGTGTTTCTCCCCAGGGTTTAACTGATACCGGCTTACCACACGCAGTGCATAAGCTACATCCGGTCTGGTACACAACATCGCATACATTATAGAGCCTACCGCAGAAGCGTAGGGTATAATAGACATGCGATCCCTCTCCAAATCAGTCTTGGGAGACATCTCTTTAGAGAGGGTGATCCCGTGACAAGCCGGTAGGTTACCGCGCTTGGAATCTTCCATACTGAATCTTTTCAGTACGGTGTCGATCTACCTGGACTGAGAAAGTCCCAATATCCTCTTGGATCTATCACGATGGATCCGGATCCCCAGGATGTATGAGGCATCACCCAGGTCTTTCATGGAGAACCTGTGCGACAAGAACCCCTTGACAGATTGTAGCATAGGAATGTCATTTCCTATTAAGAGAATGTCATCCACGAATAAAACGAGGAATACTACAGTTCTCGCTACAAATCTACTATAGATGCATGGTTCATCTGGATTTTTGATAAAGCCAAATTCCTTGACCGTCTCATCAAAACAGATGTTCCAACTCCGCGATGCCTGCTTTAGTCCATAGATGGACTTAAGCAACTTGCACACCTTTCCGCTGCTCCCACTCTGAATGAAACCCTCTGGTTGGTCCATATAGACACGCTCCTCTAAATTTCCATTTAGAAAAGTGGTCTTTACGTCCATTTGCCAGATCTCATAATCGTGGAAGGCAGCAATGGCAAGAAGGATCCGAATGGATTTCAGCATGGCTACTGGAGAAAAGGTTTCGTCATAGTCCAAGCCAGGTCTTTGACGAAAACCCTTTGCTACCAGCCTAGCTTTATAGGTCTCAACCTGTCCATCTACACCAATCTTCCTTTTGAAGATCCACTTGCATCCTACGGGTTTTACCCCGTCTGGAGCAATGTCCAACGTCCATACCTTGTTGGTGTACATGGACTCCATTTCGGTCCGCATTGCATCCAGCCATTTCACTGAGTCAACGCTCTGAACGGCCTGCTGGAAGCTAGTAGGCTCATCATAATCTATGATGCAATCCTCTCTATCCCCGTCTATGAGAAAACCGTAGTATCTCTCGGGCGGATGAGTCTGCCTACTACTCCTGCGGAGCGGCGTAGGAATGTCCTGTTCTTTTGAACCTTCTGGTTCTACTAAGCTGTCAGTAATAGTCTGTGTTTCTGGAATTTCTTCCAGTTCTACTGCGCTCCCACTGATTTCCTTTTCTAAGAACTGGTGTTCTAGAAAGTGGGCATTACGAGAAACAAGGACTTTTTGTTCCTCTGCGTGGTA